>CM051620.1:42814351-44014351 GCA_028020825.1 Podargus strigoides | reverse complement strand
ATTCTTGTTCTGCCTGGATGCAGGCATTGCTCTCAAAGGATATGCTGCTGCAGATCCAGAAGACACATCTTAAATGTGAGATCTTCATCTATAGACCAAAATATTGTAAACTCTTGGTCCTTTTTGCTATTCCTACTTTCATGAATAAACAGTTAATTTTAAGGTGACTGGTCATGGTATCAATCACAGATTCAGACTGTCAGGGGACAACTGGGGTGGCACACTCAGGCAGCTGGTCAGAAATGGGTTAGCACGTGAATGAGATGCTTGGAGATCCTGCCCTGATAACAGGTCAGTTCTGCTGTCTGACACTTCCGAGAGTGCAGTCAAAGGTCAGAAAAAGGCATCGCTAGCTCAGCAGTTATGGAAAAATGAACTGATAGGATTTAGTAGGCTGTCAAAGCATTGTTTGAACTCAGCTGATAGTTTTACTAGTGAAGGAAATAAATTAGCTTGCAGTAGAACTGGCAACGCAGAACTTTCTATTAAACTGTATCAGTTCACCAAAATGTAGTCTGATGAGATTTAATTTATTTAGCATGTTTTATTTAGTAAATCATTTGTATAATTATAGGCCTTAAAATGTGGATGTTAATTCAGATGTAATTTGGATGTGATTGAGGTCAGCGTGTTTACTGTAGGCAGCTTAATCTGTGATTATTTCTGTTGGTTACACTACTGTCCTTCAAATTTGAGAGCCACTTACATGTGTTATCCTGATTGTGCATTACCCCATTGGATAGTAGTTTATCTGTTATGCTCCCACAAAATTCTTCTTTTTAAAATATATATGTATGTATAAAAAATATATATATTGCAACATCTGCCATGATTTATATGAAGCCTAATCATTAACAGCTATGTTGCCCATAAATGATTTGCAGCAATCCTGGTGGTGAAATTTAGACTGACAGTATAGTTTGAAGACTGTTGTGAACAGCGTTGCAAAGAAAAAGATACTTGGTGCTTGAGAGAATTTGTTGATGGAAACAACGTATCAGTCAGAGCAGAAAGTCCGTGGTGCTGCTGGTCACAGCATCAGAGTGCCAAAAGGCAGGTCTGCAACAGCACGGTAAGTGGGGATGCAGAAAAGGAGAGGCGAAAAACCAATGGCAGCAGTACTCACATTTGCAACTGGAGGACCTTTTAATTCCCTTTCCCTTTGAGAGCTTTTCTGCTAGATCTACATATTTTTAGGCAAAGAGATATTGCAGGTTTCCCAACAATTACACGTTAATCCAGGCAAAATAATACAAGTACTGAGTATTAATTACCATTACATGACACTTCTGGCAGCTTTGTTAGGAGACAAGTCTTAAGTAGCCCTGGTTCCTGAGCTGCTGCTTTGGTGTCAGTATAAAAGAGCAGTAAGAAAATTGACCTTTAAGGATCAAGGTTAAGACGTGTCCAAGAGGTGTAACGGGGAAGCCTGTTCTCTGTTGTGTAAGGTTCAATCTGGCACTTCAGGAAAAGAAGCGGACCTCATTTTAAGTTATAAAATTGAATATATATTTAAGATTGTTTAGCATGCATAATTCTAGACTGAGTTGTTTTGTCTGTAGTGCACCTCAACTGATGCATCAGGTCTTTGTTTATATGCAGGTACATTCATTAAAACTTGCACTTGAAGGCGTGGAGAAGGAAAGGGATTTCTACTTTGGCAAATTAAGGGAGATTGAACTTCTCTGCCAAGAACACGGGGGAGAGAATAATGACCTTGTCAATCGGCTAATGGAAGTCCTTTATGCTTCAGAAGAACACGTAAGTTCAAGCTTAATGCCTTCTATTTAGACAAAACAGCTTAATTTCGTAGAAATTTATTGGCACAGTATTGGGTCCTATCCTGTATTTAGGTCATCAGAACTGTAGCAGCTAGGATTTCCATGCCTCCTCCCCCAAAAAGGAAGTTTGCATTTGCAAACAACAGACTTTTCAGCTTGGGGAAGGGATTCAGGAAGCTGGTTGCTTTTTGCTGCTTTGGTGTAGGTTTGGCATTCTATGCTTGCTAAAGTTGATCTGAAAAGGGAGGGTGTGTGTCACAATTTTAAATTGATTTCATATGGTCCTGAGCCTTAGTTTTTGTTTTTTCGTCTTCTGCCTTTCTGCATAAGCTCTTCTACTCGTGTTCTTTAACATGTTGAAAATCACAGAAATTCTGACAGAGGAGCTGTTCAGTATTTACAGCTGTGAACCTTCTCTAGCCCATGTGGCAGTGTTGTAATATGTACAGTGCAGATTGCCAAACACATAATTATATCTGCAGAGATAACGCTCTCTAGCATTATTTTATCCTGTTGCTGTAGGCAAAATTCTTCCTTGTGCAAACCCGATAATCTTCTGCTACCAAAATTTCAGAAGTGTATTGTTTGCAAGATTAAGCAAGAATCTCATTGCATTTTAGACTTAGCAGTGTGGACGGTGAACAAAGCAAGAAGCTGCAAAGGGTGCTGGTTAAATTCTTCAGATACATTTGGGGATAATGATTCAGTGGAGACTTAGCTGAACGACTCCCATTCATGTTAACTAAATCCCTGTATGCTCTGTACTGACGATTGACCCTTCACTCTCCAGCAGATATGATGGCTTTGGCTCCAGAGTGTATTAGCAACAACTTAATCTCTCAGCAACGCTGTGTTACTGTAGGCTGTTTTATAGCTGTTCCCAGAAAGCTGTTGCAGCAGTACTCAGCTGACTTGAAATTTTATATCAAAAGTAGTGCCGAAGCAACTACTAACTCACATGCTCTTCTAAAAAAGGCTAGTAGAACATAAATGGAAGTTAGGTGCAAGAGCTTGCCGCTGACAGGGGTCACTGCTCAGATGAGAAGTGACTAGGGAAAGAGAGTTTGTTCAATGGTGCAGGGCAAGTGCTAGAGAGGAAAAAAAGGAAACCATTATTTTCACAGGAATAAACGATAACACAAATTTGCCAGGCACGTGATAACAGACTAAAGGAATTACATATATATAGCGGTCACAGAAAATGTCTTCTGGGTTCTAGAACAGTGATTTATTTATAAAGCAAATCCAGAAAAATCCCTATTTTCCCCATACCCCTACCACATCTGTCTGCCTGGCTTAAATAGCAAGTGAGTCCTTGCCAAGGAATGCATTTGTTGCTTTTCCTCCTGCAGTTTTCCTTACTGGCAGAACACACTACAAAATGTTCAACTTCAGCCCACATCCCAGAGTTTTATCTGCTTCCTCCCTCCAAGCCTTTCTCTGTTGAAAGCATCATCTGCGCCTGTGTGTGAACTGCATACATCAACCATGCCTTTATTTAAAATGCATTTGCAGTGGGACACTGGGTATGTCACTTCAGCAGAAGGGCACTGCTCACTCAGAGAAGAATACAGAGGCCATTTTCCATGCAATTTTTTTGTACCTTTTAGTGGGAAGTTTGATCTCCTCATCTTCTGGGGTGCATTTCCTCCTCATTTTAGCAGATGGACTGTAATTTGGTGAGGGAAGACCCCAATGCATTAGCATAGTTCCCTTACTGATGTAGATCCTGCCTACTTTTTGATTTTGAATTTGTTGTCTCATTGCCCTGCTTTGCCCTTCAGTTCTGTTTTTTGTCTCTCTGTAATGAATTTGTCCCAAGTTAAATTCTATATCACAGCATTTTGCAGGTTAATCCCTTGGTATCAGCAGTTTGGATTTCCCAATCCCCAGATGAGAAATAGCCCCAATTCCCAAACCACAGGCAACTCCAGTATTCTTAGTTTCTTGCTAATGAGTTCATCGTAAATCCAGCTTAGACTCTGTTTCAGAGTGTCTCAAGTATACAGAGGCAAAGTGGAAAATAAAGGATTATATTAATTTTCAGGATTTGTGACGTTTATAAATGATACTGTGGCAATGAGGCTTTTCTTCAGGAAAGGGATGCTCGGGAATGCAGCTCACACATACTGCACAAGTGAACCCTGACCAAAGCCTTGTGCTTGAATATAGTGGCTAACTCTAAATTTGTTTTCAGTTCACACTTCTAATATCTGTTTGATAGTAATCTCAAACTCTTCCTTCTTAGCTGTAATTTAACAGGCATCTACTGTATTCGACATGGCACAGAGACCATGTCCTAATTTTCTGTTAAGCTTAATTTAATCCTCCTAAAAGAAAAAATAAGAACAAAAAATCTGGACAGCACTTCAAGTGGTTACATCTTGCAGTAGCTCATAGGTCCCCCATGAGCATTGTAGGCTGTCAGGTGAATTCTGTGTCGAGTCATTCAGGATGCAGGTATAGAGTAGTCCCTATAAAATGCATTCTCCAGAGGTTTGATTATTGTAGTACTGCACTGAAGAGATTTTTATGAGGTTTATTTCGTGGGGTAGGGGTAGGGGGTAATTATTTTTTCAGATTCCACGTCATAGTGTGGTTTCAACTATGTCATTTCATAAGCTTCTGTTTTGTTCAGTAAAGGCTAAATAGATTTTTTTTTTTTTTTTTTTTTTGGTCTTGATTTTGGTGAGTTTGAGTTTTACAGCACAAATATCAATCCATTTGGGTTCCTTGTCTTTAGAGGCACTCTTCTCTTTTTCCTGTTATAGTTCTGTTTTAAACCTCGTTGCTATGTCTGTGTTTATGCAAGAGGGATGTTGTATCTGCTAGTGTCATTTAACATTTGGCCGATCAGCCTGTGATCCTTTGTAATTCTTAATTACAAATTGGTCATTTGTAATTCCACTTCTTCAGCAAAAAACATCAAAGTTGACAGAGAACGGTGTTAAAAAAGGATATGTTTGGGTGGTGGGGAGAAGTGGCCCCTAATACTCGGGCTGTGACTACAGACAGCTTTGAGATCTTGGATAGTATTTGGTCATATGGTTTTACAGTAGGAGAGCTTCAGAGCAATGAACCAGAAGAGGCTATGTGTCCAATTATGGAACCCAGAGCCATGTAGGTCTTGGCATAAAGCAAAAACGTAGGAAAGCTTTTGCTTTCCTACATAGGTTGTTCTGGTTCAGTTCATGCAGCAGTTGGGTGAATTGCTGCCGTTTGATCTATCAGTTGCTCGGCTCAAGTTTCCTAAGCAATTGTTCAAAATGCTGTTGGTTTTGTATCTTTCTGTTCTAGCAGCTACTACATCTGCTGTTGCTTTTGGCAAAGGCACCCAGCCCCCCAGCAGCTGGTTTTCATAAAGTCTAGCTCTTCAGTCTACAGGCACACCTGAACAGTTTGAGGCAGATGGATTAAAGGGTCAAAAGAGAGCACCTCTCATCATGGGGCAGATGACCATGGTCATGTGATCTGAGCCAGAAATAAGTGCTCTAAATAGATCTTCCACTACTTTCCTTATATGGGGATACTATTCAAAGAGATTCCACAGTCCCAAGGTAATTGGGCATAGTGACTCTCCCATTTGTTGTATTTATACAAGCGGTACATACTGAGCAGCACTTGTCCAACTCTCGGAAAAACTTCTGAGATAGTCACATAAGTTTTACCATTTCCATCGAAGGTAAGCCTGGCAAGAGAGGAGCCACCACTCTTCTTCAGAGCTGCAGAGTAGGTTCCCAAGCCACTCCCTGTGGTTAGAGGCTTTTCGTATTACATGCATGAAAAGATATCGTGTACATGACCTAAAAAATCTGTGTGAGTGGGCTTTCTAATAGGTACAGCTCATAAACTCTGCCCACATAGAGCCTATGGAACAGGTACATTCCAGAGCAGGTCACCTCAACACATAAGACAGGTCAGGCTAGAGGGGTTTAAAGGGATGTAGCTAGCTCACTGTGGCTAAACAAGCTTCAGTTTTCTTACCCCATAAGGCAGGGTCATGTTCTCACAGCTATCAGCTTCTCTCTGTGAAACTCCTGGTCTCTGCAAGTCTTGTACCCTTGCAGCCCTTCATAGAAGTTGCAGTTTTTAGATATTACACAAAAAGCTGTTTTGACATGACCTACCTACTGTATATAACAAGGGCATCATTCCACCCAAGGGGCCATAAGGTGCTCACTGCAGTTGTCCTGACTGACACGTGTGGCTTCTATCTGGAAATAGCACCCGAGTGATGGAAAACTTGCATTTGATTGGAATTTAGCTGTTTCTGTATGTGATAACTGAATATTTCTTTTAGATCAGCAAATGTTAGGAACCTTATTCTCCTATTCCTGCCCTTTAGAAATACAAATATTTTATTAGAAGGGAAATATTTTCTTAGTGCATAAGCTGCTCTGAAATATTCTGGGAAAACTCAAATTATGGCCTCCCTTTTAAATTTGGACTCGAAATTGGAAAGTTAGCAGTATCAATTTGTTAAAGTCTGTTGTTCAAGCTGCATGCTTCTAACAAAAATTGCCAGGAGCCAGGCAAGTTCTGCAGAGGTACCACATCACGGATGCTGCATTTTGAATGGCAGCTCAGTCTCTTGGAAAAGTGTTTTCCTTCAGAGCTGCCTACAGCGGAATGCTACTGATGCAGGGCAGAAAGTAGATGTGTAGGATCTTTTCAGTGAACCGTGCTCTGGAAAGATGGAAGCCACTTGAGAGAAAAGCTGTAAATGCAGCTACACTTAATGGGAATACAGAACTAATGCCCAAAGAGTCAGCCAGACTTCTTGAGCTTTGATACCTCCAGGCCAACTCAAGATACCAGGTCTGTCTGTCTGTCTCTAAATTGGAAATTGTTTAAAACTGGTATCACCTGCAGTGAGGATCCAGCCTCCTGTTTGGTCAGGGATTCTTCTCACAATGGCTCTGGAAAATACTGTGCATAAAATAACCATTTGCAAAAGGGAAGTGATTATTTGTAATTATTTCTTTTAACAATTGCTCTGTAAATCAGTGAATACTGGGCTCCATTTTTTTTGAAGAAATTGTGTTTGCACGTCTTTGATTATACTTTCTAGATACGCTAAAATTGCTGTTTTGGTAACCTTTGAACTTTGGTTTAGCATCAGTATATTATTTGGGGAAAGTAGTATAGCTGACCTTAAAAAAAGAGGCTGAGTTTAATTTTTAAAGCAGGTGATAGCAAAAGTTCTTGTCCATTTAATGTAAATGTAAACCTAGAATGAATCACAGAATCACAGAATGGTGGAGGTTGGAAGGGACCTCCGAAGATCATCTAGTCCAACCCTGCTGCTAGAGCAAGGTTGTGTGAAAACTGTAGCAGACGGGTTCATAAATCCTTGGACAAACTAAAAATGGGAGGACATGAGGATGCTCTGATACAGCATCTAACTGTTGAGCATCTCACTGTCTAGCTATTCAAAATATTCACTTACCTGTACAGTTAACACTCGGTAATGTTGAAAACTGACACTTTTTCTGGAGAATTAACAGTACTGTGTATGCATTGATTAAAAGCAAAGTAAACACATTTTATTGTAATATTACAAGATGGTGCTTTTCTCAGCTCATTTTGTACTCATGCATGAAAATTAGAAGTTAAGCTTTAGGCTACTGCAAGCACTGTTGGGGCAGCAAGATTACATGAGAAATGCTTTCTGCTGAAGAATGTTTTGGGGTCTTTTTCTCCTTACAGGAGAGCCACACAGAAGAGCATGAAGGTGAAGAGCAAGTCCATGAACAGCCCCAGCAGCAGGAGGAGTACTGACTCACCCAGCGTCTCTTGACAATTTTCGTTTTGTGTGAGAACTTTCTTCTGGAGAATGGAACATGTGTGGCCTCAAACTTGAAATCAGTTCACTCCCAGTCTGCCATTAACATTTATGTACCATAGTGAGTGCCAGCCAACCACTGCATTCTGTACCCATACTTTGCCAAGATGCATTTGCAGACGTCTTCTTTCAGTGTATCTTCCCAAGAGGTTGTAGGGCTACATCACCTACTGTACATCACTGCAACTTCACCACTTGGCTGCTTGAGATTTGTTCTGCTCTTAAAAAAAAATTATATATTTATTTTTTTTTTCTTTTTCGTCTTAAGTATGATACACTTGTAACTTGTTCTAACATATTTATATTGGCATTTTGTGTGGCAAGAAGTACCATACCACTAGCTGTGTCCCTCACTTTGTGGTACTTTTGCATTTTCTAGTACATCTGCCCTGGGGCAAAAATTCAGTTGAACAATTGGAATAAAGGGATACAGGGAAGTCATACTCAAGCCATAACGATGAGGTGTGTTGTGGAGGAAAATGCTCGTGTTGCTCATGTTGGTTCCTTTCCTGCCTTCACAAGACGGAAGGCAGAGCATCTGTTTCACTAGGATTGATTTAAACCCCTGTGTTAGAAAGCTTGTTAGAAAGCTGCATGGTATGTTTTTTGGCTTATTTCTGGAGGAACAGACATCCATTTAAGTTTTTTGAAAACCTTCCCAGTTTCCTGACTAGTCAACAGACATTTCCCAGCTTTTCTTCCTTCCTGAGGAATCTGGTCCCAGCCTTCAGCTTCAGCTCTGCCTCCACAGAGCTCAGTGCTGATGGAAGAGAGAAACCTCCTTGACACAAGTGTAGCTGCAGGACACAATCTCTGTCATCATACTTGTCCTCTTCTGAGGGGTGGGAAGCCAAAGTAGGCCAACCATTTCTTTTCACTATCCTTCCACTCTCTGCTTCCCTGGCCATATGAGTATGGAAGATAGATAGAAAATTTCTCTATTAGTGCAAGGCATGAGGAAAAAAAAAGCAGCACCACTAACCCTGGACCGCACCTCCCCCCCAAACTCCTTTAAAGTGTGTGGTAGACACCTCGAGGGTGTTGAGGCTGCTTGTGAGGAGTCAGTGAGGAGCCCTTCTGGAGACAGAGCACACATCAGAGGGGGACCAGCTGACCGAGGGGCACAGAGCTGGTTCTGCGCTTGGCTGACCTGCCTCTGTTGAGGCCGGCACGGTGCAGAACCTGGAGATGTCTGCAGTGAGAGCATTCCCTTCCAGTGTGGTCCCATCTCCCTGTTCTAAATGATGGTATTTTATAAACAGAAGTATCTTGAAGTGTATAAAGTATTCCTAATTCGTCTCACAAAACTGCACATTGTAGTCTCTTGGAATATTTAATGCTTGGTATTCTTGATCTCTCACTTGATTTTCTTAATTCTGGATTATTATGCTGATTTAGCAGGTACATGGAAGTCTCATCCCAGTCAGCAGTCACTGAAAAACTCAAAAGCCTATTGAACAGCTAAATAGTCTTAGACCTTCATGGGGTCCTAAAGCATTGGTTCCCAGTTTATAGAAAGGTTTCCAATTAATCAAACCCCCAGTGCACACACACACATGCGTGTGCAGTTTTCCAAATCTATCTTTTGCAGCTAAGTGGCTCTTAGTTAAATGTGAGATCCCTGCTGTTGTGTTGCATCACAGACATACAAAATACTGTTAAGCATTAGAACAGGTATTTCCTGTCCTTGATCACTCCCCTTCCTCAGCAGAAGAGTTTCTGGGCCCTGCAGGCCCAGTTTCCATCCCTGCCTCCAACATTGACCTCACTTCTTACCTGATGATGAAGTGACCATGCTGCAATCTGCAGGCCAGCACTTTCCCGTTTCAATTGGTTACAAATCAGGTCTGGTTTATAAAAATGTGTATATTCTAAAACGAGTATTAGAATTGTGACAAATGGGGGAATTGTCATTTTTGTTGTATTTGTGTTTATTAGAACATATGTACTTATTACAATTGTCATTGTAATAAACAGTAGTTCTTCATAATACTGTTGAACCGAAGAGCAGTTACTAATTTTTTTCCAGTCTCCAGAATGTCCTTTAACCTGTATGGGATTTCTGATGGGGCAAGAATTTTGGGATCAGGCTACAAACTTAATTTCTTCAGCACCGGTCTCTGCTTACTGCAGTTCATCCTCCTAATACTCAAGCAGATGCACAGAGAGCACTTCAAGAGAAAATGTTTTTGTAAAGGTGCAAATGGTTGCGTTGCTGAGCTCCCTGGAGGGTTCATAGCCAGGCTGCTGTGCTTCTCTCTTTTTTCTCTTTGAAGCACGTATAAAGAAATGTATTTTAAAAAGCTGAACTTCATTTCCTGAAAATTCCTTATATGCTATTTCTGGTCTGAGGGCCATTGTTTGTCTCAAGGGGGAAGTGACTGACGTAGGGAGCCGGGCAGTGAAGTACCTCGCGGGCACTAGAAGTTTGGCTGTGCTGAGGGGAGAGCAATGCTCTGAAAGGGGAAAGAGTTGTCCTTCTCCCCCACCCCCTGTGAGTAACCCATTCTTCCGTTATGGTTTTAATATGCATTTGTAATTACCTTTACTAAATAGCACACCATAAAGCTTTGGTTACATATTAAATGTAAACTGAAAGGAATGTAAACATATGTATTGTTAATTATAAATAGATAAGTAATGACATAATAGATACAAAAAGTCTTATTCAGATGTATCGGTCATTTTACGTTATCCACAAATTGTCACATGGTAGAGTAGCTTTTTGTCTGAATATGTGAATAACTTGACTTGCGTTTATCTTTTTACATATTTAATAAAAAAATATATATGTTAAAATCTGTCTAGCTCTAGAGACTATTCGAAACATTCTAAAATAATACTTTTTCTGGTTTAAATAAATATTTTTGTTTTGTTAGTGACTGCAGATGGGAGTAGGAAGAAAAATGCAGCTGCTTTTAAAAAAGTGTTCACTTATTTTGTATGTGTAGGTAGTATCTGTTTCCCCAAGAGCTCAGCAACTGCATCACCTTCTACAAATCAAAAAAGAAAATGCATGTATGTATGTGCATGTAAACAGAACATTCTTCTTTATGGTAAATGCTTTCCAATTTCAGAGTACTCACTCTCTTGTATCTCACTTTTGATACAGCAAAGCTCGTGGCAGACAGGAGGTGAAAAGAATGCCATAGCAAGGGCAGCAAAGCTCCCAGTGGACTTTTCTTGCAGTGGCCATTCAGGGATCAATCTTCAGTGCAGTACCTAAAAGGCACCTACATTTTAAATGAAAATACTAGTTTTTGAGAAGAAAAGGGGAAAAATTCATTGTAATTCTCACAGCTCTGATCTCTTGCAGCATGAGCAATGATACTGAAGTATTTGCTGCTAAATCTCCAGGGATGTGTGCTGTGGGTGAGGACTCCTTTCTGCCATGAGTTGAAGCTACCTGGTTGTGTGCCACCCTGGAGAGGTCAGCCTGGGTCCCCCTGCTGCCTCCAGGCATCCCTGGGGTTGAGGCTGAGCCATTGCCCAGCCCCACTTAGGGAAGGTTTCTGGTAGAGTGGGAAGGATGAAGCCAGGACCAGGGGAGCCCGTTTCCAACCCAGGCACTCAAACCTGGGAGAGCAAGCGCTAGTTTAGTTGCTCTGCATAAGACTATGGGGGAGGCATGTCTTTGGGCTTATGCAAATACTCAACAGCATAAAAAAGAAATTATATATTTTCCAGTTCAAGTAGTTGAAAACTTTCTGCCACAATGTTGTGAAAAAAAAAAAATATTGTTGTTAGACTGCTAGGTTGTCTTCATACCATTATCTGACTTTGCAAAATAAATCTCTGACCATACCGCTCTATGAACAAAGCATTTTTTTCCTGTTCATTGAACCAGTTACCATCTAAGATGGCTAACAATTCAATATATGCAGTGTGCAATAAGTGATCTGTTTTTATACTTGTCTTTATAGAGATTGTAGTGGCAAGTTTCTTTAAAAAGGAAAAATAAAGTTATTTGCCATGTCTTCGTATAGAGTGTGGAAAAGCTGGCCGGAGCTTAATTCCTTTAAAAGTGATACTGTATTTCTTTTCAGAAAAGTACAAGTGCAGGCAGGTTGTGGCAGTTCAAGTTTTATAATTTCATTTAATGAAATATTTTAAAATACTCCATTACAGTGCATCAAAGTGCCGCTTCTGTGACACTTATTTCCAACTGTTTCATAAGTAAGTGCAAGACAGAGGGAAAAGGAAAGCCTGTCCACAGAGTTCCTCCAGTACAGCCACATTCAATCCAGAGGTATTTTTGTTTATTGTATTCTGATTCTTTTCTTGTCAGGACTTCCTCCAGATACTTTTGATGGACAGATTAAATATAAACTGTTGAGATAGGTGAGACTTTTGTGGCAGTGTATCTGGTATTGGATGGAATATTTAACTTCACTAGTGAGATTGCTGGGTGCATGCGTATATCAAACTCTTCATTCCCCTTCAGAGTCAGAACTGCTTTTTTAAGCATCCCTCATTAAATAAACAGCTCTCAGCCTTACTCCAAAAGAGAAAGTCCTTGGGCAGTCAAGGAGCACCTACGTGGAGACCCCACGCACCCTGGGCATCATGCAGGGCAGGGTCATGGCCACCCCAACTGGTGGGGAGGAAGGCTGGAAGACACTTCTCACTGCTCCAGTTGCAGCCCTGGAGCTCGACCACAGCGGTGCCGGAGGGTGCTGAAGCCTCCCTTCACTGCCCTGAGTCTGCAGGGCTCAGAAAAATCTTCAAACCAGCATTAACAGGATGACCCGTGTCCTCTGCTTAACTCAACTGCATGAACTGTGACTGTAGTATGATGTTCATTTGGGGGGGTGGGACTCTCAACATGCTCGTGGAACATGCTTACTTCCATTTACAAGTTGGTGTAGTATTTCTGCTTTGTGAAGAGGGGAAGCTAACGTGCATGCTTGTCCCCTGGTACCTATGGTAAGGGCTGCCAGGGGAAATCAGCCCTACGGACCTTGTGGTAGGTCAGCTACCGTAACAGGTTGCACAATCTTAAACTGAAGCTGTTCATGACAAGATGACTAGTTGGTGCTCAGCTGAAAATATTATTAATAGAACCTACTGATATAGGGGTATGTTAACTGGGGAAAAAATGATCAGGCCAATGATAAAGCCAGAGAAATGGACTAAGAACTGGAAAAGGTGAACTTAAGACTCAGCAGCTACACATCTGCCCTGCTTCTGGCAAGTGAGTTAACTAGTTAATAAATATGCCAGTCACTAGGTCACATCCCTCTGCGCAATAAATGTAATATAAAGCTTACCTTGGGGAAAGGGGACAGATTGTTTCGTTTGTGCTTCGAGGCCTCAGAGTCCCTCTGGCTAGGGCAGCATATGAAAAGAGATGAAACTCAAGTTCTTCCTCCTTTCTCCAAGGCAGGCAGAAAACCTACATATATTATAGCTGAAGTGAGCAGTTTACATCTGCATGCAAACATGTAGTGTCTAAAAAAAGCTTTTGCTGTCTCAATTATTTTTCTTTTTCTTGTCATTACCTAAAACCACAAGAATTTGTTTCAAGCAGACAGACAAATAATTATTTGCTTAGAATTTCACACTCATAGATGAGGTTTGACTATCTAGTTTTGCAGTGAAATATGAGAATCTATTCTTGGCTGGTTACCTTTGCTGGGTATACTGCTTGTTGCTACCAAAATATCAACAATGCACTTTTTACTGCCCAGAAAATAAGTATAAAGGCCAGCTGCTGCTGTATGGAGCCTGCGTTTCTGACAGATACAGGTCAGCTGAGACTCATCTTAATGCTGGAAAAAAAAATCATACATTTCAGAAACACTTTACTGTGCCCATAGCTTTCCGAGTTCATTCTCTTTTCTTCGCACATTTGAGGTGAGGAAAACACTGAGTGTGCATAAGCCCTTCAGGAGGTTGTATGAAAAAAATGAATCGTGAGAAAATAAATATGGAAAATTAAGCATGCACAGATGTCTGAAGGGGAAGGACACGTGGGAAGGGTTGCATTGCTGGGGTCCCACTGGTGACTTGGCTGGGCAAAACAGTGCTGGTTATAAATCATCAAGGATCTCATGTAACCCAGCATGGATTTATCCAGGACTTTGGACACAGTGGTGAGGAAGAAGAGGAAACCAAAAGCTTCAGAGGGGATAGGAACATGGCATTAGTGAAGAGAATAAATCTTAGTAGCAGAACAACTTGGTAAACACCTCTCTGCTGGACAGGAATCTTCCTCTGAGATGAAGCATCTTTCTGCATAGTTCATTGTCGCAGTGGTTTGGATATCTGGACTATTCTATTCTTTGGTTATTTTAATTTAATTCCAACTATTTATCACATCAGAAGAACTGCGAATCTCCATGTCAAGTGTTACAGTCTGATCATAGTGCAGGTGTTCACTCTTGGACACGTTTCTTCAGGGAAAAGATGTAAATGTTCAAGTGTTCACTCAGCTGCCTCCCCTAAAGAGAAATCACAGAGCTTAGCAAACAATTTTGTACATGCTTCACAGTTCACTGTCTCCTGGTCAGAGGGGGGAGGACCCAACCACAGTCCTCGTGTACTTGGGGACGTACGAGTATTCAAGCAAGAGAGCTGATGTACACTGATGGGAAGTTAAGTCACTACAGACCAGATTCACAGATGACATAAACTGTGATGGAGCTGGGCCCCCTGGGTCAATAGTGAATTTTGAACGGGTACTTCCATTCTGACATCCACCAGCTGGTCCATATCGGTGCTGGGGTAAAATGTACTACAATGCCTATGTCTGCTGACAAAAGGCCTCTTCCAAAGGCATGAAGAAACACCCTTACATCCCCATGGTGTATCTTAAATAAAAGAATGCTGACCAACTCCCTGTGAAATGAGATCTTTGCCATGCAAGATATCTTACCTGAAAGTAAACCCCCCCTTAAGACCCTTTCCTAAGGATTATTTGACAATGCTCTTTAGAAAAAAGGGCATTAACTGAGGAATAATTAATTTAAGCAGTAATTCAGATGACAATAAATGACAGAACTACATGATACATAGCAGACAAAAATGCACTGGTAAGACTGAACAAACTGGAAAACCATTCATGTCTCTAGCTTAGGAGATGCTATTAGAGGGCCAAGAAGAGATTAGAAATGGGGACAGCTATTTTGCTTGCAGATTCAAAGTAAATTTAACCTCATTTTATGAATCCTATTCACTTCACTTTGCATTTTACCTTCCTATTTTTTTCAGTCACGTAACCTCACAAAGAAGAAAGGGAAAAGGAGTGGGAAGATCAGTGCCACATGGGTCAACTGGTACATAAAACCAGTCCATAAATATACCGATTGTGACAAATTTAAAGCCAAAAACCAGTTGGCTACATTGGAATAATTCAAGTCACTAAAGCTGCTGCACGTGCAAAAAGATACTGTCTGCAGTAAACTGACTTTCTTTAGAGAAATTATACTAAATAAAATAATACACAGAAAAAACCCCCCATAACTTAACATTCAGACTCCTTGACACTGCCCCAGCTAGACAGTGTAGGAACCATTCCCAGACCCCACCTTCCTCCCCACTCCAGTGCAGCTCTCCCATGGCCACATAGGAGGCACATGCTCACCACACAGACTCCGTAGTGCACGTGGGCAGCTGTGACCAGCGCAGTGAAGATGGCGAGCACCACTTCTTCTGTCCAGCCCAGCATCCCAGAGATTGCTGTGTAGACCACCAGTGCTAGTGGGAAGAGGAACCAGTGGAGAAGCTCTGGCCGGGTGCTGCTCATCTGGCAGATGATCACCTTGCACTGTTGGAGCAAAAGGCACCAGCTGAGAAGTGCTGGGTCAGCACAGGGGTCTAGGCAAAAGTACATCCATTTTCTCTGCGAGTTGCTTTTGATGGGAAAAACAAGGCTAGAGCTCAAAATAGGGCTTGTTACTAGTGTGAAGACTACTATAGATACACCGTTGTGCCTTCTTGTCTGGGAGTCTTACAGGACTTTATTACAAGTAATTTAAAATACACACTTCTTTTCTAGAGACAGTGTTTTGACAGGCTTTGCTTTATGAGCCGAAGCACATCTTCACAAAAGGGGAGTTTGTTTGACACCTCATGCTTTCACACTGGCTCATAAAGTTGTGATCCCAAATCAAATGTGCCACCACTTAATCACTGGGAGAGCGCACTGGTATTTTAATCACATGGCATGACAGAAATATATTCTGGTTCATTGTATATAAGGGAAGGAAAGTAATATATGCCACTTTTAAATCCTTTTTTTTCTTTTCTAGCACTCCTTCATGTACTAAAGCACCATTTTCTGAGCTCGGTCATGGTGGTGAACTCCCTGGAGATGTAGCTGGAGGCCCAGGGAAAGAGATCCCACTCAGAATGGCAGAAAAAGAATAAATATATGGTGCATAGTTTAACTGAAAGGGATTACCTTAATTTTACCGAGTTCTTGAAATGTAATGAGATTAACTCGGTTGAAGTTCAGATTTTTAAAACCAGTTAAGCGCACCTAAGTGTTTTACCTGGTTTAGACTCCTTAAGAAATGTGTCTCATATACACTATTATCTTTGATATAAAAAGGAATTTAGGCACATCTGAAATATTTTTTGGATTTATGTTTCTATCGAAATGTGGTTAAAAACAGATTTTATGTATCCTGAAAACAGGAGAAGAATGAAAAATTAAATCTCTGTGCAGTGCCTGAAATCAGTTGAAGTCTGACCATAGGGAAAAAATACTGGCTTTACGGTCTGTGCTCTGGAAGCTGAAGAATGCAAAAATAAACCATGAAAAAATAACTAACTTTCAATAATGCAAGAAGCATTTGTACCTAACATAAATATTTTTTCTTACAATGCATTTTAAGCATTGATTATGAATTTTTTGAATAACACTAATTTTATGAGTCCTTTGGGATTCATTCCAGAAGGTATCAGAAATTGCTAAAGCAATCTATATGCTATAATTAATTTTTCTGGCTGAATAATTGCACCTGTCCAGAGGCTGGATTTCACAATGGTTTTAAACCATTATTACACCATGTTAAGTACAGTACTCATTTTTTCATAAAGATGGCTTATTAATATTTGAAGCAATTCACCTTCAGTATATCATAGGACTGCAAAATGGACTATGCTATGCTCTGCATTCCTCCCTCAATTCCTTATTCCATGAAGCACTGACTCACACTGCAAGCGAGGCAAAAACAGCATTAGGAAATAAAAGCACTGGAGTCCAGAGGGGCAGACTGGAAAGACAAGGTAAGGATAGGGGACTATGCCCTGTGCTTTTCCATCCCCCTCGCCCACACCTTGCAATGCTACCCTGGTCCTCCTGAATTTAAACCTCTAGGAGCTGTGGTTTGTACCCCTGGGAAGGTCCTTAGCATCTTCTCTCTTACCAGCTCCCCTGGGAAATTCCTCATGAAGCATCTCCTGAGTCTGAGCTGACCCCACTCATCAGCCAGCCACCACATTGGCCACAGCGCTCCTGCTATGGTGATGGCTGAAGGTCCTCTCTGCAAGACTTACCCACTCTGTCCCCTCCTCCTGGACTCAAACATGTGCCTCTAAGGGCTTCCTGAGTGGGAACTGTGACAGTTGTGCTCTGTGATGATTTGCTTAGACCTGGATATTTCTGAGAGTTGTCCTATGAGCAAATGTCAAAGCAAGGTCCGAGGCTCTCGGAGAGAGTGGTGGTCAACCCACAGGTAGTCCCAGCTGTAAGGACTAGGGAAAGAAGTTCCCCTCTCAGAGATAAGCAGTTCTCCTTTTTTAGGCCTTGGGGGCCTTTTTTCTTTAGTTTAGCCAAAATTTCTGGCAATGTCCTATCTTTCTGCCCACTCCCAAGAAGTCATTGCCTTCCCTACTTGTCCTAACATTGTACAGCTATGAGGCCAGGTCTGAGACCAGGCGTTTAGCCCAAGGGATCTGCTGGGCAACTAAATAAATCATCAAAGGCATGAGGCATTCAAGATACTGGCAGGTAGAGAAGCATGGGCTGCAGTTGTGGTCTACAGAGCAGATAATGGAAACCCAGTGTGTCAAGGTATCATGGAGAAGAAAAGCATTGCCATGACAAGCCTTACTCTGATACTGGAGGAGATGTGTGCGTACAAGGGATCGGAGGAGGTGAAAGGAAATACAGGCTCATTTTTCACTTTTAAAATGTTATAAATTCTAACTAACACCCATACATTTTTAATGCTTGCTTTTAAAATGTTAATAATTTCCACTAACATACATACATTTTTAATTCACACAAACCTCTAACGCTGAAGTAGACGTTTCAGTAAAATCGAAAACAAGGCCTGAAGAATCTACATTGCACTCAATGTCTAATGAACTGTAGTCTACAAAGAAACTTCTGGTTTGCCACGCTATTTTTCTTCTGCAAGCATCCCGCTACAGTTGCTCTCAGTTGTTTAAGGTGTATGTGCAGAACCTGCCACCTGCCAAACTCTGAAAGCACTTTCCCCACTGGTATGAAATAATTTGTCCTTTGGGAATCTACACTGTTCTCTTAAGAAAACAGAGTAGATTAGTTGATGAAAAATGCATACAATAAAACTTACACTTCGGAAAACAACCAAACTGTTGTGAGATTAACCCTTAAGATGGAACCATTTGATTTGTGACACTCAGAAATGTGCATGTATAGGTGCCTACATTTAGCCAGTACTCAGGGCTAAACCATAGCAGTTAGTCCACCACCTGATGCTCCTTTCCTAGTTGAGGGGGAGAATCGGGGGCAAAAGGCAGAAGCCCTGTGAGCTGAAGCAGAAACAGATTTAATGGAATAACAAAACTGATACAACAATCAACATAAAGTATGGAAGTTTCTACTCATCCCAGTCCTTGATGATGACAGCAGGAGCAGAAGACCACAAGAGAGGAGCCCCAGGGAGAGGAGGAACTCCAGCCTCACTGAGCTCCCTCCTTTTATAACGAGCATGATTAAGTGGCATGGGATACACCTGTGAGTCAGCTGCCTTGATTGGAACTCTCAGCTGACTCGGGGCTACTCATGGCTGGCCCATGGGTCTGTGCCTGGGGAACCAGGACAATAGGATACATCTAACAAGCATCACGGTTATTTCTTTTCCATACCTGAATACAAATTTCTAGAGGGGTTATGCTTTCTCTTTTAAAATCATGCATTTTCAAAAGGTCTCTCTTATAATGCAAGGCACTTCAAGTCTTTCATTTTTTAAATTGGATGTAGCATTGCTCAGTGACACAATTTTAGATGGTGTTGGAGACTATTTTCCTAAAATGACACTAGTCACTATCCTTTAAGGTATCTTAGCATTAAATGGAGGAACACCTTTCTAGTTGGCTGCAGCTCCCTTGCCTCTCTGCTGGGAAGAAGAGAGGCAAAGGGCCTCCTTCAGCAAAGAAAGGCCTGGGTTAACTGCAGCACTCAGCAGTACTGTCTGGCTGCCCTTGTTATTATTTCACTGAGGTTTATGTTGCCTCACAGGCATGAAAAGAGGAAAACTGGTTACAATGATGTGGTATAGGAGGAACTAATGTGTGGGCAGAGAGTCATTGCAAGGCCACTGCACCTCTTTATGTCTCTTCCTAAAAAACACTTATTCTGAACAGTGATGGGAAAATGCAGGATCAGCTGAGCTGTAGGAGACAGGAATGCACCTTCCACACTAATGGGCACAATAGCAGGTGGAGGCTACAACCTCCCTGCTCTTTCTGGTAAATCAATGCTTGTGTTGAGGTTTCTCTTACTTTGGACAAGTCCCCAGTTCTGTCTATGTGTTGGGGAATATCTGTTATATTTCTGGAAGTAAAGCCTCCCCAGGGATGTTCATAAACTTCCCAGGAAAAAAGAAAAAAACCCACAAAACTCATAAAAACATTGTGTTTTGGTATAGTAGGTAATGCAGTACTCTAAGTGTCCAGACAACTGCTGTGGTGTATTTTTATACAAGAGAGGGTAACACAGAGGTAGAAAGCAGTTATTCTGCTGAGTTTTAACTAAAGTTTCTGTTCCCTTCTGTTTATTCACATGAAAAAAGAAAGCTATCTCTAAATAATACCACCACCACAAACATACTTACAATAACGTTTGAGAAAGCAACTCCAACCATCCATAAAAACAATCTTGGTTGCTTTGCTAATATGTTGCCTGGAGATAAAACCACCCAGACTGTAAGAAGAATGAACAGCAACAGAGGTGACACAAGAGGTAGGAGTCCTTCATACAAAGAATCATTCTTCAGTGTTTTCTTTAAATGTGCTCTGTAAATAAACACAATAATTTTAAGGAGTAAGAAAATTTAGCCATTCTATTTCCACACAGTAACTTCAAACTCTAGCCTAAACTCAGCCCAAGAGCTCATCTTGCAACACAGCTATCTGTGTAAGTGTGCTAGATATTCAGACATTTTATGAGAAATTGTAGGCTACCCAAGTAACATTTATTTCTGGGACAAAATCATATAGTTTTATTCATAGAGCTTCTGGTCAGCTTCACCAGCTCATCATTACACACAAGGTGAGCTGCAGTAGCTCCGCTGTTATAGCTGTCATCCAAATGCACAGCATGCAGGCCTGCAATGAATTAAAAAAATATATTTCTTAGAGGATGAAACTTCTGACATGAGGCATGAAATGACTTCAGCCAACACACTCCTTGTTTTCAGTGGCAACACAGTCAAGCACATGGCTGGCAGGCACTGCTGTTATTTAGGTCTACAGGTGATGCTGCTAGACAATCCTGCACTGTTGCCAAGGTACAGCCTAAAGGGGAGGCTTTTTTTTGCTAATTAGAGTACTGGAAAATTAATGATGCATTGTGTTTTCATGGGTATTTTAAGCTGTCTTTTAAAGGTAGTACTATTAAAGGTAGTAAATTACTATTTTGTGTCAGCTAGGAAAAAGGTAACTAAGGTAAAGAGCTTTTGCATCTATCTTGTGTCTTTCTCACTCAGGCAAAACTCATTGAGAGGTTATAAAGGGAGCAGGAGGTTTCACTTACTGAAATTCACTATCATTAAACCATTTATTCATATCAATAGTTCAGAAGAGCAATTCTGTGTTTGAAGTGTACTGGGAAATGTCCTGAGTAATAACTCAGAATGTTTGTATCTACAGAAACGGCTAGACAAAAATCCAATAAATATCTTTCTCATTCAAAAAACCCCAGTATTCTTCTGATAAAATAACATCTGAGAACAGGCAGCAGGATGAAGAAAGAGAGGAGATGATCGGAAAACTCGAATTCCTCATCATCAAATAGCTTGTGTGTGCATCCTTCAAGCAACCCTGACTGGATGTTTAGAATTGCTGTGCTCTCCTCTTCAGAGGAATTATAAACCCACTGGAAAGCTTGAGAGAAACTATGTCAAATGATGACTTGAAAACACTGAACAAAAGTCCTGACATGAGAGGGAAAAAAGCAATGAACAAATGTTCATTAGGGCAAAACTGCCAGGGACTGACACGCCTAAGGTGCTGTCTTCCTTCTCCCAGTCTTCCCCAAACCAGAGTCACTTGCACCACTGGTCCCTGGCCCCCTCCCAGTGCTGCTCCCAGCACCCTGCCCCAAAGCCTTTCTGTGGGTCCTCAGCCTTTCCTGCCCTACATCTCCTGACTCTCCACTCCTCCTGCCCCAAACTCAGGGCTATTCATGCTTTTATTAACTACACTGAGTACTGCAACAAGAAAAGGGCTATGTAGGAGCGATGAATTATTGTCTTATAGTCTCTTCAAAATTTAAATGTTAATACTAATTTCCACTAATTCCTGAAGACAGGCACTGACAGTCCCTCCTCGAGGACACTTAGGACCTGAGAGACCTGATGTGACAGATGAGTGAAATGAGCTAGCAAATACTGGAGGAAGGCAGGCAGCATTAAGAAAAATAGGGCATCAGAGTATAAACTAACTGTGTATAAAATGCCTAGGTGCAGGAAGCCAACTCTTAGATGTAATCACAGTTTGCCACCTGCCTAGCCTATATCTGATGGCAATTATCTGCAGACTTCATACAGAGTTTTACAGAAGGATCTGGAAGACAGTAAAGTACTTCATGGAGTGCAGGATGATCAGCTACAGAATTTTATCTAGCGCAGGTAGAAGTTACAAATCACATTTGACTGCAAATAAAATGCAGTGTTTATAACTACAGAGCTTTCATCAGTTTACTGTGCAGGACCAGCGTGAAACTGCCTGGGGAATGGCAAGTGAAAGGAAGAGAAGAGTTATAAACACGGAAAAGAAACCAGTCAGATCCTTAGAACTAAGAAAAACCAGAAAAACCTTCTACTATATTATCAGAACAGCATCTGTCTGAAAGAAGCTAGGCTACTTCAAGCATTACAATTATTTCTCAAGCAACGAAACTGTTAAATATTCTGAATCAAATGGGAAGGGATAGAACTTATTTAATTAACTTACCTGTGAATGTTGTATAGTGTTTGTGGAAATGAAAGCAGTAAACTGAAGCCTGGAAGAGAAAAAGATTCATATGTAATGATATACAGTCCTGCTACACCAATGACTTCAGAGTTTTCTCATATGGTAACAGAGCTAGTGCACTATTTTGAAAAGGACTCGGTATTGCTGTACTCATTACAGGATATGAACTGAGTTTGGAGGCTTTAGGCAATAATGTCTTCCTCATTTTTCCAGAAGTTACCTGCTAGAAATAGTTGGTAATACAGATTTTCTGGTGTAATGAGTAACAAGACATGAAAGATTTCTTAAAATTCTTATGCAGTTAGAAGTAGGATCAGTTATTTGTTATACGGGTTCCTCTGTTGGACCCAAGAAAGATCATAGCCTCATTTTACATGAGTTGCTTTCTGTTTCTGTAGTAAAAAAAAAAAAAAAACCAAAAACGCCACCAAAAGCTTTCCAATGGAATATATAATTAACCTCAAACAGGGCTGCCCACATTACTGGGGAAATAACAGGTTTATAGTTCAATATACTAAGGTTCAACTAATGACCTGCTTTGCTGATACAATGGCTGAAATTAATTAATTTTCATTATATGGCCTTCATTTGAACAAGTGAGGTTTTTACTATTTTTTTTTAATACAGCTCTGACCTTTCTGGAGCTCAGCTTTAAGCCTCAAAGGACAAGGGATTCCCCTTTGCTAATGCTGTGTCTGTCTGCATTGCTGCCGGTATGACCAACAGCTGCCAGCAGCCCTGGAGCTGCCTGAAGACCCACTTGTATCCTGTCTAACCAATACCTGTCTTTGGTATTGGTTTAGCTTTTTTCCCCACATTCTGTGTATCAAGGCCTTTTCCCTGGTCTGTTTGCTGCTTGGTAATTGCTCTGGGTTAGTGTATTTCTGCCTGGCTTTTATAAGGCATGAGGATTGAGTTTGGGGCACTAAATTAATATAAAATTCCTATTTTGTGATAAGCAAGAAAAGCACTCTGATGTCGTAAACATTTTGGTTTTACCTTAAAAAAATCTCATTTAAGAAGCACAATGTACTATTTGTACACAAAAGTAGCAAACTTTAGTCTCATTATTAGAAATAAAGAAAACTCAGAAAGAACAGAAGAAAGGACTGATTCCAGATGACTTTGTACTGGGGCTAACATGGCATAGCAGAGTCTTGAGAAACACCAGTGTTTATGGTTCAGTCCTCATCAAAGACATACCCAAGTGTTTAGCACACTCTGGCCAGAGTGGCAACTCAAGAGAAGCAAAACTACAGCAGGAGGAATAGTGGAGATCAGGATTGTTGGAAAAAGAGATAAAATGGATAATCTATTTCTCCAGTCTGTCTGATTATCCTTTAAAGAGGAGGAAACAAAGAATTGGAAAAAGAGAATATCCAGTTTGTAAATAATTTCAGGTATTGCATTTTCACATGTTTACTCCTTGGTTTTGCTTTCTAAAGCAAATAACATAAAGAGCTCTGTTTCTTTACCATGGCAGGAACCCTGTATCAGACAACTAAAGGATGTACAACTGAAGTAACAGCCCAAGTATTCTGTAAATATATTTCTAAAATTTGCAAGCTTAGTGCCTTCAGAGTGATCTGTGTTTAATGTGCACTCCAGTTAGCTATGTTTTCTATTAGGCAGGGAGGGCTAGTTCAATAAAATCTTGAGTTACATACAGCAGTTCCAACATCTGTATCACATTAGAGCAGACATGAGACAAAACATTGACTCTTGAGGTTAAATCTAAATTTCCTGCTGCAATCCTGAAGTTTGATTTGTTAGGAGAAAAGCAACTGAGAGGAGCAGAAATAGAGACTAGAACTAGAAATAGAATTCAAAGAGCAATGGTTGCCAACAATTTGTTATTTTTATGAAGTGCCATTTTAGTTAGAAATAACACACTGACCACAAACAATCCCCCAGCTAGCTAAAAGCCACTTTCGGACTGGGGCAGTTAGTTACACCAGTTACCTCTCTGTGTTTTTATACAGCTTCCCTTTCAGCAGAGCAAGAGCTGAGGATGCAGTAGGGAAAGCTAAGGGTGTTCCCCTGCTTCTTATGGGATTTTCAAAATTCCATCATTTCCTACAACATGTTGCTTTTCCATCTCTTTTTTTTTTTTTTTTTAGCTGAGGAGGCCTGGCTTGGGGGCTGCTTTTGGTACTCATTAAGTCTCCTTTTTAATTGGCATTAAGGATCCCTTTGTGCCCAGAAGCTAAACTGCTGCTTCCGCATTGCTGCCATTCCCTGCTGGTCTGGAGAACAAAAGGTGCAGCCTGGAAAGCAAACGCACTGCTGTCTCTCTGGCACTCAGCCACCCAGGCACTGCCCAAGTGAGGATGGATAGAGTTTGTTGTTTGCCTTTTTTTAATGTCCTAAAAGCACATATTTTATTTTAAAATAATTTTAAAAACCAAGTTTAGTGTATTAGACATTTTTAACACATGACCGAAAACAGAACTCATCCAGTGTTTATTAGAAGTATTACTGCTGTTCCAGTTATTTTTTAATTTCTCCTTTAATATTTTCCCCCATTTTCCAGCTGATTTAAATTCTGAGACTCAACTATTAAAACACAGTCCTGTACTAAAGGCAGAAATACTAAAGCACAGATGGACGGCACAGATATACACAGGGCATTCTCGTGTCACGCTAGGAGGCTGAAGGTATCAAGCCCAAATCCTTAGATTTAGGTACAATCCTATGGCCAGTCCTCTGCCTTGCACTATCCTGACTCCCTTTGCAGAGAAATAAGCATTTGAAAAGCTCTTTATCAGGAAATATTTTGTCCATATTAAAAAACAAACAAACAAACAAACAATGCATTCAAGAACTGAGGATTAGGGACATGTCTTGCTGTATATATGCATGTATGTAAAAGGGATCAAAAAGATAATTCTGTCACTTCTAGTGCCAACTTTAGATTTGGTGCTTTTAAATTGAGTTCCAAAACTCTAAGATGTTACTTGTGTGATATTGCCGAGTGCATTAGTGCATTTTAAAAAAAAAAAAAAAGCTAGTATGTGATGGATACCATGGTACATTCATCCCTCAAAGTTAGTCTAGAATAACAGTAATGTATTTAAGTTTAGTTACATGAGGACATCTTAAACCATGCCCTAAAGACTGCCAAGGGCCTGCTGACAGCCAGGTTATGTTTCCATGACATGGTACAGTTACTTAGTGTGGCTGCTGTACCTGAGTTAATTTAGGCATTTCTGCAAAATACAGACTTGCTTTTTGTAGAGAAAGAGAGGTTACAGCCAGAAACAAGCTGCTGACACTACTAAGCTATTTCATTAACCAACAAAGAGCCCTATGCTGGCGTTCAGACAAAGCTAGGAAGCCTATCGCAGGTAGCCAGGTTCCTGAATACACCAAACTTCAGAGACTGTGAATGCCACTAAATAAAGAAGCAACTCCAAGCAGGTAACCAAGACACCTAAAACATTATTTTTAAACAAATTATACTGCTTCAAAAGAAGGACAATGTTTATGTTAGCTATTTATCTTCTCTACACCTTTGCTATCATAAATAGCATTTGTTGTTCCTGGCAAGTGAACTGTCCTAAGAGTTGAAATATTATTTGTGAATAATTGGCTCTTCCTGATAGCTAAAATTTAAAAAATGCGACAGTGCAATACAGGGATGTAATTTTGCGTGATCACCACACTGGAAACTGAGGGAATTTGCTCAGGAGCACTCCCCCAGAAAAAGACTCCTCAGAGCATTCCTCCCATTTGGGAGGGAGTCAAGGGGTCCTCCTCTCCTGTTCTTCAGTTGCCCACATCTCCACATGGCCAGTATACTGCTTGGCCTTTCTATCTCTAGGTTGATAATCCATCATAGTCAATGCTGGCTTTAAAAAAATGGGATGTCAAATACATCATTTACCTTTCTTAGCCACTAGACAAAAAAAAAAGTAGGATTAAAAATATTTACGCCTCAATATTAGCTTGGAAAAAATCTATAAATACTTTTCCCATGTTTTTTCCAAATTTCTTTCACATTTAGAGCAGCTAGACACATGAAAATATCTTAACACACTGAATGTTTAGCACACTGATTGGTGCCTGAAAGCAAACTTCAACAAAAGGTGAGCATTTAGAAACAGTTTTTACTGGAACAGCAGCTTCTTATGGAACAGTGTGATTTTCACAGGCATGTCTTGAGGAGACAACTCTTTTAACTGGTTGTGCAAACAGATAATTGCATATTGAACTGTCCACTGACTATAAAATTACATTTCATTATTATAGAAAATGGCAAACTTAGAATCACTTCATAATTGAAAAAAAAATAAAAAGCTTAGAAAATGAGTATATAATTTTCAGATTTAATTGAGCCTGTAAAGTCTGAATACATTAAACAATTTAAGGACAGATGAAAAATACACCCAAACAGATCTACACAGTATGAAAAGATTTTACAAGGATTAAGAGCACAATGTAAACATGAGCACTGTCTTCATGCACGCAGTTGATGTACGTTTTGGATGTTTAAGATACTCCTTGAGTATAAAGATTGTAAAGGGATGCATTTATTATGCTTGTTGATTTTATAGCTCATTATCAGTGTCTACAGAAATATACACTGCATTTATCTCTCTTGAACTGAGCTGTAAACTAACAATTAGCATTTGGAGGGATTTATTATAGACTGAGAAATTAGTTTATGGATGTAGATGCTTATTTGATGCATTCCTGTTCACATAGCATGTACACATCATTCTTTTTCTGGGAACAGCAAGCACTGAGCACCAGAGAAACGGTGCCTTTATTTGAAAAGCCCAGGCTGGCTTCCAGAAGGACTCTGCCAGGTGAGCTCCCTTGTTTAACTTTCTTCTGGGTCTCCAACCACCCATAAAATGACTCCTTACAGCTAACCCCACTGAACCCACTCCCACTTGAATCAGCATCCTGTGACACTGCTCTGCCTCTGGCCTTCAGTGCTCTGGTATGCTGGGTTATTGGTCTGACTGGTTCAGATGAGTTACTCCAAACATGAACTCAGCTGCTTCTTATATATATCTCAAGTGACAGGTGAGTATTTCACACCCTTTACTTCAACGAAGTCTCATGCAATCTGTCACAACAATGCTTTCATAAATGTTAAATTGGTGACAGACATGTAGAAACCAACTCATGTTAACCACCCTTTTAAAACAAGGCCAGTCAAGGCTAGTCAAGGTCAGAGTGATAACATCTTGAAAACATATCACTTCACGTTTCATCATTCAACTGTCCAGCAGTAAGGCAGAACCATCAGCCACTTTGCAATGACAACTATAGGAAATCACTACAGAATGATTTATCTGTATGAGGCAGAAACAATTTATAAGTAATATATGTAAAAAAGAAAATTTCCTTGCACTTAAGTCAGAAATGCACTTAAGATGACTTTGTGATTACTGCTTTGCATTGCTGTAAAAGAACCCTGAGATCTTGCTATGGAGGCTCACAGGATCACAGGGTCTGCCAAGACCAGTATGAGAGAGCAGGCTGCCTCGCGTAGCAGCAGCTCCCTGGAGCAGAGGTTGAGGACTACGTTCAGATTTCTCCAGCCAAAAGAAATCTGCCCACCTGCTGTGATGCAGATATGCTGGCTGGATTTATAGGAGATAAATGTCCGGTCAAGGATTAGCCTTAAGGACTTCCAGATATATTCAAATGAACAAAATTACGGGTACATTTCTACTTGAACACTGATAGAGACAAAAAAGATCCATTCTTAACCAAATGAACATGAATTTCAGACGACAGCTGTTTGACCATGGCCTTCTAAACATTTTGTGACACTGAAAAAAGAGCGGACGGTTGTATAATTACCCACTGCATGGATTTCTGCGTCCTCCTTCAATACATGTGATATTGGACACAGTGTAAGGACAAGACACTGTTTTAGATGGATAACTGTGGTTTCCCACTGACAGAATTCAAATACTTGCCATGTTTCAGATGTTGTGGCTTGGTCTCGTCATTAGGTTTTTTTGCTGCTATTATGTTTTCATTTATGTATTTACTCCTCATTTGATATACTTAAGTAGCTCAGAGCAGTGAACTTCAAGGAACACACACTGCAAAACACCAACCCAATCCAATACACATCATAGGAAAAAATTCTGAATGCTTTGGCCCCATCTCTGAAAGAAAGTTCAAGTTTCAGATCTCTGACAGATGTTAGAACTCCATTCACCTTTCATGTTCAAACCTGTACTTTGAAAATTTGTCTCAGCTTTGTCACAGGCATCAGGAGCCAGAATTGGGTGCTACTGATCAGACAGAGTGGACTCCAGTGTGCCACCATGTCTGGATTACAGAATGGTCTGCCTCATGTGTCACACACTGATGAAGTACAACATATACACCCCATGATTTAGTGGTTCTTTAACCAGAAAGCCTATTCTTGTGGTTGCAATTAACACTGAGGAGGAGCAGGAATCTTTCTGTGCATCCAGCAGTCATTTTTCCAACGTGGCTTCCTAAGGAATGAAGCTGACATGATAACACTTCACTTGTTTGTGTGCATCCCACCATAGCTTCTGAGCCCTCTGGTCAATTCTGAACAAATAGATTGAAAGAAATTTCCTGTAAGTCACATGGAAATGAACAGTCAGGTAGAGGAACAGACATATGTATGTCTCCAGTGAGGGGAAGACTGCAACCTGAACTCAAATTTTATTAGATGTTATAAAATCTATCGCATGAAGAGCTAGTATGAATGTCCCAAGAATGGGAATTGCTTCATTTAGAACATGCACCTGTTACAGGTCATTTAATTGCAGTATGAGACAGAAACCATCATCAATTAGTAATGCTGCTCCCTGAACTACTGATGTTTACCTGTCAGCAAAAAATCTTATGAAGTCTATAGCATGATGGTACTAGACTTGATGTGGGGAATTGCCTGTTTTAGAATGCTAATTTTTTTATATTGCTCTCAACCTGCTAGCACAGTGACAGGGAATGCTAAACATCTGGGATAGCCTGGAGAGGTGAAAATAAATGACAGTTCTCAGCCCAGTGCTGCCCTTTGAAGGGACCTTAGTTAGCCAGAAGATGCTACTGGACAATTGTGGTTAAATCCCAAGAGAGCTTTTGGAGTGTCATCCACAGGAGCCTTGCTGAGGGCAGACGTAGTTCATTCCAGCTGAGCAGACAGGCACATAACTTTAGAAAGGTCTGGCTACTTTTGTGCTAGGAGAGAAAAGGCATTTGTGTCAACAAGCCAGGACAACACACTCGGGAAACAGGAGAATGGCCTTGTTCATTTGTTTGGTGTTCAGCTAGGTATGTGTTTTGGAGCTGCAGGATGGAACTGCATTCACTGCCTGTGAAAATCATAGGTTTCTGTTTGCTCCGTAGTTGAAAAATTCCCATAAAACACTAAGCAGAAGTTTCTCTGCTTTGCAGGAGAGTCCTTCAAGGTCACTGTTCAGCAGCCCAAGACTTGGCCTTCCTACAGGTGTTCACAGTGTGCTAGACAGTTCCCAGGGAAATACGTAAAGCTCTCTTAGGAGGCTTTCCTAAAACATCTAATCTAAACACTGGTATTTCTGCACTTTTATGTATATCTTTGTGTGTTCTGGCACCCGATAAAAATTCCATTTTTTTCAGCGAGTGAGTATCACCTGGCAATACCACAGCTTCCTCTGAGGAAGTGCTTTTGTGGAGTTCATCCTCAGGTTATACATGGGCTATTGTTTTTTTTTCCTCCCAGAAACTCCAGGAAAGACATTTGAAAAACTCCACTTTAGTGCATCCCGTTTGGACTTCTTCCCACCACAGAAGGTACTAGCTAAAGCCCAGCTGTTCTTGGAGAAGTGACGGCTCAGCAGCTGTGCTCCTGTTGTGTACAGAACAGTAAAGGCACGAAATGACATGTGAAACCTCTGCCAAGTCAGGTTCATAGTTAGAAGGACCACCAGTGACTACTAAATGCCATCAGATAGTTAAGGACAGCCAAGTTAGGTTTTAACGGTTCCTCTTGAGGTCCTGGGAAAATAACTCATAAAAAGCATCAGAGGCCCACAACATCCCTTTGTTTTTTAACTAGCCACAAAGACATTTAACTGAGCATGCCAGAGAGTGGGCTCTCTGATGCAAATAGATGTGGTTGAGCAAGACACACTTGCTACAGCCTCTCTAAGGGAGAGAATAATTTAATCTTCCTGGCTGCCTGGCCCTTGGTGTTAGGTTCGACCGACGCTTCTTCTGCAGTCACAGTGGGGTCCTGAAATTTACTGCAAGCTTCTAAAAACTTTATATATCCATATTCACTGCACACAGGTTATCCAATGATAACCACCTTAATCACTATCACTGAGCTGAGATGCAATCCTGTGGTGAGATGGCAGTGCTGTCTGGATCAGTGTGATCCTCAGCGTAAGGATCCTCTTTTTTTAATATTTAAATTTAGTGTCTTTTTTTAAGAGATTTACTAAGCACTGTGACAACTTTGTAATACAGAGTCAATCAAGATAATTTTTTGCATACTTTAAATCCACATTTAACTATAATTAATGTGCAAAAGTTGCCCTGTTAATGGCATCGTGGATAGTGTGTGAAAGACTATGTTCTTAAAGAAATCTTTCAGCTCTTACTTATGCGTACTCTGCTTGGGACAATGATGGATGAAATACTCAATTCTCTGCTCACGGCTCCATTTATGCAAGTGTACCACATAAGACAGAAGCAATACTTCTTTCTAATGCTGATGGAATAGTCCATCAAACCTTGCTTTGCAGCTGCTTTCAGTACAGTATGAAAAAGGATGCTCGCATCTGCAGATCTGATGACATTGACAGGCTTCCCTACCACAGATCTTCCTAATATGTTGAACAGTTTGAATAGAACCTTCATCCATGACTTCCCAAGCACAAGCGGAGCCATCAGTATACTCACTGAGCAGGCTGTCACATGCCTTTACTGACAGAAACAAAAGCAGCAATGTGCATAGCATGGAACAAGCGTATTTCATGGACCAGTCCATGCCAGCACCTAACACAAGCACAAGCCTAACCTGCTGCTTCTGGGCAAGCCAGCATCCATCTGGCACTCCTTGGAGAGCACAAATCACTCCCTGCCCTCCGTGCCCTGCAGCCACCAGAGGGCATTTCATAGCTACACCTCTGCCAAGCTGAATAATTCGTGGACTACTGAAAAGGCAACCACTATTGTTTTCCTCTTCCTTTCTTTCTTTTCCTCAGAGTGCCCCAAACAGGCCTGACCAAAAAAAAGAAAAAAAAAGACACTACAATCTCAGTCACACACAGTCAGTTTTACACTCTGGGTAAAGCACAAAGGACTGTTAAAACCATAGAATCATAGAATCATTTTGGCTGGAAAAGACCTTTAAGATCACCAAGTCCAACCATTAACCTAAAACATTGCCAAGTCCACCACTAAACCATGTCCCTAAGCACCAGATCTACACATCTTTTAATCACCTTCAGGGATGGGGACTCAACCACTGCCCTGGGCAGCTGGTTCTAATGCCTGACAACCCTTTCAGTGATGAAATTTTTCCTAATATCCAATCTAAAGTTCCCCTGATGCAACTTGAGGCCATTTCCTTTTGTCATATCATGTCCTTGTACATACTGCTCATAGAAAGCACAGCCTGAGCACAAGGTCCTTTCCAATCTGTGAATTCTGGGAAGCATGACTGAGGCTAGAGATGGTACCTGCTGAAGACTTCTCCATGGGAAAGGGTGATGAGAGCACATGTCAATGCAGTGGATTCAAAAGTCCCCCCCTCAAAATACTCAGACAGCTCCTAGTTAGACTTGGCATTGGGTGAGCACCTATATCCAAGCCCTCAGCACAAGGACTGAAGACATTTCCTGGTACGTAAGTCTAGGCTGTCTGTCAAACACTTTTTTTGGTGCTCTCTTATAATTTATATGTTCATACAAAAATTTCTGAAATTTATATGCTAATTTCTTCACCTTCCAAGCAAAACATCGAAGCCATTTCACATACACACATTTTTAGCTAAGAGTACCCTTTAACTCATTAAAATGTAACTGCTCTTGTTCTCAGTCTAGCTGTAACAGTTGAAAAATGTTTGGTGTTTATTTCAAACTACACTGACAGTATCAAATAACGAGTAAATAGGCTACTGCTGTGTATGAAAAATCCATCACTTCTGTTCAGAAAATAATTCTAATGAAGATCTTAGAAACCACCTAGGTCTTTTTCAGATTTACAGTTGTGGCTCCCAAGATTATTTAAGTAACACCTTTATTCCTTCTATCTATCTGTAATGTTTTTGAGCACAGTGTGCTGCAGGCCAAAACACTGAACTTATAATACATGCATTTGAGTGATGTGAGAAGTTCATGAGACTTTGAGAGCCAGCCAGCCAGCCAACACACAGCACTGAGCTGCACATGCAGATAAGGAACATTTTCTGTATTATTGGTGTGCAACAGATAGTAATTCAGTGAGGAAAAATGTTTCCAAAGTTATCTAATTTTTTAGTTTTCCAATATTAGCCCTTTTAATCAGCTCTATTCATGTGGTTTTTTGGACTAGCCAACACTTACAAAAAGAAAAAAAGATTATGAATAGAAGAAATATCTAATCAAAATAATAAAAAAACCAGTATCATTTTCCATGGATCTGGACACTTACCTATAAGCAAGATTACTAATACATCTGTGATGTAATAACCAAACAGGAAAGGCTTCTGCCAGACTTCCACACCAACAGCACCCGTGAGCAGATATGCTGCAATTAATACCTATAGAAAAAGGACAAAGTATTTCCAATCCTTTACTTCTAAAGGTACAGAATTTTGCTTATCATCTAGTACAAATGCAAGACTCAAAAAATCTGTTCTTTTCCTCCTGTCTCCACTTTACAGGACCTTATGTTGCCATCCCAAACCAATTACTTCTAAGCAGTGAAGCCGCTTCCAGGGTCACCAACAAAATTATTTAAGGTACTGAAGGTGATAACAGCAGTTCCAAAGGCCTTGCACCCTTGCTCCCACCACCTCAAGGGATCCACCTCTGCTCTGACACCCATTTCCTGGCTTAGCCCAGGTCACTCACCCCCTGCAGCCCCTTCTGCTGCCAGCTCGCGGGACTGCTGCCCCGCTCTTTCTCTAGGCTATTTTGTTCTCAGCTGTCTAGTTTTGCTATAGGACTCATAAGGGGCTATATGTTTCATGCTACGTCTCAACCTCCTGAACTATTCTAGAATTGGATTAAGAAAAAATTGCAAGCATTTACTTTAGCTCTAAATTAAAACAACTATGTTAATGATATTTTCATTTAGAAGACTGCATATTTATATATCTGTTCCAAGGTAACATTCAGTAACTTTTTTTCAGTTTGATACTGTTTCACACTCTGGAATGACAAATCATTTCCAGCTTTATTTGTATGATATATTTTACTCATTTTTGTTACTTTTTTTAAATACTCATTTTTTACTATTATAGTTTACCACTATGCTTTTTCTTAATTTTTAACTTCAACAAACACATTTCATAGAATCATACAATTACTAAGGTTGGAAAAGACCATTGAGTCCAACCATAAACCTAATACTGCCAAGTTCCCCAGTCTTCTAAATTAAATTAATTGCTTTAATTTAAAGATACATTGAAAATCTACTTTCTAGGTAACAGGCTATTTAAGATCACAGATTAGGAGCAGAACACTGATGTCCATTAAACTTCCTGTTACACCTAGATATCACTGTATTTGTCTCGCTTCTCCAACCTAAATTCAAGATTCTTGCCCTGTCAGTATGTAACTTTTAAAGAGTTGGGGCTTGAATGGGGCACTGCAGAACTGGATGTTTGAATTGTCTCTGGAAGAACAAGCAGCACTACAATAGCAGGCACTAGTATGAAAGTTACACCTTGGGCCATTGAAGACAGTGAGTCAAATTTTGATCTAAATGAAGGAAGTGTATAATAGGTTTTGCAACCAACTACTACAGAGCTAACATTTGGCTTTCTGAAGAAATCTCACTCTGTTATCCATGAGACATGACAGGTGAACTCCTGGACCTGTCAAAGTGGATGGCAAAGCTCCAACTGGCTTTGATGGAGCCTGAATTTACGCTCATACGATGAATTCTGCACAGACTTTTTTGGCAAGTGATAAAAGAGGAACTTCAGTATTATCTGTTATTACAGTCAGTACTTTTGGCAAAGTGGTCATGAGTATCACTGTCAGATGTCAGCACACCTCTAGGAACAGGAACACCGGGTGCAACGGACTCTCTCAGGGGAATCCCCTGGCCTGGGATTTGGTGATGCAGCATTCACAGGTTGAGACTGCCTCTTAATTAACTGATGTTGTGTATGAAAAAACACTTCGGCTTCAAATTTTTGGTGTGTTGTTTTTTAAGGACTCACAACTTTTACTTCATTGAGGAAGTCTCAAAGACCTCCTTTAGAAAGCTGGAAGGACAAGAAAATGGCTGCATCCCTTGATTGAAGTTGTATTAGCAATTTGCAATTAGCAAAAATTGAAGATTGTCAAAATTATTAGATGAAAGTTAAGTATGTTAAACAGCTGTATAAGCGGTTTTTAAAGGCACTGCTGGTAAAAAAAAACCAAACTTACAATGTAAAGCAATGCTCCTAGGTGCAACTGAATAACTCTACTTAAGAAAAAATGGCCAGGTTTTTCACTCATCTCTCTGGCATCGATTGGCTTTAGTACTTTTCAACTATAAATGTAGTCTTTAGCAAGTAAAAATTGCAACCTTTTGTAAAACGAGAAGTCCAAATCAAATAGTGCAAGTAAGGACTATATAGCAAGTTAGTGTCAGATGTATACAATCTTGGATTTCAACTCACTGCAGCATCTGACCAGGAAAATTTTTGGCTTTCCAAGGCCTTACCTATGAGGAGGAGGAGTTCTTATGCAGACAAAAGTCTGGAAATACATGGTGTTAATTTGTAGGCCCTTTGAGATGGATGAACAGCAGGACAGCTGGCTTCGGAGCAGCAGCTCACTATCTTGTCACAATTTTGTAAATTACAGCAACATAGTCACCTTTGTCCCTCTATAAATTCAGAATAGTAATTCTTTAATGTGGCATTGGGAAAATTCTCTATAATCATATGGTAGTATAACTCCTCAAAATCTCTTATCTTTTAGCCTTTTAACTGCTCTCTGAAATATCTGTTTTTTTTAAATCACCATCTCTTTCATGTCTTTCCACAGGTGTAAGTTTTGTGACTAAAATAGTCTAGACTGTGTGTGCACATACATTTTTATTCTCCCTAATGATTTACCATTTCTGTTTTACACACAGGCACACTGAGCATGTTGTATGATGTACCACACAGGAAAAAATATCAAACATTTTCTCATATTTTTAAAAAAATATTCTGGCTATGCTTCTAAATTCTTTATGATTCCACCAAAAAATACCTCAATTTTACTGTAATATTCAGTTTCACTAGCATATTCCAATAGCATTAATTGTACACGTGTTGAAATATTTTCCATTAACACAGTGCTCAAACTGAAGATCTAGAGAGCAAAGTCATTTAAAATACAAGGTTACTTTTTTCCTCTGAAAATAAATGTGACACTTGCCTAAAAAAGTAAGAAATAATGATTTCCTACAAGTGATTTCAAGAGAAGTTAGCTTTAGTGTGATGTGTAATTTTTCAATTTTATTTTTTTTCCTCAGTATTTTTTCTTTCGATAAATAAAGGTGGCAAATTTAGCCTATAAAAATATTTTCATATGTCTTAAAAAGGTCATTTTGCATTTAGACACGCAGTATGTGATAGGCAAACAGCACACAGAAGATTAATTAACCAAGAAAGGTTTGAGTAGAACCATAATCAAGTGGTTAAGAATGAAGCAACCTGCTGCAGAAAGAGCTGGTGCACCGGAGGTTCTTCTTGTTTAAATTTCACATGGATACACTATGGGCGCCCCTCAGATAATTGAGTACTGATTTTGGTTTCCCACTGTGTCAGGAGGCAGGTGGAAGCAGGCATGGCCTGGACAGCACTGCTTCCACACCACTACCTTTGGAACTAAATAATAATCAATATTATTTCTTCACAAGACACACTATGCTATCCACAGACATTTCTAATTTTCTTAAAAATACTCTGAAAGTGAGTATCTTTTTAACTAAAATAAAAAAAAATCTGAATCCTGATAATGTGACCAAAGAATGCCACATTTGCATCCTCATTTTTCTTTTTAATAGAGATTTTTTTTTTGCCCCTCAGAAGAGGTAGAAGTTTTTTAAAGATGTGATGTGCACTCGCATTGCTCGGGATTTCTCTGACAGTTCCTGACACACTGGCTACCACAGAACTTCCTGGGAAAAGGTCATATGAAACATATTTCAGCATGAGTTTTGTAAACTGCTTCTCAAAAGAAAGCCTGGTATATGACATCCAAAATACCTCTTTCCCTGTTTTGACTGAAAGGAAGGAGAAAAGTAAGCTCTACAATGTTTAAGTTGCTACCTGCATCATATACTTTCTTTATTTGTAGTTTTAAGGCAAGCAGAGCATTCTCCCTGAGAGCCTAGGTGGGACCATCCAAAGCCACTAGGCAGAGCCAGCTGGAAAAGCATCTCAAACTGAAAACCTGGGACTTACAGTCCAAGCATCCATGACTGTACACAGGACTTCTGGTCATCCTCTCCTTACAGGGCTAGGGCAGGGCCAGAGAGAGCTGCCTGTCACCTTTCACACTGGCTACTTGTGCCTTCATGCTTTTTTCCAGTTTGTGCTCTTGGCTGGGAAGAGTGAGGGAAGGTGTGTGGAATTGTCCGGGTCACTCCAGCTCTCATGCAGCTCTTATTTTCACTTTTAAACTTGTATTGAAGAATATAAAGGGTACCTCCCTGTTATGCTTAAGGCAGCGACAATGTAAACAGAGGTGTCATCACATCATATTAAAGCAAAATGAATATATTGTTCCTCTGCTATGAACTCAACTGCAGTGGCTTATGAAAAGCAACAGCAGGATTAGGGAAGTACTTCATTAAGGGAATATTAACATTTTCAGGAGGAAAATAGATTTTTAAACAACCCAGAGGATGTCTGTGAAAATTAACATACAGTAGGAAGCCTGAAACTTTCATTTCTCAGGAAAGCTGTGTCTTTTTTTTCTCCAAGAGACTTCATTTTTAGGCATTAGCTTTCTTTGGTTGGGCTTGTGACAAGATGTATCCAAGAACATAGCAAGGGTTTCTCTTTTAGCCTTCTCTTCAGCCCATGATTTTGGGGGGGGTTGTGTTTACTTGAAAGTGCATGAAAATTGTCTAGATGACGTGGTGTGAAAAGGCTCCTGTCCCTGCATCTTTTTCTGCTTGCAGAGGAGTCAGCAGGAGATAGCTCCTTGTGCTGGAGGGAGGATGGGGGAAGAGCTGTCACTGTTGCAGATGTCTCTTACTTGACTCTGGATCCTCAAACGTAACAGTCCTCTGACCAAGCATCTCTCAGACACATTACAGCCATTTTTCAAGTTTACACACCACAGTTTCCTATAAATGGCTGTCTGCTGTAATCAGAGCTAATTGGAGTGCCAATTACAGCCCAGCTAGCGCAAGTAGGTTACCAAATCTGATGGGTCATCAAGTCACAGAAAAATGTGATCTGCATAAGTCCCACAAATTTCTCTCTTTATAATGAGGTATTTTATCATGAGGAACAGCAGCTCTTTTTATACCACAGTTAACACAGAGCCAGTGAGCGGGCCGTCTGTGTTTATATACAGTGGAGCTGACTCAGCAGCAGCATCCTGGGAGCTAGTGCCAGTTAAGCTTTCATTAAGGTCAACAGTTATCTATTTGCAAACTGATTATTGTATTTCGCGAGCTTTGTGGTGATAATGAAGTCCAAAGTTCTCAGCTACCATAAATTCTAAAAGCAGAAGCAGGGGACTAGACCACCTGAATGTCTGACATGCCAATGCAATAGCATCACATTGTCAGTGAAACTATCGAAGACAGAGCACAGAGGTACATTCGTGCAGCAATCCAGCTAGGAATGCCACACAGGAAATAGTGAACTAAACGCTGGGAATTAGGCTGAAAGCAGTTTTGAGTGCTTACACCCTCTCTGCCTCTGAATGTGACTGTGGGAATATCTGGAAGAGAAGTATGGGAGGGGGGGAGAGAAACCAGCAAGGGGGAGTGTGACTTTGCTTACTCATCATCAGCTATTTGCTAATGTCCTCAGTATCCTCTCCTCCAAGTAGCTGGAGATGAAGAGCTACCTTTAATAGCACACACATCATACAAAATTTGCTGAATGGGTTTACAAAACAAGAGCAAGGCAATGTTTGTAGGGGAATTAGCATCTTTTACTAGACTGGTTAGTATAGCTGGAAAAAAGTACATTATGTACTTTCTGGTGTGCTTAAAATGCACTTCTGGACTAATGGAAAAAATACTACCTCGATATACAAATCCTGTCTTGTCTTTGTTCATAGGCAATCACAACTACAAAAACTAATTTTTACAGATGGGAAAACTGTCATACAGACATTTCAATAGTACAGCCTTCCACCACTGTTGACGATTGTGCTATACAGCATCAAAAAATCCTTACATTTATACACTTATCATTTTGACTGTAGGCAAATTATCACAGAAGTTATCAAAAAGCAAGCATGCAGGACAGCAATTTAGCATCAGAGGGGAACAGGAAATAGCACTTGTTAGCACCTTGCATCTAAGTTAATCAAAGCAGTTTACAGATGCTACTGAAATTCAGCCCCACCACAAATCTGTCAGGCAGGGAAATGTTATTACCATCACTTCCCAGATGGGAAAGAACTGACAAGAGGCATAGGTCACTAAAAGGCATTGACAGAGTTAACAGTACTGCTGTGTTAATTGATACTCACTCCCATATTTAACCACTAATACAGTTCGGATGCTGTAGCAATTCAAAAGAGCTTTCTAAAATTTACATGTATATCTACAGTGATCATCTCAGCAACAAGTGACATTGGTTTGAACATAGCTATTCCTCTCCTGCTGGAAGAACTTCACTAAGAAGCTTTGCACAGACATGGCTGAAAATTGTAGACCAGCTGGCTGCCTAATGTCTTAGCCCTGAGCCAACTTCTTCCCCCAGAACCTATTTTCCAGGGGACAAAACAGATGCACCACAGCTGGACCACCATCTCTGAGTTGTTCTCAAACCACTGGATTCTGATTATGTTTACAGCAATACATCTGCAGCCATTAATTCAAATACTATATTTCCATTAAAACACATATTTGAATATTTGTCAAACTTCTTTTCAATTATGTATATCTGGCTGTACCTTTCATCTCATGCCTGTGACAGGAAGCTCAGAAGACTAGGACTGTGCTCTTCAGGCTGCAAGAGCCTGGCTATCTAAGAAATAGATAAGCCAGCCAAGAAATCCCAGCACCAGGCCCCTGTCAGTGCAATGAGCCTGTTACTGCTGCTACTCATTTATGCCCTGAAGCCACCACTCACCGTGGTGCCCTGGTCATCTTTCTGAAGAGGTCCACCTCAAGGTAGGGCTGTAAGCCAGTCAAGAACTCAGCTGGGGACGGGCTGTGGGCTGACACATAATTTATGTTACTGAACACCATTCCCAGAGAAGAAACCTCTACTGGTATGACTTTGACTTTTTTTCAAGGGTAAAACTCACCTGACAACAGTTAATGCTTATTGTATAGGTACAATTCTATTTCCATTACACCATTTGATGCAAGAGGTGGTAGAATTGGGAAGGTCTAGTGCTGTATAACTGTAAAATTACTGTCAATAAATACTACTTTGACTAATTCACATTGTGCCTTAGAACCTAATGTTGGTGGGAAAATTGCTTATGGCTTCAGATAGCATAATAGTTTTTGTTAATACCGCAAATCAAATGCAGTTAAATGACATTGCCATGGGCACTATCTGACTGTTAGGCTTGCTGCAAGCCTTTTTTTCCTGCATGGCAATGAATCTCTGATGCTCACAATTTGCTTGAAAGCATCCCTTCTTTGCAAATGCAGGAAATATTTCTGAATTACTTTTAGGGTTATGCTATTTCACATTCAAAATCTTGGCCTTGAGCTCTATTTTTCTATTTCTGTAATATTATGAAAACACTAATATAGTTAAAAAAAAAAAACCAAAACAGGAATGATAAATACTTACCACTTGGCTTATATCGTATCCCCAAGGAAGAAAAAGAACTCCCGTGTTATATTTCTCCCAGTGTGAACACATGAAGTTAAACAAGACAATGCTTAAATATATATACATTGTATATACAGAAACTCCAGTCTTCCCATTGTCACGGGAACAGACAGAAAAAAAAGACAGCACAAAAATGGAGGTAGCCCAGCTATCCAGCCCATGGTCAAATAATTCTCCCAAAGGAGTACTGGACTGAGTCCTTCGAGCATGTTTCCCATCTATGGAGTCTAGAAGGGTTGGGAAAGGAAAAGAAACAAAGAATTAGAATACCACAAAAGGAGTAACTTTCTTCACATACACTTTACTACTGGCATATATAACATCTGGGAAAAATACACTGATGACAGCAAACTGGAGCACAATAATCCCTTCAATACCAACATGTTAGTATTGCTCATAAAAAATTTGCCTCAGTTATCAAGTAATTTTTCTGTCCTCACCTCAGCTCTTATACTAAATGCCACCCTACTTACAAACTTTAGAAACACATTCATAATTACTTGTCCCCAGTGGTCTTTAAACACTTTTATGTCAGTCCTTGCAATCAGTTTCTCAACGAAAGTCCTGGTAAGTGTCCACAGGGCTTCTCGCCTGTCCATTGGTGTTTCGGACTCTCTAAGACTTCAGACCACTTGTAGGGTAGATTCACTAAGACGTTTAGGTTGTCTGATGCTAAATGCCTCAATGACTAACAGTTAAATGGCAGGCTCAAGGAGCATATTTCACAAAGTTTATGTGTGTGCCTACATAAGATATTTCAAAGAGTCTTTTGGTTGATACAAGAGTTGGCAGTGTGCTCAGGTGACCAAGAAGGCCAACAGCATCCTGGCTTGTATCAGAAAGTGTGACCAGCAGGACTAGGGAAGTGATTGTGCCCCTGTACTCAGCTCTCGTGAGGCCATACCTTGAATACTGTGTTCAGTTTTGAGCCCCTCACTACAAGAAGGACACTGAGCTGCTGGCACATGTCCAAAGAAGAGCAATGAAGCTGGTGAAGGGCCTCGAGCACAAGTCTGATGAGGAGCGGCTGAGGGAACTGGGGTTGTTTAGCCTGGAGAAGAGGAGGCCGAGGGGAGACCTCATTGCTCTCTACAACTACCTGAAAGGAGGTTGTAGTGAGGTGGGGGTCAGTCTCTTCTCCAAGGTAACAAGCGATAGTACAAGAGGAAACAACCTCAAGTTGTGCCAGAGGAGGTTTAGATTGAATATTAGGAAAAATTTCTTCATTGAAAAGGTTGTCAAGCATTGGAACAGGCTGCCCAAGGAACTGGTGGAGTCACCATCCCTGGAGGGATTTAAGAGACCTGTAGCTGTGGTGCTGAGGGACATGGTTTAGTGGTGGACTTGGCAGTGCTAGGTTAATGGTTGGACTTGATATTAAAGGTCTTTTCCAACCTAAATGGTTCTATGATTCTAAGAATACCTTACTGTTAAGGCGCGTTATGCGCTGATCACTTTTAAGTGCTTGAAAGATGCCCCAACACTGTACTGGATTTCACTCTGAAGATGCAGTTGGACAATACGGTTTGAATTGTTCTGAGTGTTCATTGCTGTTAAGCAGGGGAGGACCTGCAGCCTGGCCAACTGATGGAAAAAAGCAAATATTACGCTTTCTTCTCTGTCACTGAATAAAATTGGTGCTGTGAATGGTACAAAAACAAGGAAGATGGCACAAGGGAGGCGTAGTGAGTGCAGGGAGAAGGAGGAAGGGGGTCTAGCAGCTCCAACCTTTCTTAGTTATATTGTCAAACCATACCCTTAGTCTCTTCTCTGAGACTCTGCTGGTGAGAAATAGAAATATTTTCTTCTTAAAGGTAAGTGTAAATATACAGGATGAACCTCTCAGGAAAATGTACACAGAACAAACCTTACAGATTACTTATTGTTATCCTGAATCTCAAAATAATTTTTTTCTTTTTAATGTTACTTGGAAGGTACTATAACTAACACTTATTAGCTATTGATAGCATTAGTAACCCAAAACTGACGAGAGATACAACTCAGCAGAGTGACACCAAAGACTGCACAGCTGCTATAGATCATATGCTACTTACTTCTCCAGATTATTTGGCAGTACTGAGTTTTGTTTAATGTAAATATACTTCAGGGATTTAAACCAGGAAAACATGGGATTTCATTCTGTACAGATTTTAGACTATCTCCCTATTGTAATACCGAAACAGCTGTGAGACATCCTCCACTCAAATACAAATTTCTTGAGATAGTTCTCACAACTCTAAAAACTAAAGATCTCATAGAGGATTTCAAATATGGCTTGCCCCCTTCTAGAGCTGCATTCTCTCTCCATTAACATTGCCATTGATTTGTAGGCATCTTACTGAAAATCGCAGAAAGAAAACTGTGTGTATAAGCTTGAAGTTACTTAAATAGCATTGCTATAAATCTAGAAATTCTTTAGTCTATTTTAGGATGCTGCTGAAACTTAACCAGCAAATAGCTATGTAAACATACTTAAAGAGTATATGGTCTTTCATATTTCTAGAACTTCTATCCCAAATCAGAGAGAATTCAGTTACAGGGGTAATATTTTTTTAATGAGAATGATAGAAGATTGGTCTGGTCATAAATTACTTCACACTGTCACAAAGTAGTATTCACATTAGATACTAAGATATGTAAATTGGTGAAAGAGTGGGTTTCATTTTGTAGGCACATTTTACTTAAAAGTTAGGCTTATAATGGTGTTATGAAATACAGTACTTCTAATTATAATGGACATGGGGAAAAATGCAGGAACTGTATAACATATGTAAAATTGGACTTTCACAAACTTTTACCCACATTTTCCATGTGGTTTCACTAGCTTTTTAAGAGACTGAAAATACTTTCCGGTTTAGGTTTCAGTTTGAAATCATTTACACCAACAATAGTGCACGTTCAATAGTGGGCATATGCTATCCCACACTTCCACTGCTTTAGAATTCTTATATTATGATTTTGTCTCATGAAGGTTCATAAATCTTCACTTTTATTAAAGTTTATATAACTTTTAGATATTGGAATTCAAAATAAAAGCAAAGAGCATTCCACTTTATGAAGAGGGAAAAGATACCAAACCACCTTAACAAAGGGGGAAAAGAGCAGCATGCTAGGGAATTTGGAGAGAGTAACTGTGCCATTAAAAAGAAGCTGAGAGAGATTAAAGCTGCATATTTGGTTAGTTATTATGGCTCTTTGCAGTCTTCCAAAGGGAAAATTTTGGCCATGCAGAATTAAATCTGAGACTAAATATTTCATGAAGTGGCTTGGACAGGAGACACAAAAATCTACATATACATCAGTTCATTATAGCTTTGACTGTCAACATTATACTCCTTGTCTTCCAAGTATTACGAACTACAGGCCTCATTGGCAAATAACATCTACATTAAGAACCTCAGAAGCTGAATTTCCAACGAGCTTTCTGGGGTGTCATACACTAACAGCTCCAATATGTAATTCCTATTTATGAAACAATAGCCACTTCATTAAATTCCCTACAATTACATAAAGAATGGTTTTCACAAAAGAAACTGCTGCTTCTGCTAATGATTATAGAGAGCTGTTAGGGAAATCTGACTGGTGGTCAGCTTCAAGGGATGGTTATCCTGATGATTTTTATTATACAAATACAAAGAAATTCTGGACAAAATAATTTCGGCACAAACTCGCCACTTGAACAGAAACGGCAAGGCATTCACAACGTAGAGGGAGATGTCTGCACAAGGGGATACACCCAGATAAATCAAGATGGCTCTACACACATGGGTCTGATACCAAAAGTGGCCAGCCAGCATCTTTGCACAATACTGCAGTGTACATCTAGAACACACTTCTATCTAGCCTGCATATCTCAAGTATGGCACATAAATGTATGACTACACTCTGCAAGGCAGGGCCCTGTAAGAACCAGCTCCAAAAGAGAGGGTATGTTTACACAGCGCAGTGCAGTCCATGTAAATATGCCACCTTGAGTCCCCCCAAAAATGAGCTCTGTTGCACCATGTTGTGGAGAGACAAGTTTGGAATGAGTTAGCTTTGGAAGAGAAAGCAAGAAATCCACGCTGACATGGATCTCACTCTTAGATCTGCATTGGTTCAGGTCTATGTCTTCACACCACTGCATGGCAAGATGTAATGTACCTAAAAATACAGTCATGGTAGGATATAAAAAGTAAAAATGGAATATGAAACTGAAAATGAGGTATAGGTGTCAAGGGAGAAAAACAGCAACAGGAAATAAAATACTTTATCTCCATAAGAAGCTCAGGCCTGTCACCACATTCATACCACCTCTCCTGACACACGCCATAAGCACTGAAGTGCCTAACAGGTTAAAACACAATGCTACATGCATTTTCTTTTTTCTCTGCTTAGTCCTTTATTTTCCCTGTCTTTCAAAGCACCCGCTGCTAATGCCAGTGTCAGGGAGCTTCACACAGCATCACCATTGAGAGACAAAGATTTTTATGAAACCCAGCAGCAATGACTACTGCTTCCATCGTTCCTCTAAAAACTTTGAACTTTCAAGAGAGATATGAGTAATAGTCATAGAACTTCTAATATATATTTAAAAATTCTGTTGTATGGGGGGTTTTTTAAGTCTTATGAATGGGTTTTGGTGTGGGGTTTTTTCAATCTCATAGAACAGGTTTGGAGAGAGATCAGTGATTTATCCACAATGCATCTTCATCTCAGTATCAGCACAAGTGAACTAGTAGATAAAACTATATGAAGGCGTCAGACATGTAAACTATTTCATTGTACTTTACCTAAAGCGTAAGCACAAAAGGTGGTAAAAGCACTGAACAGCCACACCCAGGTGGGAACAAGTCCAGGACTGGTACCTGAAATAAATCCGGTAATGAGTCAGTGTAACAGTGGTTAACATCAAAGAAATCCACTGAGATATGCATATAAAAATGAACATGCTGCCACTGATCAGCCCACTAAGTCAAACAGGTTGAAATATTTGGTTTTGACCTTCAACCAACTTAGGTCATCAGTGAGCTCTATCAAAGAAGCAATAAGCAAGCTTGAATATGCTTATAACATAAAGGAGAGAAGTTAAGGGAGATTTTTTTTGGAGTCTGATAATAACTACGCAAAAATTTTCACAGGTCGTACAAAGACCACCCATCAACAAATTAGTTAGTGTTTATGTAATATCTAAATATAAAAAAATGTAGCTTTCAAGCATGATCATTCTCATTAGCACCACCGTGAGCTTTGTATAGCACTTTTACCATACGGATCTGAACTGGAAATTTTTGTCCTTAGGCTAAGACAGATATTAGCACCCGTTTTTTCTTTGAAAAAAAAGGAAATTAATCCAGGAAAAAAAAAAAAAGGTGAATTGGGCAGAACCTGGGGTTCTGTTATTGCTTTGCTGATCACAATAACCCAAGGTTATTGTTGCTCTTTTAAAGAAATCAATCCTTTTCCCAAAGAGTATTCTACTTAACTTAAAACATAACCCAATAAGACTCTACCAACAGTAGGACCAACTGTATGTGCAAAGTCCTCTCAGGTTTCTGGCATTCAGCACTGAACACAGGGGATACTTGCACACAGAGATGTGTCCTTGCTGAACAGGGTGACGTCAGTACCTAAAGCAGTGCCCTGAGCACCTTTCTCTCAATGCCTCATCTTGCCACTCTGAATGACAAAATGCCAATTCCTAACTCCTAGCTGCAAATTTTCAAAATGTAGAATGAAAACCAGCTGTCCAGGAAATGAAGTCTTTTATTTCTGATCCTAGGTATGGGATTGATATATGATACTCAAAAGACTCATTAGGTTGCATGAACGTTTTCAATCAATGGAGAAATGATGGGCAGTCTTCTCGTGTGAAATCGAGAATAGGCTTGCGCATAGAAATCTCAGTTTAACAGAAGTAATGACCATTCCAAATGTCTTCAAGTTCAATGTGTATCTACTGGGAATGTGTCAAGGTAAAATTATCCCACTAAAAGATCTGTGCTGGATGCTTTTTTATTACAGAATTTAGTAAAGGTCAGCTGCATTGATAAAAAAAAACAAGTGTTTAAGGATGAGGCCAGAAAACTACATAACGTATTGGTCCTAAAAACTTAATGCTTATACAGGACTACTTTTGACCAAAACTGCTTACAAGAATCCCTGCTTGTAGAATTGTGATAAATGTACAACAGCTCGCAGCAATGGGTACCTCCTGAATCTAACCACAGGCATAAGAAATTGAAGGCAGCAAAAAAAGTCAAACATAATTGTTTCAGGAAATAAAAGTGTTAAGTCTTCTCCAAACTGACTAGTTTAAAGAAAAGCAAAACTTTGTATATATATATTAATTACCTGGGAGATGCTTACTGCTTACTGTAGGCTCCAACAGCTGGTCTGAGAAGTCCAGAACTGGATGTGCCCTATGCTCAAGAGCAATCGGCTCCAAAATGCTTTTGACTTGGTCTGCCATGAGGAGCTAACATGGACTTGCACTTTGAAAGTCATAATTTCAAGAGATATTTCTTTAAAAACTGCTTCTTCTTTGATAGAAGCAGTCTTGAATGGGGAGGGGTAGGTATGGAGTAATGAAAGGGGAATTAACTCATTCAGGCATGGATGTAGGTATTAGGAAATGTGAAACCAACGAAAATTTTATGAAGAACATTAAGGTGTTTTTTGGCTGTGTATTTAAATCCTGGCATACACTTTAAATAAAATGAGATACTATCATAGACTTCAAGCAGCACATGCTAAAACCTGTATTTAGGGACGAAATTAAAAAAGCTTTTCCAATAAAATGACCTAAATTTATAATGCCACATGTGAGGTCAGATTCCCCTATATGGACATGAAGCCTCATTCAGGGAATAAGCGGAAGATTCAGGTATTTGATATCTCCCTGTATTGTTCAGAAATATGAACATAAGCAGTTCTGTAATTCTGAAAAATTACAACATGAGGATATTTACCTGAGGCAGTGTAGTCCCAGTCATAAAAAGATATTAGAAAATAATTAACTAAAATCATAACAAATCCAGAGAAGGTTAACAGGTTGGGAGCAATCCACAAAGGCACTATCTGTTAAAAAAGAAAAGAAAAGAAATCTAAGAAAAAAAACATATTTCAAATTATAAGTCTTATTTAATTGAATATTTTGTATTTTTTTTAATCAGGAAAGGCCAGTTCTGCAAATGACATCAGTGATGTTCAGATTTGTGCATTTTTTCCCATTTTCAAATTAAAATACAGTTTTCATTTCTGAAATTTATTTTCAAATGTAATCCTTTTGCCTGATCTTTGTGACTGCAGTAAAAATGTCATTTTAAAATGTCATATTTCGTATGTTATACACCATCCTTATCTTCCCAGCCACCGAGGAAAGCTTCTGGAGATTTCGTGTATCACAGCTGAAAGAAGACTGTAGCACCCCAGTGTGGTAACTCAGCATCCACGTGGCAGGGTTTTTTTAAGCATTCTATTCCCACACAAGAACAGGGAAATTTCCTCTTCTAAAATAACTTCCAACTCAAAACATCAACAAAATCAGACACTGAGTGCATTATTCTCTTAGATTCAGAAGATCTCCCTGTTATAAGCAGCTCCCTGCTTCTCTAGATAGTAACTTTCTGCAGAGTCGCCGTCTTTAGCCATAAATTATAAGCAGTCCATTAATTCATTTTACTTTGTGAAGTGCTGAAAACGACTCTCCCTCTTCAGTTAAGCCTCTAATTCTTTGTCCCATTAACCAATCTCCACTATTCATCTGCAGTGGCTTTAAGGTATTCCTTACACTGCAACAGGGATCCTTTCTGGTAACACCCTTTCCAAGTAACACAGTTTCTCCAAAATATTTTCTGAAATAGCATACACAGCTTTCTAAATTATATTTAGACAGAATATATTTGCAGAAATACTAAGTAGCAACCACTACTGTCACTCAAACATAGTATCAATATATTCTAAATATAAAAATATTGCAGGCTTATAATCAAATTCTCTGGAGCGTCTAAGGACTGAAAATATATGTAAAGTACTTTGACATTATAAAATATTACAAAACAATATTAAAAAAAAAGAACCTGAATAATTTCAGATACTAATAATAGTTTTGAAATCAAATGTTTTATTTTCTTTGGACTAGCTAGATATAAAGATGTATATAAATTATTATTTATTCATCTATCCTGATTAGATCCTCTTTTTCTACTATAGAACAATTAATAATATTCAGGAGAAATCATGCAACTGGTAATGTACAGTATAAACTTTCAAAAATCAGATTAAAATTTCTGAATATTTTTCAGTTATATTTCCTAGATGTTTTCTTTAATAACATTGGGGAAAATATTAAATCTGTTTGTTGCTTTCCTTATTACCAGGATTTTATCACTAACTTTAAAATACCATATGTCAGCTCTTAAAGGACTTAAAATACATCATTTTACAGCTACAATAAAAAATTTTAACGTATCTATCATTCTGAGTCTTCAAAAGCACAATTCTAAACCCCCAAGAAGAAGTGACAGCAAGTGTTCCCTGAAGCTCCTTTAGGAGAACACCTAAGGAGGAACCCTTCACTGCATAGTCTCCTCTTCTTGCACTGCCTGCACAGTCAGCATGCAGCGACAGCAGCACATCTCTAATTTTGCTACCAGGGGATGCAGAAACCATGTAAGATGGAGGCTGGGTATGAATTGCCTGCTGCAGAATTTATCTGATGTCTATGACCTTACATGAAACAAGGACAGATGCTGAAGAAATTCTAGATTAGTCTCTTTTAATCTAAAACATAGAATAAAATAGTTTGTTAAGACAATCTGTGGATGAACCGTTTACATATACAGATGCCATCCAATATATTGCTTAAAAATGACTGATTTCTCCTGTATGATTTATAATGATTGTTTACTATTAAATAAAGTGGGGCACCATAAATGTCTGCTTTCTAATTAGGTTCATCATTCTAAATAGTCACAATGCCATTAAGTTATTACAGGAAATAATTTATGATTACACAGTGCAAACATGAAGATCTTATTTTAACCTACTTTTTTTCTAACATCATGTATTTTAAGGAGGAAACCATCAAAGCATGTCGCTATATTTGCAATTCCTTTGGCTAGTAGACACACCATGAAAAACAATTACAGGAGATCTGTACTCAGGAAAACAGCCTCTCCTGCAGCTAAACCCCTAAGCATACTCTTTTGATCCTTACCAAACCTAATCCACCTAGGTATTTGGAAAGTATTCCTATCTCTTTGGTTATATCTAACGCCCTTTATTCTTTTGGTTGACATGACACTACCATCACCCTATTTCACAATTCAATAATTATAGGATGTTAAAGACTAACACGTTGGAAAAACACAGCCTGAATTTACCAGTATCCTATAGAAGGCTACATTGAAATTTTTATTATCAAATTAACAGACAGTCGAAGTCCAATACATCAATGTGCTACATGATTAATACGACTCGAGGTGCCACTGGGGAGAATCACATCTGCTCTCTGGCAAAACCATCGTACACTTGAACCTTTTAAAAACCTTTTAGTTCCACAAAATACTAAATGATTTCTGTTTTAACAGGTCTACAGCCGTTCACGCTAAAAGTCTTAATACAAACAGCAAATATTTTAATGTATCTGTCTATTTGGATAATAAATGGTAAAGTACACACATTTATATAAAGCTCTGTTCAAACTTGTAATATTCCTTCAGTAAGTCACTTGAGACCACTAACATTGTACTCATGCCCAATTCTAGAGATAAAATCAAAGTTCACAAAGGCAACAAAGGGGGGGTTAATTGACTTCAGTGAAGCTGGCATACACCTGTGTATCCCAGTGGGATTTCCCCATCTTCCTCTCATTGTCCTGCACAAATATGATTTCTCATGAATACAAATAAAGGAGGAATAGTCATTTCATGTAGTAGCTAAGTAATACTATCCATTATCTGTCAGAGAACACATGATTGTGCTTTATTATAAAACACAAATCTTAATCAAAGGCAAAAGGACAGAGCATGGAACTAATGAAAGACAAAATACCTACAGTTGCATAATCAGAATAATTTTAAATAACACGTAGCAAGTTAATTGTTACTCTGCGGTTTCATATAGGTGTTACTATAGTTTCATACAATGTGGAAAAGCTGCCACAGACAGTAATATCTCAGAGTACTTCAAACCTGCTACAGAATCCAGGCATGAAAAATTACCCTTCACTTTCTGCTTTAGCACCAGATTCCACACATTTCTGAAGCACATACGTTCAAACATCAGACTGACGCAGGCACATGATACAGTACAAAAGAAAGATGTCCTTGGAAGTGGAAAGAGAAAAAAGTAACGCTCAGGATTTCCAGGTGAATTTCTAACTTAAACGCACAAATTCTTCGCTTTCCTAGCATCTCCACCACAGGTAAATGACCTGGATTGTGACATCTTTTGAGTTCTTACATATGTCAACATCTCAGCTCATAAATTCCCATGTCTTCTCTAATGCCAGGCTCTTCTTAATTTCGCATAACACAGGAGAAACATCTTCCAACGAATTCTGTGTTACAGAACACAGAGAAACTTGTGTTGCAACTGAGACAAAACTGACATATGAAAGGCCAGACCCAAATCTCTCTGTTGGGATTTGGGAGAGGCCTCTCTTCTCATATACCTTTTTTTTTTTTTCCCCGCTTGCTTGGTTCTGTGAATTCTAGGTTGATTTTCTTAAACTCCTCTAGAATCTGGTAAAAATAATCCATATGGAATATTTATTTTCACCAGATTAGAAAGTAAAAGATAATTGATTCATATCTGCAAATGGATGTATTAGGTTGTCTGAACTGAGAGAAATTACTTCTTCCAGTCATCAAGAATCACACTTGTACTGCCTAATTTTGAATGAACATATTAGATGCAATGTTTCTTCTTCTTAAAAAATATCACAGCTTTATTATATCTCCCTACTGCAATGCACTGTTGTAGCCAACTAGAAATAAGGTGATGTATTGTAAAATGCAAATTCAATATTATATTGTAGATCACAGAGTATTACAATCTAGAGCATGCTCATAGCCCAGTTATAATGCTTACAATAGGTACACGCTACAAAAAAAATCAATGACAAGTAAACGCATTCAATGCTTCTTCTAAAAATGAGTTGAGCACATTTATTACAACACCACTGTTCTACTTACACTTCAGGAGAAAAAAAAAGTATTTTTTGGTGAACAGACCTACAATATTTTATTGGACTGAGTTTAGGACAACAGTTACTGTCACATCTGGTTTCAGTATCTAGCCAGGAATAAAATCATTCTAGCAACTCCCATTCCTACTAGTATTTTACAAACAGTTAGATTTTGGTCACTAAGTTTGGTGCTCCCCCAGTTCTCATTTTCAGCTCTAGGAGCAACCGAGATGACTCTGCTGCAATCTCCATTACATACTGCTTTCCCCTCTGCAGCTGTACACTCCCAGCTCCTCCACAGAACTCTGATTTGGCCTGGCAGTATCTTTGAATGTTAGAAAGACTACTTCTACAAAAGCTGAGAGCAATATAATTTCCCTTTAAATCCTTGTGATACATCACTGTGAGTTATCACAGAATCACAGAATGGTTCAGGTTGGAAGGGACCTGCCGTGGGCAGGGTCATCTTCCACTAGACCTGGTTGTTCAAAAGCCCTGTCCAATCTGGCCTTGAACACTTCCAGGGAGGGGGCAGCCACAACTTCTGTAACACTCTTGCACCAGAAGGCAAAGCAGAACATTCATTGCTCTATCTTCAGGGTTCACAGACAGCAACAGCTCTGGTCTTTGGTTCCATACTCAGATCTCCCAGCTTTTGAAATAGGTTTTCAGTCCTGTGCTCTGGTTTGGGTTCTCCTCCAGCAAGAAGTGAACAAAACCATGCTCACCTAAAATTTAAGGAAGTTTAAAAAAATCTGAAGAAGTCACAGTTTTTAAAAGATCTATCACCCTATGCTACATGGGGAGAGTCAAGAATGTTACTTTTCTTCTGGGAAAACCCTGCAACCATTAGAAGAACTTATCTCCAATGCAAGTTTTTTTGCTGATAATACCCTCCCCCTGAAGTTTGGTAGCAGATGAATGACCATGGATCTCTTAAACCGAAGTACAAGCATACAGTAAAGCCTTTACTCATCTCCCATGCTGGACCCCAGACTGCTGGGGGCGCTTTTCTGCCTCATTTTCCACAAAATTATTATGGGAAATAAAACAGCCTCTGAACTAAATTATTGAACTCATTTTCACATCTTTGAATTACTTTTCTCTCACACCATGTTCGGGTTGTTTTGCAATTCTTAAGTTAGGTCATATAAACACTTTCATGAAATTACATTGAGGTTATGAATGAGAGATTATAATTTTCCTGCTAAATCAAGCATAAGCAATACCTGAATTATAGAACCCAAAGATGGCAGATCCAACAGCACTCTGACCACACACATCCTTTTTTGTTTGCATAAAGGTTTGTTTTCAAGCTTGCTCCAATCTAAAGATTTCCTTTAAAGAGGCAAATGCAGAAGTCATTGCTGCCTTGGAGATGAATAAAATTCATATTTATTTGAGATACACCTTTTTTTTTTTTTTTTCCAACAACAGCAAAAGTAATTGTGAGTGGTTTTATTTTTACAAACTGCAGATCATAATGCATTCAAGAGATGGCATCTTCAAATCGTTACAGTGATCATGGCAACCGCTCTCATTTGCAGCTTCTTAGAGAAATGCCTAGCTCCCTCGGGCAAGTACCCCTGGGAGAAAGTGAGACAGCACTCGCATAAAATCACGAGCGCAGCACAGAGATAAAAGCCATGCTGCTGTTAGGCGGCATATGCTGCACAAAAATAATTTGAACTAAGTAAACCTTTAAATGTCTGCAAAGCTGTTTAATAAAATATGTAATAATGAAAGATGTAAAAAAGGAATGGATGGCTTTTGTACAGCAACACGAAAAAAATAAATAAGCCTTGTTTTTCTGAAAAAATCCACTTCATAATCCAAACGCACTCATCTTAAATACAGTTATATATCCTGTAACATTTGTTTTCTTTCACACAGATGTCTTAATTTCAGCTTTATTAATCAATATGTGTTTTTAAATGAAAAAACATGATTTAAAAAAATCTCTTACATTACCATGTGATATTTCTATTAAATAAAATTCTTACCTTAATGATTTTGTTCCAGATGGGCTGCATAATATACACAGACAAAGGATTTGTATCCACAGCACTGTACTGTGAGGAGAAAAGCAAAGATGTTAAACAAAGCAATGAACAAGGCATATTTTTCCATCACTGTATATCCTTCAGCATCTAAGAACAATCACTCTCAGTGTGACTAGCATAAATTTATTTTATACTGATGACCATTCATAGAGTCTTAATTTAATTTAAAAGCACTGGCCCAGCTGACAATGTTAGCAACTCTATGTACTAACAGAAAGCTTTAGGCTGGTGAAATGGCAAGTAATTCTGTAGTCACATTTTACTTTTAAATTCTTATTTGTATTAAAAGCCATCCTATAAGACTCTCTATTTCTACCGTATTTTGGCTTTAATAGCTTTATTTGCACTACCAGTCATGCACAGTCTGAGCAGCAGATCATTACTAGTATGTAGAATAGATGGCACATATGGAATATGGTCATAAGTGGAATATTACTGCATAGAGCTACACAGCTTTTGATATAGTAAATCACTTGCATTAGCTCTATGCTAATTAATGTAAGGCAATGTTGTCATAAAAATAAGCTTTAAAACAGCACAGTTGATCACCAGGATAAAATTTCCCTACTGGACAAACTTGCAAAATTATGTGTTTTATAAATTCCAATATGAACATATCTGTATCTTTCACCAACAAAATAATTCAGAAATCTGAGCCCACCCTGAATTGCTGTTGTCTACTTTCTCCTCAGGGGACAGTATCAACTTTTATCCTGCCTTGAGATTGCAGAACACAGCCTCAGAACAGTCTGCAGAAGAATGATCTTAACTGTTAATAGCACTCACAACTATGTTTGTGAACCCTGGTGGGTCCATGATGGAAGAAGTTAGTCATCACTGGGGTCGTACACATAATTCTTTCAGAAATTCTTGGACTTTGAAAGTGCATATATGGCTTATGTTGTTAGGATGATCCATATGACTCACATAAAGATTCAGATATATTTATATACAGTATTGTCCAAACACTGTGTGTGGACAATGGGAATAAGATAGAGATGTGTTAGACCATAATTTGTCAAAGCTGTGCATGTGCAGAAGAGCTACTGACAGAGAGGCTTTCGTTTCACCTAACAGCTAATTGTTGTCTCTATAGTTAATTTATTGACCTGCCTTAGTCAACTACCCCTTGGATGAGATTGCACTCTGGAAGTACCTGCTTCAAGTCATTAACTGTCAAAGGAGCCTAGACACTCAATTTAAACTTAGGCACCTTTTAGGTGACTGAAGTCTGGCAAGATTAATCTCAGTTTCAGTATCCCCATTCACAAAGCTTTTATACACACACTCAACCTGCGCACATCTGAGCTAAGAGCCTTCAGTGGACAAGTGCAAGTGGGACACAAGATTAGTGCAGCGTGCCTCAGGTTTTGAATGCACAGTCTATGACTTTTCATCTAATCTTTCTGAGGATATCAGGCTACGGAGTGCTTAAGAACTCTTCCACATGTTTCCTTTTTCTACTTGCATACAAAGGATAAGTTTTAATTACTTTCTGGACAAACACACACACAAAAAAACACCCAGCATATTTGTTTAGTTATTTTGTAATTCGTGGCTAAGTTTTAATCATAGATGATAAATGTAGCATAACTGTAAAATTATTATAATACAACTACACGTTGTGAATACCTATTGGCAAATACCCAAGAAATCACCTACTGGTCAGACCAGGCAGACTGATATTCCACGGGGAAAGTTCCACATACAGTTCAGTGAACTGTACATCACTGATTGTTTTTCTAAAAATATTGGAAGTGTCACTGAAGTATATAATTTTATTCTGCTTCTGCCACCCATATTATTTAAAACATGAGACAATTCTATCATCAATGGCTTTTCAGCCAGAATATGTATTAGAATTCTTAAATGCATTACCTCAGAAAAAATGAATTTGCAGGTAAGACTAAAGTTTTCACTATTCTGTATATATCTGCAGATGTATTTTATACTGTATCTTTCAAACACGGATTATTACAACTGATTGATCTTTTGACAGTCCAGCTCACATGTGAATTAACCCAGTCTGAAATTGAGGTTTCAGATAAACAGGAATCAGTCCAAAGTTTCTCTGTAGCTATTGCCCATTTCCTTACCCCAACTAGTATTCAAAGACTACGTAATAATTTGCTGACCAGCAAATCCAATGAATTCAGCCATACATAAGAATGTGCAAAGGTCAAAATATGTGACCTTCACTCCTGCTCCTGCTTTGGCTTTCTCTTTCTCCCCCCAACCCAAGCCTTCAAAGTCATGAATAAAAGCACAAAATCCTAGTTAGATAAACAGTAAAATGAGGCTTTCTACCCAAAGTACTCACTGGCTGTCCAGAACCACTACTTGATCCCAGGAGAAAAAAAAAGGAAAAACAATTTAATTTCTTTTAAATTATTTTCTTATATAGAAAATATAAGAGATTATATAGGGATTATGTGTTTTCTATCTTTTCTTAAATTGAAAATATAAGGTATTATGTAGTTTTCCAGTATGTCTCTACACAATAGACACGAACATAAGACACAGTCAGCTTTTTGTTTGCTTGACCATTTCCAAAGTCAAACACCAAAAATCAAACCAGTCCTTATTAAAAAAAGTGCAGAATTACAATCAGCTTCTGTTACCTAAAGACATTGCAAGACCCATCACACTTCATCCTGTTCATTCCTATGTCTGTGGCTGAACCATGGTCCTCTGGACAGGGAAGAAACATTCCGCAGATGTGCAGAAGAATGGAAATTTGTTCTTCCCTCATCAGTAATCTGTTTTAGCCAAACCAAAGGAAACACGCATGGAAAAAGCATCCTACTAGTTTTCTGTCATGGCAAAAATAAAATTGGACAAATAAAATCTGCTATACAGTTTAACACACTGCTTTCCTCTTCTCCCAAGAAGCTACTAACCTCGAGGCCATGAAATCCTCAGGAGATGAATGTTCATGGCTGCTCAGAAAAGCAAATTACTGAGTAACATGCTCACATTGTAATCAATGAACATGAATGTGAGAGTGCACTGAACACACTCTGCACTAAGAAAACAGATCTTGATCGTCCTTATACAAAGAAGAAGGGCTTGGATTAATCAAAAAGCTTCTGTTACTTATTTTTAAAACAAGCTGTAATAGTTGGGAAGGAACAGCAGTAGTGTGGAAATAGGAAAAATGGCATTAATCAACTCCATCTTACTCCCAAGTTCAAAAACACTTCTGCTGGGTTTTTTTTAATAGTTGATATGTCCTTGAAAGCCATCTGCTTTCCCCCTGTGTGCTAATAAGGGCTTCTAGCAGAGTTAGAAATGAGAATACAGTCAGCAGATACGTGCACACATACATGTTGACTCAGGCAGCACACATAAAGTGTGCTTTTACTCTGTGTTCCTGCGTCTTCATCTCCATCTAGGGGATCCACACAGCATCAAGTCTGTACTGGTCAGCTGTGCTGGAGGAAAGATGAGAGGATTAAGGTGAAGGAGAAAAAAGGCATAAACAGTAAGAAAAGTGAGAGTAAGGAATGAAAAGTAATTGAGAAAAACAAGAGGAAGAAAACCAAGCCAAAACAAAGATTTGGCTGCACAGAAAAAAGGCAACTGTTCTGGAGTGGCAGAGCAGAGCCAACTCATTTGTGGGTCAAAAGCACTCGCAGCGATCAGGGTCTGCACTGCTAAATACAAGACGAACGGTACCTTCTGGCTTGCATCCACACTGCTTAGAAAAACTTCCCTTATTGCAAACTGGCCACAGCCACACCTCACAGCATCTGCTGGAAGGGTTTAGGGGCCTCATTATCTGGCCGTGCACACCTAACACATTATTAGCATTGAGCATGTTTCAGTTCAAAGTATGTAAAACAATGCAGAGACTATGCTGTAACCCAGTAATACTGCATTTTCAGAGCATGGGAGTGAGAGTTGTGTGCTGTGCATGTTCAAAGATTCAAATGCCCATGTTGGGAGAGTTCTGAAGGATGGCGAAAGTCAAAAAATGGTGCGGAATGCCTCCAGAATGGACTATTTCCAAAACAAAGCCTAGCTATTGTCTTGAAGAGACCTTCTGGGAAAGAAAAAAGAACCAGGGAGGGAGCTAGCCATTAATGAGAGCACACAGCTGGATCTCCACTGGGCTCCCTGGCCCTCTCCAGCCTTGCACTGTGGACATATCCCAATAATAAAATCTGGGAATGAAGAAAAGAATATAAAACATATCCACACAAACTTCATAGTCTGGAGAGAAAGCCAGTTGCAAGAAACACAGTTGTATTAGCTGCTCGGAGATACTTATTTTAATTCAAGTTGGTCCTTATGCTAACAGGCCACTCCTTTCTTGTATTTAAATTCCAGGTAGCATCGTACTGTGCCATACAGTCAGATACATTCAGAGATATAGAGTAAAACTGTTGTGAATTGCTTACATTTGAATTGTGACATCAAAATGATTCTGTAGGTTTTAATTTCATATTAGTAGCAACAAATTTGCAATGCTTCCCATTCCAGAAATCAACTAATTCATCTGTTCATTCAAATTTGCTAGAACTCTATGAATCAGCAGAGGTCCCCCTACATCTCAGATGGAAAATTTTGAGGCACCTGCTGACTTTGAAAAACTGATGTTCTACAGTGTATAGTCAATGGCTCAATGTCCAGATGGAAGATGGTGACAAGTGGTGTCCCTCAGGGGTCTGTACTGGGACCAGTGCTGTTCAATGTCTTCATTAACGATATTGACAGTGGGATTGAGTGCACTCTCAGCAAGTTCACTGATGATACCAAGCTGGGTGGTGCAGTCAATACGCCAGAGGGACGGGATGCCATCCAGAGGGACCTGGACAAGCTGGAGAAGTGGGCCCAGGTGAACCTCATGAGGTTCAATATGATGAAGCGCAGGGTTCTGCACGTGGGTCAGGGCAATCCTCATTATCAGTACAAGCCAGGAGATGATGTGCTGGAAAGCAGTCCTGAGGAAAAGGACTTGGGAGCAGTAGTGGATGAAAAGCTGGACATGAGCCACCAATGTGCAGCTGCAGCCCAGAAGGCCAATGGCATCCTGGGCTACATCAAAAGAAGTGTGGCCAGCAGATCGAGAGAGGTGATTCTGCCCCTCTACTCTGCCCTGGTGAGACCTCACCTGGAGTACTGCATCCAGCTTTGGAGCCCTCAGCATAAGACGGATGCGGACCTGTTGGAGCGCGTCCAGAGCAGGGCCACAGAAATGATCAAAGGGCTGGAGCACCTTTCCTATGAAGACAGGCTGAGAGAGCTGGGGTTGTTCAGCCTGGAGAAGAGAAGGCTCCGAGGAGACCTTAGAGCACCTTCCAGTACCCGAAAGGTGCCTATAAGAAAGCAGGGGAGGGACTGTTCACGAGGGCATGTAGCAACAGGACGAGGGGTAATGGCTTTAAACTAGAAAAGGGGAGATTTAGGTTAGATTTAAGGCAAAAGGTTTTTCAATATGAGGGTGGTAGATCACTGGAACAGGTTGCCCCGGGAAGTAGTGGAGGCCCCATCCCTGGAGACATTCAAGGTCAGGCTTGATGGGGCTCTGAGCAATCTGATCTAAAAAAGATGTCCCTGCTCACTGCAGGGGGGTTGGACTAGATGACCCTTGAGGGTCCCCTTCCAACCTGATACATTCTATGATTCTATATTTTAAATAAAATTAAAAAGATTCAAGCAAGTGACGAGATTTTACTGCCTACTATGTACGACACAGCTAACCCTCCCAAGGCCAGCACAGAGTGGGTAGCCCCTCCCCTGGGTGCCCATAGGCAGAGGCTCCCATGTGCCAAGGGCAGAGGCTGAATCACAGACTCACAGAAAGGTTCGGGTTGGAAGGGCCCTTAAAGATCATCTCATTCCAACCCCCCTGCCAAGGGCAGGGACACCTCCCACTATACCAGGTTTCTCAAAGCCCCATCCAGCCCAGCCTTGAACACTTCCAGGGAGGGGGCAGCCACAACTTCTCTGGGCAACCTGTTCCAGTGTCTCACCACACTCACAGCAACTAATTTCTTCCTAATATCTAATCTAAACCTACCCTCTTTCACTTTGAAACTGTTATCCCTCGTCCTATCACTACACGTCCTTTTAAAAGAAGTCCCTCTTCAGCTTTCTTGTAGGCCCCTGCAGGTATTGGAAGGTGCTATAAGGTCTCCCCGAAGCCTTCACTTCTCCAGGCTGAACAACCCCAACTTTCTCAGCCTGTACTCATAAGAGAGGTGCTCCATTCCTCTGATCATCTTTGTGTCCCTCCTCTGGACTTTCTCCAACAGGTCCATGTCCTTCTTATGTTGGGGGCCCCAGAGCTGAACACAGTACTGCAGGTGGGGTCCCAGCCCTGGTCCCTGGGAGCTTTCAGCTGAGCCTCTGCCGGTGGGACAGGATGGGCTGCCAGGTCCTGCCCTGCTGTCGCAGGGCCCCTGCTGCCCCCAGCCATCACAGCACCTTCCTATGGCTTCTTTTATCACACCTCCTCTCTGATTATACAATTTCACCATATCTGTGCTTTGTAACCGACAGGAAAGGGGATAGGAGGAATGACAACGGATCAGATGAGGAATATTCTCTTTTGCATTAGACAAGTTTTTTTGTTGTTTTGAAGGCTGCAAAATGACCCCTCCAATCCAGGGCATGAAACAGTCACTACTTAAGAGAGTTCGGTGGGAACTCTCCCTTCTGGACAAGTTATTTCATAATTCTGCAACATGAACTTTCCTTCTAGAGTATCTCACACTTCTGGAAGTACACAAAGAAGAAAATACTGAAATACTGACACATCTGGCAACAATTTTTCATCTACCTTTCAGATTCCTAGAATACATAAAACACATGGGTTTTAATTCTACTTTATATACGTTTTTAAAGGTTTGTAGATGTTATGGGACAGAGTCTTTGGTTTTAACAAAGCTTCACAAAGGGAAAGAAGTATGCTATAAAACAACAGAGCTATACAACATTATGGATGCCAAATGGATACCAAATGTTCAGTAGTTTAAAAGTGCTGATGTTTTCCAAAATACAATCATGCCATTTCTAATAATAAACTTACTTTAGGTTATATCCTCATTTAGTTAATTATTCATAAATAATGGCTTGGATTTTGTATTTCCTATTGCTTAAATAGTTTGGACTACCCTGCCTTTCCCCCCATCCATATATCTATATTTTGATTAAGTCATTGATACTGAAGTCCAGGAGTTATATGCCCCTATGATATCTAGGGATGAAACATCCAATTCTGGGCTCCCTAGTTCAAAAGAGACAAGGAACTTCTGGAGAGAGTCCAGCAGAGGGTACAAAGATGATGAGGGGACTGGAACATCTCTCTTATGAGGAAAGGCCAAGAGACCTGGGTCTGTTTAGCCTGGAGAAGAGAACACCAAGAGGGGATCTCATCAATGCATACAAATATCTAAAGGTTGGGTGTCAAAAGGATGGAGCCAGACTCTTTTCAGTGGTGCCCAGTGACAGGACAAGGGGCAACAGACACAAACTGGAACACAGGAAGTTCCACCTGAACATGAAGAAAAACTTTACTCTGAGGGTGACAGAGCACTGGCACAGGCTGCCCAGAGAAGTGGTGAAGTCTCCTTCTCTCGAGACATTCCAAACCTGCCTGGACGCAATCCTGTGTGACCCACTCTAGGTGAATCTGCTCTGTCAGGGGGGTTGGACTAGATGATCTCCAGAGGTCCCTTCCAACCCCGACCATTCTGTGATTCTGTGTGATTCTGCAATATAAGTAGAAACTGAAGAACAGGGTTTGTTATTTAGCCTGGAAAAGAGTAGGTGGTGGTAGGCATGTGATTGCCATCTCAGATGCAAAAGCTTGTCTCTTTGGGGGTCTGAGGTTGTGGACTCTATTATCTGATGGTTGCGCTGTCTGTGCCAAGGCTGGAGGTTGCTGCACTGTGAGGGCAGAGGCTGCCTGAGTTGGGCTCCTGAGTAGTTCTCTCCTCCCTGACTTCGCCCCCTTTGGTGCCATTAGCCTGTGCATACCTACAGCTAGGAAATATGGACAACTCAACAATTCTGGCTCATATTAGTAAGTCGCTAAGAAGTGGTTATTACATAAATTGCTGTCCTGTTGGTGCTTCTTTGTAGACATAAACTCATCATTCAGACCTCCTCATTTTCAGGTATCCTGACACACGCACTGGGCCACATACCATACCCTGTCACTTAATGGAGGTATGTATGAACCCATGCCCATGAGGTCATGGGGCACATGGAGTTGTGGGTTGGGATAGGCTATTCTTAGGGAGTCATGCCTGCTAGTAGCACATCCCCTTGCCTGCAGAGAGGTGTCATTGCCTCAAGATCACAGCATCAGGGGTTAGGATCATAGGATGATTCAGGTCAGAAAGGACCTCGGCAGCTTTCTAGTCCTACTTCCTTCTCAAAGCAGACTCAGTCATGAGCTCAGACCAGGTGCTTGGTGCTTTATCCAGTTGGGTCTTGAAAAGCTCCAAGGACTGTGACTGCACAATGTCCATGGGCAGCTTGCGGCACTGTCTCACTGTATTTCCAGGGGAAAACTTTCTCCTTATATCCAGCATGAAGATGGCTTGTGCCTGTTGTCACTTGTCTTCCCACCATGCACTATTATAAGGAGCCTAACTCCATCTCCTCAAGGACCTGATAGGTACTCAGGTGCTCCTGAGTGAGGTTCTTGCTCACCGTGTGAGACTAGATAGATCTGATTCTTTACTGGCAGGACTGTAAGCACCTGGACCAGGGAGAGGTCAAGAGGGGATAACATTGGAAGTCAGCAATCATTTTTCAATCAACAGTAGGTATGTTAAGCATGCTGCTTAACTTGCCTACAGGAAAAGACTTTGTTTAGTGGGACATGTTCAAACACTTAACAATGAAGCCAAAATGATGGAAAAGAACACAGAAACATGATTAAACACTGAGCAACGGATAACAGAAGACAGATGCTCATTTGTCACTGTAAAGGGACAAAGCTAGAAGATGGCCCAGACTGGCAAAAGTAGAAATCCTGCTAAAAACCAACACCTGCACACTCTCAAGGAACTGCACAAAAAGATCCATAACCAACACTATTCAAAGAAGCTCCAGTATAGCGAGGAAGTTGTTTTCTATGTATTTTTTGTGTAGATTGGTCTCCTACAGTTGGTAAAGGAAAAGACAGTAGGATTCTGTGCCACATCCATTTGTGTGCGGGTATAAACATGTTTTTGGATGTGCCAGCCCTTTAAAGATCAAACAGTAGACTGAATTCCTACGCAGCTGGAGTTCTGCCAGAGTGTGTACCTAAATTTCTGGGAAACCCAAAGAAATCAGTCTAGGCCCAAAAATGCAGACAGATTAAAAGTGGATTGCAGTTTTCATAAGGGATGCTAAACAGGGGGTTTGTACCACATACATTGAACAGTTGTGTGATCTAGTTTCCTGACACATAAGATAGGAGATATTTCATAGAAAGATGTAAAATCGCAATTCCCTTCTCTACAAAACAGCCCTTTTAAGAATGATTCCCCTAAATTTACAACAAATACTCCACATCCAAATCACAGCTACATCTTTGCAATTAGTCTACTATTAAAACATGGATGAATAAACAGAAATAAATACACACAAATGTATAAATGTGTATATATGCCTATCCTACATTTCAGACCACAAACACCTTTTTGATAAAACAATAAAATGAAATTATGTGGTTGCTGTTTGCACTTTTATGAGACTCAACAAGGCATACAACTCTTTATATCCAGTATTCGTCCCAAAAGTGATCTAGCACACCTTTGTAAATTCATGGGCATAATGTGGCACTCAAAAACATGTGCAATTACACCATCATAGGGGAAAAAAGTCCTGCAGCAAGTAATATCAAATGCAACATCTCTATGATGTGATTTTACTATGTTGTTGGCTCATTAGCATTAGCATATGATATATGGAAGGAAAACAATTATTACAGAGCTCTTGAAATGCTGCATTATGTCAGCTACCATTACAACAGGATGAGGAATAAGAAGTGCTGTGTGCTCAAAGACAGCCTTTCAGAATTATGCAATTCAGTTGGCCCACGACTCTTTATACATGAACACAGTGACAGAAAATATAAGGATAATGAATGATACGTTTTATTTCACATACTATTCAGCAACTTTTAATTACACCCCCAGTCTTCCAATACATCAAAGTAATATGAAGAAGACTGCAAGTTTTCATTTGTATAACAGTGAGCTGTTGACTCACCAGTTTTATGGAAGGTGGAAAATGTTAGTTTTTACTGCCTCAAATATTCAAGGACTTTATAAAACTGAAGTGGTTTGAAAAAACTAACTACAGCAGATAAAACAGATTATAACTGCTTTTAAATAATATTTAGAATTAAAATTTAGTAAAACCCCCTAAAAATAGCATCTGAAAAAACACTGTACTCAACATATATCAGTTTACAGTTGGACTCAATGATCTTAAGGGTCTTTTTCAACCTAAATGATTCTACAATTCAAATTGTCCATGCACAATCATAGAATCATAGAATAGTTTGGGTTGGAAGAGACCTTTAAAGGTCATCTAGTCCAATCCCCCTGCAATGAACAGGGACATCCTCAACTAGATCAGGTTTCTCAGAGCCCTGTCCAACCTGAGCTTGAATGTTCCCAGAGACGGGGCATCTACCACCTTTCTGGGCAACCTGTTCCAGTGTTTCACCACCCTCACTGTAAAAAATTTTTTCCTTATATCTAGTCTAAATCTTTTAGTTTAAAACCATTAATTACCACTTGTCCTATCACAACAGGCCCTACTAAAAAATTTGTCCCCATCTTTCCTATAAGCTCCCTTAAAGTACTGAAAGGCCGCTATAAGGTCCCCCCTGGATCCTTCTCTTCTCCAGGCTGAACAAGCCCAACTCTCTCAGCCTGTCTTCATAGCAAAGATGCTCCAGCCCTCTGGATCATTTTTGTGGCACTCCTCTGGACTCACTCCAACAGGTCCATGTCTTTCCTATGCTGAGGACTCCAGAGCTGGACACAGTACTCCAGGTGGGGTCTTACCAGAGCAGAAGGGCAGAATCACCTCCAGATAAATATGCAAATGAAAGTCTCCTGACCTGAACTTTCAAAATCATGTAAAATACTTGTGCTACTGGAGTTAAAAGAAAACTCCTGCTCAGCTGATGTGAGCAGAATCCACTATGTTTCTGAATCTCATAGCTACACAGGTAGTCTTGGAAATGCACAAACATTTAGCAGAAATCCAGCCTTGTATTTTTCCACCCTGGAACAATCCTGAACCTACAGAAAGTAATTCAGATTATACTCAACACACTTTGCTTCTTTGGTATAAGTCAGTATGACAGAAACAATCAAGTTTTGAAATGTGATCATCATATATTCTTCTTGCTTCTCCAACCTACCAAAATGAGAGCTGGGATGTAACGTAAGCAGTCTTCTAGTCCAGCACATTCACCTTATGCAGGATCATGTTTAGCAGACATTCAGGAAGCAGTTCAAGTTACCATGAGGTAACGAGCTCCTGGCTTTCGATTGCTTGTGATAAACAATCATGTTGGCAGATTAAAATAGAATATGTTATCCAAAACTTTGCTAAAAAAGGTGCAAGAAACTGTTTATTAACACTCAACACTAGATTTTAGATCCTCCCTGAGAGAAATCAAACCATTTCTTAAGACTGATAAGACAATTGCCCAGTCACCCCCTAGTACTTGTTCCAGTGCTTAAATACCCTTATCAACAAGGCTGCCATAGCATCTGCCTTGAATTTCTCTTCGCACAGGCAAAATGTAGGTACTGTTTTTCTTTAAAGGGACATGCATGAAGACTAACTGGCTGCTATGCTCTTACTCCCACAGTACTCAGACTGTTTCTCACAGTTCATCTCTTCTAAGCCTCTTAATATTCCTAATGCCATTTTGTGGATTATGAAACTTGTGCCAGGATAAGTTATTCCAGCTGATACCTGATCAGTACATCAGCTACAGCGGTATATGTAACCCTTTGACATATCTATGACACTCCACACTTAAGAGCTTTTTTCTCTTTATTGTAACATCCATGACACTGCTGACACAGTGATCCACAGACATCTTTTTTTGCAGTCTGTTTTCTCTTATTTTATGTTTGAAATGTTGATTTTATTTCCCCTAAGCATTATAACCTTGTTTACTGAATATCTTTGTATTGATTTGTATTGATTTTATCCCTTTTCCAAGAACATTTTAAATCATAAGCCTATTCTTAAAAGTGTTTTAGTATCACAAGAAAATTTTACAAGAGTAATCTCCCTTCTGTTAATTAATGAAAGCATGGAAGAGTAATGGAGCCAGGACAGAGAGACAGCTCTATAGGTAGGATCCCATCTGAAAGAACCTCCTACTCTATAGAGTAATTTTAAGTTCTGTCAGAGTAATGTGTTTCCACTTTACACTGATTTCATCTTACTTACCTCTACCTACTTTACTTATGAGAATGAGACAGTATCAGAAGTCTCACTGAAATGAAACCACCTATATGTCATTTACTGCCCCACCCCTTCTCCGCACAGGCAGTTACCCCTTAAAAGACAGCTTAGAGGACAGAAGCCATCCTAGATAGAAGCTGTGACATACCAAGATGAAAACGTGGAACCTTAGACCTTAATTTTTAATGTTATCTCTGATTTTTTAAGCCATATTTTCCAAGGCCTATTCTTTGAGTCAAGTCTCACTAGTTTGTCCTTAGATCTATTTCATTCTGAAAGATGCTAAGGTGTCAAAGTTTTCCGGCTTGGAAAACCTCAGCGCATAGGTGCTGTAGAACAGCTAATTCAAGGCAGATTTGCAAGGGAAATCCTAAAAGGCAGCGGTGTAATTCCACGGGTGTTCTACTAGAATGGCAAAATGCTGATAACAGAAATACAAAAGTAGGAACGACATGACCTGAGCATTACGACTGCAGTTGGTTGTAGTGCTTTGGCTGTGTCAGTCCAGATCCTAGACAGCAGCACAAAATCCAGCTTTTTCTGCCCTACAGTTGCAGCAAATCACCTCTACATGCAACTGCCCTGAAAACTGTCCCCACCAGCAAGAAGACGACAGAATTATCACAACAGTAATACCCAGAGTTGCATCTGAACTGTCTCATTGTCACACTCCATCTGTTCTTTACGTGCTTTTGAGCAGAAAACGGAAAACTGAATCTCTGAATGCCCATTAACATGCAGAATTGACCAACAAGAGCAGACTTGTAAAGTGAAACAGCTAGCCTTAAGGATACGATGTCCCTGTCATAAGGATTTCAGGAGGTTTTACACTGAACTGGCCCCAGTATAATACCATGGACTGAATGTATTGGGTGTACTTGTGCATTCCTAGTACATCTGGTTTAAGTTCATTCAAAGGGAATTAATTTTGTGTGTTCCAGGGTCACTCTGTGATATAAACCAAAGCTTGGTAATAGGGGAAAACTTGCTTCAAAAGCATAATACACATGCACCTGGCAATGCTAAAGGGTGCTGAAGTCTTTGCATTCATTAGGTCTGCCATTCCCCTTGCACAGGACTGCACTGGTTTTGTTACCAAGGCCCTCCTCCAACTGTGAAGAGGAGGCAGAAAGTGGCTGAGACATACAACTGAGGCATTCATGGCAGAGACACGAGTTCAGCTGGGTGAAAATTTTGAAAACTGAGTAGTATTTTTTTTAGGCAAAATTTACTTTTATGAAATGGAGTTGATTACACAAATTATTCTTTTAAGCTGCACTATGATCAGCTCCTAGTTATCTGCAGGTGAATTGTGCAAAGTGCAGAACATACTCAGCTACTGATACTAGTGCAAATATAATGCTGCAGTGTGATGCACAATGGAGATGGATGCTCCTATCTGCTTTCCGAGGCACACTTCAGGCCTGCAAGTAATACATTGTTTTAGCTAATAAATCCTTCCTCTAGCTTTTCACAGGGCCAACCTGTGTATCACTCCACTCCACATGGGTCCAAGATGGGTCCAGCAGGAAACACACTACAGAGATGGCCAGGTGGTTGTAAAAAGAGGTAACTTGTGTCTGCTGGGCACAGTAACCCAAATTTAGCACCAGTCCTGTTGACTCAGCAGCAAAGGCAGCAGTGGGGCTGGGAAACTGGAGGAGCCGGATGAGGTGAGGCCCTAGGCTGACAGCAAGAATAGAGGAGATGGCAGCCAGAGGGCAATAAGACGTAGAAGAGTGTATCTCAGGCTTGGGAGGTGGTGAGAACATAACTGTGGCTGTGGTAGCAGCCCTGGGCATGGGAGGGTGAGGTGAGGAGGCGGAGATTGCAGCAGTGATTAGTGTCTCCTTGCTGCACCCCTCTTGCATTTTTGGAAGACTTTAACCCATTGTGAGCAGCACTTCAGGAATGTGCAGAGCTGCCATCACCTGCCATGTCCTCCTGCAAGCTGCAGCACCAGGAAGACGGTGCAGATACCCCACCAGCCTGGCAGTACTGACCTCACGCAGCTGTATTTCTCTGGGTGTAACCTCTGTCATTTGGATTCATTCATTTATTTCCATGATGTCCCAGTCCTGAATCACCTCAGATAACAGAGAACTGTTTGATTTCACCTTTGTAAAACCTGTACTTACCAGTTTTCCAGAACACAGTTGAACAGACACTTCTCAAGTGTGCTGGCTGATTCCTACAGCCAAGAAAACTACCCAACATGTTTTCTAGCTTTTGCAGCGCTCCCAAGAAACCAAAGTATTTTTAATATACTCAACTGAAATGTTTTGATATGTGATTCTGTCTTTTGGCAATCATTTGCCCTGTAATTCATAAGTATTCCAAGTTTTAAAATTCACAATGATTCCAAGTTTTAAAAATTCTTATTTTGATTCTTCCCCATCTGCATTTGTTTGCACCTACTTTCATTCAAGTGATAAGGAAGAACACAATAAAAGTGTTCCTTGTATTTGTACTAAAAACTCAAATATTTTAGGAAAGTTGCTTCAATAATAATGTCTGTTTATGCTAAAGATAGCTTTTCCTTTTTCCTCTGGTGATTTCAGCCAAGGCTATGGCTCCACTGTTCAAGCACAGGCCTATGCAACTTATGCCCAGTAGTCAGACACAGCCTGCAGCATATTTTAGCCCACTCACACCGGAGACACACAAACAGGTTGGTACATTTTAACAAGCTGCTGTGAATTACAAGTTCCTAGTAAGTGACCTGGAGAAGGCTCTTGAAACCACAGTTACTCCACCATCATCATTCACCCTGCAGTGAACAGGCAGAACTGCTGGCCCAGGAAAGGGAAGGGCTTGGTATGAGCTGGGAGGATCCCTGGGAGGGTGCGTGGTAAAAACAAGCATGGGGAGCACAGGGCAGGGGCTGCTTTGGGAAACTGAACATAAAATACAATGTTGGGTGTTTTGCTGGTGGAAGCTGGTGTGCCCCCCCATGCTTTTCATAGGCAGTAGGCTGAGGGTGTGTGAGCACACTGGCATGGCCCATCTCTGACACCTGCACCTCAACGACAGCAATTTTGGGTCATCCCCTGCAACACACCAGCAGTGTCCTGGGAAGAAAATCCATAAGCCTGCAACATAATGTCAGTAAATCAAAATATCTAATGATCCACCCATCCATTTGAATTCTGCAGGCCTGTTATTTCCAAACATGAGGCTTAGTTCAGATTATTTAAAGAAAGCTTTTTTTCCTGGCTTTCCTATTCATTTCTCAAAGCCAGAGCATTCCTGCATATGCAGACTTTGCACTGAGCCAGACGAGCACCACCAATACACGCTTTCTTACCCAAATACCGAACTACTCCTAACCCACGTCTCTTTAAAACGTGCAGGGCTTTGAAACATGCTGCTCCTCACCTAAACCGCAGTTAACTTTGTTTCCACCGAGACCTGCCACTCCATCGACAGCCGGTTCCCATCCTCACACCCACTGGGCGTGAGGGAGACCCCGGCCAGGCGAAGGGCCCCCTGTCTGCGGCTGCAGGCTCGCCCGGCCGGCACCGGCAGGACCTCGGCGGACTCTGCGGAGGCACGGCCGGGGCGGCGGGCAGAGCCGGGCTCAGCCGCGACAGAGCGAAGCAAACGGCGCCTGGAGACGCCAAACCGTGAGGACCGGCCGCACGCCACTGCCCCCGTGCGCCCCGAGCCCCGGGTCCCGCCGTTACCTTGTACTGGCGGAAGCCGTCCAGCTGCCGGCCGCTGACATACCGCCACATCGCCCCGCCGTGCGCCGCGCCGGGAGGGGAGGGGAGGGGAAGGAGGGAGGCGGCGGCGGGGCGGGGCAGAGGGCGGCTCCCCGGCCGCGCCCCGGCGCTTTCCTGTGGCCCCGGTGCGTTCCTCCGGCCTGGGTGCCAGGCTGCCATTAGCGTCTTTATAAAGCTCTGATTTCCTCAGGGTGCCGGGGACGGTCTGTAGCAGCCTTCCGTGGTCACTGCGAGCCGTCATCCAGGTATCGTGGCAGTCTCGGGCCCCAAACCCATTTTTCTGGTTAAAGGTGTAGTAAAAGAGCCGTGTGTACAGTATGCACGAAGATGTGCCTGTGAGGACTTCATAAAAAACAATGTTATTTAAGTAATGTGCTTTGCAAACAGGTGGCACTGAGGGTTAAAAATCTTATTGGTATTCCTTTCCAGCAATTATCTGCCGCTTGCATCTCTATATTAACACACCTGCATACCACACCAGCCTGCAGTACCTGCTGGTTTCCAGGGAAGCAAGGCACTGGTGTTGGCAAAAGACTGGAAAACATCAGGAGTCATGTTTCAGCTGCAAATGCATTTAAGCATATGGCATCACGCTTTGTCTTACCTTCACTGCACACTGTGAGAGCTGAAATATACAAGGCCTGAGATCTTATTGACCAAATGGAATCCATCCAGAAAGGAAATCAATTAAAATCCATTACTCGCAGCCCGTGAGCTCCTCCAGGCACCTAATGCATTGTGAGGGCCCGTGTTATTTTACAAACTGTGCAGGTCTGGTAAGAATTATATACAAGTTAAAATTGCTAAGTGCAAACTGTATATAATGGTTCTTGTTCTTTATTATTAATTACACATTAATCACTTGAGATGTGCTTACACCTACATTCTGCTTCCAGCAGCAGCATCTAAACTTCTGCTTTGGAAAACAGACAGAACTGTAGCATTCAGCTTCAGGTTGCTGAGTTAAAGTTCAATTCCAACTAGGAAAGCTAAAGTAGTTGGAGCTCATATTTTTCAGGAGACAATTTTAATTAGTGTTCATACTCTGGATTTTGATTTGGGATCCTCTTCATGTCTCATTATCACATTTTAAGTTGTATTATGCTATTAATCTACAAAGTTATCTAACAAAAGACTTGTGACTATTTCTGTACTCAGCGCAAGTTTTTCATGCAAGTAAGTTACTAAACCTGACCAAACCATTTTATAGTTATCATCACTTTCACTTTTTAACTCCAACACTTAGAAGCCTCAAACATGCAAGCAGAAATATGGCTGAACAACTATTGGGAGCATGATGGACAGTGGTAGGAAAGGTGCTTACTTTTCTGAAAGCTAGAAGGTCACAAAGTAATTTTTCTCTTTGCAGGCCTCTTTATGTTAAAAGAAGATGCACTGTGATGAAGATACAGATATAGAAGACATAGATACAGCAGATACGCAACACAAATTTTATTTCCTGCTCTTCTCTCAAAACTGTCTTGGTGATAAATGAAATACTTTTAAAAACAAAACCTCATAAATACTCCACTAAACAGAGAATGTAAAAGATGTAAAAAATGCATAGATGTAAAATGTAAATAATGAAAATGCATATATGTAAAATTGCAGTTTCATGAAGTCATACCTCAGCATGTTCTGTGTCTACTAAAGAGCACATCAAAGGAGGCAGGGTTAGATAAGCTATACTGAAGAGAGGACAACAGACTGGTGACTGGGTGTGGAAGATCACAGAACAAGCTATGACATAAGTAACATGACCTTTGAGAGTACTGTGGAAATTATACTGATGTGTGCAAACCTTTGATTTAAAAAACTTCCCTGATTTAGGCATCACAATTCACAGAATCACAAAAAAAAAAACCCACTTCCCTCAGCCGCTTCTCACAAGACTTATGCTTCAGACCCTTCAACAACTTCTCTGGACATGCTCAAATATTTCAATGTCCTTTTTTGTAGTGAGGGGCCTAAAACTGAACACAGCTCAGCTCAACCGTTCTTATGAATGGTTGGCCCTTAAGACCTAGCACGCAGGCTAGCCAAGCCCAGGTGAGCGACATCCATGTGATTTACTGCTATACCTGATGTTCTCACTGTTGCCATGCACACCTGTGTATATGCTTAGAGGTTAATCCTATGGTTATGTTTTTCAGTCTGAGATGTTTTAGAGTTCTTTTCCGGATAATTGAGCTGTGGTTCAAGCTGTCTGTCCTACATGCAGGACTGTGGGAAGAGCAGTGAAAGCAGCTTAGTGCTGTAGCACATTCCCTTGTGTCCTTTCTGGAAAATTAATGAGTATGAGTTGTAGCCTGAATAAAGAGGAGCTCTAACTGGCACCAGCATGTGGGTATTATAACCTGAACAAACTTCCATTTCATGAGCTTCAGTGTGCATGAGACAATTACTAAGACAAAAGCCCAAATCAGAGCACAGTTATCTTTCACTAGAAAAAAAGCTCATGTTTTTTAACAACTGTGGCTGGAACATTTGTGACAGTTCAGACTTTACTAAGTAAATGACCCAAACATGGCTTTCTGCAGCTCAGGGGGAAATAATTCGAGGCCAGATTTGAATCCAGTGAAATCAGTAGGGGGATTCTCAGGTCCTCAGTGCTGTTTACTAATGATGTATAGAACTGAGAGGAAAGCAGAGATTTATTATTTTGAAAAAGCAGGCATATAGTACCCCTGGTACATGCAAGAAAAAGTTAAAAAGAATAACTTCCACAGATGTGAATGGTATTTAAAAAAAAAAAAAAAAAAGGAAAAAAGGAAAGAAACCAAACATCAAGACAAGTTATATTCTTCATCCATCAAAAAGGTAGGAAAGGGATGAGGGCTTAGGATGGCTTAGAATGAATCCTCAGCTTTCAGTTTTCACTCTCACTGTTACAAGTTATATTAATAAATTAATAATGATGGAGTTTCTTGCGTAGGGAAAACTGCCTAGTCTGGCAACTTTGGCTTTTAATAATTTATGACAGTGTCTTGTTTATTCCCCAACTTAAAACTGCCTGCTATGCAATAGTCGTTATCTAGAAGGCATCTAATAGTACATTCCTGCCTACTTCAAGATAAGAAAAAGTAGAGAGAAATCATGCAGAGAGCAAACCCCAAATGATTAGCTGCCAAAGCAGCTGAAAAAGGGACTAAGGTACTGGGGGGAATTTGTACGGAAGGAGCAGTGCAGGATACCTTATATTTCCCCAGAATGTGTAACACATAGGACTGGGGCAGTGTTTCCCTCCCCATCACTGCATGGGATAGCATAAATCTGTTAATATTCAGGGTGTCTATGCTGTAAAAGAAGAAAGCTTTTCTAAGGTGGCTAGAATCAGTTTAGAGGCTCAATTTGTTACAGGCTCTCTATAAGCTTATCTTAGTCTGTTAACCTGGTTTATAAATCATGGCTGTTGAACCTAGCATTGGTACTGAACGCTACAAAATGATCACATCTATCCTCAAAAATTGCTGTATCACTTCCAAAGCCAGTTGTTCGTCTTCAGTTTCAGTTTGCTCATGGGCAGATAAGCTCCATGAAGGTAGAGTCCTACTGGGAGTTCACTAGAGCACCTCAAAGATGTCCTCCAGTTTTGTTTGAGTGAGAGCTACTTTTCCTACGTCAACAAGAGTATTCAAAAACCAGTCTGTGAACTTCAGAATATGGCTAGAATATGGCTAATGGTTAGAAAACAAATGGAACAACTTAAGTAGTGTGACCAGATTATATCTTGTTAGCTATAACAGGGCTAGCAAACAATGCAAATGCAGTGAGTCACTGCTGTGAACTGCAGTCCTCTCTCTGCCTTCGTTCTAGAGCACACCTGATGCGCTGGGCCTTGTGCAGGGTACACGGTCACCATGTCAGAGGGCACTTGTCAATGAGACACGTAGGAGTCTGCAGATATGTGATGTGTGGCCTGGCCTGGTTCCCACAGTCTGTGTTTAGTTTCTGTGATGCTGGAGTTAGTTAAAAGTCGTGAATACTATGGTGTGGAAAATCACATAGCTGAGGGACAAGGGATGCTGAGTATCGCAGGATACTGGTTGTGTGGGATGTCTGGGTGCCACCCTGTACCAAGGGGGTAGGTAATTCTGGGCAGGTACAGGCTTCCATGTCCTCAGCAGATGCAGTTTGTTTGGGGATTTGCAGGATGCATATCCATTTCCTACCTGGAAAGGAAAAATCATTTGTTCTGAGAAGAATATGCTTCAAAACAAGTGAGCAGAAGCTGCTGCCTTGTGCAACAGCAGCATTTCTGCACTGATGCATGGTAACACGCTTCTTATCAAGGCAGCTCTTCCCAGTCCTGGCCTCTTCATAGTGCTGAACAGACCATACAGCCTTACACTCAGAGTAAAGCAGGCTCACAAAGTAAGCATCACATGGTGAAGCAATCTGTTTAAAGAAGACTGAAGGAGTAACAGTAAAAAAGTAGGGTCTTGATTTGGGGAAATGCAGGTAGTGGCAAGGCTGTACCTTTAGGTTCCTACCTGCTTTATGACAAATTTTGGAATTTGAAGGTAACGAGCCCTGAGATGAGCCTGTAGGACTCATCATCACAGAGGATCCTTTAAACAGACAGCTTAATCCTTGTTTGCTGCAGTTCACAGCTCCTTAGAGGTTTGTTCTGTATTGTCATGGTGATGAAAGAAAAAGTGATAAAGTATCATGTAAGTGTCACTAGTCAAGATACTACACTAATAAATAAAACAAGCTTGAGTCCATTCTCAGGCTCTAAGGGCAAGCGGCATGGTACGTCTTATGAACATTTAGTTAAACTCTCTTCTTCCAGGTCAGGACAGCCTGGTGCATACTGCCCACTGAAAACAAGACCTGGCTTGTGCTATCTCCCTAAAGAGTGCCAGGGGCACTGCCTGGGAATACACCAGCTGGCAGGGCCAGATCCAGCCCAGGGAGCCTGCTGGCAGCTCAGCAGCAAGGACAATCCCAGGAAAGTAGTCAAGCCTCTGCACTGGCTCCCTCCAGTTTGCCAGTGGAAAAGCTGTGGAGCAGCTAGCCTCGAACAGTATGGATGCATGCAAATCCATCCCAATCGGCCTTCTTTACCTCAGCAGTATAGATCTGCTGGGCTTAAGTGATGCTTAAGATTAACTTTTCAAACTGAAAAGATCTTCTTCGCTGTAGACAGTCAGCAGATCCCATCCACTTTTGAATATACACTTCTTCCTTGGGCATGGCATTGCTTAAGGCTTTTCAAGAACAGCCTTTGTAAAGCCTCCAACACAAGGGTACACCATGGTCATGATAAAACCAATTATACTAAAATAGTATTAATATTGGACCTAAAAGAGGAAATTCAGTTTCTGAAGTTACTAAAATACCTAAAGTGCAGTTTTATCAATTCCTTAGTAATTTTTAAATCTTGTTGAATTAAACTAACAGGAAGAACTTTGGCAAGAGTAAACTGGTCTAATGATTGAAGTTTTAAAAATGCTACTTTTTCCAGCTCCAAATATGTGCCTGCATTTGGTTTCTTGCCCGTTATAGCCAAAACAGAGTACTTTGATGATAGATGTTCAGTTTCAGCTTTGAAAATCTTATTTTGTTTGTGTTTACCTCACTAAACTATAGAGACATCTTATAAAAACTAGGCAAATATGCTTCCCAAAAGTTACCATCTGTCAGACAGTTATGTACTCATATTTCTTTTATATCACAGAACACAAACAAATAGCACGAGAAGACATAAAAATGTCACTGATCATAAGATGCCATAGGCAGTGCTTGGTGGTGGGACACCAAGACGGCCAGGCTTGGGCCCAGTGCACAGCCACCCTGTGCCAGTCAGCAGCCAGGAAGCCCCCAAAGCTGAAGCCCCTCCTGTTTTTATGGCCCAGAGGCAAGAGCTGGTAAAAAGCTGCTTCCTGGGTATGTTGATTCATTTAAAACCTATTTTAGCTTTTGATACTTAAATGATCAGCTATGAATTTTTAATTTGCATGAATGTAAGAACTTGACTCTGCTTGCTTCACTAAAATCTGGCATCCCCTGAGGGCTGTTTTTTTTTTTTTCAACAAGTCTACAGCTTGCCTCAGCATAGCCATGCATCATACTTGAAATGGTACAATTTAATTTATAGCAGAACTGACACTGCAGCTTTGGAATTAAAAAATCTGAAGTGTTGCATGTTGTTTCCTAGGAAACCTTAGAAAGCCGGGAATCATCAAACTGTAACAGTCCACAGAAGAAAATGTTATTTTGGATCTAGACTGGGGATCTAGCCTAGGCCGTGGGATCACCTCTTCCCTGACAGATTCAGAAAAATCCAGCTGACCCTGAAAGACAGATTCTAAAAAACTTAATGAGTTTTTTCTCCTCTATTTCATCCCAATTAAGTGTCTCGTATGGTTGTGACTTTTAAAACTTTACTAAGGAAATGACTCTAACCAAAATCCTTTCTCTATGTTCGAATTTGACATTGTCCATACCAGGCTTTATACACTGGAAAGCTTTTAAAGCTGTAACTGGATGCTCCGTGACAGAAAATGAATCCATAAAACCACGTTAGAATGAAGGACAGACACATTCAATCAATATAAACAAGTTCTCCAACTGCAGTAATTTAAGTCTCCTTATCTGTATAAAATATTTTGTCTCCTTAAGGGAGAAGTTCTTTCTATACATAGATTGAGAGACATTGATGCAATCAACAGCACCATCAACAAGTAAATGCTCTTTTTTCCTGGACTTCACTGAAGAAATCCAGTTTTATTGTGAACAGGAATTTTATATTTTTCATAGAATTTTTATGCAACAAAAATACAAAAAGTATAAAATTTCTTAAAATTCCCTGAGCGGCAGCAAATTTGATCTTGAGCACAAACACAGTCAATCAGTGTATCAGATAAAACAGCAGACTCAAACTATTATTTAAGCCTGTGAGAACACAGACATGCTTGTATAGGTAGATGAAACAATAATTCTTCAAAAATTATACAGCGAATTAAATTAATTATGACTTCCAAAAGTAAAATGCACAGAAATTTTTAACAGACTTGAAGAATAACCTCCTGGTATTATGAAATTTAAGCTTTTGTGAAGAAGCTCGGCATCTATTATTCTTTCTCCACAGAAACATCATTTTAAAAACCAATCACAGCTCTATTTTAATTCCTAATATATAGGATAGTTTTCTGACCCATTTCCTCTATTTCCATGTCATTTCAGCACTCCTTTGTGAAGAACATGAAAACAAATAAAGGAGATCTACTGACGGGGCCACCTTCTCGGGATTCTACAGAAGTAAGTTCCTCCCAGGTGTGAGCATCTTGGAATCCTTGGAAGGAGTTTATGTACAGAAAAAAATAATACAGACCCACTAAGCAGACCAGACTTCTATGGTCCACATATTTTTCTGTGGTTTACCTCTAACAGACTGAATAGTGCAATAATATACTTCTTCAAATATCAAAGAAAACCACTTTGATGATATATAATAGAAAAAATTTGTCAGCTTGACAATTCCAGAAGAAATAGTGCAAATTTTTTGAAGGATGAGAAGACAGTGCTTTTAACTCTGTTTTGAACATAACAAAGGCAGTATGGGGTTTGGATGATGGTGTTTCTGGCTCTCCTCTGTTTGCAAAATCCACTGTAATGAGTGGCAGTTTTATAAAGGGAATGCGAGATGTATATTGGCCACAGGGTGTCTTGGAAAAAATACAAAGTGTAAACTACAGACATAGATATATGTAATAAAGGCTTAATAACAAAAACTGCAGTCATACAGTACCTTCTGTAAGTGCTTTACAAATTCTAATTAAGCTACGAGATACAATTATCTCATTTTCCAAAGATCATTATTCTTAACTCCGTTTAACAGCACCACTAACAGCTTAAGTGACCTTCTCAAGAACATACAGAAAGCAATAAAAAATAACCTATCTGTCCCTTTTCTGCCAGTGTTTCCACTTGTACCAGGAAAACATTTTCAAAGGTCATCAGCCTTTTCCTTCAGATTGTCGCAATTACCGTTCTATGGAAGAGGTCTATTCAAAGCGGTCTCAATTCCGAGTCCCTATATTGTGGCACTGGCATTACCTTTTTTTGGCTGTATATTTATCGGCTTATTTGTTGTTTAGGGAGTTCAAAATCTTAAGTTAATGGCTTAACAGCATCCTGCCTCGTGTTCAGACCGACAGGACTTGCATAGGTATCTAGCCACTGTTCAGATGACAGTGCTTTATTTCCTCGTGGTGTAAAACAGCAGTCTTTAGGTTTACTCTGAGGGAACTCGGGTATCGTGAAGGATGCGGAGGCTGAACACAGGCTGGAGAACTCCTCCTTCCACAACAAACAGTTCAGACACAGCTCTCCACACCGCCCGCTGAGAAAGCGGAGCTTCCACCCGCCGCAGGCACTGCCAGGGAAGGGCACAGCGGCCCCAGGCCACGGCACTCCTCGGGGAGCTCAGCTGGCAAGGGGCCGCAGCCCAAACCCGTCCGGGCTGGAAGGACGCGGTGCCAGCAATGGCCTTTCCCGCCGAGGAACCCTCCTGTCAGGGCCGGGTAGCGGAGGTCAGTGGAGCCCGTTCACGCCGCAGTGAAGACGGCCTGCCCGGCACTGCATCGGGGGAGGGTGCGGCCCCTCTCGGCCTCAGACCCCATAGGGAGTCAAGGGAGACAAGGACAGAAGCTGCCGCGGCCCAGCACCACCACAACAGCCCTCCACACACGACAAGGAAACGAGCAGCGGCGACCGCGGCCTGACGGGAACCGCCCTCAGCCCGCCAGCACGCACGCGCACATCGCACCCCCCAACTCGGCCGGAGCCCCTGCCTCCCCCGCCACGTCACCCGCGCTCCGCCGCGCCCGCCCAATCAGGAGCCGCGGCTGCCGCGGCGCCAAAGCTGGAAAAGGCGGGGGTGTGGCCGCCGGCCCGGGAGGGCAGTGTTCCGCCTTCCCGTGCGGGGAGCGGGCTGGGGGTTCCCTTCGCCCCGCCTCCCAGGGCTCCCCGCCACGTGACAGGGGACGTGGCTGCTTGTGTCCAGAGACCATGCCCAGTAGGAAGGTACCTCCGTGGGATGCGGGCGGGGAGGGGGCCCCGATGGGGCAGGCGCGGGCAGCCGAGGCGGGTGACGCCGCCCTGACCTTCCCTCAGTGCCGGCCGCCGTTCCCACGGCCTCGCCGTGCTCCGGGGTCGCGAGGCGCGGCGGGTGGCCGGCGGCCGGGCTGGTGGCGGCGGTGGCAGAGAAGCAGCCCCGCTGCTCCTGAGACCCAAACCCGAGCTCGCAGCGCGGGCCGGGGCCTCCCCCTCACTGGATCCCGGGGAGATACCAGCGGCCGGGTTCCCGGGGAAGGGATGTTCCCGTGCTCCGGGCGGCGGGGCTGCCCAGCTCGGTCTGCGAGTGATCGCTGCCGGGAAGCGGTGTCCCTCGGTGGGCTCGGCCCCGCGGGCTGCCCGAGGGGAGAGTGTGTCCGGCCTCTGCTGAGGCGAGGCGGGGCGCGTGTGTCGGCAGCCCGCCCTGCCGGAGCGGGGGGAGAGAACGGGCCCTTCACCCCTTCGTAGTGGTCCCCCTTGCGCAGCACTGACCTTGTCTTTACCATTACCCCGCGGGAACACAGCGGTACCGACAGGGAAAGTGTAACTCAGCCTCTTTAGTAGATGACAGTCAGGGAAAGAGGGCAGGGAACGTAAAGCCAGGAGAGGACAAGAGCAGTTCAGTTTCCTTGGGCATGAGTGGGAGCAGAGGGAGCAGAAGCGCCCCGTCCTTCCTTCGGTCTGCTTGCTCGGTGCGTTTGACAGTACCTGCAGGACAGCAGTTAGGGTGCTGGCTCTCTTTTGCAGTGCTTATACTAATACTGAGGTGCTGCTGGAATGACAGACAACAAGTGTTGTTTGACATATACAAATACAACAGGGTTCAAAGAACAGAGCTGGATTCTAGAGCATTTCCTTTTTCATTTAGCATATGGATAAAATGATGTGAATATTCTACACCAGTTTTTAAACGTAACCACATTTAAAATATTTTTTTATAGAAGAAAATATACTTCATTTAAATTACCTTTACATTACTACTACGTTTAAATTCTCATCTGATACTGACACTGTACACGTTTTCTTCTAAAAGTTTTGAAGTTCTTGACTGGCAAAAAACTGCACACTTCTGCTGCCAAAGTTTAACCAGCTCTTGTTACAATGTGGTGACAGCTTTTGATAATAGTAGTTTCTTTTGCAGAAAGAGATAATGTTCCTTATTACTATATCAATGAAAACTGTACTGGTCAAGTGAAAAGGCAGCAGTCCCCTCCACTTGCTGACTATTTATTAAGCCATTTAAAAAACCAAACCAACCTGATATAACCTACAAAAAGGTATGATACTGTTATTGTATCCTAAATGTTTTGAATAATTTAATCTTGTGAAAGCTTTTCTAAAATACTTATATTTTAACTGTTTTGATAGAGTGCAGATTTCTGTCTAATTAGCTGTTTGGCATCAGTTATTAGTACAAAGTACATTTCAATAGTATTTTTATTCCATGAGGGTGTTCTCTCAATGGAAGCATGTAGTAATTTATACTCTTGCTTAAATAAGCATGTATAGTTTAAAATGCTGATGTTCAAATGGTAATATTATATACATATCTGTATCAGTCAATGAGAACAGCCTGTCGTTAAGAGTAGTAAAAATCATGAACACAAAGAAAGGTTTTAAAACAGTGTTCTAAAAATATTGGTCTTGCACATCAATATCAATAGGAAAAGTATTTTGAGGGGTTTAAATTTTTTTCTTTCCCACATGCATGCTGACAGTGTGGAAGGAGGTATGCCAGGTCACTGTGACCATGGTCATGCCGTTTAGATTTTTTCATGAATAATTACAAGCTGATGAGATCCTTTCTCAGGATCATACGTATTCTTGTGAATGTCTTTGGAAAATACACATACTGTTTTTCATAGGAATTTAAAAAATAATCTTAGCTTGAAAAAAACCCCATGGTTTTAATTCTTCAAACTTTATTTAAGTCCTCACTTGAGGGTTTAAAATGCAAGGATGTTTTAAGATTAAATTAAAATCTCACTTTCTATCCAGGCACTAAAAACAGTAATTATACTTTCAGGAGCTCAGCAGCGTGAATACTGAGTTTTGCTGAAAATGAGATGCCTGTTGTCAAGTTCATTTTTGTACTATCTTAAAATTGGGCTTTTGAAGCCCAAGACTCCTTTCTTTTGTTTACAAGTACTTTCATGTGAAGTCTATGAGGACAAAGGCAAAATATGACTATGGCTGTCGGTCAGTATTTGGTATTTCTGTGTACTTTTATGTGATTGTTCCCTTCAGAAGTGTTTTTTTAAAAAAAAATAGAAAAGTTTCTGGCAACTAGAGGTGTGATTTTCAGCACTTTGTTCTGTTTTTTTTATGGAAGAATGTAATAATTATATTTGAATACTTTTGAGTGATGTGTGACATGACTAATTTCTGGATTTGCATATCGGTAACAGGGAGAGTTCATGTAGTGAAACATTTCATTTTTGTCCTTCAGTTTATGTTGCTTTTTTGTGTTAGAGAACGTGAAGTCTCAAAGAAATGCTGCTTGCATGTAAGGGAGATAATATATTGGGTCATGTTTTCCTGGGTGTTCATTCCAAGGTTTTTGGAGCAGCGCCAAGAAAATGGGATTGTCTGGAGGTGAACGGCTGTGTAGAGAGTGGTCTTTGAACATACCATCCCAGTGACTTCATGTAGGGTGCTTCTGGGTAACAAATGTTTGATATAAGTAACAATATAGATTAATTGAGTGGATATGGTCTAGATAGGACCATCTGTGTAAAAAATCAAATCCAACCCCCTGGCCCTGTACTTTTAATAGTATGTTGCATAATCATTATGTATATTTATTGGATTTTCAGAATGCCTTCTCTACTTTGGGTTTCTCACATCTGCACCCACCTAGGCTGACATACCTTTATCTCACTGGCAATAACTAAAGGAGTAATGGGGGAAGGATTGCTTGCCGTACCTTTTAGGTGGAGGGCTTGATTCTAATTCCACTGACACCAGCAGGAATAATTTATTTTTTTTCACTCCTTTAGAAGGAGCTGCTTCAGAGGCAAAACACAGTGCTTTCATGAACAGAGGTCAGCAGACAATTTCTGCATGAGGTAGCTATCTTAGCCTTCCCTTTTCTAACTCAAAATTTCAACAGTCATATTTTGTCTTAAGACGCTTTACACAATCCACAAGATTCTTTGCCTGACTCTTTGTTTTGTAATAAATCTTGATTTTTTGAGGTATACCATGTCTACATGATGTAGCTCTTTTGAGCCTGATTCAGTTATATTTTTGTTTAATACCAATATCTTGTTTCTAGTCACTTCATGCATAACATTAATAAATTACATAATATATTTTTTTGTGTGCTCCATTTTTATGCCAGAGGAAAACAATGATGATTAATCTTGTGACTGGAGATTAAGGGAAAGCACTGTTGCTGCTGCATTTCTTTGGGAACAGCACGGCCTTTGGATTAGTTTCATTATAAATATTTACTCCTGAGAGAAAAGTTTCTTAAAATATTAGTTTCTCTGTTGCCTTGAAGCAGGCTGGAGCGGAAGCAAAGCGCCTTTTGTAACTTTTCCATTTCTGCATGCTGGCTGCCATGTTCCTGCAGCCGAGGACACCAGACCTGTGTGCCAGTGTGTTGTAGAGCAGCAGCCCTGGCCATGGAAGGGTGAGAGTTCCCTCCACAGCCCAAGCACTGTCCCACCGTGTCCAAAAGTGAATTGCCAAACAGAGGCCCCGCAGAGCTGCTTGCACCCGCTCCCAGGCCGTGGCTGTGCTGCCTCGCGGCTGGCCTCCCTCCTGCCATAGCGCGTTTGTGATTTGAAGTGTGGCGACACAAGCAGCGTGTGGAAGGTGTGGTCACAGTGTTTGCCTTCTCTTGTTTGGGTTGTAGTCTTCGTCCAGAGGGAGCCCTCTGGTGTCGTTAGTGTCCTTGAGAATTTTTCTTCTTAATTGCATGTCTCATAACTTTGTGCCTATGTATATCTGTAGCTCTTTTCTATTGCACACAATGTTCATATTACAGATTTTTAATAAAAATACATGTGTGCTTTACATTTATATCTGCACATAAACATTACTTTATGCATCTGGAAATTATATACTTTCTACACGGCATATTTGTCAGCCTGAAGAAGAGAAGGCCCTGGGGTGACCTTATAGCACCTTCCAGCACGTGAAGGGGCTACAAGAAAGCTGGAGAGGGGCTTTTTACAAGGGCATGTAGTGATACGACAAGGGGTATTGGTTTTTAAACTGAAAGGGGGCAGGTTTAGATTAAATATTAGGAAGAAATTCTTTACTGTGAGAGTGGTGAGACACTGGCACAGGTTGCCCAGGGAAGCTGTGCTTGCCCCCTCCGTGGAAGTGTTCAAGGCCAGACTGGATGCGGCTTTGAGCAACCTGGTCTAGTGGGAGGTGTCCCTGTCCATGGCAGGGGGGTTGGAATGAGATGATCTTTGAGGTCCCTTCCAACCCAAACCATTCTATGAATCTATGACTTTTCTTTAAAAAAAAAAAGTTTGGTATGTGTATAAACACATAGACATGCATTCATGCATATGCATGCATGCAGCATTACTATGACAGACTGCCCCCTCAGTAACTGTGGATTGAAGCTGTAGGTCTAATTTCCAGAGTTCACATCAGGTAGGTGTTTATATGGAGAGATTTAAATTGTCAAGGAGTTGGGGATGGGGGGGAGTTGTCTTTAGGGTTTGTTTGGTTTGTTATTTTTTTTTAAGGTGGTGTAGGATGTGGGAAATGGTGGAAAGGTATCTGCATTAAAGTCATGGAGCTGTAAGTCACTGCTGTCAATATCGACAATCATAACTCCTCCTATTTCTCTTCCCTCCAAATGGTGTCTGTCAGAATTTGCAGTATCTGAATAACATCTTATTTAAAAGGTGTATTTCTTTACTTTCTTGTTCTGGCACTTCAGGAACTGTTTTCAGTTTTTCTCGGTGACTATAGTGGCTGTAAATTCCTGTATGGTGGTAGCAGAAACTCTCAGGTTTTCCTTTATCTGGGGAGGAGGCTATGTGGTAAGGCAAAGAGGTAATTAACCAGAGCTGTCAGCAGTACTGACAGTTCTTTAGTTAGTAATTAAGCTGATATAGTGTGAAGCAGCTGCTGGAGTGGTCCCACTGGTCCTTGTATCCTTTCTTCACTGCTTTGCCAGCTGTAGATAACTTGTTCTTCCCAAAGAAGTTTTCTGCTGGTTTGGGTTTTTGTCACTGTGTCTGCATGGAGTCTGGTGAGTGCTGAGCTTTCGGGAAGAAGGGGGAGAGGGCACTCTGGTTGTCTGGTTTGTCATGAGACCGCTTGCACTGAGGCATCTCTGTAATGCTGCTCTGAAAAACCTGAGCAGCCCTGCCTTTATTCAGGTTAGCGAAATGGAGGATTCAATAACACTCTTGTCATTAACTATTAAAACTTTCTTTTTGCCTGTCATGGCCATGGTTGTCTAGTGCCTCTGAAGGAATATTCCCAGCTGTTTAAAAGTCACTCCCAGTGCCACTTCACATTGCATTCTAACAATCTCAATATAAGCATAACCATCTACACCATCTAAACATAAACCCACCTATTTGTTCTACTCATAGTAGTCTGGGTTTTTTTTAATCTTGTCCACTGTAAGCATGCCCTTTCTATATGCACCCTAACCCTTCTTACCTAGGGAGCAGGAGTTAGCATGTAGCTTTTATCCTGCCCATTTTTATATGATTTCCCAAATTTTGACAGTTGTGTACCATTGGCTGCACCTCAGCTGCAGAGTTCTGCTCTTTGTCTCCTGCCTCTTTGCTCTGTTGGTATTGCACAGCATAGAGAAATAGAGATATTTCTGTCTTATGGGGGATTTAACGATTTTAAGAATAACATGGATGAGAAACTTAACAGAGTAATTCTTTGGTTCTATGTTTGGCTTCCTAACAATAGAAATATATTATGACACCTGTTTCATGCAACTCTTTGTGCATGCATTTCTGTGGCTTTTTCCCTTAGTTGAAACTGTTTCTGCTCTTACTTGACTGTCAAAAGTGGTGTATTATAAACCCGTGTGCAAGTTGTCGTGCTTTTGTTGGCACAGATATGCATTCTTCAAAACTAGAGTATCCCATTTAAGAAATCAGCTTAGATGAATTGCATTTTACACTGCAAATTTTTGTCTGCAAAATGTATATAGCAAAATCACCTTGAAGCTATGAAAACACTTGTACAAGCAAGGCTTCCAGCACTGCCTAAGGTTTAAAAAAAACCCAGCCCCCCCAACCAAATGAAAAAAAACCCAAACAAACCAAAGAAAACCCAAAATCAAAAAAGCGAACTAGAGCCATGGCATGATTTTGAGCTTTGGTGCACCAGTGGCTGCACTGTTAATTCTGAGCCTGGCAGAAGTCATCCAGTCTGGGAGACATGGAGGCAAAGTGAACATCTCCAGCTGGAGTGGGGCCTTGCCGTGACATTTTTCCAGAGAACATGGGCCTTGACATGTTTCAGTTATTAGTATTTTCCCTGTCCACACTTTCTTCTGTGCAGAGGCAGGAGTACTTACCAAGAGGATAGCACAGTATAGAGGTTTGTGCCAGAGCTCTCTAGAAACGGAGGCTTGGCCAGTATCTTCACTGGGAGGAAAGCAGGATTTAAATTCTCTAATAGTGTTAGCCCTTCTTGTTTAAACGGCCATAGCCTCCTTAATTGACATCATGTCCTTATTAAAGTGCTTTTGATTCCCTATTTAATATCACATCACATTCAAGGTTGTACTTCTCATTTATATATCGGGGGAAGCAGTTATAGGGACAGTTTGACTTTGGTGATAATGACATCTTGTAGTAGCTGCTTTGTGGGGTAAATACCCCCAGTGATTTTAGAAGAGGCTCTAAGCAAGGTCAGCTGCTGTCAGAGGAAACTGCAAAGCCCACTTGTTTTACTCTGTCTTCTCACTGTGTGACAATAGGACAGGCTCACCAGAGAGATGAAGCAAGATGCTGCTCACTGCTTTTGGAAAGCATTTGTTCTATTCTTGCAAGCACTCAAAAGATCTAGAGGAAACATACACAGTATCAGTTACAAAATGGACCAAAATTGCCAGAGGCTACTTTTTTTTTTAGTATATGTTTCTTAGTTCAAAGTGTATATTACATTTCTGATTGGCCAGCCTGGCTGGAAGTGTATGTGCTGATTAATGTAACTTTGGATTAATTCTTAAATATAAGTAGGAACTGTAGTTGCTTGAGAGAAAGTGTATCAAAAGACAGACGTATTCAGACAGATAGTATAGTCAACGTGTTGTAAGATAAATTTCAGTAGCAGAGTGGGCTAAGATGTTTACTGTGCTTAAGAACAACTTATATGTATAAGCTGGTATAGAATCTTAAAAAAACCTTTGGGTGTGATAACAGTCAATTCTCTCAGCTTCAGCTAGTCTCAGATGTTAAGATCTATTGCATGAAATTAACACTGGATGCCAATCAGCATCCTGTTTCACAACTTATCTAATAGTCCAAATGACTTCCAGCATCCCATGTAAGGGGAACACAACACTTAGTCTATCATTTTTTGGGAAATGGTTGTGAAAACAAATGTAACTCTTAAAGCTGAAAGAGTCTGGGTTTTTTGGTTGGTTGGTTTTTAACAGTGAGCTGGATAATGATTATTTAGTTTCATCTCCTCCTTAATACAGGATTCAATCAGGTTAAATGTGAGTTGGAAGGAATTATTTAGTTAAAATGTATTTTACTGAGCTGTTCCTGTTTAGGAGAGTATTTTCAGCTTCACTGGGCAGCTGACAGGTACTGCCACTTATCAAAAATTAAATTTACCCATGACATTGGGGTGGTTGTTATTATATGGTGTTGCACAAAAAATAGTTGCAAATGTTCAAGACTTTTTCCCTAGCTCATTAAAAATTGGAGTTTATATTTGTAAGGATTCAAAAGGGGTGGTCTAGATTAAGTAAAGTTCACTTGAAAATAATTGTGTACAAGGTGTTTTTAATGGACTTATTTTTCCTTGTAGCGGAAACGATTTTGGAATGCAGAATGCACATCCTTCTCAGATGAGACACCTCTACAGCTGAAAAAATCAAATGTCAGGACATCAGTGGCTTCTACTTCGATTTCCAATGCGTGGCTTAGGTGTGGGGATGGTTTTCGGGGCATTTCAGTGCTGGAGGTAAAATGCTGGCTTACTTAATGGTGTAAGAAAGAGATGCAAACTGACAGTTAACTCAGTCAAGCATGGAAATGAGTTTAAAAGATGTTGCTCTTTTTTGTGTTGTTTCCCAATTAACAGCATATTGTTACAAGTGTCAAAAGAGACAAAAATGGAAAGCAAGGTTACATAAGGGCATTGTCTTAACTCGTTAGTGTAATTTTCTCAGTATACATTAATATGTTCTAGATAGCACTTGGAAAATTTCAGTAACACACTGAGGGATACAAAAGTAATTTGAGATTTGGAATAGAGTGCTGCATTTCCTAGAAAATAAGGAACAAAAAGACTAGTTTGCATACAAAGGTTTCTTGCTAGATTTAAAGAGTATGTTTGCAATAATGAATTCACTGTAAAAAATCCAGCTTTTTGATGACCCCCGCAGATGTGGATCTTGGTGCAGATGCTCTTTTGGATGAGATATCAAAATATGCTTAATTATTTTGTGTGTTGGTCTTGTTGGTCATGAACAGAGGTGTTCAGCCAGCTCTAAGTGAGGAATGCGTTGTGCTGAAAATCATCTTCAAGTTGCTTCTCTCTTTTTTTTTTTTTTTTTTTTTTCCTGCTGGTACTGCACAGTCAGTGTTGCATAGCTTGTGGGATTTAATAAAATCAGAGACAGGGCTGCTGAGTGCTTCTTTCTGTAATCTTTGAATAGGATACGTGCTTTATCAAGCTTGCTCTTTCTGCCCACTTTTGACATTTTTATGCTGAAAATACTGGCTCTTGTTCTTTGCAAGATCAGATGTGATTCCTTTCATAGTCACAGTAAGTTTTTTATATTTTCCAAAACAATGAAAATTCAGCTTTTATGTTACTGTTCCCATGCTTTACTGCCTCACTCATTATATCGCAGTCTAATAGAAGACAGGAAAACTAATTTGAAATTGTGCTACTAAGTTGCTGTGGGTGAATAACAACAGTTTTGAGTATATTACTATGTCTTTAATGTCTTGGTGGTTAAATCTCTCTGTGCCTCTTTTTAATATAGTCCCCGAGACCTACTGATAAGAAATCTAAGAGTAAGAAGCATCTTGGACCACTGTTAACATCTGCTGAAAGTGCAGCAGGTATACCTATTTCATGTTAGCATTGTCAGAAGATTCACTTTGTGTTGCCCTTTATCAAGGTAGAAGGTGGCTCAAAATACTGGTTGCTTTCTTCTTCTGTTATTGTAATCAGAAGCTAATTTTGATGAGAGACAGTCATGATGCTATTGTGATTGGGCTCCTCTTTTCACCTAGAGTGCCAGAAATATATTCTACAAAGCTGCAGGCACTTCAGTTATTGCTCTTGAACAGGTAAAAGAAGCATCACTAATGCTGTATATATTGTGTGTTCTGGCAGGGACAGAGTATTTAAACTTCACGTTTTTAAGAGGAGGGAATGAAAAACAACTCTTAGATGTCTAGACAGAGGGTGAAATTAGTCTCTCTTCTGCTAGAGGCAGACAAGCAGGCATGAGAGAAGATTTATTTTTTAAGTATGAGCAATAGATGGAATACTAGAATTTTGTCAACCTCCTAATTTCAGTCTTCTGTATGTACCCGAGCCTGTTTAGTATCATGGTTAAAAAACAAAAAAAACCTCTGGGCATACTAAAGAGGAGAAGGACTTAGCGACTCCCTCCAGTTCTTTCCCTTTCTGAGTCCAGAGGAAATGAAAGAAAGAGGAGGAAGTGGCTTCTTCAGTCTTTGTATTTCTACTTGCTCCAGCAGCTCTGCTGCCTCTGGAGTTAAGTGACCTACTGGGCACCTTTTGTCTACTATTTTGAGTTAACAATTATACTTTTCCAGATTTCTGCAAAGAACCTCAGTGTTGCAGGAGGAGATACTGTTGTGTTTCTCACTTCTGGGGCCTCCTGCCTAATTCCAAATCCCCAGTAATTGTCTAACTTCCCATTTACCTAAAAAAATTTAGTAGTTGTAGGAACTGGAACATTCTGCCTTCCTATGATTGCTAATGCTTAGCAGTGGAGCAAGCAGAATTAGTCCTTTTTTCCTTCTGTTATTAAAAATAGAGAAAGGTATTTTGAATTTAAATGTCTCACTTCCAGAACACAACAGCTATTCCTTGGTACTCCTGAAAAGTTTAATATTTTGTCTCAGGACAAAACTGGACAGTCATTTCTACTGATGGCATACTTTTATTCATTTATTATTCATTGTATAAAGTCGGAGAGATCCCAAACCCAGAATTTTAAGGACACTATTTAAACCACTTAACATTTTTAAAGGGCACATGGAGGAGCATTAGGACTGTGTGTAGAGGACTATATGTCAGACAGTCATTACTCGTCCTCACTCTGCTGAAGGACTAATTGATAGCCTCATTGTATAAAATGAAGTGTTTGCATTATTTTCATTTTGGTTCTCCACAATAAATGCTTGTATAAGGAACAATAAGGAATATGTGTGAGTTAATGCTGATGCCTGGTGACAGAACTGATATTATTTTTGAACTGGAAAAAAATATAGTTTAATTTTAAGAACTTTAAATTTAACAATATCACATTTGTGTAACAACCTAACACTTTACAAATCTTTTTAATAGGATCTGCTGCTGCTGAAAGCTCTAAGGAGGCTGAGGACATAATATGGACCTCTAGTGGCAGTGATTTTTCAGATGTTGAAACATCGATTCCAAGGTTACACAGCAAAAAAAGTGATACTTCCAGAACAGAGCAGTCACCTAGCAGACATGATTTGTTTTTAGAGGACAGTAGTAGTGAAGGTAAGTTCCAATGCAAGCAGATTTGTCAAGAAACCTTCTGTCAACTTCAAGTGCTGTAATGAAAATTCTTTGAGGTTGTTCTGACAAAATGACATGATGTAATCCTATTTCAGTTAAATCAGTTGGTGTTTTTTTTTATCAATTTCATCTGAGTGTGGAATAAGCTCTTGTTATAAATTATATACAAACTTTTAAAATCTCTGAGTAAAGGAGCATAGTTGGGCAGGTTATACATCGAGTAAAGCATGTCAGCTCATTTCAATATAATAGAGTTTATTTGTACCATTTCTCTCTGTGTTGCAGAACAGATATGGGGGGGTTGTGAACAGCTTTCTCTGCCTGCCCTGTTCTGCTGGTGATATTGCTGTCTGCATTTACTGCCCAGATATGGCAGACTTTGCAGCTGCAGATATCATCATGTTCTGTGGCATGGATTTTCATTTTGGTAAACAGTATTCCTTGTTTTCCCTGTATTGTGTGAACAACCATGAGTTTTGTTCTTAGAACTTGCTTTCTATTTTGTGGAGTGGGGAATGACAGAGGGGAGAGAAATTTATTAAAAAGTGCAGCTGAAGACAGAAATATCTTGTGTGTTCCATTACGTAAGTGTTAATTAGGATAATGTTTAATTTGCATTAGAACTTGTTAGGAAGTACTTTCAATGTGGCTACTACTTCCAGAAAAATAAATGAGGTTAGCTTTGTAATACTTGAGCTAGATCTGAAGGAGTACAGCTAGACTTCACATCCTGGATGTCTGGCAAAGTGTTCAAACACCACTGTGACTTGATTCTTTCATCTGTATTTTTGTCATTGATTTAACACTGTCATTGACATATCTGATAGTCGTCTTTTGTAATTCCTAGTAATTTTTTTTCCTTATTTTTGAAGTGGCAGAACTGTCCATTTTCTAGACTGCAATCTAATACTCACCAGGCATCTTTCTAACCTGCCATTAATGTAACTCTATTACACTTGTATCTTGATAGTATATCCTGCAGGTTTTAATATTTAATTCTTTTTTTTTTTAATGAGACAATACACAGACTTATTTTTACTCTTGTAAGATAGAAAGGTTTGGTTTCTCTATGTAAATGAATAAACCCTGATGCATTGTGTATCTGGTTGAAGGTATTGAGGAAATCCAATAATTTCCTGTTTTTCTAAACCCAAAAATATTATGAAAGCAGTTATTGAAAGCGATGGGGAATAAAAGAACTGTAATTTCCATGCCTTTTCAAGTAACCACTGTATACACTGGTTATAGTATTGTAGGTGTGTATGTGTGTGCACATATAGGTACAGGTGCAAGTATGGGGATAACAGCTGAGAAAGTATTTTAAAAGTGATGTCCTTTCACATGAAGTTCACCTTCAGAGACAGTTAGCACTTGAGTGTGACAACATAAAACGTTGTCTCATATTTTTAGGAATTTATACTGCTGTCGCAAGTTGCTTGTAGCTTGCCACACAGCTTCAAGAGAGACCTTTTTGTGTTACCTGGTCAACAATGTCTGTGTTTAAAATTCTTGATGAAGCTTTCTAATAGTTAGAAACAGAAATGTATTCACGTGTGTTTTTGTCTGGGTTACTTCAGAATCTGGAAGTTTCAGGAGGAAACTAGTGGTTTAGACTATAACAGCACTGCCAAGTGCAGAAGGTACTGCCACAGTTCCATGGATCTGTACAGGTGCCTGGAGTGTTCTGCAGGTGCCTCTTTTATCTGCTGCCTCTCCCCTCTGCATGATTCTTTCAGTGTTAGAAATGTGACGTTTACAAAATTAAAAAGCAAACTAGAAAAGCTTTCATCCCTCCTCCTCTGAATGTGTTCATTTATACACAACACAATGAGATGTTTCCTCTCAGTACCTTGTGGCACTTGGACCTGAAGGGTGGTGGGACTGCTTCAGCAGCTTAGGCTTCCAACACCTTCAGGAGATCCTTGGAGGTATGAGTGGACTTTTGGAGTTGCATTAAACACCACCTGGTCATGAGGATGGTGGAAGGACCGTTCTGCATCTGTATCTTTGTTTATTGCTATTTAGTTGTGTGAGATTTTTGGGTTTTGTTTTTTTTTATAACTCCTTTTCTTGTGCCTGTTTCTATTAATTTATTTTAAACAGTCCCTTCTGTCTGATGTGCTTAGAGGTTTGATTTGCAGACTTGTGTATTTAGCCATGGTATTTTAGGAGGTGACCATTTCAACTAGCTTTTTCATTCCTCTGTGGAGGTTACCACTTATAGCAGGTGTTAACGTATAACAAATTTTCAGCTGTTCCAGGTCACTGGAAAAAACCTAGAAAAACTAATAATAACTAAACTAAAAAAACCCTAACTACCTAAGCAGTTAAATATACTGCCTTCTTATGGGCTGTACTTTGAAATCTTTTTTTTAATGTATCTTTTTAAAATATATCTTCACAGAAGCTTCTGTTTGCTAGTAGGATTTGGCTTTCATGAGAGACAGGATCACAAAATAGTTAAACATAAAGATCAGTTGAACATATGTAAAAAATATCTTTGCACTTTTTCCCAAGTGACAGATAATTGTAATATTACTTTGTTTGACTTCATGCTTATGAATACTAGATGGTGATTAAGAAAAAAATCATTTTACAAATATTTTTGTTTTAGATGAACCAGAGTTCATTGACTGGGAGAGGGATAGTGATTCTACTGACAGGTGTGATGAATCAGAAAAAGATGATTACTCACTGGAGATATCAGACTCGGACTCCTGCACACATCTTAATTCTCTGCCTGTCAAAGAGAATGATGAGCTTTGTAAGGTGAGAAACTGTTTCAGATTTAAAAAAAACCCAAACTTGTACTATAATTATGGAGTGTATTCATATGTGATTGCATTTAATTTGGAGGAACGCGAGTTTTTTGCTTACCTCATCTCTCCGGAAGGAATTCTGTACATAAGAATGCCAAGGCATTTTCTCTGACTGCCGAACCTCAAAACTAAGCAGTGTTCCATGCATAGAGCTTGGTAGCGTGATTACTGAATCATGGGATGACTGAGGCTGGAAGACACCTCTGGAGATGGTCCAGTTGAACCCCTCTGCTCAAAGCAGAGTCAGCTGGAGCTGTTTGCTTGGGCATGTCTCCAGCCTGGTTTTGAGTATCTCCAAGGATGGAGACTCCTCAGCCTCTCTGGGCAACTTGTGCCAGTGCTCGGTCACCCTTGCAGTACAAAAGGTCTTGTGTTTCAATATGTGTGCAAAAAGGTGATCAAGTGGGTAGGTTTCTCACCAGAGATGTGATGATCTGGATTCTCTACAGCCCCTGGCTGCCTGTCACAAGTTCATTTCCAAATTTCCTGTAATGTGGGTGAGACACTTGTCTATTTCTTTTCAGTACTGAGACCTCTAGTCACAATACCTGGATTTTGTATAGTAGAGAGTGTTCTGAGAGTGATAAGGGACTAATTAAGTCACTAAGTGACAGGATTTCCTGCATCACTGAAAAGTAATCCTGTGCTTCTATGAAAGGCTCAGGAGAGAGGTAGCAGTGAATATTGTATCATACCAGCTAAGATTTGGTATTTATTTTTTTACTGTAGAAAATAACTTTATAAATAAAGAAGGCATGCTGTATCAGGTATAGAATAGATGGCACTAATTTTGATCTTTATTCAGTGTCTTACAGCGAAATTACTTGTATTAAGAGACTCGAGATTGGATGCTATCCTAGGCAAAGTTAACATTTAGCATCCGCAAGTGGTTCTCCATCGCAGCCCTGCCCTGCAGTGCTCCCCAGGATGTGCGGGGGAGGCCTGCAGCCGCCTGGGGCTGTCACCTGAGGGCAGGCTGGAGAGGCCTTGCTCAGAGGAGCCCAAGGAGAGCGGCAGCCGTCACCCTGCAGCAGGGGAAGCTCGGCTGCAGGAGGGTCGGGTCGGGGCAGCCTCGCTCGGGCAGCCTTGGCGCAGCGAGCCTTGCCTGCCGGCGCCGCCCGAGGCGCTGGAGCTGCTGAGGGGGACCCGCTCCCTCCCGCCTGCGGGCCGGGCCGCACAGCACCGCGGCCTGGCGCTCCCGGCGGGGCCCCGGCAGAGGGCGCCGCAGGCCTGGGCTGCGCGGCCCTGGTCCCGGCTCCCGGTCCGGCAGTCGCCTCCCTCGGGCAAGCAGTAAAGTTGTTGTGCGTTTATTACACCAGCATGATCTATCCCGATGGAGAATTGGATAAATGTTACGAGACACATTCATATTAGGAAATGGTGCTCAAGAGAGGGCTTTTTAGATGCAACCATACTATAATAAAAAGTTTTTAACCCTAACCAGAATGGTTGTGCTTCCACAAAAGATGTGGGTACACTGGAAATGTGAGGATGCCTTTGCAGATCTACTTTCCCAGTTGGAGTGCCATGCAGCGGGAATTTTCATGGGTGGTCAGCCTTACCAGTAAACTTCTGCAAATTTCGTGTATGCAGGAGGGTAAATCCCCAGCAGTCACTGTGTCCGTTGCAGTCTTTGTTTTGCTTTACTTGGGATATGCTATTTTCCTGGAAAAAAATTATAGGCAAGCTGTTTGAGAGGTTTTCCAAGAGAGTGGAAAAGCAGTGTTCACTATAGGAGGTCATTTGCTATATGAGTATTCTTTAAAAACGCCTGTTAATTTTGTGGCCTAGTTCACGGCAGGGGAAGGAAAAAGTGCCAAATGTTGATATATCATCATTTTTGTGGTATTTACTAAATCTCTGGAACCTAATGGAATATGTGGATAGTCAAAAGACCATGAAATTTATTTTACCCCACTTCAAAATATGCCAAATACCAAGAGGTTCTGGAGGTTTAGGATTATTGCCAAAATATCTTTATGGTAGTATTTACCCATGGTAGGAGTGTACTAGGTTTTGAGTGGGAAATCTCAAAAGATTAATAACTCTATAGCTTTTTTCCCCCTTATATACAAATAGATCTAATTTGAAAATTACCTCTATTCAGTGGTAGTTAACTATGCATAAAGACTTCATGTATTGTTTTGGTATGAAGATACCAAAGACTCTTGCTTGTCTGTAGAGTGTAAAGCTATGGTCCTGATTCAGTTTATGTTCCAAGTCCTTTTGCTGTGTCTTTCTTATCAACTATCCACCTCTGATGCGTAAAGCTGTTTGATAGAGGATAATGAAGACAAGTTGAAGCTGGTCTTGTGGTGAGCAGCTGTTAGTTAATTTTTTGGTTTCGGTTCAATTCGGAATGTTTGAAGAAAACATGCAAGATATGACATGGCGATGCTTTACTTTCCTTGGTATATTTTTAGGGGATGAGAGAGTTACTTTTTAATTGTTCACTTTCCTTTGACCTATAACTGGTTGAATTTTGGCTTAAGGTGATGCAGGACAAAGACCTGGCAGGGCCTGATCAGAGATTATTTTATTCTGAGAGCTCCTCTGTTTTCAGTTGCCTGCGGTGGATGCCTTCTTGACCTTTTTCTTGGAGACTATGGTGCTAAAATAAAGATTAACCATTAATGTTAACTTTTCAGCATACAAGTTTTCCAGAAGAGCACCATGTAATCATCTCAAAATTGGTCTAACCTATTTTTATGCATTGGTAGTGACTACTTTTTGCCTGACTTGTGCAGGGACCTTGTCTCATGAGCTAAAGTTCCATATTTTATAAAAATTGGTCATCTCTGAATTATTTCCAACTTCTAAATACTTTAGTGCTAGGGATTAAATGAAATCTAGTGTTCTTGTAGGTGAATTCATGTCTCCTGCTGTACTACCTGCTAGAATGGGAACTTTCTCCAGCTCTGTGCACTGAGTAGTGTCATCTTCTGTACTCAGATCCCTCCATAACACATTTTCTGTAACTTAATCCCTTAAAGTAGGCCAGCATTTTTATGGAGTATATAATTTTGGTGTCTTACACAGTATGGTCTTTTTGTCCTGTGTTAAATCTACTTACCAGTTTCTGATGGGTAGCCAGATTTGCTTGCTTTATATGCAAAGCAAGTGAGATTTATCCCAGGATGGTGTGAGGGGAATTTTTCACCCCGTATATTGCTGATGTGTATGCATTAGATAGTTTTCTGTACTTGCTATGCAGCATGAATAAAGCTTAACTGCTTATAGCAGACCCTCTTTTGTGCAAAACAATACTAATAAGCTTGTTGTCTTCTAAAGTGGCTGAAAATTCATCAAAAAGCCACATGGTTAAGAGCATGTTTCCTTTAAATACATATAGAATGGTAATAGTCTCTTGCTGTATGATGACAGACAACCAAAAAAAAATTGCCATGTTTTGTTTCAAAACAAGTGTATCATCACAGTTTTCTCAGCTCTCTATTGTGTGCTGATAGAGGGTGATCTGATGTGATGATGATGAATCTGTGCAAAAATCATTGTAAGGTTGTGTGAAAGGTTAATTTTTGCGTTTTTCCTGAGTGAAGGACACATAATTTGAGAAGTCCTTCCTGCACGTGGATGTACGTAGGTATATGTCTTTTTATCTGAGGCCTTCTTGCCTGTCAAGGTTCACTCAGTTGCTTATTTCATGGATTTATTGCTGTCTTAACTTTGCTTTTAAAAAACCTCCAAACTCTGGCCTTCTGTGATGTTACATCAAGGAGGATTCAACATACTTAATGAAATTCTGAAGAGATCACTTAAAAGGCAAATAGGCCAAGATTTTGCTGTTTTTTTCTGGGCCTGCTTTCTTGTCCTTGCTTTCTTGATCCATTATAATGGTAATTGTAACTATCATTGGCTTAGTAATTAGAATTGAATCTAGAACTATTGTTGTGTAACAGATATTTTAAAATGGGTTATCTGAAGGTAGGGAATCCTTATTATGGCAGATGGAATTTGTGTCATCCTGTCAGACTGATGATTTAACACTGATAAAGTGTGATGATATGACCATGTTATTGCAAGCACTTATTTTTCAGTCCATTACCAAAGGAAGCTTATTAGAATATATACAAGGATACCCACAAGCTTACTATTATTTCTAAATGTGTACTTCATGGAATAATTCAGGTTGGAAGGGACTTCAAAGTGTCTCTAGTTCAACCTGCGCAAAGCAGACTCAAGTGCAAGGTCAGACAAGGTTGTTCAGGGCTTTATCTAGTTGGATCTTGGAAAACTAAGGATGGAGACAGCATAACCAGTCTGGGCAACATCCTTCTTCCTTCCCTTCCTCTCTCCTCCCTGTCTCCATAAAAACTGGAACCTTACTTTTCTGGGTAGAACTGGTCTCTTCTAGCAGGGCTTTGCAGGTGGGCTTTTTAGGCAAGACCTGTTAATCAAAAGACTACAGGTCAATTAGTGGTACAGAAACAGATGCCTTTTGCTTTCATATCAGCCAGGTGAAATGGTTTAAACCTGAACTACTAGACAAGACTGAACTTGTGCACCAACTGCTTTCTGCTATATCCTGTCTGCAGGGATGTTTCTGCATCTTCTGGTCCAAAAATGAAACCTTGAAGCTTTTATCTTTAGTCACAGACAATAGTTCCCTTCTCAATTTTCTGTTTCTATCATTTGCTCAGATTATCAGAATAGGAAACAGCATGTTTCTGGGTGAGCTGTAGCTGTCTGTATTATAACTGGCTTCTCTTAAGTCTCCACTTAAACAATGACCCCATTAATTTTAAATCAGAATTGAAGATACAAGTTCAGCTAATACCTAACTGGCTCAGATGTTCCTTGTTTTGATGGCTTAAAGTATCTTGGGAAGACTTTTCTTTATAATTCCAAAAGACCAGAGTTGAAATCTCAATGTAGCTGAATTGGCTCATTATCATAGAATCATAGAATGGTTTGGGCCAGAAGGGACCTCAAAGATCATCTAGTTCCAACCCTCCTGCCATGGGCAGGGACACCAAGAATGATGCAGTCAGTCATATGAGTGTCTTGACATTCATTAAGTGTCTTTTTAGTGGTATAAAAATGTTGGAAGTCCATGGTGGCCATTTTGAGGGAAGTTTCTTTGATCACAGTTGTCACACTTGCAGGTGCTGGCATGTATGTGTGTACACTCTTGTAGGTGATCCAGTGTCCCTGAGGTAGCTGTACTTCTTTGCACTTAGTTCATGAAATTCCCTGGATGCTTTATTAACTAAGAGAGGCTCGTGGGTGTACAAAATCTGATGGATTGCAGGAGCTACTGCAGTGACATAAACAGACTTTAAAGCTTGCTGCCTTGTGCTGTCATTCCCAGACTGTATTTTTATGTTGTTTCAGGCACTGGGCTGTTTGTGCATGCTAATCCAGCCCCTCTGCTTTGTTTAACTTAAGGCTTCAGCTGAGACCTGTATTCTTTGTTGCATAGCTCTGGAGAGCAACAACTTTAAGGGCAGCTGACAGCATTGCTATCTTGGCATCTACGTATTGAATGCCTTCCTCTTTGCTGTCTTCCCCCCCTTCCCTCCATGTTTGCCTGGTGTTTTAAACAAGATTCAAGAGTGGCCTGTGTTAGTTTTCCTGCAGCTGCATGCCATGGGAGTCATCTGCGTTTCCTCAGGCCTGGCACCTCTCTTCACTGCACTGCAGAGGGTCTTCAGGAGTGCTAGGGAGAAGCAAAGTGGTATATTTTTGCCCTCTCAGGGCCCTGGCCTCCAGCTCAAGAGGTGAAGCAAAGAGGGTCTCATTTGTCTCTTGTTGGTAGCCTGCCCAGTGCTGCAGCAGGAGAAAGCAGAGCATCCACTGCTGGGAGTGCAGTGCTCTCCTCTGAAAGGAGAGAAAGGATAAAGCCAGAGGAGTTAACAAGCATTAATAGGAATCTGAATGCTTTTCTCTTACTTGTTTCCCCACCTCTGATGAGACTCTACGTTGTTTGCCATTATGAATGATTTGCTGATAGCTTTGCTCTTTGTGAAGAGCCATGAGGACAGTGAGAAGGCTGCTGGGTTTTGATTTGTCTAACTTGTCTTCCAAACATTTGTTTGAAATCCTTTTTGAAGGAAATAGTGGAAGAGAAGTTTTAGTGGAATACATAGGACCAGTCTTAAATCATTTCTTGTTCTGATAAAGGTACTTTCTCAATACTGCAGTTCTGGAAGGAGACCTGAACAGAGTAGACTGTCTAATGGCTTGAATTTGCTAAAATCTTTTGGATCAATCTTTCTTGTGGGTTATCGCTTTGTTTTAAAAATAATTTTATGATCTTTTAGTGGCTGGTTCTGTCACCCATCATGCCAGTTCATTTCATCAGGCAAAGGCCTGAATATATCAGGGAAAGTAAAATGGTCTTTTACTACCAGGCATCTTTGCTCCATCCAGTGGTGAAGAGAACATTTCTTGTCCTTTTAGGGTACCTAGTACAGTTGCAGAGTGTATCTTTTCACAGGTGAATCTTACTGGTCTAGGGGTTTGCAGCAGCAGTACAGGAAAGACACATGCATGACTATCTGGAAAAAAAATGTATATGTAATACTGCTTATGGAGTGGTTATTTAGTGAAAATATATTTAAATGTCCAAGGTCACCCAGTTCCCAGTAGAACAAGTAAAGTATGAGGTGTATTAAAATCATCCAACTCTCCCTGTATTTAGGCTTCGTCTTAGGAGCTTATTGTCACTTTTCACTGAAACAGAACTGTTCCTTTGGTGGTAAGGGTTAGTATATACTGGCTCTTTGTAAGATCTAGAAATTTAGAATACCTTAGAAAACAGGAAGATTAAAGTTTAGAAACTATTCTATATTAACCTGCAAATTATTAAACTCCTGAGCTTTTCCCAATGTGTTTTTCCCTTTCTTTAGTGGATGAAGCTCTTGTATATCTTTGTTTGTCTCGCATGGTAGAAGGCAGCTATGTGGGTTTTCTGTTTTGTTTTGTGGGGTTCTTTAAGTCATACCACTGCATCTTTTGCTTGGAAAGAGTACAGTTTGGTATGGTATGAGGAGTGTGACATTTGTTCCTGGTTCCCATCACAATGTGGAAGTGTGTTGGATAGACAAGAGGAGTAAATGGGGGCAGAACAAATGGAATAAAACTGAGAATGTTTAATAAGCCTTAAGACATTTGGAGGTGGGAACTTTTGTTGGGTGGGAAGGTTGGCTTTCTTGGGGACAATGAGACGGGACTAGGGTGGGGTGAAATCCTAATGTCTGTCATATCCAGTTTGGCAGGGTCTGTGTCATGTTCTGTCTCTTGCTTTGTGATAAACAGTTTCTATACAAATGTCTGAGTCATGTGTAGATGGCTATTCAGATTTACATTTCTTTTGTTATCAGGACACTTGCATTCCAGACTAATCACTGGTGGCTGATTAACCCTTTCAGTGGAGACAGTCTGTAGCAATGGACTAGAACTCCATAACTGTAACATGTTAAAGAGGGTTTTGCCTGCTCTGTGGGAATTTGTTAGCACATTCTCATGCATATGCCAGCTGCATACAACCCTGCTCCCATGATTTTTTTTTTTTCCCTTTAGTGTATCGCTCTTTGCCTTCAGACCAGGGCTGCAGCCTTGACTACATGATGGTTTTGTCTTTGTCTGTCCTTGGTCTCTCTGGAAATATGCTCATAAATTGTTACTTCATGTGATCTCTCCCACTACTTACAACTTTAGCCCAGATTTAATATTCCTGCTTCTTGGACATATGAAGAAGCTGTTATACCTGGCTGTTGATTCACTGCTCTGTCCAAGCACAGTGGCATACTTTTTGACTTAGTCCCAGTCATTGTCCTCCCACTCTGTCTCCTCTTCCCAGCATGGTCACTATTTCACTCACTTGTCCCCATTCACCTTCACCTGGTCATTGCTCAGTCTCAGTTCACTGGTTCTCTCTTGCCTAATACCACTGCTTAGTTCTGCGCCACTAAATATTGTCATCTGGTTGCAACTCTTCAGAAAGGGGGGCTGCAGCAGCTCTTCACATCAGGTGTCTCCCCAGTGCAGTGATGATGTGGCACCCTCCAGTGTTCTGCACATGACAGCTCTTGTTTTTCTAATTGTATTTTTCTTGTTGTTACACTAGTGCAGGAAAGCCCTGTCTTCCCTTTGTAGGAATCCCGGTGGGACTGCTAGGAAGTTTGGTGCTCCGAGAGGAAACGACTCGTTGGTATTTTGCAGACACCTTGACACCTCCCTGTGCACAGGAAAGGGAGCATTGAAGCTAAGTGAGAAAAGCAGACTGGAACTGTCTGCTTGTGAAGGCAAACATAGTGGGCAGAGCAGCTTCATCCTGACATAAAGTAATCATGGATGAGAAGGACTGAGGTTTGTGTTGGGGTTTAAATACTCTGAAAAGCTGCTAAAACCACTGCAACTTTAGAAATCCATTAGATTTCCACAGCAGCTGTATGTGTGGATAGTAATTTTGGTCCTCCCATTTACAAAAAAAAGTTGCACTGGAACTAGAAAAATTTCAGAGCAAATTGGTAAGAGTGATCAGATATATGGGGTGTTTTCTGTGTGAGAAGAAATTGTATAGAATAGAAACCTGCAGCCTCAAAAAGAAATTGCTATGGAGAAGACATGAAAGAAACTCATGAATCGCAAATAGATAGAAAGAAATGAATGGAATGACTAGGTACTTTCTAGAGCTAGGAGACATCAAGGGAAACTAGCAGGTTGATTCAACATTAAAAAACAGTTTGTTCATCCCACTATATGAACTGCAGAGCTCGCCACAGGATGATATGGATGCTAAAAGATTACATGGGTTCAAAACTAATTGGGCAAACTCATTGAAGACAAATCTGTTAAGGATTAAATACGAAGCTTTTGCCGTTGAAGCCACAAACTGGAATCAGGGAGACTGTTCTGTGACAACATTGCCACTTGCTTGTTGTGTTTTAAACTCTTCCCTGAACATCTGACATTAATCACTGTTGGAGACAAAAGTAAGGGGCTAGAATGATCCTTGGTATATTCCCCTACAGCTGTTCCCTTGTTTTGTGTGCTGTGGGCTTTTCAGTGTGTATGAATTTTGTTCTCTTTCCATTGCCACCCTGGGTGCTTTCTCTGCAGAGCAATTGAGAAGTTGCATACCAAAACACGATGTTGCAAATGGATCTCCACTTGATGCAATGCCTGGGGTACCCTTTGTAGCTCTAGTTCTCTACCACCTGCTGTTCCGTGTGGCTTCTGCAGGGTGATTTTTCATGTAGTCTAGTTTATGCTTGCTTCATGTTTTTAATAAAGCTTTCTGAACAGACATAGGGATGGAGAGGAGCCTTTGAGACAGCATAGTTTTTGTAGAGGGTGATGGCTGTAGCTAGACTTGCCTAGAGAAGTGTTTAGCTTCCCTGGAGTGAGCTGGTGACAGGCTTCACAGACTAAGCTTCTTTAACATGCTTGATTGGGTGAGGGAGAAGTGCAAAAGTGCATTTGGGGTTTTTTGTTAGTAGTTTTGTTGGGTTTTTGTTTGAAATCTTTCATATTTATGACTAATTGGAAAAGCACTATGGCTTTCTTTTTTAAACATATGAATTTGTTGAAGTACATTTAAGCATCATTAAATTAAAAACAAAATCAGTGTTGTTGTGTTTCATTGTGAATCTCATCTGTTCCAGTAATAGTAATTTGTCTAGGATATGAAGCATTTCAGGATCTTTTGGAATGGGAGAACAATATAAGTAGCAGTATGAAAAGAATAAGTATTATAAATGCTGAACTTTCTTTCTAGGGTAAGCAAGGTGATTGCAGCTCCTTTTCAGAGCATATATGTGAATGTCTAATGATGTGGGCTAAAGTTGGAAATAGGTGCATAACACTAAAGTAATAAATAATGTATTATTCATAAACTGATGATGCAGGTTTATTACAGTGAAGGTTCATTTAGTCCTGAATTATAATAGTAGGGAGAGAAAAGTATAAGACTGTTAAACATTGTGGGAGAAGGAGGATCTCTGTTGCAGTTTAGGTGCTTTCTGAGCCAGAAATTGCATTGAGTGTATTAAGTCTGAAAGATACTGTGAGTTTTATCCTTCAGTAGCTGGCTCAGTTCCTTTCTGAACGAACTCAAAATCATGGTTTCCAGACATCTGGGGGGAAGTGCCCAGTCTAATAATGTGTTTAAGACAGGATTAGAAAAAAGACCTTTTAGTTGTGTCAATTGTAGATAAAGCATTGTATTTCCTTTCACTTTGTTTGCAGATGTACAGAGAAAATAATTAACTATATTAGACAGTAATGTAACAGTTTTACAGAGCTGCTTGGAGAAGGAGATTATGTAACTGGGAAACTTCACTAAGGGTGAGCTTTCCCTAATGTGTTCCTCCTTTATAGGACTCACCAGGTTCATCTTTATAATGTAAGATATTTGTGGTGTGTTGGGACAATGTGAGAGTTTTTGTATGGCATTTACTTACTGGTTTAGGAAGGGTCAAAGAAGCTGTTTCCACTGAGAAACTGTCACCAGCCTCAGCCTGTAGTTACTAGAGAAAGAGGTAAGAAGTATTGTTCTCTTACATAGTTTGTGGGGGAAGTTGGAGTAAAAAAATATCAGGTTACATAGACTTTTCAAAGGGTTAGAATATTAGTACAAACTTAGATGAGGAAATAAAATGGCATATAACTGCTACTATCATATGCCTAAAAAGCAATGAGTTGGACAGCAGATTATAAGACTGTCAGTTTAAACAACAAAATCAATGTTTTTACAAGAAACAGATGTGAAAAAAATTGCAGGATTATTCCCATCTACTTTTTAACCTTTAGATGCACTTGAGTCTCATTTTCCATGTTTTTCCCCATGCAAACAGAGCTAGATTTTTACATTAGCTTTGTCTTACATTACTTACAATTTTAAGATTCTGTGATTGCTTTTCTATAAGAGCATTTCATTTTAAAAAATTTAACACTAACCACAGGAGTTGTGGAGGGAAAAAGTAGTTAATGGGCATCAGAACAGGGCAGAGAATTCTTTTCTTACATGGCTTTACAGTTTTATGTAAATGATTCCTATGCGTATTGATGGCGTCTTAAGTCTAATGAGCTGAAGGAGAAACAGGTCTGGGAGAATACCCGTTTTGATTTCTTCAGTGTTTTTTTTTAAAAAAAACAACATAATGATGGAAAAGGGTGAATGCATCACTTTTGTTGACAATAAAGATGCTGAGTTGATTCATCACTTTCATATGAGTCTAAGTGAAAAATATTGCACATACTGCCTGGGATGCTGAATATTTATAAATATTTAAGTTAATATCATCATAGCACAGTTCATTGTGTTGGGAGCTAAGTGGAAGAAATAATTGGAGAAATGATGGAAAGGAAAATTATAACATGATTTTATATAGTATTGGAAGGCAACAGCTTCTGTGCCACGCTCATGTGGTGTGCAAGTCACTTTTTAAGACAAGAATTACAGTGAAATTTAGGGGGGAAAAACCCCAAAAGTTGTACTATATTATTGTGTAGTACTCCTGTTTTGCCAATTACTAGACCTAGCCCACAGGACACAGCCAGCAGTAGAACGAACCAGTAATTAGTTTCTATTGTATACAAAAAGGTCGGTACATGGGTGATCGCTGGGGGTACAAACAAGTCAAACAGATCACACTTAACAGACATCAACCCCAGGGATGACACAGCCTGGGGCCCAGTTGCAGGGAGAGTCAGGAGGTCCTTCCCCAACAGGGACACTCTGCAAAGTGCATCCACCTCACAGACAGACACTCCACCCTTCCTGCAAGTGGTCCCAGTTTTTATGCCCAAAACAGGACACCTGGCACTCATTTACCCAAATGTGGGGCACCTGGGGCTTGTTTACCCAAGGGCTTTCCCTAGGCTGCACTTTTCCCAAGGGCTGCACTTTGGAGGAAAGCCAAAAGGCAAACTCATCCCCTCCTCTTGAGGGACTGTGGGAACCACCCATGTGTCAACCTTAATTCAGGGCTTGGGATTCAGACCCCAGCACTTCAACTCCATATATTTTTTTGTTGTATATGTAACTTCAACTACTTTGAGCATTCTCAGGTTGGCATTTCTGCATGCTTAATGAAGCAGTTGCTTGTGGATCATGACTTCAAAAACTTGGTTGTGAAGAAGCAAAACTTTTAAAACTCTCTGCATGCCAATTGCATGTGTTTTTTTTTTTTTAATGCTACTCAGGTGTTAATTGTCATCTATTAATTTGTAAGCATTTTGGAAGGTGGTGATGGAAGTTTTCTGTCTTGCATGCTCCAGACATTCTGAACAGTAAGAAATAGTAATGTAGACAATAATCATTCAGCTTTGACACAGTTATCATCCTTGTCATCATCACAGAAACGAAAAAGTAAGACTACTGGTGATATAATGTGTGGTGGTTTATTTTCACATTTTGAGCTGGGAGGGATGATTTAAGAGACCACTGAATGCTAATTTCTGTTGGTTTGTACTGTGCATATTTTAAATGGAAGAACAGCAAATGGATTTGATTTTTATGAGATTTGCAGCCAGTAGATCATAAAAATTCTCCATCTGCTCGTTAGCAGCACTATGCTTCAGTTTTAAAAAGAAGAAAGAAGATTATAATGTAGTTTGTGTTTTTATGAACTGGAATGAATGAATGAAATGTTCTGAAGGAGATCCCCAAGTGCTCGTCGTATTGTAGGGTTTAATTGCAGAAAAGTATCTTTCAATATTTTTTTTTCTCCAGCACTATGACTTTTTTTTAAAATGCAATTCATTGCTCAGGCTCTTTAGCTGGCACAAAGTCATTGAAAAGAGGTCACCACTTTTTGCATTTTTTGGTACAGGTTTTGGTATAACACTCAACTTTTTTGAGACCTCTTTAGGGTTGCAGCAATAATATACCACAAAGACTGGATCAGAAACCTATGGCTGGTGACACACCTGTGGTGCCTTCCAATTACTTTCTTTGCTGATATTAAAGATATTTAGAAATTGTACAATATTACCAGACATCTGCAGAGTTTGGTTTAAAAGTGATTGCACAGTTTTTTCTGGGGAAAAATCCATTAAGCTAATAAGTCAAATGATCTCCCTTGGGAAGTTCTAGAGTTGCAAATCACTGTGGAGGAGTATATCAGGGAAGAAGTATTCACTTGCTTTGTACTACTTTGCTTTATGCATCTCATAGGCTAGTGTCCCAAGTAGAATGCTGGGTTCAACAAGTCTCTGGCCTGACTTGTTCTTGCCACTCTTGTTTCCCTGATCTCCACAATTTTTTAATTGCTGCTTTATTGTGCATTTAAGTCCTCAGCTTCCAGAGTCTGGTTAGCATGTTATCTTATGTGGCATTATGCCAATGTTTATGGGATTAAAGCAAAAGGAAGTTCTGGTTTGCTGTTTACATCTAAAATGCACAGCGAATCAGATAGGTTACTTCTGTTTAGTGAAACTGAAACTTCATACCTGGTGCCTCTGTCTCTGGCAGGTGTTAGTCCCGGTATGTTCAGTTTCTAAAAAGATTAATTTTAATTTTTATTAGAGAAAATGAGACTAATTGCATGCTTAGAAATATAAGCAAACTGTGCTGGGGAAAGTTAGGAATTATTTAACTATGTAGTGTTGCAAAGAGGAAATTGTACTATGGAAAATCAATACATGCTAAAACTCTTAAAACACACAAAGGACAAACTAAGGCAAACTAGTGCATAATGAAATGGAAGCATAAAGCTAAAGTGAAGGTGATAGCTACAGATGTGAAGAAATTAACAAAAAGCGTGAATAAAATTAAGACTGAATAAATTGACTTGACATTTTATTAAAGTAGCATGTGAGTACAAATCTGTTTTAACATTGTGAAACTGTGTAGAATCCAGAAGCCTGGTGGGTTGTATGACATTGTTACTGTGGTTAAAATGTGGTCAGTGTGTGTGTCTGTTTTTAGAAAAATACGTCAATATGCACTAGCTTTTGAAGAAGAAAACACATACTCCCCCAACCCTAAGCTGGATTTGGTAAAAATAAAAACAAATATCTAGAAATATGTTCCCATATGTAGCTGACAATAAACATCAATTTAATTTTAAACAGTAATAACTTATATTTAATAAATTGAAAGGTCTTGAGTTTTGTATGCATAGTCAGGTGCAATTTGTCTGCCTCTGTTTGCCTTCATTGTAACCACAGATCACGTAAATCCTGTTGTGTTGCCCCATAGGTAGCTAGACTTTTTTTTCCTCTCACCTATTTTCTGTGCTTTTCATCAGGTAAGAACCTGATTTCAGACCACAGTGTTATGAGGACTGACAGATCAGGTATTATAAAACAGAAGTACAATTAAAAGGTATCAACTTAAATATTCCAGAAGCTGAATTGGAACACTAACCTAATTGTGGCATTATCCTGTTCTTACTCACCTATGGACATGATTGTATCTCTCATGTGCTATTGTGTTTCCTGCCCCTCTGAAGCCATGTTTTTACATTGCTTCTGCACTTACAGCTCACTCTTGTTATGGATCTGTCCTAGATTCTTTTCTCTGACCCTCTAAATGGATATTTTAACTATGTTTAAAAATGGGGAAGGAGAAAGTAGGCAAATGTGTTAGATTGACAGGTTCTGCAACATTACCGACATGTCCAGTAGGTGCTCTTTGCTTTATTAGCACATGGCCCAACTCTCAAATGAATAGCTTGACATGTTAACAGAGCTACAAGGTGTTGCCGTTCTTCAGCATCTGAATCTTGTTTAAACTCGTTTATAAGGAGGGTGACCCATCTGGTATAACCTTCTTTTAAATTGACAAACGGTGTTGTATTTAAGAAAATAAAAGTATTCCTCTCACCTAGATTTTTTTTTTTCCTACCTAGCAGGTATGTAATTAGCTGTAGTTGTATGCTGTTGTGGTTACTTTAATTTGTATATAGTTGAAGATGATTAGAGATGCATTCATGGCTCAGGATTCAACTGTGCTTTGAAAATGGGGCTTTACCATTAAAATTATTGGTGGATAGGTGGGATTTTCTTTTGCGTGTTAAATAAAAACATAACATGCTGCAACTGAAAGTTTTAATTCAAGCAGTATGTACTAAGGTCAGGGAATGTGTTACTCTGGTTTTGGTCCTGGTGCAGCTAATTGTATCCAGTCACTTGAGAGTCCCTAAAACCGCAAATGAAAATATTCCAGGACTTAAACTGAAATACTGCATGTTCCAGCGAGATGAGGTGGTTTAGGAGAAGGGCAATGGAGCACAGGCCTTGCTGGCTTTGGTGTTCAGCTACAAAATAGAGGGTTGCTTTATCTTTTAATTGTAAGAGATCCCAACTATTTTTTGTTTTTTTAGGGTTTTTTTTAAAACATCCCATTCAGAATCTTGAAGGGCGTAAGAACAAACTATCTTCTTGAATACATATTTTAACAATGTAATAAAAAATTAATCTTGCCCTATTTGAGCTGGTTGTCCTGTGCATTTGCTTAGAGGCTGTGAGCCAGGCTGTGTGTGAGGAAGACAAATAGTCTGCACAATTGTGGTAAGTGTCACATCCTACCCTCAACTTCGCCCTCCTTGGAGGCTCTGGCAGTCTCCCTGTGGTTTACCCACTAGCCATCTGGGAGTGGCTCGAGAAAACTTCTCTAACCTGTGGATCTGGTTCTCGAGCAAACTTTCAGACTTAACAGTATCTTGGTGCTCCTTGCCAAGCCCAATTAGGAGAGAGGCAAAGGTACTGGGGTAGGCTTTTAAATTTTGGCAGAGAACTCATCTGTAATTTTGTGACAAATTTAATTGTGTGTATGCAAAGCATGTTGTATGAGGATCATTTTTTTTTCTCCTTGACAACCCTGTAAACTCCTCTGTAAACATGAGATTACCAAACAGCTTCCCTCTTCTGTGAAAATCTTCCCCCATCTCTGCTGCAGGAGTAGTGTTCCTGGCTGTGCTTGGAGGGGAATGGGCAGGTAACTGCTTTGATGTTAGATGCATATGGTGTGAATGCCACTGCATCCTTGTTAAATAAATATGAACTGCTCCTTCCATAGGGATTTTTAAGGATAACTATCAAGTCAAGGCATGTCATTGGAAATTTGTGTCTTGATATGAATCCCCTGTCATCCGTGTCATCAGCAATCTGTGTATTTCTTATTTGAGTGACTTTTCTTCCTGTAACTTACCTAACACTGAGTTTACTTTATCTCTGCTACTTATTTAGGTGCTCTCCTTGATCTGGAACTTGACCACAGAAGGACAGGACTAGAAATTATCTTCACTGTTATTTCTCTTGCTCTGTGAAAACTTTCACTTGTATGTGGTTGTGTCAAATGACTGTTAATTGTTTATAAAGAGCTTTTAAATTATTAATTCAAGTAGTCTCATTCTCTGCTTTGTCCTGATCAACATTTGCGGGTATTTCTCCATATGCGAATGTGTCCTTGGTGTATCCCACCGAGAGGCAAAAGAAAACAGTGTAAGAATTGTATTTTTCATGTCTCCCTAGATTTACTTTAGGATGAAGAAAATGGCATTTTGAGCATCCAAAAAATTTATCTACTTTTCTCATTAATTTTTTTCATCCTTGAGGTGTTAAAGCAGACTTACTTTCCCCACTGCTATTGTATTGGAGCTAATACTGTTTTAATTTGAAAGGTATAAGTAGGGTTCTGGTTGGAAGAAAAGGTCTTCTGAAAGGGTTTTCTGTGATACTAAACAGGGACTACTAAAAGGGCCTAATTGCTTCCTATACAAGTTTTATTGTCTCTTTGATTAGCAGTTTATTTCCATAGTTGTAATAGTAGCTTACAATGTGTAATAGTCAAGGTGAAAAATAATCAGTGCAACTTTCACGTATAAAACGGGCTCCTGATGTTGGAAGGACTGGCCAGTGATGATCTACATCTCCTAGATACATGTGTTGCATGTTTATTAGAGAATCTGTAACTAGACAACAAAGTTCTTTCAGCTGATGGGTGAAGGGCAGTGGAACACTGGATCAGCTATTAACTGATGTAGCTTTTCAGGTTTGTGCTGAAAGGGCGGAGGCAGCTTCAGTGGGCTGTCCAGGTGGGGAGCACGTTTGCCTTACTGTATCCTGTATATCCCTCTGTGTGGACTGCATGCTGGGTTGAGGATGTATGTGCAGAAGGAAATGAGGATGAAACTGGATCCATCTTCCTGTCTTTGTGGCTGATGGCCTGACTGGAAGGCATTGCTGGAGGCGTATGCTATCAGGACACTGGTGGGGTTGCAGGTGGCAGGTATGGGCCCTGAATAGGTGACTGGGAAAAGTCCTCTTGGAAGGTATCTGTGAGCTGGTTTTGGTCCTGCACCTATGGGAGTCAGATGTCTTGATTAGTCACTGAAGAAGAGGATAGGATATCAGGGACAGAAGTGGTGACAGATGAGAGGAGGAAAAGGGACTTGAGGCAAGGCTTTGGCGAGAGAGGGGTAGTCTCAGAGGGAGGAAATGTGGAAAAGGGAGATAATAGCCATATGGTATATGGAGGAAGTACATCAAGTTCATGGTTCATTAAGTTTATTTTGCCTGTCCTTCTACTTGTTTGGTTTTCATCTGATGACAGAGTGTTAGCATAATCCATTTGTGAATGACATAACTGTACAACTGATTATCCCCTATAGGAGCATTGCAGGAGGTGCCTGCCTTGTTGCCTCTGTGTGAGGGCTGGGCAAGGAAATGAGTCAGGGGCAGCCCTGGCACAGCAGCCGGTGCCTGCCCTCGCTGCTTGCCTGAATGCTGCCCTGGAATTTTCCAGGTAGGGCACAGGGAGAGCACGTGGGATGGGATTCGGAGAGGGAAGGGCTCATCCTGGGGAGAGCTTCCACTGGGCTGAGCTGCTGGTACATGAGGGAACACCAAATGATACAAATTGGGGGAAAAAATGCAGTGGATGCATTTTAAAATATCTAGTGCCGCCTTTGCATTTTCTTACCTTTTCATTACCACTTTCCTTTATTAATTTGAAACATACACTGACTTTTTTTTTCCCTCTCTCTCCAGTGTAGATTTCAACACATTTTTGTGTGGGTGCCAAGAACACTGTGTTCTGTTAAGTCACGGGGTGACGTAGGGTGTTGGCCAGCCGCCAACCTGGGTCAAGTTCATTCAAATAAGTTTCAGTAGTGGCTCTTGCTGCCTGAGCCTTGTCAGTCCTGCCTTTGCATGGTAGGTGGCTCTATTGTGTTAGTTTTCCTGAAGAGCTTGGGCTTTCAGGGCTTTAAATTTTACAGACTTTTGAATTTTCTTTAATGTTTGCAGAAGGATTATAAAAAAAAATAAGGCAAGCCCAACCTGGCATGAATCTGTGAGGAGAGAAAAGGAAATGGCCATTGGTTTACTGAGCAGAACGAGATTCACTAGTTGGAGTGTGTGTTTTTAAGTGTTTTCTTTCTCTGCCCACTGACTTTTTTTTTTTTGACTCCTGTCCTTGCGATGGCTTTTAATCACAGTGTATACTTTGTGTCTTTAAAACAGGAGTTAATTCCTGAGGTTCCAGTGATAAAATCCTGCTCATGACAAAAACAGATGAAATGGCACATAGTGCATGAAAGCAGGACTCGCTGTGCTAGGTTAATCCCTTTCCTACAGGACTTTGCGTTCTGCTCTTAGCCCTGGAGCTCTGGACTGCTCTTAAAAATGCATTAAGTAAAGCAATCTCTTCTTCAGTGCGAGCTTCCTGTGTACAGGATTGTCCCATGTCATGGACTTGAAAAGTCAGACCAGTTTTCTTGGTCTCTTTATTCCAGCTTCCCTTTCAGGGGACTGTGTTGTTGCTACTTTGCATAGTAGCATACTTTTCCTTCCTGTAACCCTACCACAAATCACACTAGATCCCCTCCCCTTCACTTCCAGTAACTGCTCTGTGAGCAATAATTTTGGAACTACTGGCAAAATAAGAGTCTTTGACAAGCTCATAAAATGCTCACAACGGGATAGCAGTTGTAATGCCAGAGACATCACTAAGTAGTCTCTAAGACAACTGCTGATATTTTAGTATTTGATGAGAAACCCATTCTTCCCGTTTACTTCTGGGATATATTTTTGTAATTAAGAACAAGATCTCTGGGAAAAGTTGGTTTCTAGAGAGAGGTGTTTAGTTTTGAAGAGAATGGAGAAGTGAATTTACAGGTCATGATTTAGATCTGTTTTAACTGTCTTATTTGGACAGATTAGCCATTTTAAAATTTTCTTTAGTTGTGCACAAAGTTTCTAGGTCTTGACACACTTGATGTTTGGCTTTTAAGGGAGAGAAACATAGTAGTGTCAGGTTCCCATGATTCAACACCCACTCCTGAGTTACCTGTCGGTGCTTGCTGGCTTATCTTCTCTGTGTGGGAGAGTGGAGGATGATCAGATTTGTGTTCATCACTAGGTGTCACTCACTTGCAATTACTTAAAGCATGTTTCAGGGCAAAATTAACAGAAACAAAAACCTCCCTTGCTTTCTACCTCACCCAAATTGGGTGTGTGTGGGGGAAGGAAATGGTGTGATATCTGGAAAAGAGTCCCATCCTTCTTTCCCATAAAACAATTGTATGTGGTGTTTTGTAATTTTATTGCTATATAGTGTATCTTGATCTGTATTTTTGTTATTCTTACATAGTTCTGTTGATGCAAGATAAAATTTTCTTGTATATTTTCAATGATGTTTTCTTCCCTCTATTATCAGGTGTGTAAAAACTTAAAGAATAGCAGGTAGCATTGTAAAAGATATGGAAGTCTAGCTCAAGGGAGGTGCAGTGATGGAGCTACAGGATCACTTGAGAGAATGCTTGGGGAAAAAATGGAGATGATAGGACTCATAAAATTGTTCTTGGGACTTGATGGCTGAGCTATGTTTGGCAAAGGATGACGATTAAAAACTGTGCATGTAAAAAGATGGTTCATACTTCTGTTATCTAATAAATTTTTGTGGAATGTGGTGCCTTGACTAGGTCTTGGTAAACCTTCTCCCTCATCAAGCGATTAGTATGGGAAATATATGTTCAACTGTTGACCTATAGAATATTTCAAAATTCTAACACAAATGCTGAAAAAAATAAAATGGGGAGAGGAGGAAGGTTAAGCGGTAAAACTCAATGGATTTATTCAGAGCTACTGAATGCACACCAAGCGCTCTAAATACTTTATTCCAGAAGGAGAGTTTCCAGAGAGTGTACAAGTGTCTGTATGGATAACTGGAAACTTGATTGGCATGGAGAACTATTTTCTCCTTTATCTCCCTCCCTTACCCTTTCTTTTTCCCTTCAAAGTGATGTCTTTCATCTAACCTGGTTCTGTTGTTTGGTTTGAGGGCTGGGACTGCTATGGATCAAGATGTTGTGTAGACCCTGTGTCCCTTCCTTCAGATTCAAGTGAACTAGTTCTGCATTGTGTCTGAGTTTCTCTTCAGGAAACTGAACCTTCTGGAGGGTCTCCAGGCAGCACTCATGGGGGAAGGTTCTCTAAATGGCTTCAGTGGTGTTAAACGTGGATACTGAGTGTCAGTGAAAAAACTGGTGAAAAACTAAAGTTTGTCTGTGTGTTTTCTTTTTCACTGTCTTCTGTGTAACCAGAAGCGTTAGTTTAAAAGATATAGCTACATACAGAAATTACCTTCCCTCATCTTTTCTTACATGTCAATATAAGAAATGGCTACTTGAGATCAACTTCTTGTCTGTGAAAGGTGACCTAAATCAAGGAAACCCCTCCTGGACAAAAATCGCTGTTCCTGTGATGCTGGAATGTGATGATTTGTTGAAGATAACAATAATGGAGCAAATCTGTTGCAGAGTTGAAAACACAGTGAGAAGGAAAAGATTTCTGTTTTGTTTATGCTGAGTAAGATTCTCAGTGCCAGCTTACCCCTCTGCGCAACATATGTGGATATCCACAGAAGTTATGCGCTAACCATATAAACAAGTAAATCTCTTAAGCTCTGTGTCAGACCCCATGTTTGCAGTGTCTTTGCTCATATTTAAGCCCTAAAACCAGCATGAATTACTTATGACAGCTGGGAAGAAAGCACATAGCCTCTACTGATACCTGCACAGATATGACAGAACTCTTAATCATAAGATTTAGTTTCCCTTTGCGAAGATTATAGGTTAAAAGATTCATCTCCTTGTTCTATCTTGGATTACTAAGTGTTTGTGGCTGTGTGTCACTGTATTTATCTAGTCCACATGTTGTATTTGAATTTAACTGAGAGTGTGTTTGGATGAATAAAGTAGCATAATTTCCTTCCCTTCCCCTGAAGGAGAGGTGTATTTTCTTTTAAAGTATGGCAGCTATTATGACTAACTATATAATTACACGTTTAATCAGAGTAAAATATTTTAGATAGACAGTAGCCCCAGTTGGCCCCTCAGTGTTGAATTGAAAAGCCTCTAAGGGTACATAGTATGGCCTGTAGTCATTATTGTCACCTTTAATCACTCAACATATTAAAGCCACTGTACACAGGAGGAGTGTACGTGGCTGTGTGACTTACTTTTAGGGGTGGTGGTAAGGGCAGGGAAGAGAAGGAGATATTACTGTAAATTCCTTTTTCTGTCTCTAAATCTGCAAGGACACTACTGTGTTTCTTTTCTCACTGTCTCTGATCATCCTTTTGCCAACATTAAACAGATTTCTTGTGCTGTTGTCTTGTGTTTGGAGGTGAATGTGGCTCTGAAGATGTGGGGAGACGTTTTTAGTACATCCGGGGTACTGAAGCTTTTGACAGGCTGATGGGTATGAAAAGTAACTTGTTCAATGCACATTTCAGAGGTGTGGCCTCCAGAAAGCCTCTCTTCCTCTTAACAGTGAGCTAGGTAAAGTTGTCCTCACAGCTCTTCAAAGACCCAGCTCAGCTACTGTCTGTCTGATTTTACACAAGCTCTAATTTCTGGCATATTGGGATTCATCCTCAAATTAAGAAAAATGTACTGCTACAACTGACATATCAGTTTTGTAATTTACACACTCCACTCCCAGTGTTAATCCTGTAATTTTGATAGAGCCTAATAAGTGCTGTTTCTTGCATGCCTTTCACTATGCTAGCAGCTATTTTTGAAAGAAATCTTTTGCTCTAGTTGAAATACAGTTACTTCCAATATTTACTTCAGCTCCATTTCATTTTTTTCCAAATATGTTTATTTTACATTTTTTTTTGTGCTCAGAGGATGAGTAGAGAAGAAAAGGAAGGAGCACATATCGCACAGTGAAGAAGAGACAACACCAGAATGACAGTTCTGTCAAATAGAGCCAGATGCATGGATTTCACCAGGTGGCACATACAGTTCATTTTTGTTGCCATCTCTGAAACTAATGTAGGCTAGTTTGGGGCTAAAAGGTTAAATGTTGAGAAGACTTGAAAATGGCTAGAATACTATTAGAGAAGATTAGAAAGAGCTTAGGGTTGTGCCATTGCAACTTCTCACACTGAAAGGCTCAGATTTCAGAAGTGAGCAGATTTGTGGTTTCAAGACACATGTGCCTGGTGGAGTTTTCAGGCTTAATTATGCATGGCCTATGTAACTCCATCAGGAGTGAAAAATTTTGAGCATTGTGTTTGCAAAACGATCATGACAAGGCTAGAGTTTGTTGCCTGTTACTGCATGTTTTCTCACAACTTACTGGGTATACAAACATTGCATAGGGGTGTTGGTAAAGCACGAAGATAAGGGCAGTAAATTAAAACAAACATAATAAATGGGAAAGCCTTTGTAAAAATGTGCAGACAACTGCATTCAGCACAACTGTTGATGGCTTGGCCTTGAGCTCAGTTGGTGGAGCTGCTGCTGCCTGACTGCCAAGATAATGTCCATGAAGTAATCGTGCCAATCGGGGTATTACAACAAAAACTGTGTCTGTGAACTGGGCACATTCCCAGTTATATTCAGGTACAGTAACGAGGTAATTGGAAAGGTTTTGCCAATACTGTATTATGTGTAGTTACAGCTTGAAGTGGGTGTTTTGGGCCTACAAGAAAGCTGGAGAGGAACTTTTTACAAGGGCATATAGTGATAGGATGAGGGATAATGGTTTCAAACTGAAAGAGGGTAGATTTATATTAGATCTTAAGAAGAAATTCTTTCCTGCGAGAGTGGTGAGACACTGGGACAGGTTGCCCAGAGAAGTTGTGGCTGATCTGCACTGCCCACCCCCCCCCCCCACCCCGAAGTGTTCAAGGTTGTTGCTAGGTTGGACAGAGCTTTGAGCAACCTGGTGTAGTGGGAGGTGTCCCTACCCATGGCAGGGTGGTTGGAACTAGATGGTCTTTAAGGTCCTTTATGACCTAAACCATTCTATGATTCTGTGAAAGTGTCTTTTGCTGGCCAGGTACTAGAGAACATAGTCTTTAGTTGTGTACCTTTTTTGTCTAACTCTTGTATTAAATGACCCTATGAGCAAGCACCAATTCCCCAGCTGCAGAGGAACATTTTGAGGTATGATGTAAGAATGGCTATATAGGATAGACCGAAGATCTGTCTAACCCATTGCCCTTTCTGTGCTTCTGGCCAGTCGCCCACAATTGGGACACTGGATATAAAAGTATATTAAGCTAAACGGATTAGTTGGCTAAATTGTAGTACCAGTTGCTTTGCTGCTGGTTGAAGATGCATTAAAATAATCCCTTATCTTCAGAGAAGACTAGATATTTGAATGCTAGAAAGTCGTGAGTGATAGGGAAAACTTCAACAAAATATAGTATTCTAGTTTTAAATACATTTGTTACGTATTCCATAACTGAGAAGGTACGTAATGTAAATATCTTCATGTTAGTCAGTCTTATGTGTCTGCATCTAGCCTGTCCAATGGGTAAATAAATAGGTCTGAATGTGACAACTGTGAGGATATCTGTTATGTCCTTTCAGAAATATTTGCAGCTTGATGGGAGGTTTTTTGTTTTTTGTTTTGTTGGTTTTTGGTTGTGTGTGGGTTTTTTTGAGGGGTTTGTTTGTTTTAATTGGAGACATATTCTTAAGATATTTACATAGTCCTAAACTGATCTTGTTTATGTGGTTGCATGCAGTTTCTTCATGCAACCTTCAACAAGCCCTTCCCACTTTCTGAAGTTTTTGGAACAGTTAGTTAATTCTAACTCTCCATCTTCCTCTTTCACTGAAATTTGCAATTTCCTTTCGAGAAACAACTTCCTATTGAGTACTAACTTATCTGACCGCTTTGATGTATTTGAATTTTTTTTTTTTTTTTTTCAAGTCCTGAATGCATTGCAAAATCCAGTGTTGTCTTCATAGCTGTAATATCTGCACTGCCTGAATTGAGAAAGTATAGAAGTGGATAGGAACTAATCTAACAAATGAAAATCTAATTAAATTGTGCTCAGTCGTGTGGTGTCATTGTAAAATTCCAAACTGCAGTAATTGAAATCTGGTTGGGCAGCTAAAGAGGACTGAATTGTTGCATATTTGCTGTGATCAGCATTGACTTTGGGAGATTTGCCTTTTGGGAGCTGTGTGGATTTCCAAAAAATGCTGCAGCATATTTGGAGGCAGATACAGAAATGAGCTGATTTCTGTGGTGCAGCTGATCATCATTCCAGAACTACAGGAATCTAAGTCCTGGCCTGCAAAAGAGCCATTAAACTTAGATTTAGATGCCTGTGTTCTGTATACAATGAACAGAAGAGCTTAAGTGCTAAATACCAGGATTCCCAGCTACTGTCTTTCTGACCAAGGAACGCTTAAGCTCCCTGGTGTTCCTGTGTTTTATCTACTGCCTGTTTGATGTGGAACAGGGACTGTAGCTCTTAAAGACCCTTTGAATCTTGTGGGCTTTTTCTGCAGTGGCCCAGCCTTCAAGGGAGCGGTAGAAATGACCTCCTCATTGCTTTGTTTGGCAGGTTGAGTGCTTTCCTGAGAGGAGGGATTTAAACTCTCTTAAGCTAAAGATTGTCATGCTAGAATTTGGGTTTCTCGCTACTGAGGCTGAAATGTCTGGAGTGTTACAGAAGAGTTGTGTGTTTACTGTTGTGTATGTGCTTTTCAGTGCAAGCCATGCATACAGAAGTACCAACTTTGTACTCACAGGCTTAAATGTGACGTAAACCGCAAGCCCACGGAGTTGTGCTGCTTCTGGGTATGTCCATCAGCAGTGCTTTAAGAAACTTGTAATACTAGGTACTGAAAAAGCTGGGTTCATCTGGAGACTTTGGGAACAAGAGGGGGAAGATTTTGTGACTGACGTCTCAGACTTTGATGTTGAAATGCCATCAAAGTGCCTCTTGGAATCTGAGTCTTAGCTTTTATAGCTGTAGATAACCTTATGTATTTACATGCATAGAACACTTTTAAGAGTTTTTTTTTCTTTTCACATTTGTGGTCTCCCTGAAGTTATCTGAGTGATCAATAGTCTCTTATTTTGAAGAGTGAAACAATTAAGGGAGGGCTTTCAAAAGTCTTTTAAATTTGAATGTCTGCTTATGCTAAATTCAAATGTAGATGCTTTGCAGTTCTGCTTTCCTTGCCACTGGATGCTATGCCTTAGTGGTGCTCAGTGCTTTTATGTGGGAGTTGGTGTCTAGCACCTGTACAAAATAAGCTTGAGAACCAAGTTGCCAGATACAGTTGAGTCACTTGTGAAAATTTTGCCTTAAACAGCATTTTCTCAAACCACAGGAACTGATGTTAGATCCAGTTTTAAATGTTAGGCTTTCTGACTTAGTCCTGCACTTACACCACTAGATCACATTTTATTGTGAAGGTTCATGTGTTCAGGCAGTACTTCATAAACATCATGTGCTTTTTAAAGTAGATCCTTGGGTTGCTATTACAGCTATGGTTTCTGAAACAGGGAATTCCCCAGATTTCTCCCAAGAGCTTTGGTTTTTTGTTTTTGTTTTTTTCCTGGTAAGTTCTGGATTGTGCTCTCTCCCTAGAAATCTTCTGGTTCAATTCTACTTTATCAGTCATGAGCAAACTCTTTCAGTGGTGGTTACCATCTGCAGCAAATACCATTCCTTTGCTTCTATCAAAGTGGTTTTATATGTTGTCTGTCAAACTACTTTAGCCGTCTTATGTGCATTTGTGCACCCAGTCTTCATAATCTTGGCCATGATATGTGGTAATATTATAGTGTCTAGAAAACCCATGCACATAAATCCAACAGTGTTACTTTCATAGAAAACCTGATTTATATGCTTTCTGGATCCTCTCCCTACACTGTGCTTTTTAAACAATTGTCAAATGAAATAGAGGAGCTTTTCTGATCTGCCACTTTTTTCTGGACTTCCATACTTACTGTTCAGGACATTAGGCATTGGTGTAATACCATCAAAGTCCTAGTTTATCAGTATAGCATCACTTGAAACTGTAGAACCTCTTGTGATATTGGTCTTAAGTTCTGAGATTTTGAGTACAAGAAAGCATTGCTGCTTTGTTCCCTATTTTTGTGCTATATGTTTCTGTGATCTTTCAAATGTGAAGTTAGCAGCCGTAAAAGTCCTGCAAATATTTTTCTATATTTGAAACCAATTTCTAGAATATATATGCGTGTGTAGTGGGGTTGTGGAGTGAGTTTTGGGGTAAGGAGGAGTGGATGTGTAGGTATACACATCTGCTTTCTATGTATGCTGTTCTTTTCAGTAAAATGTATGTTGAATTATTGCAGCCTTACATAGAAGAAATTAGTGAAGATAACTGAAGTTGCTATTCTACAAAAAGCAGAGTGAGTTTAGGAACCACTTTATAGCCAGAGTCCTCATGGTTTAGGCAGCACAAGCTAACAGGTTAACATTAGGTGTATAAAAATCCACAAAGACAAACCTAAAACTGAGAAAAGTATGTGACGTTTCCTAAATGGAAAATTACAGTTTTATTTAAATATATAAAAAATAAATGTAGATACTTGTGCTTGGGATGTAGTGGGGTGTGTATACACGTGTGTTTTTACTGCAGTGTTGAGAGTGTGGGTGAGCTGTTAAATTGAATTTTCAATTTCTTGAGCACTTTTTCCTTGAGAAGTGGTTATCTCATCAGGTAGTCTAAATGTAATTGTACGCTTTTGCTATTTTGCATAGGTTAGGCTTTGCATTCCTTCTGTAAGTGCATTCCAGAAATAACTATACTTATATTTGGCTTTAGTGATGCAGTTTTCCAGGACTTTTGTTAATAGTAAAATGGAAAGGGGGGGGGGGGGCAAAAATCACTTGTTTGATGGTACGCTTGCAAATTGACACAAATGGTCCACTTTTGATCTAGAAACTCAGCTCCTCCTTCCTCCCAAGTGATTAGTACATAACGGAATCTGTTTGCTTTTGGCAGTTTTGGGGGAAAATGCATTTAAAATGTCTAAGATTTCCAATTGTAAGTTTGGCTGCAGTAGATATCAATAAACATGTCAAAAGGATTTTTATCCTGAAGGCTTGGTATGTGTTACAGTTTTATTAATGCTCTGTATTGCAGTAGCTCCAGTGGAAATCTGAAGTCGGTGTTTTGGAAACCAAGGGTTTGAATGATGCACTTGAGTGTATTTTTACATTATTTTGCCTGAGAAGTTTAAAACGGAGAAATGGTCTTTTCTACAAGAATATTCAAATTCTTATCTAAATCCTGAAGTTATATTCCGCTTTATGCCTAGACTAAATCATCTTTCACTGTTATATGACACAGCTGCATTTGTTTTTATTCTGAATTTTCTTAACTGATTATTTTTTTTCTCATTATTTCGGTAACATAATTAGTGTGTAGTTTGCTTTTAATGAATTGATAAGTCTAGAAGAAAACATGGTACCTGTCATTCTGCCATTGTCTAAAAGGTTGCTTTAACTTTGACTCTGCCTATTTGAGAAAAGTTACAATACTTCGGCAGAGGAGTGTAGTTACTGTCCGACACGCTGAACGGAAAATACCGTATGAGTTGGAGTTTAAATCACTCAAACAACAGTATGGATAAAGAGACTGAGCTTTTGGCAAGTAGAAAGCAAGATCTTGCTCTACTGCAGTCCTGCCCTGTATTGTACCCTGAAAAATAACCCATGAAGCATGTGAAATTCTTTTTATTTTAAAAGACTGCGGGGGTTGTTAGTTGTTGGTTTTTTTCTTTTTCTTTTTAAAACAAACTGTACTGCAATGTCTTGCCTATCTTTCTGACCAAAGTGAAATTACTGTAGTTGTGAGCTGGGGAATGTGGATCATCCAGATGGCAGTTTAGGTTACTATATGCGCAGATATCTCTTTGGTGATTTGAAGTGGGGAATAGAAACAGTTGCAGCGTTTTAAGTAGTTATAATAAACTCTGGGGACCCTTTGTTGCTACTGAAGTGATGTGACTGCATGCTACATTGCTGTCTAACCACTAAGAAAAAAAAAAAATCCAGTTAAAATAGTTGCCAGTCAGAGGAGCACAAAATTGATACAGTGAATGCCAACATTTGCACTTCTGCATTTAGGCAGTAAAGCCGACTGTATCAGACACTTTCTAAAAATGGTGCAGCGGGCTGCCCAGAACTGCTTGAGCACTTTCTTCAAAGCTGCTGTTACTGTCCCTCTCCTTTCTCAACTTGGCTTTTTCCTCTCTCCAAACCCCAACATCTCAGTGTTGAGCTGAGCTCTCAGAGAGAGACCTCCAGCTGCTGGTGTTTGAGAGTTAACTGCTGTTTAAAACATTTTTTTCTTCCATTTACTTTTAAAACGAACTTTGGGCTCAGGGTTTGTGTCCCCAGACATTTCAGGAAATTGCAACTTGCACAGTATTTTTTGGTTGCTTCATACATAACATGTAAGTTTTTGATCAGAATGCTAATAGGTCAGGTACTAGTTCAAGAAAAAAAATATTTGCAACACTTCTTTAAAATCCTGCTAGCTGCAGAGTTCAGTGTGAAGGACATATATCACATGAGTATATTTACTTTGGGAAGAGGAAAATAAGCAGAGAATGTTTAATAGTATCTTGAAGGACACATTTTATTTTTAAATGCTCTTCCTAGAAGCTGAATTAACTTGTATTACTTTAGCATTATCTTGTCAGCTTTGAGCTTCTCATATTTTTTTTAAAAAAGGAGGGGGACATGCCACCCTCTGAATCTTGCAGAGGTTGCATTTTCAATGTCTAAATGCACATTGACATGTGCTAACCTAATACAAAAGAAAATGACAGTTCTACATGATTTTTCTCCCCCCCTTGTGAAGTAAAGCAAGCACTGATTTAAGAATGGAAGTGAAATTGAGCCATTGCAGTCCCTTGATCTGGTTTGAGATAGTGGAGGCATGAAGCCAAAAGATACTGGTGACTGTTGTGGAAACCAGTCAACTATTGCTTTTTCAAGTGTGTTAAAGTATGCTGACATGCACTGGGGCTCTCTTTCTCTTTATCTGTAATTGAGAAGCATTACTTTAATTCTTTTTAATCTTCCTACTTTATGCAAGCTTTATAATCCCTATAAGGAATTGCTTAATACAAATTACTGATGTTTGTGTTTCAGGGCTCTTTTCTTTACAAGTTCTTCATGCCAGTTGCTAGCCAGTTCTTAAGAGACTTGTAGTCCATTGAGTTTAATTGTTTAAGGATTGTATTTCATTCCTGCCTTACTGGGACATTTCAAGTGTGTTTTTCCTGCTGTGTTTGTGGTACGCTTATTTACTAATAAAAGTTGTAAATATCTGTGATTGTCTCCATGTGTCCTGTAATATATGTTATACCCATATTATGGCAATCATGTCACTGTATGTAATGCAATGCGCATATATTACAGCGCACATGGGTTTTTTCTAATCTAGATCTCAAAGGAGTTTTAATTGGTCTTCAGTTTGAAATCTTTTCATGTACTGTGAACAATCAGCACAACTAAAAGTCATACTTAAGACAGTATTGCAGCAGTTAGCATCTCTGGATCTCTCTACTGAACGTGTATTTATAACATTATAGTTTTCAATTACAATACCTTACCCAATTAATGGTTGCTTTATTTTCGTTCTGCTCCTCCAAAGTTTAGGCATGTGATCTAAAAGTAAATCTGTAAACTTAGTGTTGAGCTCCTTTTTCTTTGTTCTTTTTCCAAACAGAATTAATTTTAGCAGAGTACAATTAATGTATTTTTTTAAACTAGTTTTCTTGTTTGGTGTTCTTTGGCTTGCTTGGAAAAGCAATTAAATGGGTCTTGGGTTTCTTCAGTCTGCATATAGATGCTCTCATCATCGTTAAAAATCAGTTTAGGTGAAGGTGGTGCTTTTGTATGCATACACATGCTGTCATCGCTAACAGTATTTTAGATGTGGTAAGACATTTCCTGTCCTGATATGTTTGCTGTTTAAAGTAGTTCTAACTGCAAAAATGTGAAAAACTGATCTCGAAAAGGTAGGCTGTGGAAGGACTTCTGGAGAGGAGGGAAAGAGTTGGAAGAAATTAGAAATTAAGAGGAGGGAAGAAACAAAGTGACTATTTTAGGCTTTGGGGGCAGTACCGCAGGCACTGTGAAGCAATAAATGGGGCAAAGGGGAGAACAGTCAAGTGAGAAGAATGTGGAGTGAGTGGGAGTAGAAGAAAATGAATGTAATGTGCAGTGCTGCCCGGCCCAATGTCTCCTTAAGCTGCCAGTGCTGTAGCTGTGAACGCCGGCACTGCTGGAGCTGGAAGCGCAGAGTCTGAATTTCAAGACATGTCTGTGTACTTCTGTGGAAATGATGAATAAAAAAATTTCCACTAAGTGCTGAGCATTATTGCAGAAATGATGCTTGTATTGCATTTGCATGTTATACAACACTGTGCCAGTTGTTTCCTCTCTCTCTTATTTTCTTTTTTTTTTTCCCTTTTTTGATAAGTGCTTTTCTAAGGGGTTTTACAGGAAGCTGCAGGCAGATCGACCAAAGATGAGAAGTCAGTGTGCAAAATTTGTACTTCATTGAATATCTGTGTGCAATCTGTCATTTAGTTAGTTATTCTGGAATTGCTTCCTTTCATCTCAAAAATAATATGTTTGCAATTATCACCTACTTTTTGAAAGGGAATACATAATATGAAAGATGTTTCGACTGTTCCCTGTTTGGTATAAACAGTGACATTATTGTGAGAGATTTTCTCATGGTTTCTTTTTCAAAAATAGTTTTTTAAAACCTTGCAGAATCATCATTCGTAACTGTATAGGCTAAACATATGAGAAAGAAGCAATTTTATAAGGAAAGGTTTAATTTATTTAGACCAAATGAGCTATTTGGAGTAAAAAAAAAAAAAACAACTGAGAAACTTCTGGGACCTATAGAAGGGCTTAGTACTGAAAGCTTGTATGTTTTCCCACAGTTCTATCTGTTTGTCTAGTAAAAGATACTACCTTTTGTTACAAGCATTTGTTATCTCTGAAGATTTGGAACAAAACAAAAGAGTTGCTTGAAGATGGAAATATATTTCCTCCCTTAACAGTTTCTACTGAATCCTGAAGGTGTTTAGTCTAGATGCTTTAGGATTTAGCTCATAAATAATAATTTGGCTTTTAATCATGCCTTTCAGTTGAGTCTTCCTGTTACATCTAAGCTTTAACCTGGATGCTTACCATAGCATCACCTAAAATAGAGACAATAAAACTGAGGTTTCATGGCCTGAATCCACTAACTTTAATAAATGAAACTTGAGTGAATGACTATAAATAAAGAATGTGAAAGTAGGTTATCAAACCATGTGATAACATCTGTTCCTTGGAAACATGAAGGTACCTATTTCTGTGTCAAGAACTAAACCCTATTTAAGTGGTATTATAAGCTGACTACAGTTTTCTCATGTGCCCAAACTTCAGTGCATAATGTGCAAAATGATGTAATTATCTGCGTGCCCTATCAGAGTTAGGTATTTGTATTTGAAAACCTGGGTCTCTATCATCTGGAGGATCCTTATCAAGATAAGAGCTCAGCTGCGTGGGATAATATGCAGTTGCATGAGAGGAGACCTGATTCTGTCCCTGAATAGTTTGCAAGATGCAGCATGTGAAGTGGTGTCTCCCCCTTTTTGTAAGGAAGGAATGGAGAGCAAGGGTTGTGGTAATTCACTTGAAGGTATCATTGGCTAACAGTATGCATAAATTGGTCCAAATTGCCTTTGACAGCCAGTCATTTTCCCTGGGAGAAACTAAAGATGTTCTTGTATGATGGAAAACAAGGACAGACAAAGCAGAAAAAGCACTTGTAGGTTGTCTGTATTGACATTTTTCAGCATCATTGGGTCTGTTAGAAGTTGACTATTATTCTGATCACAGACTGATGGAGAGATCAGTGGTAATGCAGAAAACCAGAAAGCGATAGATTGACTTCTTAATGCTAAAGATTCACTAAACTACTGAAATGCTCCTTTTAAGAGTTGAGGTTGCAGCAGAAATTCTACAGATGCCAAGATTGCAGCAGGTTTTTCCTTACACTCCATATGGTACAAATCGGTATCCCTTAACTGCTGTTGGGTAAGCTTCTGCTTTGTACCCAGTTTATACCTTAATAGCTCACTGTTCCCTACTGTTCTTTTCTGCCCTTGTGCCTGGCAGACAGCCGTTGTGTTCTGTCTTACCTTCAGAATCGCTGTTTAATTCTACATCTAAAGAGTATGCTTAAAAATAAACACAGTGCTTCTTGCTTTACTGACTTATTTTGTATAAAAATGTACTTGGGCTGAGAAGACAGCCTCACCTGTTTCGGTTGGCTGATCCATGGCTTAGAACAACCTGTTCTGGGAGAGGCAGGCTGGAACAGCTTGTGGATGTATCTCCAGAGGCATAGCCTGCTAAACCTGTTTGCCTTATAAAAGCTGAGGTTTCTGCTCAGGATTAAAAGTTACGGCTTTGATTTCATCTTCCTTACCACTTGGATATTCTTTACCTGGCTTTTTAAAAAAAACAAAAAAAAAACAAAAAAAAAAACACAAAACCAAAACCAAAAAAACAGTTGGTAAAGTACCATCTTTTCATTAGGTCTACAAAAAGTCTGGATTGTTGTGATTTAAATCACTCTTCTCCCGATGTTTTTCTTCAAAGATCAGATATTCATGTTGATTTTTCCTGTGTGTGCAAAATCTTATTCTATTATTAGTTTTTCCATTCTTGTTTTCTAAAACAATTAGTGCTGTGTGCAAGATTCTCTCTGCCAGTGGTGTATGTCTACAGGATTATGTGTGAGAGCTCAAACCAAATAAAACCGTGCACCTCTCCCTTTACAAAAAAGAATGCTCAGCCACACATACTGTGTGTAATCCTAATCATCACCTCACTTTCCACTTCAAGGCAGTATGTTCTGCACAAGATACAGGAGCTGATAAATGATGATACAAGTTATTTTGTTAATTATTTCATGCGTGATATAAAACAACATTTTGTGGGCTTGTGTACTGTACTTCAACTTCCTCACTCTTTGAAGTGTAAGAGAGTTTTCCTGTCCATGTTGCACTCCACACCTTTTCTTAGTTTCGGAGACGGTGCAGGAAGCCCAGTGTCAGGAAAGCTGGCAGTTGGACTCAACAGCAGCCATATCATTTCATTAATTTCTGCAGTTGTGTCAAAGCCCTTTCAATTCCTTCAGTCTATGAAAACATCTCTGAAACTGTCCCATTTGCTTTTCATTTGATAACAGCTATTGCTGTTTTTCCTTTGAATTGAATTGTATATGAGGAAGCCTTTTAAGACAGTAACTAACAGCTGTAATTTTTGACAGAGCTTGCAGAGACATGGCTAAGACTTCTCCAGGAGCTCTCCAAAGGGAAGCCCAGCAGTGTAAGCAGTGGTTCTTAAGGTTTAGTAGCTGTCCTCCTTCCTCCAGAGATAATCATGAATCAATTTCCTTTATGATAGGAAACACTGGGCTGCTGCATGCGATGAATTCTTTTTAATTAGTCGTAGAACAGAAGTCCTAACCACTTGTTTAAAGGTCTCAAAACACCATTAAGAGGAGATGAGGGTGCAGTCTGTGACAAAATTCTGCTTTGAATAATTACAGTGCTGCTCCCTACACTTCTCCATATTCAAGTAGATACAGCATTTTTCTTTGCTACTTGGCATAAATGATTTTGTGCTAATAACTACTGCATTCCAGCCTAGGGGTGGTGGCATCTAGGAGACAGCAAAAATTCGTTCCCATGACTGTATGAAGGGAGATGTTGCTGAAGTTTAGCGGTGACTGAGCAGGGAGAAAGGAGCAAACCCTTTGTCAGCTCAGTGACAGGTGCTCTGGGAGAGTCCCAGAGAGATGCTCAGGGTGGCTGTTCTTGTGCCCTTGACGAGCATACGGCTCTGTTTCCTGTCATGGCAGCCACAAAATGCTAACGTGTGTGGAGCAGGACATGTCATTTCCTAGTGCGCTGAACCAGCACCAGTGATAAATATTTAGGACAGATCAGATGGTCTGAGCACATGTGCTGAGGAGGAATGCTGTACTTAGCTAAACAACTAGGCATTATCTGAGATCCATTTTAAAAATATGCTGTCCCTGTAATAACACTGCATGCTTGTTCCAGATATAAAATTTCAGTTAATCTACTGTGTCAGTTTGGGCTTGCAAGTCCAAAAATATCTTATTAGTGATTTATGTCTCTCATTGTTGTTTTTTTGTCATATGGTTATCTCTGCCCACGCACTTCTACCTAATCTTGCACATTTTGTGTGCTGTTCCTGTGGCTGTTCCGTGAGAAGACGGCTTGGTGTCACCCACATTGCGGCACATGCCTAGCTCTGCACTTGAATGTTAAGTTTCTTGTGTGAAGGTATATCTGAAGTTTCTCTCTAGAGTGAAAGTAGCTAGTTTACCAGGAACTAAATTATTTCTCAAGATACTAGGAAAGTATTTGGCATAGACTTCAGTGCTTCAGTTAAAGCTTCAGAAAACACAAAGCTTTGAAGAGAACTGCAAGCATTAAATCCTTTATATCTTTAATTATCTTTATAGAGCTGAATAATATCCTGTACTAGCTGTGTGCACAATGCTTGAATTAATTTTGTGTTGATTAATTAAGGGGAAACTTCTTTTCTTCTATCTTTGCCCTACTCCCTATAATTCTGCAAGCCAGCTGCTGGTGGAGTTAGCTTCAAGCATTCATTAGCATAGCCTGAGCCTTTGACATACTGCTCTGGTGATTTATGCTTGTGAATATTCATTGTAGCAAATCCAGTGGCTTTTCTGCTTGCTCTGTTTTTTTGGAGGGTACCATGCAGGATATAAAATCTCCCTGCAACCTGTAACTAACTCCCTGGGGCAGAAGTTTGCTGCATTTGAATCCCTTTGCATGAGTGACAGCGAAGAGTGCCAGTAGTGCAAATGTAGTATTGCTTATCGGAAAGGAAGACTGTATAAAAGGAGAGGTGGTGGGACAGTCACTTAAGTTCACTGTGTGTATTTGTTAATACCAGTCAGCTTCCACCCATCTTGAGACCTGTCATGAGAGGGCAGTTAGGAGAAATACAAATTAATTCTGAAAAGGTCAAGGGAATTGGAAAAGAGAAAAAGGTGGTCCATGAGAGAAGAAGCAGAAGATAATAGAAAATGCTTCCAGTGTTAGAAGCAAAGATATGTGAAAGAAGAAGCAGGAAAGGAAATGACACGAGATTAATTTTCCTCTGTATGTACAGTGATCAAAGTCTCAAACTCTGAAATACTATTTCCATTTCTGCCATAACTTGGCTCTGTGACCTTGAGGAAGCCTGGTTCCTGAAGGGTACCATCTGAGAAACCCTGTTAGTTCTTCTGCCATTTGAGCTAAGCTGTAGTAAGGTACTGGGAGGGAAGAAATTTATTATTTTCAGGGAAGGAAATGACAGACTAGGTGACCTCCATCTGCAAAAAGTTATTTCAGTGTCTACATAGAGTTTGATAGCTGTTTTTTGGTAAGAGGAGATTCAGACATACTGCAGCACGCTGAAGCATCTTAGTTTCAGCTTGATGAACTTGTTCAGGATATCTGTGAGCTTTTATTGAGCATTGTATCTGTAAAGTATCTTCATAGCAGCTGGAAAAGATTTACATTTCCTGAATGTATGATGACTGAACAAGTGCAAGTGTTTAACCAGTACAAAAGTAGGGTATGTATACTGACATTTTTCCACAGAAGAGTTTCACTGAGTGATGTATCTTGGGAGGAGAGCCAAGAGGTATGAGAAGTTCTCCCAACTGTTCATCTCCTTGCCTCTAATTAGCAATCAGTGTATGAGATATTTTTTTAAAAAATACAGATTATTTTTTTTTTTAATAGCACTGATATGTTAGCTTTCTTTTTGTACGGAAAGTTTTGTACAGTTGTGCTTTCTGTGCCAAAGCTGGAAACTTCAAATGAAAATTTAACACTTCTTATATTATCTTATTGCTATTTTATTGATAAGAAGTATCAAGTTCTTATTAAAGTGATCAGATCCAGATATTTCTTACTTCCGTCATTATTGAAGTGAAAAGGTAATTTTTTTAGACCTTCCTGGGGGAAATGCTGTACTCCCAAGTAGTACTCCCAGAGAACTCACAAGGTGTTCAAGAAGAAGCAACAGGCAGCTGAAGCAAATTTCTTGAGGGTGAGGGAGGGAGTAACAGGAGGGAGTATTTTCTGTGCTGCCTGCATGCAAAATTTACATACTTATGGAATGCTGTTGTCATTTCAGTGAAGTCAAGAGTTTTGTTGTTGAACAGTTTGGGCTAGGATTTTTACTCTTTCTGTGGTTGATTTTTGGTGATATTTTTAAAAATGAATTTAAATTGGCACAGATAATCAAATATTCTTTAGCAATATTAATTGTTTAGCCAGGGGGAGATACTTGCTGTTTCTCATTCTGGTTTCTAATTTTCCATTTGTAGCGTATTCTACGTTAGCTACTACTGGTGAGTGCTGTCAAAAATACATCATAAATTAATTAAACTTGAGAGCTTTCTTTTGATGCATTTTGATTTAAACAGGCTTATCTTTAAAATGCAGGGTCCTGGATGCTCAGCTGCAGTACTCACAGACGACTTTGTTTTCCTGTAGCCAAATCTTATCAGAAAAAATGGCAGTATCCTGTGCATTTATACAAAACTCATTTTTCCTTAAAATAACGAGCCATAATAGGGGAGCATTTAGAACCTTTCAAATGAAACCAGTCACAGAGCAAATTGGTGTATTCTCCAAGTGATCAAAATGAGCCATGTTTGTCATTTTAGTGAGAGATTGAGGTCATTTCCTGTGTGTTTTTTCCACTCAGCTCTTGGACATGGGAGAGCGGTTAGCATGATATAAAAGAAGGTGTTGTGGCAAGGCCATCATTGGAAACGATAGGTAAATCTTAGTGAACAGTCTACTCCCAAGTACTTGGAATGATTGGGGTATATTGGTGACAGTCATGGAAAACCTGAGGATGGGAATGATTAGAATTGGGCTCAGGGGTTGAAGAAAGGGATTGAGGTGGGAAAGCTAAACCTGTGTATAGTGGTGAGCATTGTACCTTCAGCCACCATAACAAAAAGTTACTATATTTCAAAATAATAAGCAATGTGGAAAAGTCAACTACATTTAATTTGACATAGCAATGATGCTCTTCAGCAACTCCTGGTGATACTACTCAGGCTAATGATTTTTTTAAAAAACTAAACCCTTGAAAATTCAGCTTAATGATATGGAAGATATTGATAATCGATAAACAATTTCTTCACTATTTATCAATTATTGTTTTAAAGTGAACCTAAGAAATTAAGTAATTTTTTTTTTTGCCAGCTGTTTACCACTATAATGAGGGTAGACGTGCTGTCTTATTTACTTGAAAAATCATATTTGTGTGTTTTGAAAATGTTCTTCTCTTCGGAGTGTATTTCTGATGGTGGCTACAGTTAAATAATGTATGGAATTGGATGGTTGAGGTTTTGTTCTTTTTTTTTTCTGCATTTTTATAGCTTCCTCTTTTAGGAAAAATTTCCAACTGACCAATGAAAAAAAAAAAAAAAACCAAAACAAAACAACAAACCAAACCAAAACAAACAAAACAACAACAACAAAAAAAAACCCACAGCAAAAAAACCCCACAAAAACAACAAACCAACACAAAACCAAAACCAAACAACAAAATCTCTAGCAAGCAAACAAACCAAGAGCCCCTAAGTATGGTTTCCTTGGGGAAGTTAAGTCTAAACAAGCACACTATAATAAATATTAGCAGAAGAATTGAATGATTTATTAGACAATCTTTACTTAGGAAAGCTTATTAACTCTTATAGCAGTCAGTGGGATTAAAACGTGCTTAACTTGAAGCAGATCCCAATGGCTATCCTCATTTGCATTTTCCTTGCTCAAAGAACTTCAGGTTTGCATTCTTTTCTTAGATGCAGTGGATATCATAGCAATTTGAGCAAAATTAAAGCATTCCTAAAGCAAGAGAGTGCATCAGAATGGTGTTTTAAGAATGAAGTGCTTGCTTACTGCTCTTGTTCTATTTGAAACCTTGTATTTCTGGCTCTTTTCCAGTGTGGAAGGAGTTTGTTTTCAGAGAAATATTGTTGCCAAGGGACAAATGTTGACTGTGTTGTGTTTAAAACAGACTGATATTAATTACATTCTTTTAGCTATTCTCCTTCTCTGGATAACTTTAAAAGGTCCTTCCAATTTCTAGAATACTTAGGTAAGTTCTCAGAACAAGAATGCAGTGTCTTGTCATTTATGTGAAGAATGTATTAAAGAACTGGCAAGAACTGCACTTATTTTTGTGCACAGTTAGGAAATGTTGGTTTCAAATAATTACGCTAATTAATATCATAGAACAGCGTTAGTGAATGCAGTGATTTCCCTCCCTTTCCTCTTTTATCTTTAAAGTCTCTATCTGAGCCAGTTGTCAGACAACCAGTGTGGAGAGCTGCTTACTGCATTAGACCAGAGGAACAGGCTGATTTGTTTCAAGACCTGTTCTGTGATTGGGCAGCATGATCTGGAACAATGGTAGTCTTTGCAGTTTGACTGTTGCCCGTTGATAACGTGAACCTAATATTTTGCATCCGGTTTTGGTCCTTTCAAGGATCAGGCTAAGTTACTTATGTGCCTCTTCTACAGAACAGTTTTGTGCAAGCCTCCTTGAGCTGGGTTAGTGCTGGTGATCCCAGTGGTGGGACTGTTCCTATGGTCACCCCACCAGGACTTGCACAGTAGTGTTGGGTTTTTTTTCCCCAGCTAGCTCCTGAAGACTGAGCCCAGCTTGTGTTTCTTAGACTTCTGCCTCTTTCAGATCATTCCTTTCTGTACTGCCACTTTCCAAGTATTTTTGCTTAATATGCAGTGCTTTAAGAAATACTAGGTCAAGAGAGCATAATGCAGATAACTGTGCAGAGCTTGCCTTAGGGTGCCAGCCCAGCCACCTTGCCCTGCTTGTGCCAGAGCCCTAAAGGAGAATAGACCAAGCTGAGCCAAAGCAAGTGAATTTTCCCTGCCAGCCCTCCTCTCAGCCTTCCACGTCTCTTTGCAGACTTGTTTTTGGGCCTTCTCATCCCTCCGTCCACGGGGTTAGTTCAGAGGGTCCAGTGCATTTCTGGGAGAAGAGCTCCAGCAAGGCTTAACGAGTCTGAATTCCAGCCCAGCTTGCTGACAGCCCTGACTGCCAGCTGGTGATCAATCTTCCCTGGAGCTACCTGGGTGCAGCCCAATAGCTTATGCTCAACTTCTGAAACCCCCCTGGGAAGCTGTGGGCCTGCTGGACACGGGTGAAGGCGAGCTTTAGTGGTCAAAATCTGATTTTAACAAAAGGTTACATATTTTTTGCCATCTATGAGTTCTCATTAGAGGCATGTGTTTCCTCTCTCCATTCAGACTATGGAAGCCAGTCTTTCCACTTACTTGAATCCCAATGTGAAAGCTCCCTTTCTCTCAGCTTACCTGCCAGTCATGTTCCCAGCCACTCAGTAACCTCTTTCTGCTTTCCTGGAAACTTGCTTTAATCCTGACACCTGTCTGGAAACTTATCCTGATAGAGATAAGCATTGTTTTATCATTTTTATAAATTCTCCAGGTCTAGTTGTTTGAAAAAAGTATGTTACTCATCTGAGTTGTCCCTCAAGATGGTCCCTATATTCAGGAGTTCATGTTGACTTACCAAAGATTAATATGCATTTACAGTGTAGTTGTCCAAGTTTGATTAATCAATAAATTGGTATTCAATTTATGGATTACTAGGGAATGTAAATAACTGCCTACATAAACCTGTACTATCTCATTAGCATTCTGTTTAAATAGCTTTGTATTTTTATTTGTTTAGACAACTTCAACAGAAATTTCTGAGTATTCATCTGATAATGACAGTGTGGGAGAAGGAGAGACGTGCCTGGTGACCACTACTCCAGCATCCACTAAGAGCTTACAGTTGAAGTCAAGAGTGGATATGGGGGACATTACGGCACGACCAGCCAGCGAGTGGCTGAGGTCTATGCAGGCCCTTCTCCACACCCCCAGGAAGCAGGCGGGCAAGGCCCCCCGAGCCCCTACTGAGTCTGCCAAGAAGAGGAAGCTCCTGAGGTAAACGTGCTGTCCACCTTAAGGAAATTATTTTTTTTAATTGTAAGTAAAAGATTACCTACAGAAGAGTAGGAATACATTTCAAGGATAAACACTTTAGAGGTGCAAATTCCAAAAACTTAAAGAATGTCGTTTATCTGTAAACAAGCAAACAAGGCAAGAAATAACTCAGTTCACTTTTAAGATCTGTGGTGAAAGCTCTCAATCTTGGACTCCTGTGTACAAATCAATACAGTTTTTGCGCTTCTAGTACTGCTTTAATCAGCTTGTAATCATTTCATTGCTTTGTACCTCTCCAGATAGTCTGCAGAAATGCTGCACCTCTGATTTTTTTTTTTTTTTTTTTTTTTTTTATTTTTGGACTTCTCTAGATTTGTCAGGGTAAAATTAGCCAAAATACTGTAGGAAAGAGGTGGATGAGCAATAGTGCTGAAGGATGCAGGACAGAGTGGTATTTCGGCAAAGGTGGGATCTATTTGTTAATCTTAAATTTAAATCTCTGTGGCTAAATTAAATACATCAAAAAGATAACTAACTGCTGAAAGAAAACAGCCTGAGCAGTGGAAGCCTATTGTTGACAATTCACTATTTCTCCAGCCAATTACATTGTAGAAATGGTCACTTCCTACACTGAATTAAGGAAAGTTGCTTTAACTGCAGTGGTATATGGGAAGGTATGCCAGAAGTTATGGAGACTACAATTACAAATGGTGCTGCTATTGATATCTATTGTATTTTCAACAGTGTGGTCCATTCTTACTTTTTTACAGCTGATTCTATGTACAGTAATCAATTACTTAAAAAGTAAGTATTTACCCTGGTTAAACAGCCATACCTTATTTTTCTCTAAAAATCTTCTTGTCTATTTCAAAATGCTGACTGAGGAAACAGATTTGAAAGTCCTAATAACTGAGGATCTCTATACTTAAGTGCTTTGCTTGTGCAATCAAGCTTTCTTTCTTGTTACTTTAGACACAACTGTACCAGGTCAGACCAAAGCTGTAACCCTCAAAAATGCCTGTTAGTGGCCAAAAGCATGTAGGTGTGAAGGTAATAGGAACAGGATAATTATAGAGTGGTATTTTGCCCAGATGCACTTCCAGCTCTCAGCAGATTATTGCTCAGGAGCTCTTTGTTACCCTCAGAGGGTTTGTCTGTTCATGAGTTGCCCAGTAGTTTTCTGAAGCCATAAAAAATTTTGGCTGCTACAGTAACATCCCAGGATTGTTCTGTAGCTTAAACATGACTTGAATCTGCACCTACCACCTTCATTTGATGACCTCTACTATCAACAATCTTAGTGCAAAAATATATTTTACAGCAAAGATGCTCTGAAACAAGTGTATAAGAGAATAAATAAATAGCTTTAAAAACAAGCAAACAAACAAAACCAGACAAACCACAAAGATATAGAATGTAATCTGTCTGGCGTGGCCAGAGGAGCAGAGCTTGCAGGGTTTTTCATACTTCCATCCTGTGGTTCCACCTTGGGTTCCTTCGGGAACAGGAAAGCAGGCAGGAAATTCCTCAGTTATGAGTTTTGTTTATCTAGTTATTTTGCTTGTCCAGTTAATTGTCACCTTTTCACTCTTCCTGTTCAGGGCATCAATTCCACGTGTCTCTCTTTCCCATCCTTCCTTTTCTGTTCATGGAGAACATTTTCATTGGTATGCTAGCAGTGAACATAAGAGTCTGCATCCTCGATAGGAAAGCTCAGGTTTTCAGTGCTGTGGGTTGAAGGCCAGTTTGGGGAAAGGTTTGTCAGCTTTTTGTTTGATGAACAACCCCTTGTTTCTGGTTATATAGCTGAAAGTTACGTAGCAGTTGGTGGCTTGTCCTTTCTATTCCCACTTCTGCCGCAGATCAAGGCCACAGCAGAAAAGCAGCGAACAGGGGAAATCATTCTGCAAGCTGGATCTGGCCAATGGGCTCCCACTTGGACCATCTGGAACCACACAGTAGGTGTAAGAGAGCCGAGAGCCTCTGCTTAGCCGGGCTCTCTTTCCAAGCTGGTGCCTATGGAAGCATGGGTCGAGTGGGGATGGTGCAGCTAGTAGAGCTGCCGACTTCCTATGTGGATTCCTGTGCAAAAGGTTCTACTCCAAATCCAGACCGTATTAAGCATGCTTACTTCATGGAAGAGTCCTGATGTAGGTAGAATAGGCCTCCTATGTTGTCTTTTTTTCCCCACTTTTAAGAAAATAGAAAGAATTTCTGTTTTCATCTCTCTTTGCTGTTTGAGATTATTAAAGCTTATCTTCAAAAGTCAAGAGAACACTTTCAAAAAATTTTAGCTTATATTTTCTGAAGAAATATTATACCATGTGTAACAGTCTCTTCCAAATTCTTTAGGCATGCTGCAGTCTGCATTTATATTTGCATTACCTGATTGCAGCTATGCTCTTATTACCTCAATGGCTACATTTTTCTACACAGCCTCAAAGAAAACCCTCTAATATCTGTTCCCTCACCCCCCACCCCCTCCAAATCCCCAACCAAAACCAAACAAAAAAAATAAAGAGTGAGCCATAATAGTCTGTGGAAAAGTTGAAATAAGTTACCTTCTACTGTCCTCACCTCCTGGAATCTTCCTGGTGCTAAAATGGAAATGGCTAGTTGCCTGGATGGGAGGAAAGAGTATCATTTGTTTGATCCTTTACAGATGTAATTGTCGTACACTACAAAAATCAAGATGTAACCAAACCAACAGGAATCTTCAGAAGTAAGCTGATAAAATAAATTATGCTGATCCTAATGTTAGAAATTTGAGTGTAAATGCAATACCTTTGAGTGGGGAAAAAAAAAGAGAAACCCATCTATATGCCCAAAAGAACAGGCACAATATACAGTGTCGCTTATGATGAGCGAAATTTGAAGGGGCATGTCACAATCCTCGGTTAGGATTTAAGCAGGGTTTTGGAAAGTGATTAGCATCTGCAGACAAGAGAGGTGTGACAGAAACAATTTTTCCCCCACCATGCCTACTCACTGGTCTATTCTGTCCCCTGTTGCCAAATTCTTGTATGTCTTCATGTATCCCCTGAAGTGTTAGGTTTTATTTTCAAAATTATTCTAAGTGAAGATTGTTCTTCTTTCTACCACAGTCCACAGGGGCGAGCAGGTAGTCTGTATGGTAGTGTTTGTCCTCCAGGTGTGTTGGTGGTCTCAGGCAGATTCTGAAGCAACCTGAAGGGCAGTGTTGTAGGAGGTGCCAGTCTTTCATGCTGGTAGCAAAGTATCATCTCTTTGATTCACAGCTGTCAATACCACTACTCCTGGACATCATCACCTGGTTTTATATGCCATCTTGTGTAGCCACCTTCCTTATTTAAACAAAATTGGTGACAAACAGAGGGGGAGTAGTATAATTTTCCCAGGTATGCTGAGAGATAAATGTCATTGTACTGCACCCATGAGCTACTAAGAGTGTTGATAAGAAAGTGCTACTAGCCTTGATACTGAGGTGAATTGCCTTAGTGATCAGATCAAGAGATGTTGGGTTTAGATGTTCCTGCCCTTTTACTCGACCACGAAGTTTCAGTTTCTCAGCTTGAGTCAACACTGCATGGGAAAATAGTGTGCCTGATTTGCAGACCTGGGGGTAGAGAGTATATACTGCAAATAACAGTTTTCAGGAAGCTCTTCTTTTTTGATTTGGAATTCCTGTTAATGCTACAGGGTGAAATGTCTAAACTGCACTAGTTCTGAGCCTCTAAAAGTTCTCTTGTGAAAGAAGGAAGAAATGAAGAGTACTGAAAGTCTCAAAAGTTGTTGCATAGGTTAAACAAATATCTGAGTTCATTCAGGAGTTATAAAGAAGAAAACTCAAAATGCTTGGACCCAGCTTTTCTCGTCTAGTAAAATACTTTTTTTCAGAAGTAGAGACCTTTCTTAAAGGTTTTATGAATTGCTTGCTTTTTCCAGTAAGATTTTATTTCCATCAGGAAAAAAGTCTGTTTCAGTGCAGGAAATGGATATCTTAAGTTATATAGTGTTAACCCTACTTCTAAATCTGTCACATTGCAAGAGCTTTTAGCTGTGAACAACAGCTGCTTTAGCTTTTTGGGTTTTTTAATATTTGAGTGGCCATTTTTAGTTTAATAGTAAACTAAAATCTTGGGAAATTCTGTTTAATAGTCTTATATCTACTTGTATGAGGACTACTTACAGCTCTGATCAGCTAAAATTAACTGTTGTTATCAAAAGAGGAGAAAAATACAGAATGTCCTGGTACTACGTGCAGTAAAATGAAACTCGTGTGTCACATGAGGCCAACTGAGGTCCTGAAAATAAAGGAAATTGCCAAGGGAGGAAGAAGCTGGCACAAATGAAGCAGGCTTTTATTCTAAAATTGGGTCTGTTCTTTCTTACATGCATCCACAAGTAGCATGAGGGTGTAACGGCAACAGACGAGCCCTTTTGACCGTCATATTCTTATGCTGATTTTAACTACTGGATTAAGTTTTTCTTGTGGGATTAGGAGAATGTCACTGAAGAATATCACGGCTGCACTGCAGATATACCACTTGTAATCACTGGCAGTGTACATGGGCAAATTATTTTGTGCTTCCTGAGAATTAAAATGTCTTTTCTTCTTTAGAAAGAGTGGATGGTTTCACTGATTGTGTTTGGTGTTAACAGGGGAAAAAAAACCCATTTTTGGTAAAATAGAAACCCAAACAAGCCACTTGCCTTAAAATGACAGATTTCTCCTATTTCATGTGTCATGTATTTTACTGAATGGAATGGTTTAGCAGGGTGAAGTTGTTCCCCATCAGAGAGATGTAATTTTGGTGCCTTTGGTTTGTCTAACCATGGAGCTTGCTTTCTGTGCAAGACCTTTGCTCAGGCAAGCCAAAACCTTCAGAACTGAAGAGAAGGCTCTTCCCTTACCTTGTGGGGCATGGCTGTTTCCGCATCAAAACTGGTTCCTGCAGAGTTTTCCTCTCAAGTTTGTTACTCTATTTTGTGAGAAATTCTGCACTCTGTGAGTCTGGCACTTTTTTTTTTTTTTTTTTTTTTTTTTTTTTTTTAATTAATTTTTATTTTATACTGGCCAAAAAAAGCAATAACATATTTCTGGGAGGACTTTCCTTAAGGCACCCCCATGGAGTGAAAATGGACAGCTGAGTGTTGCAGAAGTCAGATACTTCACCAGTTAACTTGGAAATATGAGAGTTCACCAGTTAACTTGGAAATATGAGAGAAGTTCAGTCCTTGCTTTGAAAAGAGAGGAGGGAAAATGCCCAGTCCTGAGATGGGGATGTAGATTTTTGTAACCCATAGTGTGCTGAAATATATGGAGCCCTGCGTATAGTGTATATGAGGAGACAACTCAATAATGAGATACTTAAGTGTTCACTGCTCTTAAATTCAGATGAAGTCTGGAAAGGAGTAAACTTGCATGACTGTGGAGTTATTTTTGCTAAGTGCCCTGCTGAATGAAAACCTTAAATAAACACAGAGAAATCTCCAGCACTTCAGAAAGCTTGAAAATGACTTTTCAAAACACAGCCTACTCACTAATGCTCGCTCGTTTACTTTTTTTTTTCTTTTTTTCTTCTATTAGCCTCATTGGAGTTGGAAGCTAGGGCCCAGCAGCAGCCTGAGAGTCACAGATCAGGCTCAGTGTTAACATTTGGTGGTACTTGTCGCATGGGGGCACAAGACTTCAGTCTTGCTGTTGAAGTTTGTGGAAAGGGGCAATCACCAGAAACTGAGCTTTTGTACTAGATGCTGAGCTTTCTTATGGTCATCAAAGTTGTCTTTCATGTGGGTGTTGTTGGACTTGGACGGTAATGGCAGTGTGTTATTTCAAATACAGTATTTCAACAAGCTCAGATTTAGTACGGAAATAGGTCATGGATTTCTGCTGGTTAAATATGTCCGCCTTCAGGGATTTAGAGGAACAAAGTAGTTGTACTGACAGTTTCGTGATTAAAAATAAAAAGGTTGTGGGCTGTGGAGATTGTATCTGAGAAGTTTGGCTTCACTGAACAGCCTTTGCATTAACGATTTGCCAAATGCATTCAATTTACTCATATTAAAACATTTTGGGGGCAAGTCTGAAGTGCTGGTCAGTAAAGTATGCATCTCAAATTACAGTTTTTGTTATTTAAATACAGTTTGACTGTTCCCTTGATTGCAGAAATCGTACATTAGTAATCAAAATATATTTGCCAATTATATATATATATATATATATATATATATATACACACACACACAGACCAGATGTTAGATTTGTCACGGGACAGTTAAATGCATCATAAGGGTTAGATCTGTGCAAAAGAGGGGAAGTGAATATATTTTTCTAAACTTCTTAAGGCAGATAGATGCATAAATAAATACAGACTGCAGATTAACCAAGACCTGGTACTGCAGAATCCAGTCTCCAGTCTTGATGCCAACAGACCTCTCTTACCTGGCAGAATTAAGCCAAACAGTTTCTGCAGCCTGAAAAGCCAGGAAAGCTAGGGAATTTTTCAGAGGGATAGTGTGTGGACAGTGAAAAGAGAATACTGTTCATCTCTACCTTGTATTACCAAAATAAGCAAAAAGTTACTTCTATATGATAGAATCTATGCCAAAAAATTACTGTTAGTCCCAGTAAACCCAGTTAACTACCAAAGACTGAATACAAAAACTCATTAGATATTTACAAACCACAGATGTGCAATTGGGAATAAAATAATAGTAACTTTAACCATTTAGCTTTTTTCAAAACATGGAGTTGGTTCTTACACTGAATCCAGCACCTGCTTAATACCAGGCTCTGCTCTGTGTAAGCTGTGTAGCGCTCTTATCTCTCATCTGCACAGCCAGGAGTGACTCTGCCTGTATAGTTCACAGTATCTCACAGCACATATGCAAGCATTTTCAACAGTGTGGGCACCTGTACTGTATGAGAAGGAATTAGTAGTTTTCAAATACTGTTCTCATCAAACCTGTTAGAATATGTAACAGAAGACACCTTTTTCTTTGTTTTATGTGTTTGTGCTAAAAAGGGGGTTGATCCTCCTGGGTTTGGGGTGGTGTTTAAATTTCTTTGTTTCTACCTTTTAAAAGAAACAAACCATGAACTACCAACTCTCTTGCCATAGAAATTCCTTTTGTGCATGGCATGTCTTTGAACTGTATTTTCCAATTTCACAATGTATGAAACAGACATAATTAAAAAAACATTTCCAATGACCAGCTGAGAACCTCTCATAAATGCATTCTTGGTTATATTTTATATTCTGCAACCAAGCAGATGCAAAATGCTTTACGATGTTTTCTGTTTAAACTATTTTTAACTGCATTTGGAATGTGACTGGAAGGGTAGTGATTACTAAATATCAACGGATTTTATTAGCACGAAAGGCTTCTAAGGAAAGGCCCAGTTTTACTTTTCATGGACCTTTGCGATAACTATTATCCTAATGCAGACATGATTAGCAAATTATTAATGAATTTGTAAGTGTCAGTGAGGCCCTCCCTGGTAGGCGCATAAGGCTTAAAAGAGGAATGGTGTATTACCACTGTGTGCAAAAGCCACAGAACCAGGAACTTGCTTTCCTTCATGCTACAGGACATTCCTGCCATAGGTGAAACCATAGTGGGCTTACAGAAGAGCAGGAACTGATTGACTGGACTGACTGGACACCACCATAGCCCTGTTAAGAGAAATGGGGTGAAATTAGGCTGTGAGCCAGTAATAGCCACTCTCTTGTGCATGTACATTAAGGCTTTCTAGCATTACTTGAACAAAGAAAATACATTTCTTTGACTGTTGTCAGTGGAGGGAATGGAGTAGGGTTTCGGAACACTCCTGCTGAACAGTTTTCTTTCAGCAAAGGAAGTTTTTGAGCTACTAGCTGTATTGTGTGTTGCTATAGTCCACCCACAGAATTCAGTCAGAGACTCATGCATGCAAGACTTAAGCAAGCAAACTCAAAGTGTGTTTAACTGCTGCATTTCTAAGCCTACCTGAGCTAGCACCTACCTGTTCCAGCAAGGCTCGTGTAGACCACGCAGCCAAACTGAATGACAACTGCATCTGAGAATGGTTGCCTGGCCAAAAGAGAAACTGGGTGGACAGTTTACTGGAGTTTGTAGAACTGTCTTGCCAACAAATGTTTTGGTGGGGTAATACTTGAGTGGTCAAGTTTTGGGGGCAATGTGACTAAGTAGTGTGTTACCAGCAGAGTACATTATCCTGGATGAAGTTCTGTGCTTGACTCTGCTGCTCTCAGTACCAAAGCCTCCATTGCACTTCTCTGTTTTAGCTGCCCGTGTCTTAAGTCCATGTTGAAAGCAGGATTAAACAAGGTTGTTAAACTTACCTGGAAGTTCACTGGAGCCCAAGTTTTCCTAAATATTTTTGTTTGTTATCCTCTTCAATATAGCAGGTTTTATGGCTTCTTAAGTGTGGGTTCTTTGCTTTGGGGGTTTGGGGATTTTTTCCTCCTCTGAGAGAGCCTGAGTTTCTCTCTTCCCTGCCTAAACCACACCAGCCATAGAAGAGATGCAGTAATGTAAACAGGAAAACTTTTATGGATCAGTCTGGGTTATATGTGGCTCTTGTATTTCTGAGTGTTCATTTAGTAATCTTTACTGCTAAGATGTTTAACTGTGACATCTAATAATTCTTGTGATAGGTATGATTTTTCAAAGTATATAGTTGTTTGTTAGAAATTCAGCTGAGACTGCTAACTACTTTTCAGATAACCTGTTGACTTGTCTGCAGGTGAAATTGCTTAGTAACTGCTAATCAAAGATATTTTTACAGCCTATCTGAAGTGCTGCTTAGCCTTTTTAACTCCTTCTTGGTTTCCACAGGTGTGAGTCCTCTCAGTTTCACATTTGCAATGTGAACTTTACCAAGCTATTTGTTTTTTTTATTCTAAACCAAAAAATTATGTTCATGTGCACAAATAACTGTAAGGTGGTCATATGTTATCTCTGATTCCTAAACCAGTTTAAGCCAAGACACATTTCACCTTAGTGGAAATCTTTATTGATATACTGGATAGTACCCATTGTGGTAAAACTTACACTATAAGGAAAGAATTAAGTAGGTTTTTATGCAAATAACTTCTTTGAAGCCAAAGAAAAATGCTCAAATACGCCCATAGTAGTCCAGAGCGTTTTGTAGTAGGCCAAAGACAGCTTCCAACACATTTGTCTTTTTGTTCTTGAAGTGAGAAATTACATCTTCTGGCTTTGAATCCAGGGGCAGGAATTGCTGTACTGTTACCTTAAATGTATTTGTGCTAGGTGCCACTCCTCTGCTCCTCACCTTGGGAATGCTAAATTAATTTCATCTTGGAGAGTGTTCAGACCACTGAAACTACACACTTGACCCAGCTTGTGAAATGAATCATAGGGTCAAGTATGGGTAAAAGAATATTTTTGTGATCACTCCTTGCCAACAGACAAACAAATCTGTGAGGAAGAAAAAACCCAACCTGTTATAACTGGTGGTTACACTGGTTTGTTTTGAATTTGCAATTGCTTGTAGTATCTATCAAGATATGTGTGTAAGTGCAAAGAGAAGTTGGAAACCTTTTGTTATAATCTTTGTGTTGGAGACAGGGCTGAAAATGTGAAGATTTTGGACATCCAGATAGTGAAAATGTTTTATTGTGTGTAGTGACCCTAAGTGTGTATTATATTGGGAGTATGTCCATTGGAAAATCAAGATTAGGAAAACTAATCTGCAAAATGCAGTTTCACTATACTTTTTTATCTCTAAGGGTCAAAGTATACATACTCCATCTGTCCCATGGCTTGTCACTTGGCAAAACTGAATACTGATTCCTGGCAAAATTGAGCATTCCTTTATTCTCTGCAGGGGCGGGCTAGCTGAGAGGTTATGTCGACTGCAGAACAGAGAAAGATCTGCCATTAGCTTTTGGAGGCATCAGTGTATTTCGGATGTTAAAGTCCCTTCAGGTAAGAAGCATTATACATACACTACTGTGTGAAAGTATATACTTACTTCTGTGTTTGTATGGCCCACATAGGGGTACAACTGAAGTTTATATTCTTCGTGGGTTTTGCCTGACTTGAGTTTAATGCTCTCTTGATTGTCTTCTGAGCTAATGTTGCGTTTCAGTTAAATATGATGGTTTATAATGTCTCAGTCATCAAAGTGTTTGAATGTAAGGGATAAAGAACTTGTTTTAAATAGCCTCCATCTAGACTCTTCACAGCTCCTTGATTTCCAGAATCACCTGAAGAAATGGTGCTTCCAGCAGGTTGTAGGACAATTCAAGGTTTAATTTATGGATTATTAAAAATTAAGAATTTTTGGTTCTTATTTCTTTATAACCACCTTTTCCTCTTTCATTTTTCTTTGGTTTGAAGTCAGCCGTATTCATGGATAAGTGCTGAAATTGTGAATGACAGCAAATATGGCCAAATAGAAGACAACTATGAAATGAGTGTGAAGCAGAACTACAGTGGACTCTTCACTTAAAAAGAAAAGATGGAACTTATGCAAATTAGTTACAAGTGACTGACAGCACCACCTTTTAGTAGTGTTTCTTGAGAGCTAATGGCTTCATGCAGTTTAAGTGTAAATAAATGGTTACTTTATTATCAGCTTGTGTATGTGTGATTGTAGGCTACGAAATTTCAAACATTTATTCTGTATTAAACTGACTACTTGTTTCTGAGCACATATTAACTTCCATTTATTTTTCAGAAAGTCCTCTGGTCTTAATTTGAAAACATGCAGATGAGGGAATCTATCACTTGCCTTGAGAGTTTGTCCTTAATTCCACTCCCAAGTTTTACAAGTGGGTTTTCTTCCAGATCTGAGTTTGTTTGGCTTCAGTTCTCCCTTTTGTTTCTTGTAAAGCCTTTCTCCATTAGATTAAAGAGCTCTTTAGTATGTGGCATTTTCCCTCTCTGGCGCTTGCATAGCAAAATCATGCTGCCTTACAGTTTTCATAAACTAAACAGACTGAGCTCTCTTTAAGGCTCTCTAAACCAATCTTCAAGTGATTTGCATGGATTTTTACTGCAGCTTCTCAAACTTTTCAGCATGGTCTTAAGAACAAGGACAGCTACTCCATATGTATTTTTGCAATTTTAGTCTCACCAAAACCGTTGGCCAGGTCCAGTTCACTACTCAGCCTCCTGAGTATGTTCAAGGCCTGTAATAAGTGTTAGAGTCTGGTTTGTCTTTGGTCACAGCATGATGCTGGGACATCATGTTGAATTGATTGTCCAATATGATTTCATAACTTCTGTAGCTGCTGTTTTCTGTGATCCAGTTTCCCACTCTCCAGCTACTGTTTGTGTTCCTTCTACCTAAACACAGGGAAGTTTGTGTTGTATCCAGGTCTGCTTCAGTTTAGTATGCCCAGCTAACCACGCAGTTCAGATCATTGTGTTTGTCAAGCCTGTCCTCTTTTAGTCACAGGTTTGCTTGAATTTGTGGTACCCACACAGTTCCTTATATTCTTTTTTTAACTTGTCTTTTCTGTCATTGATGAAACCCTTTAATAGCATGAGTGTTTAGTTCCAAATCGTGCTGGAATGCTCTTAATTATAATTTTCCACTGGTTAGAAGCTTTAACTAATTCACAAAGTTAGTTCTCTGAAATATTTTTTTGTATTCCCCTTTAAGGATACATTACTGATGGTGAAAATGGTTGTTTTTTCGTAAGAAGACTGTACGATTTTAAGTCACACCCAAACTGTTGGCTAAAGCTAGTCTCAATTTCTCACTGCAGCTTTAGAGGGCTTGTATCCTGTGGCCACTTGCATGCTACATGTTCAAAATGCCACCTATGTGGAACGGCACATTGTATTTCTGACCTTAATTTCTCACTTGTTTTTCCAGTCACTTTACCTAGATCTGATGTCAAGCTAGCTGGTCTCCAGTTATTGTAGGTCACTTTGTTTGCCCTTCCTGAATGCTAGCACAATATCATCATCCTTGTCAGTCTTCTGGAATTTCCCCAGTATTTGAAGACTGACCAGAAAGTAACCTCAGGGAACCAGAAATGTCTTTAGCCAACTCTTTGCAGTTCTGAAATGTTGAGAATGATACGAGCACACTGACTTAAAACCAGTCGAGCCTTCTGCATGTTGTTAATCCTACACCTGAGTTACTAATGGATACTTTATCATTCTCATGTGATATGAGGACATCTTATTGCTTCTTCTGAAATATGGAATAGAAATTGATGTTGCATAGGTCTGTCTTTTTAATAAAATGACAATCTTTAGTGTTCACTATAGTAATAGACCAACACCATTGCCAATATGCTAATATTCTTTATTTCCTGGCTTCACATGTGTCACTACAAAACCTTGTGTTTGGCTGCTCACCATTTTGTTAGACTTTCATTCTTAGGCTGAAATATTCCACACTAAACATCTGCCTCTGGCTGAATTCCTTTCTGTGATTGTTCTTTCTTTCAGAAAATGAGTCAGAATTTGTTAGCATTTTATGAGAAAAGGGCTATGGGAAAATACCTTGCCCTATTTTAAAGTACATTTAAAAAATTCTGATGAGTGTCTTCAAGACAATTTAGTTTTGGCAGAAGAGAAGCTATTTCTGGGATATGCCTTTTGTCATCATGGTGAAAATCTACGAGAACTTCGGCAAGTTAGAAGTTATTAGGACAAACTATTGTTTCATTTGGGGGTGTTCAAAAAACGGGTTGATGAAGCACTTGAGGCCATGGTCTAGTGGTTAGGAATATGATCGGATAAAGGTTGGACTCGATGACCCTTGAGGTCCCCTCCAACCGTAATTATTCTATGATTTACCCTGTGAGCATTTGCTAAAATTTCTGAAAAAAGCTGAATATGCCATAATTTAGGAATACACTTCAACTTCACAGCCTAAATTTCACTTCCAATTCCTAATCCTTATTCCAAAGCACAAGAATGATAAAACGATCATTAAAATAGCTGTGATAATATTTTGGGGACATTTTTTCATCTGAGGCAAAAATTATATTTTTTACAATTATTTTCACAGAATGGCCATACTGTTTCATGTCACCGAAATAAAATTGGTGTTTGGTTTGGAAAACATCAGTCAGAATGGTTGAAATCCTATTATGTAACTAAATAACCTTCTAATTGCTTCTAGTCTGGAAATGTGAAATGTCAGTACAGCAAATGCATACCACTTTCAGCTTTTATCTTTTTAGGTCCATACTAAGGGTGTCTCACTAATCTGAGATTCTTCTTGGATTTTTTCCCCTCTGTTTTGCCCAGTAATATTTCTAAACCACACTGTTTCCAGGACTGTTTCTGACTTCTGCAACAGAAGTAGAGGAAAGAACTTCTCAAATGACAAACTCAAAGGACTTATCAAAAGAGCCTGAAGATTAATGTGGAGGATTGAAGTAACTTAGTTGATGGGAGAGCTGTCACATCATTTTGGACATGCCATAGACATGCAGACCAGAAGTTCATTGCTAATGGGTTGTCAGACATTGGAATGGGCAGTGGTGGAGTTCGTATACCTGGAGATGTTTGAGTTGTGTTGACGTAGTGCTCAAGGATATGGTGTAGTTGAGGACTGTCAGTGTTAGGCTGATGGTTGGACTCGATGATCTTAAGGTCTTTTCCAGCCTAGATGATTCTGTGTGATTCTGTAAGGCAAAGGGGAGCAACTTCAAATGAGATCAGGTTGAAGTCATCCTTCCATTTGAGATTTAAGGAAAAACGTTTTCAGTAGTGCAGGCTGTTCCCTCCGTTGGGCACTTCATGTTACAGAATTTTATGCCTTTGTTTTGCTGTTGTTTTACTTTTATGTTGTATCAACATCCATGTTATCCAAAAACCTCTTGTTTTGGCTTTATTTTTTTAAAATTCCTTTGTTTGCTCCCCTGACCTCTTTCTGTAAGTAACCATTGTGGTTTGGCTGCCTCTTGGTCACTGGGATGAATCACTTCCCCAGAAAAGAGCATCTCCTTTCTGCACACACTTTCTGGGTTTTATGCAGTGTGTGGGGGTCTCACTTTTGTCTGACTCACTCCACGGGGTAGAAGAAACCTTTGTGCTTTCTCCATTTTGACAATTTTGGATAAAAATTGCATTCAGCAGCCTGTCTTTGTTTGGATAGGCACTCACTAAGAATGTGCATTTTTGCAAGGTGATTGGTAATTCCACTTCTGTGATCAAGCTAACCCTACCAGACAGAGGCCTTGAAAGGAGAGTAGACCAAAGCTACACAGTGTTGGTTGGATGCTTGCTGTGGTTTAGTTCTAACAGAGAGGCATGTCAGGCTCTTTGCCACAAATCTGGATTTTTTTTTTCTTCACAAGATGTAAGAGAGGTGTGTAGTCCCCATAACAGCAAGTGTCTGATCAGTTAAGCTGATGATTTGAGAGTACTATGTGCAAAGGCTTTTAGACTATTTGCAATCTTTTTCCTGTATGCAGTGCTGCAACTTCCCCATGAGGTTTCCTGTTTGGGCAGAGGAGATCTGGTGAGTTGAGAGAGAGGAAAAAGAAAACACCAAAACCCAAAAAAAGCCTAAACCTTTGTCTTGTCAACATCTGCAGGTTTTATCAGGATTGTATGATGTATAAGAAAACATGATGCTTTTCTGAGTTACATTCAGATAACTTTCCTGTCTACAGGAGATGACACTAACAATATTTGAAGCAAAGTCATGTAGATTCCTTCTGTAACTTCTGAAATTTTACTTTCTATACATTTTGTTTTCTATTGTTTTTCTTTTCCTTGCAGTTACTATCAAAATAGTTCTTTACCTAAAATGTAGAAGCATATTATTCGCTAGGATTTTTAATCTAGTACAAGATATTTGGTATTTGTTGGCCTGCAATGAAGATTTGGGATTGGATTACAATTCAATTTGAGTAGTAAACTGATAATAAAGCCCAAACCATTGATATTTCCTTCCAAACTGCTCCTTCCTCTCAGGGGGAAGTCACCTTCAAGGGGCAGAAATTCTTCAGTTTGCTGAGGCAAGTGGAACCACACACATGAGATGAGGACAGTGAAGCCCTGGAGATAAGGATAGGGTTTCACACAAAACACCACTTTTTCAGGAAGGCTGAAAGGCTTACAGAAGAGAATATAGACGATCACTCCCCCCCTTTCAGTTTCAGTGACTAGTTTAAGGTGGTGGGAAGAAAGGATTTTAGAGCTTAAATGCCACGAGACTTGCACAAAAATTTATCTCTGTGGATAAAGAAAACAAGGGTAATCCTTACAGGGTTTCCTTTTACCATGCAAAATTCTTCTAAAAACGTGAAAGTCTGAGCTTTGCTATTTGTTCCTTATTTCTGTAGTTCTTGATAGTTTAATTATGTAAGAGTTAATACTATAAATTAGAGACATGGCAAGTGGCCAAATTAGGTTTGAGTTGTTTTTTTTTTTCCTTAGCCAACTGCCTGAACTTCTTACAGCATTGGGAAGGAAAAAATCAAATGTAAACTTGTCTTTTTCAAATAAGAATTCTTTGTATTGTTTTTGTTTTCTTACGAGAAACAATAATGGCATGCACAGTCATTTTAAGTAGCTTACATATGTTCTTACAAAGAATGCATAATGTTTAAAGCACAGCCAAATTCAGCAGCCTTTTTAAAATGAATATAGATGTGGCAAGAAGCCATCATGCCTGCAAGATTTGGTGTGTTTTTGAGAAAAATCTTTTTAAATGGCTTCAGAAGTTACCAGTCCAGGAAGAATAATAACATGTATACATCAGAATAGAAACCAGATGTTTTTGTACAGGCTGTGAAAATGTTGGAATCTCCACCTGGTTTTCCACACCAGCTTTGGATTTCAAGGGTCTGCTTGGTATCTACATGCTTCCTGAGTTTGTTATGCCTGCACCTGCAATAATTTACGTGAGGGAGAAAGAAGAACAATAATGGGATGCCAGGCAAAATAATTTTTTTTCTTTTGATTTATGCCTGTAATTTGACATTTTATACTTTTTACACTTGAGAATGAAAGTAAAACTTTGTGGCCTGAACCAGAAAATGCAGGCTTGGCTGTTCATCCAGTGTAGATAATAAGTGCTGTCCCAGGAGGGTGTCTAGCAACTGCAGTTTTGGAACCCACATTAGACAATTAGAAGTTAAATGAAGTTGGGATGAAATAATGCCTTTGAAAAAAAATAACTGAGGGAGAGAAATCTGGAAGTGTGTTGCTAGTTTGCTTTAGTAAGGAAGGAATAAACTGGGGTTTTCTTTACCTCATACTTCCCTGATGTGTATCTGATCCATCCATCAGAACCAAATGCAGAAATTGACTTTCATTCTTAGTGCAGTAAGTACTATTCCCGACATTAATTGCCCAAGATTCTTTGTACTTTGTGGGAAATGTCATTTTATAAAAGCCTTTAGCTAGGATTAGTAGAAATTCAACTCAAGTGTAACACCTGCATGTCTTGTAGTTCATATTTCTAAAGAATTTGCCAGTTCAGTTGAAGTAAAATTTAACTTTTCAGCAATGTTCTTTAGAAATGTCAGCGAACTATGTCAGGTACGGTACAAATTTGCTTCTAAACTGCAGTTCATGTATACAATTTGTTTTATAGCTCTTTAAGCAGAAGTAACAGTAATTGGTTTTTCTTAAAAGCATCTGTCCATCTCCCATATCATTCAGATATCATTAAGATCAAGAGTTGTGCATTGTGACTGTTCAGCTGGTAAGAACAAATACAGGTTATCCTGACTGCCTTTGCACAAAACAAATATTTGTTAGCACTTTCTCAAAGACTGAGTTCAAGCAATCTCACCTTCCGTCCAGTTCCTCAGGGGTTTTTATGAGGTTGTGTGTTTTGGTTGTTGTGGCTTTTTTTCAGAAAGCTCTACTTGCATGAGTATAATTTTTTAATTGATTTAAAAGAAGGGTGTTGAAGTACTCTTCCTTTTTGTCTCTTGCCCTGCTTACTTGGTTTCTTTCATCCATGTGACTTACAGTGTAAGTCTCATGTCTGAGGAGTTGCTCTGTTATTTTGTCATTCTTGCTTTGCATGATTGTCCACGTGTATATTTATTGGTAGGTGTATGTGTTCTTTATTTCTAGAGACTTTTTGCTATCACAATAATTTCCACTCTGCTCTTCATACTTGCATAAGTATTATTATTTTTTTTTCCAGAGTGCTCAGTGGAGCAGAGCTGTAAACTCTTTTCTGCATTTTACTAAACTCTAGTTTTCTGTGTTTAAGATCTGTTCTGTGTGCTTATAGTCCACTGTTTTCTACATTGGTGCTATGGCCTTTATGAAAATTTATTTCTACCTTGTCATGTATGATTGTTGCAGTCAGTTACATTCTGATGGGCATATCGTGTCCTTCAGCCCTGTGGGTGAGATGCATTCTCTCAACATTGCAAGATTTTTGAATTCTCATGGACGAATGTAAAATTGAAAAATTCGGGAGTGCCCACTGTCACATCAGCGTGCCTGTGGATCGCTCTTGATGTGGTGGTGGTGGTGTTGTTACTGTTGATACTTCCGCTCAGCTGATCTGCATGGAGGTGCACTGACTATCCCAGCTAACACATTCAAATCATGCAGAACATGGTAAATTACCCTCTGCCTTGACTTCTTTAGGACATGGGAGGTGTCACATACCTCAGTTTGCTGTCCTGAAGCACTTTTCCTCACCCTGTAGGTCTCATAGGAACTGCTCTGCTGCTGCAGTTCTATCAACTGATTCTTTAGAGTCTTGCCTTTGAGAGCCTTCCATTCAAGGCTACAGGTGCTCTTTTGGAACGCTTGAACAGTAACATTTTAGCAAAACTCACCTGAGTGAGGTGAAACTGTATGTAGTCTTACTGATGTTGATATCTAATACATTTCCATACATCAAGTCCCATGGATCCTCTCCCTGCAGTGTGTTCAGCTTCCTGTCACTGTGTAGCAAGAGAAACATAAAATATGCTGTCCCCAAGAGATCATAATTTCTATATTTTTCTCCTCATTTGTCTTCTTGATTGGTAGTTATGGATTTAGTAAAACAAACTTTAGAGTTGTATTTCAGGCACTAAAGCCAGAATGTCTGAACATTTATTTATTTTTTTAAATTATGATCCTTGATGTTTGTCCTTTCTTTTTTTTTTCTCCAAACTGCTTTTTGGTTGTTAAGAGTCAAAGCAGACTGGCGTTCTTCTTAGCCTTCCTCCCAGGCTGCCCTTGACATGGCCAGTACATCATCCATGACCATGTACATTTGGTGTTGATGTGGCATAAAATATATGCATCTGCATGTATTTATAGGTCTGAAGATTAAGGGCCTTCACTCTGCCAGAGCCTGTATAGTGATGCTGAAGTCTTCAAAAGGCTCAAGATCTCAGGATTCATGATCTCCAAAGGAATGGGAAACTTTTTGTCTTTTTTTCCCTTTTTTTTTTTTTCAGCCCTCTCGGAATTCAGAGTGACACAGAACATCTGCAAAGTACTGAGTCAAAACATGTTTTGATGTCACTGTATATGACATGGTATATGACTGAAGGGCAGCATCACTCTGTGTACTGAAATAATAAACAGAAATGAAAAGAACTAACCAGGAAAACTGATGCATTCAGTGTGAAATTTGTTTGTGTATCTTCCATGCACTTGAAATATCATCGTGGATTAATTGAGCTACTTCTTGTCTGGATTGCAAATTGGAGTGAGATCCTGAGATCCCAGAGGTCACTTGGAATTAAATAATTAAATGTGGACCTAAGAGCAGATCTGCTACGTGGCCCGACCAAAAGCTCCTCTAGCTTAGGATCCTGTTTCTGGCAGTGACAAGAGTTATCAAAGTGCCTATGAATTAACAGGGCCAACACTTGATGGTATTTCTCCAAAGTACTGTCCCAAAGATCTCTGACTTGGGGACTTTCTGAAACAGAACTAGTGTCTGTGTTCTTAGTAGTGCTAAATAATTTTTTTTCTCCTATCAAGAAGTTACTGGTTGCTTTTCTGAACCCATGCATACAATATAGACCTGTTTTGGTTGCACAATTGTGAAGCATCAGGCTTTTTTGGAAATTATGTCCAAGGACTTTGCCAGGTTTGTTCCATTACTACTGTTGCCAAAAAGATCTTTCCCTGTGATTTCAAAGGTTCTGCTAACAGTAGCAGTGAGAGGTTGATGTCCCATTTGCCTAGATTTGGATCAGGATTTCTTCATCTATCTCTGAGGAGCCTGAAGATGTGGCTCCTATGTATGCTGGTTGGGTGGTGCTGAATCTGCCTGTCCAGCCTTCTCACGGCAAGGCTGCTGGATGGCTTTTGTCAGAGCTTCTTGTTTCTTGGCTGGGATGTGAGAGAGATTCTTGTCAATCATAGAGAGGCTTTACCAGAGTTACTTCCATGCTTAAGTGGTTTGTTCCTCCCACCAGTCAGTCTCTGCTGGTTTCACTCATTCTGGGCCACTTGTGGGGTCTGGAGGAATTACTTTCCTTGATCACGGTCCATCTGGCTATTATTTCTGTCTGTTGCCTTCCAGTGGGTGGCACTTAGTACAGCAGTGTTCTACAAAGGGTTGATGTGACCTTTATGGGTGGAAACTAACCCAGTTTGTCGCTGGTACCTGATTTTTCTTGTACTCTGGCCCTTCTGTGACCATTTTGAATCACTAGTAGCTAGCAAGTTGCTGCATGTCTTTGGGAAGGGTTTTTTTTCTTATGAAAAATTCTCTTAGAAGTGAGGGAGCATTACAGACCCTGGTGGCTGATTTCCCCTCCTTTTAAACAGTGATCTTTAGAGGAGGCATGTTGTTTATCCCAAATACCTCTGCAAAAATCACACTTAGCCAGATTTATCAGTACCTTTCTATCTCTCTTTGTGGCACCTTGAGCCTTGTGTACGAGGGATTGAATTTATACTTCATTCCCCTGGGATGAATAAGATCTCTGTTTATATTCATGGGGTCTTTCAAATGATCCTTGAGCCTGAGTCAGTGGATGTTTTCTCTGTCTTCCCAGCTGACTTGTGGAGGCTATGGAGGAGTGCTGGAAGGGGCAGCAGTCCATGCTAGGCTGTGTTCCAGGACTGCTGAGATGCAGCAGCTCTCTGTCACCAAGAGCTCAGAGTGCCTAGGGCTTTGCTGAGAAATGCACCTATGTCTGACACTGATCACGCAGCTATCTGGGTTTCCATCTTCATCTTCCTCAAGCATTGTACTGTTGCAGAAGCATTTGGCACTGAAGAAGAGCTTTATTAAGCAGTCCTCAAATTGCTGCTTGAGTGGAAGATTTCTAAATGCATCCAGGCAGCTGTGTGCTCTCTCTCTGTGAGCGTGCATGTGCATTGTCTTTCAGTGGGAGAAGAAAGGTTACCTTCATGTAGGTTAACTAAAGGTTTTTTAAATGAGCATTCCATAGGTACCTGCAGTTCTTATTCCTTCTCTCTTTCTCGGGGTCCCTCCACTATATAGCATTATGCCTAGAGTTAGTGGTTGAAAGATAACACTAGCTATGTTCTGACCCATGCTTTCATTACCATACTGAGTCCATTGTGGACACTGAGGCTCAAAAGCTGTAGAACGTATGTACACTTATGGTATCAAATGTGCCTGTGGACCTTGTGCCTTGAACAGCCAGTGTCTCTGTTCAGTGACTTCATCTTGCCTGTTCTTACTGCATGCTGAAGGAGCTTCTCAAAGACAGTCCAGCCTGGGCACCATGGGAGAAAAGAAGTAACTGGATAGTGTTTGAAACTGGCTTAATCCAGCCTGGTTGGGCTGTCACTGAAAAGAACCATCCTCCCTCAGTTCTTTCCTGCCCCACGTTCCCCTTTTCCATCACTTGTTCCTTCCTCTCCCTAGTGTCTGCTCGTGTGCTTTGGTGGCTTTGCAATTAGCTGGATCAGCTCATTGATTTTGTTAAAAACTATCCCTGAAGAAAGAAATTTGAGTGCTGTAAACAGAATGGGAAGTAAAGGAATATGCAATGTAAGAATGGGCAGGATTGAGCACAGTTATTACACCTTCTTTAATACATATTATTATAAGGTATTCTTCCTTGTTTAAGATTACCAGGTATTGCCGTGAAACCCGCACATCTGCAGGTTTGAATTTCTTGCACTGCAATTCTGGTTTGCAAGTGAAATTAAGTGAATGAGGACTTCAGTGAGCAACCGAAAACTTCTGTGAATTATCCAAGGGCAAAAGTAAAGCTTTTCCTTAAAGTAAGCTTTTCACGTGGATGAACGAACAAGTAAACTTCTCTGGAAACTATAGAAATTGCAGTCATCCAGCCCTTCTCCTCACCCACAAATTCTCCCTTCAATGTGCAGCCGCATATGTTTGATTTATTTTTGACTGACATAACAACACAAGAGCCAAATGAATTAAAAACTAAGCTGCATTCTGAGCTTTGGTGTTTCATCACGTGCCAGGAATCCAAAGTGCATTGCCATGTTGTTTGAGAGAACATCAGCGGTAATAATACTTTCTGAGTAATTAAATTAAACTATCTCTGTGCATCTAAATAAACAAATAGATTGTGGTTCTGTAGAATGTGTGTGTGTGCCAAGTGTGAGACTTGGCTTGTTGTTGAAATTGTGCTGCTTTTAATGTAGAAGCATTCAGCTTAATTTAGTATCAGCTCCCAGTATTTGCACCAACTTTAAGTCTGGCTTGCAAGAGACTCTGGTACCATGGTAGTGTTTTCCCTCCGATGTCTTTTAGAAGCTTTCATATAGATATGGTTCTTGTTTTACCTAGTATTCTTAACTGGTTTATAGTCAGAGGTATTTGAAAGAAAAATGTTGTTAGGTTGTTCTTTGTCTTCAACCTTTATCAGCTGAGTAACATATATGCAGCTGACCAATAAGAATTATCATAAAATTCTGCACGTAAGAGCTGTCTTAATACTTTTTAATAAACTGTTGGTGTGTTCCAAAATTGAAGTTGATTTTCTGTGACTTGGTTTTTAAAGTGGATGAAAATGCAAATTGTGCAGTATGTCTAGAGGGAAGAGGTAAATGCTCGGTTACTTTGAAGGCTGAGAATTTTTGTGGTTGGGAGAATTTGTTTATGCGTGCCAGATGACTTGGGGTTGACAGAGGACCACAACTGCAGCTAGTCAGGCAAAACAGAATTCAAGTGTGAATATTCTAAGTCTTTGCCTTTAGGCATACAAAACTAGTCCACACTCACACTTAGCAGAAGTTTGCACAAAAGCAGACTTAAACACAGTGCAGTGAGTATTCAGAGTGGCACTGCAGTGTTACAGCTTTCCCTGAGAAGGTGACAGTGGTGAAGAGTACTAGTAGCGGCAACCATCTCTCTTCATCAGCCAGTCTCAAAGAACTTGACAGAAAGGACTGGTTCTACTACTCCTGCTTCTTGGATCTGGAAAAGGAGGTCGAGCTGTAACGGGCTGGACAGAAATGGCTTATGTACATCACATGGGGGACTTTCTGGTGGAACCCTATCTCCTGCTGGAAAATACCAGTTCATGGGAAACAGAACGCTTTGCAGAAGCATGTTACATGTGATGAAAATTTGGTTCACATAAAAGTGGTTTTGAGAACATTTCGGTTTTATATTTCAAAATGACTTTATTTCAGTTTCAGAATAAAATGTAATAAAGACTAGGGAATACAAAACAGGGACAAAATGTTTTCCTTTTTTTGTAGAATTTAACTTTATTAAATAAACCTGAAAGGTTTTAGGGCCAAGTTTCTTTGGTTTGGGTTTCTTGAGGGTTGGGTTAATTTTTTTTGAAGTTTCTCATAAACTGAAACTAAAATATTTTGATTTATTTTCCAAAGGAAAGGCATTCACAATTGTGAAATGGGCCTTAAAATAAACAAACAAATAACTAGTAGAGCTCTGCCATTAAGTTCTAGTATCACGTTCACGGTTCCTCCCCTGCTTCTCCTTTGCTGTGGGAAGACAATAATTTATATCAGCTGTTTTTCTTGGGATGCTGTGTTTTTCCCAATGCAACTTGTGAATCAAAATGGGTAGAATTTGGGCTCTGCTGTCTCTGTCCTCTGGCACCCTGTCTTTCCCCACTAACTGTAGCATTCGGCAGGTAGATAACAGCAATTCTTCCCACAGTGACCAGAGTGCAAATCTGAGCAGGGCATGGTAAGAAAGAGAATAAAACTTACATAACCTTACATTACAGACCTAGGTCTGTCTGAAGAACTGCTGCCCTGTGCAGACTGCAAATGGAGCTAGAAGTAATTTTATTTCAGTGCAAAGTTGTTTCTTGTTCAGCACAGACAAAAGTGCTTAGAATTGAACTGTGGGGATGGTGGTACCTGTTCGTGTTGCTTTAAAACAAGAGAGCCTTCTGTATCCTGATGGCCTACTGATAAAATGGATGATCAGTTTTACAATAATTATTTTTAGGCAGTGCATCTATCTTACTCCCTCTTATTCCACGTTCATCTTCCAATATGAATCATCAGCTTTGTACCCAACACGTACTCTTCTAACTTGGTCCCTCGCAACTGTTGCTGTGAGAAAGGTCAAGGAGGGCAATCACAGCTTCACTTTTAACACTGTGTGATTTTTCCATTTTTAAATAAATTTATTTTGTCCAGTATGTAATTAAAAAAGACTGAACAAAGTGAATGAGTTGCAAGATAAAAAAGTTCAAATGTGGTGGGAGAAGGCTTCTTGTAGGGAGGTCATGATCTCATTGGTGTTTGGAAGAAGTGCAGGTAGGTTTTTATCTCCACAGTTAATAGTATCTATAAAGAGAAGGAAAAATGACCAGAAAACCTTAACATACGTCTTTTGGTGGGACAATGTATTCTACTCATGTGGATTTTTTGCAGTAAGGCAGATCTGCAGAGAGCAGGGGGATGCACATCTCCAGAGTGCCAGAATTTCTTTCTTCTTTTCCAGACTTTGCATTTTTATTTTTCATTTTAATTTACTTTCCAGATAAATCTGGTGTCTTAATTGTGAAGATCTTGGAAATGTTTGAGGAGTGTACAATACAAGTTGCCATCTGCCAGCAGCTGGAACAGTCTCCTGCTATGCATTCATCCGAGGATGCTGTCATCAGTGCAGGAGAACCAATACTCAAAGTCCTCTTTGCAAGAGAGACAGCAGCTCACTTGAAGAGCAGGCCACAGGATGTCATCCATATCTACCCTCCATGGTGAGTAGGGAGAACTGGCAGAACTGGCCACGCTTGCTATAGCACTGCAGAACAAAGTGGGGTTGGTGGAATGCTGGGTTGCATTGTTGTGGGAAAGACCTTGGGGGGTAGAGGGGAGAGCAGGGCTCTCTTGTGGTCATCTGTCTCTGGCAGCTGGAGAGACTTTGACAGATACCTTAAAGATAGCTCAGATAACAACTAAATGTGTATCATAATGCCTCTAGTGTTGCTTACGGCTTCAGTTTTGTTTTCACTTAATATTTTCATGTTTAGAGCAACAGAAAGGCCTGAGCAATGCCTTATCAATGATAAGGCCAATAAAGTGCATACTTTCTGGTAGCAAAGTAGTTCAGGAATGCTCATCTGTTGGTGTGAGTATGGGTATAATGTTTCAGTGGAAAAGTCTGTATTAACTGCATAGCATTCGGCAAAAACAACATGCAGCTAACAAAATGGTGGAAAAAAAAAACAACAAGAAATGAGGTTCACACTATTCTTAAGGAATTGGTAGACACATTTTGGTAGTTCCACATTGCTGCTGCTGTCACTGTCTTCAGCACAACCCTTTCTGGAATTCTTCAAAATGTTTGATCTACATTTCTGTTTTTTTCTGAATTGGGTTACTTTCCTGATTTTATGGGGTAGCATAAAGTGATGAGATTTCTAGTAAAGCAGCTGGTTGCTGGTGGCTAAAGGTTAGAAGGCCTACTCTTCATAAAAATTAAACAGAACTTTGAAGTAGGAATATTACTCCTCTTTTCACTCTTTTCCACCCAAATTATGAAAGAGGAAATATTTTTCTTCTTATGTATTTCAGCATTCATTACCTGACTTTTAGCCTCCAGCTGCAGTAGAATCCTGCCTCTAATGTTTGACCATATCCTTTTGAAAAATACTTTATACTGTTTTGCAAAGGTGTGTCTCTGGTTTTTATCTTCACTGATAGCTGCAAATGTTTTTTGGGTTCCCCAGTTTGTAACCTTTCTCTTCTAAAATGTTGTTTAACTCTTTTTGGAGGCAATTCAAAAATTAAGAGAAGATACTTAATCTGTGGTTTATTATGGCTACAGATACAACTACTACAACTATTGTTTAGATGTAAATAGATTGGTAGCTAAGGGAAATACAGCTGAATATTAATTAAGTCCTAGTCTGATGTGAAATAAGTCACTGCCTCTTTTTTTCCCTTCTTCCCACCCCTAAAGTATTGATGTTTGTTCTTGTTTACCTTTTCCTTCAACAAGCTTCTTTTCATGCTTTACATTTGCTTTTGTTTCCCCCTGTTTACTTCTTGTTTCTCTCTCCTACAAAATTCCATCTTAGTTCTGTTTTTCTCTTCAGGTTTCTCTGTTGTTTTTAAACCACAAGGCATTGCATTTGTGGTGCTGTATCTTTCTGCATAGACCTTCACCTAGACAAAGATTTTTGTACCAGCAAAACCATTGTAGTCAGGGTATGATTCAACTTTTTTTTTCATCCCCTTATTTTTTCTTCTCCTGAATGGTTACTGTCAGTATGCTTTGTGTGTATAAGTCCTACACTGCTCCAGCTTGTTTCATGTCTGCTCTGGGAAGATGTAACTCTGCGCTGATACAATCTTTTCCAGATTACAAGCGTCTGTAACTGTACTCGTGTAGTCTTCTCATTTGTTTAAAGTCTAAGATGTTCTGGACATAAAACTCATTTCTATATATATGTAAACTGAGATGTCTGGAGAAAACTTCATAGCTGTCTGTCTTCCTAGAAATATAACTTTTTATTTGCTTTTGTTTGGGTGTTGTTTTTTTTTTATTTTAGTAGGATGTGCTTTTCATGTGTAAAGAAAAGGTTATTTCCGGAATGCCTGGGCAAGGGATCTGCTTGCATTTTCAGAGTTGCTCTCCTTACCTATGTGTCTCTGAAGCCACTTCTTTATAAAGACTTTAGTCAGTAGTGGCAAAACTGCATTGTATCTCATCTTTAGTTCTATTTTCTGTTGTTTTGGAATTATCTTAATGTCAGTTGTCTCTTTGTTTATTCAGCCAGGTGTCAAAAGAAGTTAGGCTGGGTACTCTTAAACTAAACCTACTAGAGGCAGGGAATGGTTTTGTTTTAAGTTGTTATTTGGCACTTTTAGTTTACATTAATTGGAAATTGCACTTGTACACTTAATGGAAGTTTCCTCTATCACATTTACAAGCTTCTGTTCTGTTAAACTCTTACTTGAGACCTCTGAATGCTGAAATGTAGTTTCTGTTACTCTGTGTTGAATTTGTACTTCTGTTGTTAAAAACAAATACTGTTTGTGTTAAAATGCTTTCCTGTCGATTCAAATGTGTGACTAGTGTAAAAATCAATTAACTAATCTAACCCTGACGTGGTGAAATAAGCATATTTATGTATCTTACTGATATGACCAGTCAGAAGCAAAAGGGAACAAAAAAAAGTAGTAGATGCAAGGGCAGACAATCCTTGAATGACCTGTATGTACTTGAAGCATACAGCACACTGGCATCATCATCCTGTATTTTGAGATATTGTATAGTAAGGCAGATGGGATGAGATGGGGTAATTTATAAGTGGACTACTTTTGCTGCTGTAAAGTAACATCCTGAGTGTAGAATTTCCTGGTATCTTTAAAATAACACCTCAGAAAGATGTTCTGACTTTGTTTTTTGTTTTCTGATCAGGCAGCTGAGTGAGTAGGTTAGACGCAGACACACAGGGTGCTGGCTTCTATATGTGATTATTTGTGAGCAAAATCCAAATGCAGCATTTTGGAGCCTTTGTAAAATTAGACTTTGCTTTTGTAACTGTATTTGTACGTGTTGTGAACTCAGTGCACAGCTCGATATGTGAAGTGTCTCTGGCAGTAGAATTGCATAAATACTTTGGGAAGAGTGTTTAGAGATTTGTTGATATATTTGTTGGTGTTTGTTTGAACACAGAATCCCACCACATTTAAGCACTAGAATACAAGCAATTTAATTTTAAAAATAAAATATTGACAGGCAGCTGGTTATAAGAATCTTATCAACCTTGCTCATGAGAGTGATCCCACCAACTTTGAGGAGCTCTGTGTCAGAGTAAGAATTTGCAGGACTGAGTCCTGATTTCTTTATAACTGGATATGGATTTCTTCAGGTCTGGTGTCTTAAGGCGCATATTTACAGTCTTGAATAAAAGGTACTTCGTGTAAGAATTGTCACTTGCTATAGGGAAAGCAACTCCGATAGGCTGATTTAACATGTTCAAACCAGCATGTCTGGTGGAGGAAGGAGCTCAGCTGCCTGGCGTCTGAGGTGTCTGACCGGAACCTGCTCTGATCTTGAGGCTATATAGAGTATTACTGCAGTGTTGTATCTAAGTAAAGCCTGTTCACTTGGACACATCACATGAAAACGGTTGGATATTTTGGACTGGAGCTGCTTTGTGTCTGGCCAGCTGGGAACATAACAGGCAAAAGAACTCAGCCCTGCCTGCCCCTGCCTGCGTAGGCTTGCCTTTGGTTGTCTTTGCAGTGCCTGCACAATCTCTTGGATAAAGATTTTTAATGAACACCTCATAATTTTTACAAACTGAATCTGAATCATTAAGTGTTCTTAATAGCTGGAAAAGGAAAAGCTTATTACTAAGTGTAATGAAATTGTTCACTGAGCTTTTATTCACTTTGCAGAAATACATATCCAGCAAAAAGTGAACACTGCTTGATACTGAAAGATGTGAGAGGTTCCACTGATTGTGATTTTATGGCTGGGATTTTTTTGGTGGTTTAATTGTAAAAAATGTTAGAAATGTTTTACCACACTTAACAGAGGGTGTTAAGAGTTAGTATTTTTAGATACTTCAGGATTCATGTATCTGCTGACAGCAGGGCTTGAGGATAGACAGTTTCTTTCAGATACTCCTGCCTCCTCCTTGTGGATATGCCTGCTGTTGAATATTCAAGGTAAATTAACCTGAAGAAAATGGTGCCTATTAGAATTATTTTCCTTGCCATTAAATTTAAGAACTTTGGAGTGTTTTTCATGTATTTCTGAAATTAAAATTACTAGAAGTATGTTGATAATAATACAGTTGTTGGCAATAGCAATATAAACCACAGATCACATTTTATTTGGACAGGCTTAGAGATCAATCCATACCTGTTGAATGTGATGGTCTGGTATGAAACTTGTAGTTCAGGAGGTTCACATGCTGTGCATAACTGGAGGGCTGGGACAGTATGAAGGGGACAGAACCACTTTGTGTTCTGTTCTTGCACTGCCCGTAAACACTGGCCGTTATGTGCTACAGAAGACAGGATCCTTGGCTGGGTAGCTGCTATTCCCTATGCAACTTCTCTGTGCTTAAAAACAAAACCAAAAAAAAAAGAGAGAGTTTATTTTAGGCGCTCAATATGGCAAGTATATAAAACACTTAACTCTGTGACATCAACAAGCAACTTCAAAGTTGTTCTTTAGTTTATCTTAACCTATAAAACCATGGGGAACCATAATTACTCAGCTTTGAAAGTGTTCCAGTGCCTGGTGAAAGCGTTTAATGTGGACTTCTCATTTCTACTTGCATTACATTAGATTCAGTCTCTCTGCAGTGAAAGAGGTTTAGAAGAGTTTGAATTATTTACTGCCAAGAAGAGCTCATACAAAACATTGCTGCAGTTCAGCTGATGTACAGTGATGAAACCTTGTACCTCAGGTCCTTTAAGGTGGGCCAGTGATGGAGTTTGCTGTAGAAATATGCAAGCAAGCTCTGAACAAGTTTACGTATGGGAAGCAATCTAGCTTTGTGGACTTATTTATTCTTCTACTTTAGAATTATCTTGGATATGCCATAGGCTGTTCTGTTGGCTGAACAGGACTTATGATAGATGGGTATGTTACTGTGATTTTTTGAGTTGTCTTACTTAATACACTCTTACATTGCATGGTCTTACATAATCTTGGTGAGCAATAAGAGTACCAAAACAGGGAGCTAACATGAAACAGGTGTTTTGAACCAGCGTGACTGGTGTTAAAGAGGGTTTGCCTTCCATTTGATGAAGACAGAGACTTTTTATCACTGTTGCTCTCACCAGTCAAGGGAAGCATTTAAGAACATTGTTACAGAATACCTCCCTATCACAAGAAAGATCATGTGAAAGTAGGATCTTGAGCTTCATATATTAGTGAAATGCTGAAACGACCTACTGCTGGTCTGTAAGAAGGAAAGCATCTATATCCTTTAAAATTTTCTCATTCCATAAAGGTAAAATACAAATGGGAATGAAAGACATGTATGGAACATCTTTTGCATAAATTCAGTTTCTCTACTTACTCCACAGAGAGGCAGCTTCTTTGAATGCTTGATTGGTCAGTTGGACAAAACTGATCTATGTTCACAGTCGTCTTGTGATGAAATCTAAGTATTTATAAATATATATATACACACACGTACACATATAAATATTCAAACGGATGGAAAAGAGGGGAGGAAAAAAGATCACCAGGAAAAAAGATCCCTCCCATCAGAAAGATGTTAGCTCTGCCTTTGCATTCTTTCTTTGAAGGTGTTACAATAGCAGAGAACCCTGGTAAGGGGATGAGGCTCACTCAGAAGATAAAATTCTACAAAACTAAAGAGCTGTAAAGCCAGTGTGGGCACTATTTCTGAAGTACGTATGGGAATGGCCTTGAAGCCAAAGATCAGATTGTATCATCTGCTTGGAATTGCTCCTCAGAGATCATGCAGTTGTGAAAATTGAAGCTCCTTTCAGAAGCTGAAGCAGCTGCAGGTTCTTGCAAGTGTTTATATTTTTTTTGTTAGGATATACCTTTTCTAGTGCGATCACTTCAAAAGAGATGAGTTGTCTTTTGAGGATAGGAATATATATACTTTTTGTGAATGGAAAGTTGTCTCTAACAAGCTTTCAATATAATTTCTTCAATACTTCTGTTGCTTTATCCATTTTTGACAGAGTAGTCCTTAGGATTTTACTAATTTTTCTATTTTTTAAAATAAATTTGATTTATTTTTTTTTGTTGTCCATCCCCTCATGTAAAGGGAGAAAGTTGTACGTGTAGAGCTGCTCAGGTATATCCTAATTTATGTCTCAAGAATTAAAGAGATTAAGCCATTGGTATTATTTGTGTTTGTTCATCTTGCATGTAGGAAATCAAAATAACACCATTTCTTAGTAATCGAATCAATGAATAATTATATTCCTTCATAGGTGGATGTCATAATTGGAAAAATACAGAATTACAAAGCTTTGATTCTAAGAGGAGAACAAGTCGTTATGCTGTTTCTGTGATTTGTCACAACCACCTGAAACAACAGACACCTGGTATTTCACATATAGGCTATGTCTAATAAACATAGTAGCATGATCACACTTTTACAGTGAAATAGACTTGTTTATTTTTATAACTATAGCATAGACAGATATAATATATGAATGTCATACATAATATATTAGTACCATGAAAAACAAAATAGACTGCTCTCTATGAAAGGGGTTTTCCATGGAGAAAAGAATGGAAACACGTTTGGGGAAGTTGGGAGCCTCAAGGTAGTAAATCCAGAGTTCTTTAGAAGATTAAAACTGGATTTTTAAACATGACTGTCTCTGGGCTAATAGCTGATGGTATCATGACATGCTGAAAAAGGGGGCTTTCCAGTGTATTGTACCAATGAAATGCTGGGTTTTGTTGATATGTTTGTTTGCTTTCAGCCAAATCAGAAGGGTCAGAAGCGAGTGGTGTGTTTGCAAAGCAGCAGCTTGGTTTTTTACATCAAAGCTAAAGTGCATTGCTGTCGGCACAAAAACCTCCAGGAGGGGTGGAATATGTCTCTGTCCAGACAGATGTCTGAACTGGGGACATGCAGTCAGTTGTTATGATCCCGGCTCACGCAAGCAGCAAGGGCTACCCAGGCAGCCTGCAGAGAGCTCACCTAGAAAGGAGCATTGTGTGATGTTCTCGGGAGGTAATTCTCAGGATGACTTTCTTCAGTATGGGCCTTTTCACTTGTAAGAATAAAGGAAGTGTAGAAAAGGGGCAGTGAATGTAAACAGCCTGGTTTATGCTGGGTATGTGGTTTTCTACATTTTTGTTAAATACTAGATACCGTCCAACATTGATTATACTGGAATGATTATAGTGTCCAGTTAATGGGAAAAATCTTAGTCACCTCACTGTGGTGCTTACATGCTGAGGAATTAGCATACATTTTAGTCCATGTTTTTTAGGAACAGAAGAGGAAAATTATGTTTTTAAACATCCATTCCTTACAGTCAGTGATGCTGTTTATGTTTGAAGTTATTGGGAAAAAAATATTCTGTGAGAATTAAAATGTCCTATCCTAATAATCACAAAATATTCTTGTCCTGAAAATCTAATAATGTGTCCTTTTTTTTTTTTAATGGAAGGTCTGTACTTGAAACTTTCCAGCTTTTATAAGTGAGGAAATTCCAAGCATTTTGTAGTGACAGATACTGTTAGTGGGTAGTTGTCCACTGACGTCAAAAACGGAGGATGGCGAACAGCTTTGTTCAAGTCAACGAAAAATGTATGGTCTTGGATAAACTCTGTTTAGCAACGGAACTATCAATGATATACGAGCAGCTTCACATGAGTTCCCATGTGCATTCAATCCAATGCTAAATTCCAGATCTTGTTTAATGAGCAACTGATGGAGCCAAGACCTGGCACTGCATAAAATCCTGCAGTCTGCTTTATCCAGTCATGAAGGAAAAACAAGCTAAATAAGTTCAGATGAACAAGTTCAGAATTACTGCAGGGTTATTAAAAAGTTGTGATTTGTATTCCTCTGCTAATGTTTATGACTAGCACATTTGGGACGTGTAAAACAATACTTCATTTGTAACAAGACTATGTGCCAAATTTCCTGCAGTAGTTTAACCACTAAAGAGCAAGTTTTGACTGTGTGAATGGGTTTGTTTAAATGTTTAAGATCATCAGTAATCAGCTATTTTTTTTTTTTTTAAATTTACATTTTAAGAAAGGATGATTTCTTGTTGAATTGCTCCTCAGCACTTTCACTTTGTGAAATACAATGTATTTCCATAGCTCATCATAGAGAAACAATCTTCAAGTCAAGTGGCATTGTCTTTAGCAGGTGTGATTTGCTACTGTAATGATAGGTGTGTAGTTATGGTAAGATTTTTACATGCAATTCTATATGCAGTTATGTTGGGCTTTGAATATACTAAATATTTTATACCACAGTGGGTTTTCACACTAAGCATGCTTGTGTCCTTACACAATTCTGTATGGCCAAAGAGATGGATAAAGCGTGAATTTACCAAATTGTCATGTCTGGTGGTTCCCTTCAAGATGAAGGTATGCTTTCTCTGTCTCCTCCTGAATGTCATATTTAAGTGTAGGTAAGCAAAAGTTAATTACTATACTCCTAGCAGAAATAATAATTAAAACCCCAAGTATTTCAAAAGGGGAATGTTGCTTTCAAATATTTGAAAAATTTGGAATGTTGCTACCCAAAATGCAGTATTTAAAACATCTCTGCTATCCTGGGGGTGGGGGCATGGCAGGGCAGGGGAGAACAAATTCTGCTGTTACTTCTACCAGGCAGATTGCTTTCCTTTCAGTAAAACCTCATGGAAAAAAATGCCCATAGTTTTATGTATTTTTGGCAGCAAGAATGTACTTTAGTATATAAAGCAGTTCAGCTGTGAAATATTTGGTGCAGCCTTTTGTGTGTTTCATGAAGCTTCTCTTCCTACCAGTCTTCTGAGTCAACATTAACCATGCCAATTGCAATGTATTACTTCTCCCCTAGTGGCAGGCTCCTCTGACAGCTTCCTGAGATGTCTTGAAAGAGTATTCCTCTTGTTGCTGTCCCAGTACAGCCTTCTGGCAGACCAAGTTTCTCCCAGCAGAAGTATCAGAACAGTATCCATGACGTTAGAAGTTGTGTGCAACCATTAAGTTTACCTTTGAGGACTTCACTGTATGTTTTGAAAGTCAAATCACTGATATGGCTCCAAAAAAATCATATTTGGCAATATGTGGGAAGGGGTTTTTTTTGTGTGTGTGTGTGTGTGTTTTTGTGGTTTTTTCCCACTCTCTGTGGACTCTTGAAATTATCTGCTGTCTCTCTCCTTGATAAAAGTGTTAAGAAGCCTAGTGAACATTTCTGTGGATGTTTCTGGTTTTGATGGTTCTTTATCTCCCCTTTTCTTAAGTCTTGGATTTTTATTTTTTTGATAAGTGGTGTGTGTTTATTGTAGAGCAGATCATGATGATGGGCTTTGCATAGTCTTCCTGGGAATCATTGCCCATAGTCAGTCTCCATGGTCCTTGGCTGGCATAAAGAGAGGACTGCATGTCCACCTTGAAGCTGGTGCTGCTGTTCACAGCACATCTGTTAATGCAGACCCAAATCTTCAGCTAATACCTTGTAATTTGAACTCAGGTTGTGAAGAAATACCCCATTTTTCCATCTCTGAAGTATTGTCAGGACAGATGTTGTAGATCTTAACTACTCCTAAAAAGCCTGCAGAGTATCTACTGAAGTGCTGTGTGCTACAAGACACTGAAAGCACTGAACTCAAGAACACTTCAGATTCAGTATAAAACCATAAATTGTATTGATTGTATTTGTGTTTTCATTTGTCTTCCCAGCATGGCACAGCATGTCTGCCTTTTGTGTTTCCTGGAAACAAATCAGTCCTCTGAGTTGAGGTTCATTTTTGAGAAACGTGGGCAATGCAATCTGCATTTGTGCCTTAGCAAGTACTGCTTGTCTTCTGGTTCCCTGAGCTTCTCATGAATGTTCATTTAATAGGGCTGGTATTTTATGCATTGTGAATGTACAGATTGAGGGAGAGATCAATTTTATTGATACAGGCTTAAAGGAGCCCAGATTTACAGTATACGTACATAATATTTGTTCTTCAAACTATTTGAAAACTTTTTATATTGAAATGTTTCTTACCTTCCATCTCTGAAACAAAAACAAATAAGCTGCCCAGTATTTTCTTTGTCTTTTTGCAGCCTCCTTTGCTGACACTCATGGCTTGCAGTTTGAGAAGTTCTGCATAATGTGATTGTTTATTTTTGCTGGGAGATATTTGACTCTAGGAGTTCACTTTCCAATCTTGCTGTATAGCAGGGAGCCATTTGCTAGCTAAACTCAAAACCAAACCAATTTTCAAACCAAACATCAACATAACCACGTTATCAACTTCTAGAACAGTTCACCTAACCCTTGAGAATTGCCTTTGGTTGCTGGTCACTTCAGATATGGCTGTAATTTCCTGATTTTTGAGGACTGCTGCTTGGGAAGGTATGGAATCGCATTTAGGTTTACTGGTTACCCTGAAACTGCCCTTAGCACCAGCTCAACTTAGAGGAGAATATAAGGGGGGGAAATTTATTTCTACAACCTAAATATAAATGACAAAGGCAAACCCTACACATTGAAGAATGCCTTCATGAAAGAGGTCTGAGATTTGGAAATACATGTAATCTTATATGTAAAGCCCCTCTATGTCTATTTAGATTAAACTCTCAACACTCATTTTCTAAATTCGTATAGGTGTTACATGGTTGCAGTGTTGATTTTTTTGAAGCTCTTCTTGAAAAGTAATTTCCTAGTAATTTTCCAACACATTATCGGTTGCGTTGATATACTTTGGCTATGTCTAGGTAGAGCAATTTTCCATCCAGAATGTGGACTAAATATATTAGTTAATATATTAAATTCATTGTTAGTTGTAGTTCATTTATTTAACTGCTATCGTAATGCTAGTACTTTATTAACTATACATGTATTGTGGACAATTTGGAGAAAAATACTTGTTGGAAGCTGGCAAGACAAAATGCAGCCTTGCTGTATAACCTCATCAGATGTTAAAACTTATATAAAATGTGTATATTAACATCTGTAGATCCTACACTGTGAAAATGTAGAAGCCAGAGCAGGATGCATGGTTTACTATTGCTATTTACTGAGGCTGGGCATGATGGTAATCAAATGTGTTAGGGCTGGAGTCTGGAATGAGAGATCCTCAAGCCTGGGCATCGAGAGAGCTGCACTCTCCTCCCTTTAACTTCTGCTTTGGCTTTCCTCAGCTTCCTAAGCTGTTTTGGAAGTGACACGAGCAGTCACAGTGCTGATGAATTCAATACTATCTTTATTTTACTATGTGGTGGAGAATGCTTTCCCTTTGTTGTATTTCCTTTCAGTGTGTTGTGCTTGTTGTCCCAGACCAGTTGTTCCTGGCACTGCGCTGTGCACAGAATCAAATTTACATCATTTGCTTTGAAAAGGAAGTATTTTAACAGGTTGTTGAGCAGTATGGTTCCTGGTGTGGCCTTGCGGTGGGCACCAAAGACCCTACTGAAGAGGCACGCAGCTGGGCGCAGGCCGGGGCTGAACCTTGGGTGGGAGAGTTTCAGGGAGCATTGTGAACATTGCATAAAGACACCTAGTTCTCTTTATGAAATCCCTGCTGACAGGAGTCATTTTACACGGTGCAGTAGTGGGAAAACACTTTCTTCAGTAGCATTTCCAGAGTAGTTCCGGGGAGGGGGTGGGAGGCCAGCCGGGTCTCTGGGCTGCAGCATGCCCCGGTGGGGCTGGATGCCCACCGGCAGCCCCTGCGCCCCTGCCCTTCCTGACAGCTGCAGAAGGTGGCAATGTTGTCAGCAGAAGCCCAGGTAAAACTTTTGCACAGCCTTTACTAACTCGGTACCTTATCTGTTCTGAATGTAGGGATGTGCTCACTGCACTCTTTACACAACTTTCTTCCCCATAGTGCTGAAGAAGGCTGTGTGCCTTTTAGTTTAAGACTCTTAAAGACTTCTTCATAGTGGTTGTCACTGACCTTGCATACTGACAAACCATCTTTCATCTGGAGAGTGAAACTGATCATGTTAACTGAAGTTTCATTTCTACAAAACACTTGTAAAATGTTTCTGAAACCCACTGTCATTTTCTGGTGCTCTCCCTCAAGATGTTTACAAACTGTGTTTTGAAGTGAGGAGAAAGTGCTTTGCCAGGGGAGAAACTGAGCACTTCCCTGCATGCCAGGAGTTTTGTAAAGAGCTGCCTCCTGGTTCTGACAGGCTTTTAACCTGTTGAAAGCCTAACAGACCTGGTCGTGGGTTTGGTGGAAATGTTTTTCTTTTCATATTTCAACTAACTCCTTGAATCTTCTTAACTACTTCAAATGAGCCTCTCTAAGACTTTTGTGTATTGTGGTATTTAACATTGTTTAATGCTAATTCTCTGCCCTCAGGAGAAGTATACAAGTTATTGGTTTATGTTATCCTATTCCTTTCCTCTTGACTCTCATCTCTTGATTCTGCTGTGGTAAATCCATCATTGATTTTGAATTATCATGAAACCTTTTAACATATTAATTACTGGGTTCACGTCTCCATGCTTCTTACCAAGCCTTTGTGACAAAATGTAATGGATTTCATCCATTTAGGAGGTCAGATGGAGAAAAAAAAATACAAATTCTTGATGTACTTTACAGTAAGCAGAGAGCAGATAGGATGACATTATCTTGTAATCCCCCACCCTCCTACTTAAATTTATTTGCGACACAAATAACAATTTTTGCTGGACTTCTTATCTAGTTACTTGTTGTTTTCCATAAGGAAGGAAGTCAGCATTTAGATGCCTGATGCTGTACAATTTCTAGAAGTTTAAATAATCTTTGAAGTTATGTGTGTGTCCCCTTCCTGACCAGTGTATTTCTTGGGGATGCTACTCACTGCATTAAATATATACTGGAGGCATCTGGTACTGCTTTGGTCTCTGTTAAAGATTGTCTGCTGTTAGCAAAAGCTGTCACTGTATGGATGCTTTGCCTACCACCACTCTTCACCCTATTGTGCAAATGGTCCAGCAGCTGTCCACAGGAACCCTGGATAATGGCTCCTCATTATTACAGCAGAGTAAAGATGGGCTTTCAGAAGCCAGGCTGGGGTTTTGAGCAGTTTGTCTGGCAGAATCTGCTATATACTATCTCTCGAAATGAAATGACAAGCCAGTGAAAGCTTTCTTTTGAGAAATCTCTTTTGCTGAGCTGTGTGGGAGACTTTTCCTTTTCAAAATTGAAATGAAACACTAATAATCTGCAACTCCAAAGAGGAAATAATTTAAGATACCATGGGTTATTACCACTGTAATTTTTGTAATTATTTCTTTTTGTAGTAATTGCAGTATCAGTCATCTTATTGCTTTAAGAATACAGTGAATATGAAGAAATACTTGATCTTGGGACTTTTCTTTCTTTAAACACTGATAAGTAATGTGGTCTCATACTGTTGTCATCATTATAATATGGCAGTCCAAGCAGTAAAGGTAAACAAATTGAGGCAAAACCTTTGTGATCATTAAGTTTTCACATTAAAGGAAATAAATGCTATGTGCAAATATAAAACTTGGAAATAAACACATTTAGAACTTTTAATTTCTCTTTCAAACCAAAGGGAAAGAGGAGGCTTCTCTGTGATTTCAGAGTATTGTTAATTGTTGTTATTGTTATTTATGGCCTCAAGTTGCATCAGGGGAAGTTTAGATTAGGAAGAAGTTCTTTACTGAGAGGGTGGTTAGGCACTGGAACAGGCTGCCCCGGGAGGTGGTGGAGTCCCTGGAGATGTTCAGAAAACAAGTGGATGGAGCACTTGAGGCCATGGTCTAGTGGCTAGGGAAATGATAGGATAAAGGTTGGACTTGATCCTGGAGGTCCTTTCCAACCATGGTGATTCTATGATTCTAAGCCCTCATAGCTATTAGGAGCTTGAAACAGTAAACGGCTTAGTAACAATGCAATTATATCAATAAACCTAACATCAAAATAACTCCCAAAATTTATCTACAGATGGTTCCATTTTGCATTACAAAAGAAGTTTTCTGAAGTCCATTTGCCTAAAACGAAGGTTTTAATGGAACAGCTTAATGATTTGACCTCAGATCTGTGTGTCCCTTTTTTGAATGCAAATATGAATACCGAAGCAATTAACTCGGTAATTTACCAAGTCCCACCTACACTTTAAGCGCAGTTGGCTTGCTGTCTTCTGCACCCTGATGGGCTCTTGCTCAAGTGTGTATCGGCCCTCCAAGTGTCTTAGTGCTAGGGATAGTTCACCCTCAGGAAGTTTAGTTAATTATCTGAATGTTTTTGGGTACCGAAATCTGGAACACAGCAGTGAAATCTGATGAGCACAGGCTCTCAGATCTGAGTCAGCAACAGGGCTGGACCCACTCCTGTTGTTCAGCACTTCCACTGCCAGGTCTAGCCAGCAGCAGCAAACAGATGCACGAAAAGAAAAACCAGAGGGAAGAGGAGGGAGGGAGCATACTTCAAAAAAGTAGGGACAGAGTTCAAAACAGAGTTTGTGTAGGTTGTGTGTGAAGGTGAGGAGCTGTGAAGAAATTGCCACCTTCTCCCAGTACAGCCCTCCAAAACCTCAGGGGGAGTTTGGTTCTCAGGGGGCTCTGCTCTTAGCCCTGAGTAAACAGCACTGTGCGTTATTAGCAACTGACATCTGGGCTCTTTTGCTTACCAGATGTAAAAGTCAACCTATGAAATTAAGGGATTTTTTTCCCTGCTTCTGATCCTTTGCAGTTAGAAGTATTTCAGGTGTTACATGGCATGCTGTTATAAATTGAAATTTTAGTCCTGGAGAAAGAGTTACCCACTCAAACAGCAGTGTAAGCAAGAAAGGTATGGAAAAGTAACCAAAAGAGTGTCAATGTATTTTTATTGCTAATCTCTGGGCATTACTCAGAGAAAACTCTGGTCTCTCTGTACCCATTGTTTTCTAAACCTTTTTACATATAAATTAATCCCTTTTCTATAAGTTCAAGAAAAGAAAGATGCTTCTCCCTCTAGAAGTCAGGTAAACTGCTGTGGTTCTGCCAATTGATAGCAAATATATATCACTCTGTTACTCTTTTGGTGAAAAATAATCTTTTCATTAAAGTATCTGGAGTCTTTTGAGGCTGAATTTCCAATCTAGTGTTGCTTCATCTGTGGAGATCAATGGATGGAGATCAAATCACTTGCCAGGAGAAAGTTTGCCATGCCTGAATCGCAGTGGCTCGTGAGTCACAGGTTCTTCAGGTGGCTTCTGAAACATAATTGAAGCTTAACTCTGTACCATGCATAGAAGGAAGTTCTCATTGTGACTTCATTCATGTGTTTGGCATCCCAACATTATTCTTGGTGATAAGAGAATAATAGAATGAATAAGCAAGTAAAACACAGCAGAGAACAAATTCAGGCTTCAAGGGAAGCTAAGAACACACCCTGGTTCTCATCACTTGTGTACGCTGTGCCTGTTCTAATCCCCATCCAGACTTCAATACTAGGGATTAAATAGTTAAACATTTTAAAATGTTCATCTCTCAGAAATTCTAAGTTTGCTTTTCAGTATGATTAGGATGTCTTTACATTTTGATAAGATGGTTAATTTTAAAAAAAATGTATCTGAAGAAAAAAGGGAGAACTTTTAAATCCCTAGTTCTTCAGAGAGCAGGTTTCCTTAAAGTTGTAGATGGTGTGAGATCAGTCAGAGGGCAGACATTTGTTTGACTGTTTAGAAACAAGCCCCTACCTTAGGAGAAAACACAAATACTTTTTATTTCTTAAATTGCCACAAATGGAGTGAGAAGCTGGGGAACTGGGATTTGACAGATGACCTGCAGGTTTTGGAGCCATCTAGATCTTCATGCGTAGGACTACAGCTAAATAGACTAACCCTAACCTAGCTGATTAATTACAATTAATATTGAAAATTATGCAACTGTCTTGCTTAGTGTTTCCAGATTTTATTATGGTCAGTCAGCACTGAGAAATTTATATTTATTAGGTAAATATTTGGAGGAAAGTGATATATGCGAAGACTTTACTACCACCAGTCATACTCCTTAGCTATTCAGGATGAGTTTTGGCTTCCTTTGTATTCCCTGGAAAATAATCATTAAACTAACATCCAAATGTTAGGGTTCGGGTGCTTTTGGAGTGATGAAATTATAAATTTTAAACTTTTGTTACATGATTAAAGACACATGAAATGGAAAAGTGTTTCTTGAAGAGCTCTTTCTACATATCCTCAAGAAATGAAGGTTTTTCCATATTCTGGTTTTTTCATATTCCTTAACCTACCTTCCAGTTCCCTTGGTGTGATGGAGTTGGGGAACTCTCCTTCAGCTTCATCATGGATCTGGTAACAGCTGCAGTTTCTTTTTACTCTTCACTGTCTTTGATACAGTTGTTTATTAAAATCTGTGGAGATAATTTTTTTTTCCAGGCAGTACATTTTATAGAATTTTTAAAATTTATGTCCCAAAAATATCAGACAAACTGGACTAAATGTATTTGAAGTAGTAAACTCACTGACTGCAACTCAACCAAGAATCTCTCCTGTATAATTTTAGGTAATGGTTAGTTTAAGAGTAGAATAAAATAATGCCATTTATTGTTAATGTGTTCTGATAAATGAAAGAGACGAGCAGGGTGGGATTTCAACTCTGTCTGATTTTGTTATGCGTTAGAAGGTTGATTTTGTATGGAAGGAGAAGAGACTGAGATCCCTGTTCCAGAGCCCTGTCTGACGGAGGCTGCCTCCCTAGGTATCCTTATCACATCATCATCCCTCGAGAATGTCTTAAAAGTGAAAAAACAAACCACCCCACAGCAGCACGTCACTGTTTTCCTTGGCACCCTTCTGCCTTCCTGTGAAGACATGAGACGTAAAATGAAAGAATCATAAAATTTGGTGTCTGAGCTGATTTAAACCTCCCAGGGACCTGACTTTCATCCAAAGCAGAAACTCCTGTTTAAGGACCAGAAGAAGGGGTGCGTGGAGGGGCTCAGGGGTGGCTGGAGCCCACGTAGGGATGCCTGGCTGGGGCACTGCCACCCCTTCCTAGGGCTGTTTGAGCTCTGTCTGAGGAAAGCAAGTAAACACCAAGAACGATATGCAGTCCCTTAAATAAGCGCTGTCTTTGCAGGACGGAAAACTTAGTGGCTGCCGTTGCTGCCTCAGACTCGAATGGCGAGGAGCTTGTGAGGTGACGAGGGGCAGCCGGCAGCTGCCGCTGGGCCCAGGCCTGGGCTGGGCGGTGGCGTTGGGCCATGGCGGCCGGGCGGTGGGGAGGAGGAGGAGGAGGAGGAGGAATGCTGCCGCCCTGACGTCAGGAGCTGCTCCTGGGAATGTTTTGCATTCCTCTTCCTGGCAGTGGTCAGGTGGCTTCCAGCAAGAAGGAAGGAACAGCCGCTTCCAAAAAGGAAAAAAAAAAAAAGGGAGGGGGGGACGCGCGAGGAGGAAAAGAACACTTTATAATAAAAGTATTGTGGGGGAGGCACTTTTATTAAAAGCCAGATTGGGAATTAGAACCAGATGTTCTGCATTCGAAAGCTGCACGAATGTTAAATGCATTTATTAATGACTGTGATGGCTGAGGTATTTGGCTATCTGCCTCACTTTAATCTCATTGCTCTGTATTTAAAAACAGTTGAGAAAAACAGATTATTTTTTTTCTACCCAACTTTAGGCAGTTTCCTTTATACAAATGTTAATTTAAAAAAAAAAAGAATACTTTTTTTTTTCTCTGGGAGAACAGCCACACCTATGAAAGCAAGAAACAAGCAGGGAGACAGTCAACATTTGTCTTGTTCTTTTAATTTTAATACATTTAATGCTGAAAATTGTCTTTAAATTATGTTTTCTTCTTGATTTGTGATTGTTGGATGACATGTATGATGTAAGCTAGAGAGGTCAGAACATGCGATTGCTCTTGTCCACAAAGTACTTCATATTCCCTTAACTCTCTCTCTTTAATGTCCCTGTCAAAGTGTGTGTCTAAAGCGAAATAAGAGTAGATGCTCAGTCTGAGGTGGGTAACACAGGAACTGTGTTCACCAGAGGCGGTACTTGTGAAACCTAAGGCTTTGTATCTAAAGCCGGACCTGAGTGCACTTGACATCTTGGTTTCGAGAGGAGTGTCCCCACCTTGGTGACTGTACATACTTGGGAGTACTGAGCATCCAGAGCTTCCGTGGTGACTTCCGATTTGTGCCTTAGTGGGGAAAAGATGCCTGACAACACCATAGCCTGTACAGACGCAGGCAGATTTGAGGTGTCTCCCAGGCAGGTGTGCACCCTTCTCCCAGCGTGAGGCTCCGTGCTATGCGGGGTTTAAGATTTCCTGTGTAAAGCAAGGACTGCTGGAGGGAGCAAGGGAGCTGCGGTCCTGTCTCCCTTCAACTTGCAGGCATGGCGGTGTCTTAAACCCGTGGCTTCTTCGTCTTGAGAGGGGATAGCAATTGCTTTCTCTGTACCCTAGTGGAGAACCCCCTCTTCACCTGGTGGGGCACAGCTCTGGTTTTTAAGAACTCGGACCTCCTCAGGCAGGGGACATATCCTGCCCGGAACTGATGGAGCGGATCTGGGATTTGGGCTGGGACAGCCCATACGGTTTAAATTGCACCATAGAGATGTGCAAGTGTCCTTATCTGACGTGATTCTTTTTTATTTTATTTTAAAAAATTAATCTTACATGCTCCTATTCATAGGCATTGCATGAAGTTGTGTTTGCCTGCTGACCCAGGAGTTAGCCAGGCTTATTCGCTGGGCAGTGCAGGAGGGGGAGTGTTCAGTAGTTTTGGTGAAGTTTCCTGGAGTTGTGTCCCCCGCTCAGGTGAGGCCCGTGACACCCCCACCTCATTTCCTGGTACAGCTGAAGTGGACAGGCGGCTTCCTGCTACGGGGTGGATGCTCTGCTGAGGAATTTCCAGAAATGCTGAGAAGTGCTGACTCACAGCTTACAGCCCGGCTGGGCTGAGGGGAGGTTTTCAAGTCCTTGGCTGAAGCCAGCAAAAAATGTTGCTGTAATGTACTGTTTTATTTTTAGCAAGGGGGGGAGGCTGTGTTGCTTAGGATGAAATACTTGCGAGTGGTTTCAAAATGACAAACACTTTTTAATATTTTTTTTTTCTTTTCTATTTTTAGAACTTGGAAAACAGGTTGTTTTGCTAAAATACAGACACTTCTCTGTTTCCCCAGTAAATGGGTTGTTGTAAAAGAGCCTTAGAGTTCATGCAGGAAGGCTTTTACCACCACTGCAGTTCAAACTGTCCTTCAGGGCAGGAGATACTGAAGTATTTGAGACTGAAACTCAGTTGGCACCTACTTGCATGTATTTCTCACTTCTGCTGAGGTGGGACTGCAGCTCGAGTTGTTGGAGCTGAAATGTAGCCAGGTATTTGATTGCTGCTATTAGGAGAACATTGTAAAAGCTCTGTGCTTGGGTTTCATCCTCCCTTGTTTTTAGCAGTCACTTCACAAGTAGTTGGCTGTGCACTTTCTTTCTTTCTTTCTGAACAGAAAATGTCCTATACTGTTTTCTGCTAGTGTTAGCCAGAAACTAGAGCAAGAAGGAGTCATTTCGAGCTGTACCACCTCTCACAATATAATTTTGCTGATTAGATTGTAGGGGCAAAGTTCAATATTTTTTTGTTTTGTTTTGTTTTACATTCAGTACATTTTTTTTAATGTATTCTTATGTGTGCATATAGTTTTCCTATTGAACGAGTACTGAGTACTTTGGGATAATGTACAATGTATGCACTGTCCCACAGAGTATCATAAATGGAACAAAAAAATTGTAAAAACTCCTTCACACTTGCTTCTGATTTCTAAAATTTGATATCAGCTATTCTTCATTCACAGCTCTGTAGCTCTGTGTATAGAGCTGTTTCGGGCTCTTTTTTACATCTTACTATTGAACTATGTAACAATGAATGATCTGCAGACTACTAACCACAATAAACCTGTAGCATAAACCAGCACATTTTGCATGCACACAAAAAAAAACCCAACCAAAAAATTAAATCCACACCTCTTATAGCAACCCTACAGTGTCTGGCTTGAGAATAACTGATATGCAGCTTCCTTGAGGAATACATTTTCCTGATGTGGGTGGAACATGTTTAACTGTTTCACTCCATTTCTGCCTGGGACTGAGCGATGGTATGTGTTTAGCAGCATCCTCACGCAACAACAAAAAAAAGTATACTTCTGTGCAGGAAGTCCAGGGACATAGGACAATGCTGTTTCCATGATGTGCAGTGAGCTCATTTATTAGCTCATCACTGTGAAAAAAGTCCCGTTCTTAATCATTTCAATGGAAATCCAGTCCTTGCATGTGATGTGAGTGGCTGATTTTTGCAGACAGAAATAATTGTAGGCTGCACATATATAACAAAATTTCCCAATCAAATCCGCTTTTACTAATGACTCTAACCTTGCTAGCTACCCATCTCCAAGAGAAAGCTGTTCTACCCATATCTGCCAGTTCTCTCCAAGATTTCATAGCAGCTGCATAATCTCTTATAAGAATTGCATAAGCACCTTTTCTTTAGTTGTGTCCTGGCACCTACCTCTATACTGGGAAAAATAATATAGGTCTTACATTATTTCTAGCCACCTGTCAGTAAATTCAGGCCAAGAGCCATGAACTAATAGCCTTGCTTGTGCTCCCTTTAGACAGACATGTCATCTGACCTGGGTGGACATGCCTCAACTGGACTGCCTGACTCCAGATAACCCCTTCTACAATCCACTGCTCCTTGACCCTTTTCTAGTTTGAATAAGGCACAGAACATACCTTTTTGCTAAGATTCTGTCCCTAAACTTAAAAAAAAAAATAAATGTATGAACGTTGTCCAGCTTTCCAGGAAACATGTTGGTACGACATGTATCAGTGTAATAAGGACATCTACTCATTTTACAGTCAGCTTTTTGTAATTGTATCTGCCCTTGTAGAATCCAGGAGTCCTGTCTAGTAATATCATACTTCACAGTCCAATTTCTGTGTTTAATACGGACATGCCCTGCAAAGAGCTTTCTGCTTGTGGTGGTGTAAGCTTGTGCCTTCTCAGATATCTTGGTCTCCTCGTGCTACCTGTTCTTGCATAGCTTTCTGATCTCTCCACTATTTGATATGCTTTGCTGCTAGATACACTACAATCTTGGTAGCTGTGTGAAATCTCAGCGGTTCATATCTGTGCTTCAGTTGTCATACTACTTTTTGTTACTGTGTCATTGTCTTAAATAATTTTTACTTTTGATTTTGAGGAATTTCCTACACCCTTCTTGTACCTTCACTTCAGGTCATCATGACAACCTATTTCGTTGTGATTATAGTGGGTACCCAAAAAGTGCAAGTAAGCTAGATTAATGGTAAACCTTGAGTAGTCAGCTGCTTTATCATTACCACTCATGTGACAGTATTATCTTTAATTGTCTCTTGCTCTGTTTGTCCATATCAGTCTCTGCTGGCATTCAGAACAGCTCAGTTCAAGAGCTGCAATGCATTTTACTCTTTTCTGAATAGGGTGGAACATACATTGATTTCTATGTAAAGATGAGATTACAGTGGTAAAAAAAATAAGGCATGTTAAAAGTTAATAGTCACATTTTGATTGTCCAAAGTAGTGCAATTAAGCCAATCCAATTGTTTTAGTAAAGATTAGAGGAACCCTTTGTGAGAATCTTTAAAGAACATGCACAGTAGACACATGGATGTGTGTGTCTGGGCATATGGATGATAAATTTCAAGAATGTAGACTGATACTTATAAGCAGTTTGAAGCAGTGAATAGAAATGAGTCACATTTTTTTTGAACCAATAAATAATCCAGAGAGACTGAGGACAAAATGGTGGAACAGGTGGTTAAGGAAAAAATAGCTTACCAGTATTTTGTGAGGGTCTTTAGCTTTCTCAGCCTCAACTCCTAGTAAGCATCTTCAGTCATCTTTTCAGTTCTCCTGATTTTAAGTCTTCTTTGAGTTTTAATCATTTTCCTGTATTTTCTTTTGATTGTCATCATGATTCTGTGGTGTAATCAAAATTAGAAGCTGGGTCACAAACTACCATTTAAAACTTAAACTAAATCAAGGTTTGAGACTTCCAAGGTAGCAGGAATCAAATGTGATGTCCATTCCTGTCTGCTTCAGGATTCCCGTATGTCTATGTGGCCCACGTAATTGACAGCTACAGACATATTCATTTTTTGACCCCAGGAACAACACAGCACAACCAATAATAGGTGGAATAAACAAAGAAACAAAGTCTCCCATAGAAGAGATGGGAGACAACCAAGTCAATAGGCTGATCATATAGGATAGAAGTAGCCACAGATTGTTCCCCCACGAAGCCCATTGGCAAATGCCAAACCTAACCAGGGCCCAGTTGCAGGGAGAGCCATGAGGTCCTTCCCCAACAGGGACACTCTGCAAAGTGTATCTACCTCACAGATAGACACTCCACCCTTCCTGCAAGTGGTCCCAGCTTTTATGCCCAAAACAGGACACCTGGCACTCATTTACCCAAACGTGGGGCACCTGGGGCTTGTTTACCCAAGAACTTTCCTTACAAGGCCAGCCACACCTTGGAGGAAAGCCAAAAGGCAAACTCATCACCTTCTTTTAAAGGACCATGGGAACCACCCACATGTCAATCTTAATTCAGGGCTTGGGGTTCAGACCCCAGCACTTCACAGTCATACTGGAATAATGAAGCTATCAAAGGATGCAGGTGGGATTGTGTATATAGAAGACAAAGTTGCCAAGGAACAGGAACGTGGTTTTGACACAGTCATGTCTGTACTAGCAAGTAATGTGATGTGGTAGGAGCAGCTCTATGGAGTAAAAGTTGGTGTGGGAGACTTGGTCCTGCTATATGCATTGTGGGGTTTTGCTCAAGACGGGCTGTAGGCTGGTCACAGTGGACCAAATGCCTTTTAGCAGTTGGAGCACATCTTCAGGTTTAGTTTCATCCAAAAAGAATCCACTTTGTGAGCTCAGAAGGCTGCTCCACAATTGAAACCAAAGCACAGAGAAGATTGAGAGATGTGCTTCAAAAGCACACCACTGATCTGAACTGTGGGACTGGTGTGGACACACCCATGGATGACCAGACATCAGACCAATCCATCTTTCTCAGTTTGGCTTACTATGAGAATTCCTATTGTCATACATACACACAGATGCACAGTTGTAAACAGATAAAGCCCAGACAATAAGTTGCTTTTTTAACACTGAAAAGAAGCAGCAGGGAAAAGAGTGGATGTTCAGCTTTTAAATACCTGGGCATTGCTCAGTCTAGTGATGGTGACTGAGTAGCCATCATTGCAGCTGACAGAGTTCTGGACCTTGTCCTACTGCATCCTTTCTCTTCTGGAGCCTCTAAAGTACTGACGTTCCCTTGTAGCTGGTATGTATTAACTTGAAAAGAGGTAAGTTTGCATTCCCATGGCTACCCTGGAAATCTCTGACAACTTGTGCCTTACTATATACTTGATAGTAGAACAAACAGATACTTGGAATGGCAAGTGGGGAAACCAGTCTTAAACACTGTAACTTTTTGTAGAGAAACAAGTTCAGAGCTTACCATGACATGGACACCTAGACGAAACTTGTATATGCTAGCTAAGGAACGTTAAGATGGTGGTCCTTTACCCTGTTGATGTAAATTAAGAAATTCTGGTTCTTTCAGGCTTGATTTTGGTGAAGTGAGAGCACAGAGGAATCATCTAGAGAGAATTAAGTGCACACACCACAGCAATTGCAGATTCTTGATCTCTCCAGCATCCAGCTCAGGTGCCAAGGTTTCCTTCCAGCAGAAGTAAGCAGGCTTGTGTGGACTTTTATCTTCTTCGTTTATAGTACCAGGTTAGAGCCAGGAAATATAAGCAGGCCAGAGCAATGGGTCAGTCAGACCCAGCCAGGTTTGGGCATGTTTTAGCACACTGTTACAGCTTGCTCTCTGAATAGAAGCTGCCAACAGCCAACTTGCAAGTAGCAGGTTTTTACAAACATTTATTGGATACATGTGAAAAACTGAGCTGTCAATATGTACGTCAATATATAATTGCCTGGAGACAGGGTTGCAGTAAGCTTAGGTAATAAAAGCTGGGCTGAGAAAACAATTGGTGTACCATATGGAACGGATGGTTGCTTTATGAATTTTTCCTTTTCCTGTTTTCCTCTTTCCATAGAGAATACACATAGTGTTGAGGACAGAGATACAGAAAGTCCTGGTAACTTCTAGTATGCCAGAGACTTCATTCTGCTCAGTGAGGAGGGGTGCAGTTCCCAAGAAATATGTCATATACAGTAATTAATGTTCTTCCTTCATGTGATGGATACCATCTGTATTTAGAAACATCTAAGCTCGCGCTTGAATACAAGTCACATAGCATTTTTATCGGTACAGTGAAGAACTTGAGTGTTTTTATTCATGATACTTGAGGCTTCGCTCCCAGACATAGTTTAGAAATGCGTGACATTCCTTTTACGTTTCGAAGTGAAAAGTGAGCCAGGGTGAGCAGGAAGGACATTCCATAGCTCAGTGAATCTTTTAGCAGTTTTTCATTGTGTCATATTTGTTTTTATAGAAGCAACTTCAAACTAGGGCAATATGAGCAGCAAATTAGTTTTTGCCTTATATAAAACCAAACATGATCAGAATCTGTTCATCTGTAAGGGGGCATTCATGGAGTCAATTATTGTCACAATATACAACATAGTATCTTCAAAACAGAGTGTTTTTAGTTTTCCTTCCTTCTTAGTTTCCCCTGTTTCCCTAGCAGTGATACACTAGGAATCTCATTTGAAATTATTTCTGTGTTTGTATCCACGTTTCTTATGGCTGGGATGTGGCTCCAGTAATATTGCTATGTAGCAAGTTACTTCCTATCTTAGCCATGTAATACATCTTCTTGTATTTTTATTTCCCTTTGTTTCAGAGTATAAACATCAGCAAATATTACCTTGATTAATCCTCCATCTCCTTTTTCCCTCTCCCTGTTTTGAGGAAGAGTAACAAAATGCAAGTTTATTCTTTTCCAACCAAGGACTACTAGTTTCTGTGAGGAAGAATGTCCCTTTTGTCTTAAATACACTGTTTTGTTTCAGTTTAACCTGCATGGATATAATTGCTATCTGAATTGATACACCTTTTCTGTAACCTCTCTGTACTGGTAAGAAATAGTTAGTGGCCTGGAGCAAAGATTTTGGGTGATAACCTCAAATTTTTTACCAATATAACATTGCAAGTGGATAATTCCATGGTCTAGCCAATATATATAAAAATTTTTAAGGTATTGTAAACCTGATTTTGGGGTTGAGAAAAGAGATGTCAGCTAGCCTGGATACCTAACTGTGACAGCATGGGGTTGGAGTTTTCTCTTTAGGCAAACCTAAATTTAAGACTGTGCATGTAACCTCAACTCTGCCAGAGCCCTCCTGGGTTCACAGTTTGTCCGGGGACAGAGAAGGATCGTATGTCATGACCTTGTACACTACCACCGTGTCATGGTAGTCCATGTCATACAGCTGGACACATGCCAGTCATGTGGTCAAAATCTCATCCCCTTCTCTGCTGGCTGAGAACATACCTGACACACAATTGAATGTCTTGTAATATAAGGAAGGAGCATAATCAAAGACTACTAGATGAGGAAAAACAGACTTCATATTCAAAATACTCTTTACATTCCTCATTTCATTTGACTTATGCCACAGGCTTCCCATAAAACCTCCAGCGAGTTATCTGTTGTGAGCCTTGATTTAGCATTAAAAAAAATGAAAATAACAGTGCTTCTCAGTTACACTGGATTATTAGTAAATAAAATTAATGATAGCAAACCACTGTCCTACTTGGTTTGAGGGAAGGCAAGAAAGAAGGGTGAAAAAAAAATCCCCTTTTCTTATGGAGTCTAGACAAGCTATGTCAGAGGCTGCTGTAGTTCCCAAGAGCAGCAACACATTGAGAGAGCCTTAAAGGTGCTTCTGGCTACTTTTTTATGAGCTCTGAATCTTGTGCTGCTTCTCTCTAGAGGCATGTGCAGACTTATCCTCAGGATTTATTTGTTCATGTGAAATGTGAGAATATAGAACATATCTAAATTTATTTACTGCCACCTACCAGAGAAATTCGGTTTGGGTTTGAGAGGAAAGAGGAGAAATTCAGCTGAGACAAAGTAATTTGTCTGTCTTGTAAGCAGCTAAAGAGAGACTAATTAAGGAAAGGGTAGGTGGAGCCTAAAGAAAATTGGAATTTAGCATCTACAGTCTGTGTAAAGTGCGACACACTTTAAAGCAGAAAATGAATACACTGTGATCTTCAAAACATTTTCATGTATAAATGTATGTTTCACTGGCTAATACTGTATTCATTTTCTTTCTCTATTATTTTCTGAGTATGTACCATTAACCATGTTTTTACTAAAATCTCCAATGTAAAAGCCAAATATTTCAGGCCGCATGTAATAATTCAGAATATTACCGCATGAAATCATCATAACAAACCAAAACAAATAGCTCTTAAGCAATTTTTGAAGCTTCTGTAACAGGAAGGCCTTTCTTGTGGGAGAATAGCTTTAATAGCCAGGTGTGAAACGGGAATGAGGGGATAGCCCACTCTTAGTTTTTAGCCAGGTTTCCTGTTAAAGCAGTGGTGGAAAGTGTTCTTCCCGGAGGAGGATGTATGCTGTTCTGCTGTGTTTGCCTGAAAAAGCTGAATCCAGTCATTGTGTCTGTATTTTGGCTTCTTTCCCACTGTGAAAGTACAGAGCAAACTCCTGCCTGCTACTCCCTGTGAGCTCGATATCCTCATTAAAGATCAGGGAAAAGCAAGGGGAAAACCCAAGGAGGTGAGTGAGTTCATTTACATACCATGCCAGGGCCAGCATATGGTTCAACACGTGATACAATTGCGAACCTTTCTGGTGAACTCGCTGAAGCCATTGAGAGGCACTTTGAACTGTAGAGATCCAAGACTGAAATATCTTATTCACAAGCAAGAGTGAAAGTATAACTTAATTACGTAACAAAAATAACATGTTTTACATTTAGTAAAACAGAGATCTGTGACAGTGTTTGATTTTTATTGCTTTGTTCCTGTTTTCTTTATTACTATTAATGCTTGAAATATTTGATACTTGTTGTTGTTTCTGTCTTAAAGATCTGTGTTCCTGGGAGTCTTCCAGTCTAGCTGATGACTTAGCTAGGTGGAAAGGGCAATAAGAAGCACCTAAAAAGAGCTACATTGATGTTCATCTTTGCTGTGACTTCTGCTTGGACGCTTATTTTTTTGCCTTTGAAACTGGATTTTTTTATGGTGCTATTTAACTCCATTACTGAGGAAAAAGCCCTGGCTGCTGCCCTGAGATGGAGTATATGTCATTTTACCTGTGCTGTCTCCAGCACATATCATACCCTTCTGGGAGCAGTTTCCATTCACCAGCTCTGCACCAGTGTTTTCCTGGGCTGGTGAACTGAACCAGCTCACAGACAAGTGGGGAGCAGGTGTGGGCCCTCCCTCCTCTTTTTAGAGTCAACCAGACCTTAGATTCACTTAGCTGCATCATCCAGCCTTATGCTCTTGTCTACACTAAGAAGTTTTTTCTGGATGCAGAAAGGGTTTCAAAAAAATACTTGTATCTTCTTTTCTGAATTTACTTGCATTCTTTTTACTGAAAGTTGACAGTAACCTGTTACAACTGCATTACACACAGGTGGAGTAGTAACACCTTAACATGGCTTAACACCAACTAAGCCAAAAAAGAAGGCCTTGTTATAAAATATGTTATTTAGTAGTATAGCAGACTTACACTTATGAAAACTATAACTCATAGTACACCCTGTTTAAGAATAAATAGCATTAGAATAATAAGCATATTTATACTGATATAACTATGCCTGTATGGTGAAATACAACATTGGTTACTGAACTGGTAAAGGCAAAAAGAAGTGGAGGTTCATGTTGACTAATAAGAGGTTGAAAGGCAGACATGAACACAGGCCCCTATATAAGTATATTGCGCCTCAATATATATATAGCACTATTTCTTGCACTCAGATCTTAGAAGGTCCAGAGAGGGTTTGAGGGACTTCTGGAGAAAGAGATTAGTTTTGTTTGGGCTGAGGGAAGATGGAGCTGAGAAAAGAAAAACAGCAGTATGACACATGATGGGAAAAAGTTTCCATATGTGAGTTTAGTGAAGTGAGGTAGTTCCTAACTTTTCTGTCCTCATAGTTTTTTATGTTGAAGGAGACCTCCAGGGGACATACATCACTAAAATGATTGTTCCTGGGTAAGAAATCTCCCTAGTTTCCCAAACAAAAATGAAATTCCAGGTCTTGTTTGGCTGTACAGGACTATTGTACTGTCTGGTCTACCCTACTTTCAGGTGGTTCTGCATGTTTTTGGTGGTTCTCCATATGCATAGTTAATTTTCAATATCAGTTCTTTTCTAATTTGTAGTACATATAAGAGGGAGGGAAGAGTAAAAATTCAAAGTAAATTAAGTCTGTTCTCTTCTTCACATGTTTTTAGTTACTTTGAATGCTAATCAGTTTTATGCATGCTTTAAGAAACTGCATCTCCTGAGACTTTTCAAAGAGCTATGGGGCTTCTTTCTGCTTGGACTCAACTGAAAATATGAGACGTGTTTATTATGATCTCACTTGGTCCTTAAAGGTCAGAGCACCAGTTTAATTTATGACTCAGCACTCTAGTTACTAGGGTCTAGGTAAAATGGAGACTGTAAATAATTGTCACCACCGTTTCTGAATTTAGAAGCAGTGTGTTCCTTTTACACACAAAAAATGCTTGTTTTCTGCCAAAATGTTAAAATTTCAGTGGAAAAAGTATAAATTTCTCCACTTTGTAACAACTAAGTAAAGAATAAAGGAATTCAATCATCACTTACTTTCCTTTGTGGCCATATACTTTTAAATAAGTGATTTAGGAGGTTGTATTCCCATGGATGGATTTTGTTTCTGGTTGCTAGAAAGCTGAATTTTTGTCTTGGTTTTGGGAAACAGTATCTGAGTTTAAGTAGAAATAAAAACATATCACAAAGATCAAGACTAGAGGGAAAGGTTTAATCACAAAATAGTAAAATATAGTTAAAAAATAGTCTGCGTAGGCTGATCACAGAATCTTGGAATTTTTGTTTGTTTGATGGTTACCATTAAAGCAAAACATTATCGCATTTCTGGGAATCTTGTGTGATCAAGGATTATAACACTGAGACCATGTTTATATTCATTTTTCATTTAAATTTTTAAAAGCGAATACTTATCTGTTATATGATTAAAGTTCCTGTTGCCTGCTACCAACCCAGCACATACCTAGCAATTTTTGCTCTTGCTGGATTTTTTACTGTTACCGTGAAAGGAGCTCCCTTCCTTAACATCTTTGTTTTGAACAAAGATGTTCAAAGCTGGTGACTGGATGACAGTGAAATGAAGAAATAGCTCAAACCGTTGTAATTGACCCAATTCCAAGTAAAAATAAACCTTTCTGATTTACAAAGTGTTACATTTTAGTTTGGTCTGCTCTCTCAGGAGTTTTGTCTGAAAAAATAAAATCTGAAGTGTATGCTCAGCTTGATTTTAAGTAGAAAAGCTCAGAAACAACAGTTGTCAAAGCTCGCTTTGGCTCTACGTGGTTTTGGCCTGGGTGAATAAGCTTTCTGCTGAGGGAAAAAAAGAAACTGAAATCCTTACCAGCTTTAGCAGGCCCTAATACGGGGCTAATATGTCCCAACCTCAGCAGCGTTGAGGGTGCTTGCTCAGAGAGAGGTGGGGTGGTTGCCCAGTGCTGATGGTTCTGGCTGATGATTTTGGGAAGCCTGGCTCTTCATTTCCAGAACAGAAATCTCACTTGTGACATAGCACTTTCCTACTCTGCTTTGAAAAATTGGGTTCTGTAACAGAGTCATGCAGTTTCGCTCACGAGGTATGCAGTCTCATCATTTGTTCCTTCACCTCAAAGGTGGCTTGAGAAAAATCTGTCCTTGTATCCTTTCTCCAGGGCTTAAAGCGTCTTTACATTTAGTGAGTCCTTTTGCGAAGAAGCTGATGGAAAGGTTTGTATAATGAAGTGTCAGTAGCTCAAACTGAAACATTTGCAGTATGAAGCTACTTGAACTATTTCACTATTCTGCCTTTTTTTCCTCATACGAGTGGGGGAGGGATTTTGGGGTTTTTTTCCTGTCCCAAACATTTTGGAGTTTTTTCAGCATTTATTGAACACTTGGCTCCGAGAGGACACCAAACGCCATTAGAGGTGTATGATCAATTCCAATGATAACTATGTGCTCTCAGACCTTTTTTTAAAAAACAAAACAAAACAAAACAAAAAACCACAACCAACAAAAAAACCCACAAGGTATTTTTTAAATACAAATATTTTGTAGGCATCTCATGGCTTAGTACTGGAGCTTCAGGCATTGTGTTATCATGAATGGATGTCTTAAATCTTTGCTTGAAAGCTTAGAAGGATAAATGACCATGCCTGTACGTGGGGTGATTATCTTAGTGGAAATATACGTGATCACTGTATGTGGACTTACAACAATGCAAGTTATACTGTTGCAACTTTGAATATAAACCAGCAGTGTTTGTCTTGCACCCTTTACTCCCCTGTTTCTGCTGGAGTTGACTGACTCATTGTCTTTTGCCTGCCCTCGATCATTGGTTTGAGGAGCAGTCTGAAGCTTGCTTTGTTTTCCTTGCAACTTCTCCCTTGGGCTGCCACATCTCTTTGTGCTTTATTTCTTGACAACATGTTTGATTAGATTAAGGAAGGATTAAGGGATCCAGTACCGTTAACAAAAGGCAACCCATCATTTATAAACGTGTAAACATAATGTAACTACTTTTTAATTCCTTGTGTTAAATAAAAAAGAGGATTCTTCAGCACATAAACCCTGACATTTTTTTTAAAAAAAAAAGTGAAGGCAATTTACTGACTCAAATATGTGTATGCCAAAGATGAGTATCCCCCACAAAGCTCAAGTTTTAGTTGATTTGAAGAACTTCAGCTACTTTGAGATAAAAACCTTTTAAGTCCACACTAAGTCCTAACCATTTCTGACATCCCATAGTGAAAGGAGGTTTTGTCTCCGCTTGGTCAGTTTAGGATTTACTATTTATTGGTAGTTCAGCTCTCTTTACATTAGCAATAGTGAAGTATATAGTAAGGAGAGGATTCAGCTTTTATTCAAAAAATTATGTTTAAAAGCCCTAGCACCCATTTTGTTTCTGTCTCTACCATTAGCAGAGCTGCACTAGCAATAATTCTGAGTAAAGGACTCTCATAAAAGCTTAGGGGAAAAAAAAGGTAACTTCCTGCCTGTAGGCTCATTTGGCCTCTGCATTTGGGGTTTTTTGGTTTCACAAATTAAAAGAGTAAATGGGATGCTGTTAGGCATTGAGGTAACATACTGTGTGCATTCTGTAGGTGATTTAAAGGAGCATCTCAATGACAAGCAGAACCATTTCTGTGTAAGTCTTTGTTTTGATTTTATAATATTTTACTATTTGAAACTTCGCATCTTGATTTCTGGTTTCCTTGTGTTTTTTCCTGCCTCTGATATAGAAGCAGAGTTAGGAAGCATTTCTCTGGACAGCACCATCCCCTTACACTTTTGTAACACATTAGCAGTAGAATGTTTCACCTACTTTATTCTTTTGTGTTTTGGTATGCATTATTTTTCTTCTTTCTTTCTCTGGCTTTGTTGTCTGTAGTCCCTGTTGTGATTTGAACTGTTTATTATATCTCACAGGTCTGCAACTGCCTAATGCTGTGCTGGCTACCTGCAAGAAGCTGTCTGTGATGATTAGAGCAAACACCATGTCTCTGCCAGGCTGGTGTCAAAACACTGGTATCAGAAATGATGCCAGTTCTTTTCTGTGACAAAAGTTTCTGTTGCCTTTTTTTTTTTTAGTTTTTTCTTCACCAAAGACCCTGAACATGATCTGCTAAGAGGCCATTGAGCTCTTGCCATGATCACTCACATTTTACCATAGAATAAATATCTACAGTTTCTCTCTGTGCCACAAGGTACTTGGAAGGAGGTTCTTGCTAAAGGTTCAGAGCACTGCCTTGAGTGTAATGAAGAGCTTCCTTGTAATGAGCTCTATTTGAAAGAAGAGAGAGTGTAAATCCTTGCTGTAAGAAGACTGAAATTATCCCTGGATAAATTGTGAATGACTTACACTGACATGAGATTAGGCAGAAGAGTTTGAGAAAAGTATTTAGATGGCAGTTTTAGTGTTTGTGGTACCTTACTTCTTTCACTTTTGCTAGCTTGGGACTGGGACCATTTGGCACTTCAGTTTGGACAGGAACTAGGTTACATTAGAAGAACAATGATGGAAGCAGCTATCACAGGCACAGGCAGTTCCTGGCTGTCTACCACAACTGCAAAGGAACAAGTTGCAATTAGCATAAGTGTTGAAGTGCATGTTTCCTTTGGAAGTTGGCTTTTGAATGTATTCATTGGTGTGAGGGTTTTCAAGGCACTAAAGAATATGAGGTAGAGGATGATCCATTAGAGGATTTCATTGGGAGCCAGGCACTCTGACACCCAAAGCCTGTGGTACACCCTTGCCTTGGCTGTTCTAGCCACCTCCAACTGTACCCTCTTGTTCCTCCTCCTACATTATGACATACCTCGCTTCTGTCAGTGTAACAGTGGCGGGGCTCTGCTGTGCTACAGATCTGGCCAAGGGGACTGCTCCAGCTATAAGATTTTCTTCTTTCTTGTTTTGAAGGCAGTGGGTTTTGTTTACTTTGTTTTTCAAGTTGGATGAGTTCTTGATCTGATTTGCAGCACAACCCACAGACGCGTCAGCCTAAATAAGGGGTGGGGGCAGACCACAGGGTGAGAGTACTGTGAAGCCAGAGCTTCCTTTTCTGTGTTGCTTTAGACAAGTTACAGTCCTCTGTACCTTCATTTCTCATTTCATGAGATAAAGGAAGAAATACTTTAATTAAAGCAGGAGTTACAAGACACTTGTTTATTAAAACTGTTGTGTGAGCTTTTTAATTTTGTGCAATACTCTGAAATCTTCAAGGAAAAGATACTATTAAAAGAATTAGATATTGTTTTCAGCTGGCTTACCACCTGCATCTTTAGATGTTGATGCAGTTAACGGTTTTAATTTTATAAAATGCTTTTTTCAGTAGAGGAGACATCCTGTACTTTCAGACACAGAGTTACCCATGCTGGTTTCCAGTTGTCATGCTCGTAGCTCTTCTTGTTCTGAGGACTGAATCTACATGCTTAGGAAAAAGTTCAATTGGTTCAGCAAATCTGTGTGTTTAGCAGAGGTTCAGAGAAGTCACTGATGTTCTTTCTATTTTGAATCTACACTAAGCATGTTGCCCTCTTAAAATCCGCAGGACTAGCTTGAAACAGCCTCTTGTTCTCTGATGTTCTGTGGCATATCAGCTATGGTGGAGCAGTAACTCTGGTGAGCAAAAAAAAATATTGTTTAATAGCATGAGATACAAGTTTTTGGAGTGAAATTGTCCATTATCTTCTTAAAACACAGTTGCAAAGTGAATGGCTGCGATACAACATTATTGCACTTTGGAAATGCTGTTCCTGAGCATTTGTTATTACAGTGATTGAAGTGAAAGCCTTGAAACTAGTATGTGTTTTCAGTCCTAAATGTGAAAGTCCTTATTTCAGTTTAGCTTTACCTCCATTTCCTTAAGCACTTTCTTTGTCTGATAGACGCCAATACACCCACGCATATCTACAAACAATCAACAAAGTGATGAACTGACAAAGGTGTTTCTCTTGAAGGTTGGGAAGGGAGGGATTAATATCACACCGATACTAACAGGTTCATGGAGCCATATAAATGTGTAATTAGTGAAATGTGAAACTTTATGCTCAACATTTGGCAACTAATATCTCTAGCATGCATTTCAGTAGACTTATTGAAAATAGGTGTTTTAGATTTGTGTGGTTGGTTGCACCAGGAGGAAAGAGTTGACAGAGTGCCTGGGTGATGAAGACTCTTGCTGTGTGAGTAATATGTAGGAGAGGTAATAGTTTGATAAAGGTGTAGTTAAAATTCACTGGGCCCTTAAATACTAAAATATGACTTATGTTGTACTCACAGCAACTTTCCATTTGATGTGTCCAGCTGAAGACTGAGACTTAACCCCATCTTTGTGACTTATCTCCTTGCTAAGTTGAGCGGGCTCAAGAGCGAACACTGCCAAGAGCCAGGCAGGCTGTGGGGAAAGCATTGTGTTTTGATTTGTGCCTGTGTATCTTTCTCAACATTTATTTCTGTGAAAGATACAATTTCAAAAATAAGATTGTCTGACCAAATACTACCAATTGCTTTTCTTCTTTGCTGTGTTTTAATGGCATGAAGCTAAATAATTCTTCCTCGGTTCAAGAGTCAGCCACCCTTGTGTTGAACAGTCAGTGAGAATCTGGAATGAAACAGGCAGCTGTTATTTTCTTCACAACTTTAAGTTTCAGTTATACAAATATAGTAGGATCAAAAATGAAGAGAAATTGCAGAAACAGTCATAATGCAAATCCTGAACTTCTGATTTTTGTCAGACGAAAAAAATAAGGAAATCTCTAGTTCATGGTATTTGGTAGCACTCCTGAAAGCAGACAAGGAAAGACCGTCTTCTAGGTAACTAAATGATAGCAAAAATGTAGTAAAACAAGCACTCTTCTATTTGCCATCAGCCAGCACGAGGCTTATCTGTGTTAAAAATTGAGGTTTCTTTTTTGCATTGGAGCAGCTAAACTCTGATGCAACTTCTCTGTTTGACTTCCCGTGGCTGTAAAAAAGACAGTGCAGTGGTGGAACCTGGGTCTGAATTAAGGCAAAGCACCCTTACCTGTATTGTGTATAGCCATACTAGTATAAAATCTCTAGAGATAGTTATGCCTCAAAGCGTTAGATTTTATTGCATTATATTCATTTTGTTCTGTAAAGTAGTAATTTCATGCCTGATTTACATTTTGTTTATAAAGTAAAACTGTTTTGATTTTGTTTCTTAGTCACCAAATAACTCAAACCTAAATCTTGCCAGCATAACTGATTAACCTTGTAATAGCATCTTTGCGATATTAATGTACGCACTACCTTATCTTATGCTTTATCTGACCTTTATCTATTGATTTTAATATCCTTTGTGGTTGCTAGTGACGTGTTTTTGTTGTAGACAGTGAGGGATTTTGGCTCCTGTTTATTTCTCTGGTTTATCCCTATTCACTCTGTTCTGTCCTCTCAAAGAAATAACTGCATTAAGCAGAAAAAAACAAGATGATAAACTGTAGCCCAGAAGCACAATAGGAGTTGTCTACTTGAAGTGTTCAGAAAAGCATGCTGCGAGCTGCATGTACAGTTACCACTCTCATGCAGACTGACAGTGAAAACAGCTGACAAATGAATTGCTCATCCTGAACAAATGCAGAATATTTTTTACCCCTTTCCAGCATAATTTAAATCTCTATGATTTATGTAAAATATTCTCATAGGTTTAAGTTTAGCCATTGCAGATGCTTGCAGCATCATATCCTCTTGCAAGGCTTGAGGACTTATGATTCATAAGTAGAAAACTAATCAGAGAATTAAAAAAAATGAAGATGGGGAAGGGGGAAGAATATGATGTTTTGTTGTTGCACTGCATTAAATTGACTCGGCAGGGTCAAGCATATCATGAAGTAGCAGAGAGGCAAAAGGCAGAAAGCCAGCAAGGCAACTGGTTTCAGCTGCAGCGAGTCTGTGGTGTGGATCATCACTCACTGCTGCCTGCTCTGTGGGTGGCAGACACCTGCTCATGCCTGCTGTCTTGCTGGATATCACTGCCCCATGCCAGCAGATACTGAAGATGAATGAGTGGAAGTCCTTTGTGTACATCAGTGTGAAATCTGGGAGCTGACTGAAAACTGATGACTTAAGGCAGTTGATGCTAACCTGGCTGGGTTTGCAGTGAAAGAAGTAGAGCTCTGCCATAGGGATGGTCAAGTTGTGGTGGTACCCAGTGCTGAACAGCTGTGAGGGGCAGGTATCCTGTTCAGCCACTGCAGCTGGGTCTGGAAGAGAATGAACTGGTTACAGGACGCCATATGCTTGTGGATTACATATGTATTACTGTTCTTGTCTTGTCTGGCCATGACTATGACCTCTCTATATCTGCCGTGCTGTTCACTTCTTCAGAGTCACTTGCACTTCTTCTGTGTGGTGCTGTGCTGAGCACCAGTGTTATTCCCGTTTGTGCAACTGTTTGTCAGTTTAGCTCCCACAGTTTGGAGATCCATAGGAGAACGTGGAGTGTAATTCTTCTACATGATGCCAGTTTCTCAGTTGGTGTTTTCCTTGATGCATGACATCTGATTTGGCCTTCAGGGACATGAAAAAACCTGTGTGGTTTCTCTGTGAGTGATTTAGTTCGATTTTCATTCAATTCTACTACATTGTTCTCATGGATGAAAAGTAAAAGAAAGCAGAAACAGGAATGGAGATCTCTGCTCTTAGCTGTATCTCTTTACCCAGAAAAGTAGGTGATGAGAAGACCTCCCTCTTCTCAGCATCAAGGAGACAGAGATGCGGGAAGATCTCCCTTTTGGGCAAGAGGTACATTTAATTACAGGTGGTAGGGAGTAGTTCATAGTAAGGTTTCATTATGATTTTTTACACCCCAGTGAAGCCTCCTGTGATGTGATGATGGAGCTTGCAATGCTGAGAGCAGCTGGTGCTGTGAGAACCTCTGCAGAACTCATCTCTCCTGCTGCAGCAAGGAAATTGCCGGGTTGTGGATTTCCTTGATGCTGTGCTGCCCCTGCCTGAGCAGCGTGGCTTGCAGTGTGCAACTCAAGGCACTTCTGGTATGGCTGTGCCAGTATGGGCCCCTAATCCTTCTGTAGGAAATGAGGAGAAGGAAATTGCCATTTCCAGAGTGTATCTCCTCTCAAGGATGTCAAATGAACCTCATTCTGAAGTTGTTCGTTTCTGCTCAACTGTAAACAGAGTCTAGGGGACTGGTTCATAAGGTTTGCTAGACAAATCCCAGTCTTAAATGTCTGTTAAATGTTTAAGGCTTGGAACAGCTCCAGTTATTTACTGGTATTTTAGTGTCTAATGTACATTTCCCTGCAGACTGTGACACTCTACCCATTCGTGTGACATATTTTAAAGGTTTAATTTTATGAGTATCCTGCAGCTGAAGTGGGCAACAAACATTCTTACCATATACCTAGTATTTTATTTACCATATACCTGTATTTTATTTTAGATGCACAAATGAATTACTGTTTTTATAAGCAACCATTTTCTTTCTTGGTTCAAATTAGTTGAGTGAGCAAGGTTGTATTTGGAAAGACTACTGCTTTGTTCATATTACCTCCTTCTGTTTACAGATGTGCCTGGATTTAAGGTATTATAGTTATAGAGAAAGAAAGGGCTAACTGAAATCTGAAAAACCCAGTAGGACAACTGTCACCTTGTACTGCTGACATGTAGTAGATGTGCTGCCAATCACTTTATCACGTGAATGTGAGAAGTGAGATTCCTGTTTGCAAATTCTCCTTAGCACCCAGCCTGAAGAGTTGGCAAACTGTAGAATAAATTTATTAACATAAGCATCTTTTGTTTGGATGCAATGATTATAATTTGTTCTCTTGAAGAACTGCATTCATGTTACATCCTGCTCTTAGCAGAGCTCATGGCAGTTGCAATTTGTCAAAATTTGCCTTCTTTATGAACTTTGGTTTTGCTGACAAATTAAATTCAAAATTAAACCAAGAAATTGAGTTTACAGTCTTTTGCTGCCAGGATCCTTCCCCAAAGATGGTTAGCCTAAGCATAAAGTTCTCAGGAGAGACTCATATCCTCTTCTTCTATAGGAGGTGTTTTAATGAGCCACCTGAAGGCAGAGAGTAAGCAAAATTGCTTCCTTTTTTCCATCAGGATTATCACTTAGGGCAAGTGTTTTCAAATAAACATTAGAATTCTCTTGCTATGTTTACAGTTTGGGAGGAGGGCATCCGCAGGTACTGTTTTTTCCACGTGTAACTTTTATATCCAGTTTCTGTGAAAAGCATAGACATTTCCATGGCATAAAACAAACACACACATATATACCAGTAGACAGAACTGCTTTTATCCAATAATGTGTGCCCTGTAGCAACCTTAATCTGGCAGCAGGGAGCACTGAAAGTAGAACAAACAATTTATTTTCAAGGTAAATAGGTGAGGTTAAGGGACACAGCAACGGAATTTATTTTATTTATCACCTTATTGTAAATTATACTTATCTAAACAGTAATAATTATTTCAAAAAAATATTTGAAGAATGCGCCAGTCTCTGGAATATTTTCCATATTGAGCATGAGATACCATGGCTACGTGTACCTGCGGTCCTTGTCCTGCAGGTCTCTGTCTGACCTGCATTTCCCCTGCACAGGTTCCCTGTGCCTGTATCGGGATAGAGCTGCAGTTCCTTTGACTGGGGAACTGGGCCAGTGTTCATAGGTCTCAACATCAAAAGCCTTTTTGTCATGCAAGGACGACTTTGCGTTCTGTTCTTTCTGGAAGTGCCATCCCTTTCCCTGGCTCAGAGGGGAAGAGTGCAGAGATTTCAGCACTTGAGGGCCACAGATCCTGGTTTTGTGGCTGCACCAGTTCAGCTGGCACTTCATCATAACACTGTTAATCATAGCTCCGCCTTTGAGATCCGGCACCACGGGGTGATGTTCACTCATTGTTGGAATACTGAGACAGCAAAACAGCTGGCAAGAATCTTTCTGGGAAGAAAGAAAAAAAGCAAGAACAAAACAAAGGAAAAATGCAGCATTCAATACTGAGTCTTTGTTTAGATGGATTTTTTTGTTTTAATCTTCTCACCTGCAGTGTTCTCTGTATGTCTGAGTCTTATGGTCGCAAAAAGATTCTGTTATCCTTTCAGAAAGTGCAGCACACTTGAAACACCCCAGATCTAGGTGCGATGGAAGCATGGTAAAGACTCAGCCTCAGAGAAGATGATAGAAGTGAGCACAGAGGCAACGTGTTTGCTTAAAATTTTACGAGCCATTCATTCTGCTGCATGAATTACTAATTTTCAATATTCTTTTGCTATGTTATCTGGTCTAGCCTAGCATTTTTTCCTGTCTATGCCTACTCAAAATGTTGTTATTATTTTTGCCCTTCGTTTGGACCATCATTACCATTACAGTGTTATTAAAATGCAACAGCAATCTCTATGTGGCTGTATTATCTGAATAGAAGTAAGCCAGCCTTGCACATAATGCAATGTGTTTTGTAATGGACATGTAATTTTACCACATTTTTTAAATTGTTTGATGGCTGTTAGGCCTGGTTTTTGGTGATTTCAGAACCTGAAAACGGTAGCTTGGAAAAGTCTGTACAAATGTCTCCTAAGATGCCACAATTATATTAAGTGTGTGTCCTTAAGCCAGATACTCTCTGACAGCATGGAAGAGAAACTCTATGGATGACTTCAAGAGGCTTTCTAAACTAACGTGTGCTCCCCCATGAGACATAGCCAGACGTTCGGGGCGCCCTGTAAAGGCTACCTGCCTTCTGAAGTGAAAAGGGGAGGGTTTGGGTTAGGAAGTTTCACATTTACAGACAGCTGTTGTGATACATATTTCAGTGCTCTCTATTGAGCAGACACTCTTGGGTTTATTGGGGTCCTGAACTTTTTTCAAAACTTTTTTTTTTTAATCCTTTACAGGGTTCATTTAAATAAAAACAGCTGTCCCAGGACAAGTTTAGAATAAAATGAAGTGAAATCTGCTTGCATATCAAGCATTTCATGCATTTTGTGATGAGTTTATAAAATTAAATGTAGCAATAGGACAAGGGGTAATGGCTTTAAACTGGAAGAGGGTAGTTTTAGATTAGACATTGGGAAGAAATTCTTTACTGTGAGGGTGGTGAGACACTGGCACAGGTAGCCCAGGGAAGTTGTGGCTGCCCCCTCCCTGGAAGTGTTCAAGGCCAGGTTGGATGGGGCTTTGAGCAACCTGGTCTAGTGGGAGGTGTCCCTGTCCATGGCAGGGGGGTTGGAACTAGATGATCTTTGAGGTCCCTTCCAACCCAAACCATGCTATGATTCTGTGAATTAGGGATTTGTATACTCATATACGTAGCCATGCAAGCATACTTTTATTACTGTACACGATTGGTTGTGGTCATGGTCTGTGGCAGCAGAAGGTATTGTACTGAACACTGGCATGACAGGATGAGCTTGAGACATGATAAAAATGCACCTAATGCTCAACTGCTTTTCACAATCTGCTGTTCTGTTGTCCTATGCCTTTATTGGCATGGAGGCAAAATGTGGTGGTTGTGATGAGCAGACCAGCCCTATCAGATGAGAGAGTAGTTCTGCCTATCTGGGTACCCTATCTCTGGGAGTGCATATTGGTGGGAGAATAGAAGGACTGGGCAAACACAGACAGATTCTTCCATGGACTAACCTGTCAGCGAACTTTGTTTCAAGGACTTTGAAGGGCAGAGGTTGCATTTCTGCACTTGGCAACATTTATTTTAAAATGCATTTATGCAAGTTTTTATGGGAAGGACAGTAACTTAGATTCACTTTACAATGAATGCTCCTGTAGTTGAATCAGGCTTTGAAATGAGATTCTGTAATGCTGTTTGGCTCTGTGTAGCTGGTTGCCCAAACAATATCTGAACGATGAAGCTGTGTTTAAATAAGATTCTTTATAAGATTTTCAGGCCACATGTACATGTAACCACAATGTAGAAAACAAATATAAATGTTTTGGCAGATACTTAAAGAGGGTGGTGGTATAGGAATTTGGAGGACAGCAATGTTAAAGAAGAAATGGAAAGACAAGTGATCTGGGGGTAAGGTTCTCTAAGAAAAAAATAATATTCTCTCTCCAAATTTAGAATGCCAGTGTTTTTGCTGTGTACATCAGTCTCACAGGTGTAAGGCTGTGGAAGGCAATTCTCCTGTGTGTGCCATTACCCTTCTCAGCAGTTAGCCAGGGGACTGCTAACAGCACTAGCTGAAGGCTGAGGGATCTGACCCTCTCCTCTGAGACAGCAGCCCTGTTCTCTGGCGGGTGTCCCAGGGGTGCTGGAAAGCAACACGGTCTGCACAATCTCTCTGCCTCTTGACCAGAGACAGTCAGGGTCACAGACATGAATATTATCTTTGTGACGCTTCAAGCAAGCAAACAGATAATATTTTTTTTGAAAGGAATGTTGCATGCAGTCAGTTGAATGTAAAAACGCCGTATCAGATCTTTCAAGAGCTGTTCCCTTGAGGGCGTGTTGCACCAGCTCACCCGCCCTGCTGGGGCAGGGGCAAGGCAGGGAGGGGAACACAGTGCACATGCATGTGCATGCACTTCTGTGTGTATGTGCACACACATGCTAGAGTCACGGAATGACCTCTTTTCCCTTGATAAGTCCCTTGTGTCTTCCCTCTGATGTTAACTAAGCCAGGGAACTCCTGTTTTTTTCCTGTATCATAGTCCAGGAATTGTGCCCTGGACATTTTTTCATTTGAGTACATTTACATACAGGAAATCAGACCAAAGACTCCTCTTCAAACAGTATTTGTACTGGACAGTTTTGCACTGGTTTCAGGTATGCTGCTTTTTTTTTTTTTTTTTTTTAAAGCAACTGATAAAAGAGGAAAATACAGAACACAAGTAACTTTGCTTTAAAAACAGATGTATAAATATGTGTTAAAATACAATATCCTAAATAGGTTTACCCGCACAACTTAAAGCAAGAATGCACTAGTATTATTGCATTTATGTTTTTTCCACGTCCTGTTTAGTGGTGCAGTTGAGCAAGAAAATAATTTTTATTTAGGTTCACCTTGAATTGCACATGAATACGAGTGTGGAGCTCTCTTCTCCCTTGCAGAATGCCAGCCCCAGGAGGAACAGTGCAGGAGGGGCCTCACAGGATGGCTGCAGACCATGGTGCAGACAAGTCAGCCCAGGGCCTGGCTGAACAAGAAGGGGACACTCTTTTAAATATAAAATAAAGTAAATAAATAAGCAAGGAAAGTCTTGACACCAGAGTGGGATAAAACTAAGAATTTCAGCTTACGTAGGGATGAGTATCAGCTGGCACAAACATATTTCTGTTGGAGTTAGAAGATGGTTTCTTACCAATAGTACTTTTGTTGTAGTGGGAGTAGTCAGGAGGAAAGACAGGTAGTTTTGCTGGAGCCTGATCATTTTGTCAAAGATTTTTTTCTCCTGGTTTTGCCTGTGACAGCATGTGACTTGACTCAAAAACAGGGGCCAGTTTGATCCTGTGTACGTAGTGTAGAGCCTAGTGTATTGTACAGTGATGTTGTATTTGCTGTTATTTTAGTGAAGGCACATATAGTGTGAAAAGTATAGAAAAGAAAAACAAAAGGCATGATGATTCCTTTAGAAGAAGTCAGTCAGCAGTTGTCCTTTAGTTTCTCAGGTTTTCAAATTTGGCTGCAAAATCCCTGCTTCTGAAACTTGGTATGCAGCTTTCAGGCCTGAGAATAGAGATGCCATCCTTTCTTAAACAATATGGGATGTATTTAAGCCCCTGATCAGCTTACAGTTGTTTGCTTGGTAACTGTGTGTGTAGGGGAGTTGTTTCACCCTTTATTGTATAAACATTTCACTGTACTGGCTAATTTATTTTTCTTGTGATGTCATTCTCACTTTAATCTTCAGGGGATTTTGCTTTTCCAGGGCCAAGATTTCCATGATGGCACACCTTCTCCCTTCTGTCTCTCTCTGGTTTTCTCCAAAAACTGTACGTTTTCATAGGTGTTTTCCCACAACTCCAAAGGCTTTGTTTCTGCTTTTTTTCAGCAGGGGAGGGCTGGGTACAACAGTGCGAGATATCTGTACTCCAAAATGCTCCTTTTCATTTCCTTTTCATTGCTTCTGCAGAGCTCTTTAGCTGAAGTGGGTTGTCCAAAAACGTACATGACCTTATGTCACAACCTCATTGCTGCCAGGACTCTCCCCAGTTTTTTGATGGCTCCCTGTTTTGGTGGGTGTGTTTGTATCAGGTTTGTAGGTGTTTTACTATGTTTATGATTGTACTTCAAGCAATGACTCAGGTTGCATTTCTGTTTTCTTAGGTCCTCTAGGAAAATAAATATCTTGTTCCGAAAAAAGTTTTTCTTAGGTATTATTTCTGTAATGATTTGTCTGGTATTTCCCCTCTTCTTTCAACTGGGTTTATAATTAGTTTCAAGGAGTGGTATTGACATGACTGTGCAACACAGAGAGTTGTGGTAAGTGAAATTGTCTTATTGGGTTCGTAGATGTTGAAGTATTTTAAAGAAACACAGAAGCAGAGCTGTGTGTACTTTTTTGTTTTTAAATAGTAGATGCTTTCATCTTTTCACTATACCTTAGTAATTTTCTTCTATCTGAAGGAGAAAAGACTGTTTCCTTGTAGAAATAAATATTCTTTGAAATAGAAAAGTAAACCTAGAACATACTGAAGCTGTGTAGCCTCTGAAGGATAATGGGATCACAAAAAAAAGCAATCTAGGGCTTCATCCATCTCATTGCGTTATTAAGTCTGCTCTGCTGAGTCACCAGCCCTCTTACATGTATCTGAAAAGGAAATTCTGGCATGTAAGAATAGTGTGATACAGCATGAAAGTTCTCCCAGACATGATCTGGTGGCTAATTGTCATTGCAGATGTTCAGTGAAATGAAATAAAACAAACAAAAGTTAAGCAATGACCTGCAGACCACCAGGATAAGAGTTCAGTATTAGAAGTTTTTGCTTGTTCTGCATAGTTGTGTCTTTAAAGTAGTGCAGGAATATTGAGATTGCTCTTGATTCAAAAAGAAAAAAAAAAAGAGGCAACATTAAGGAGAACATTGAATATAAGTGTTATTTCTCAGAGCGTTTTTCCTTGTTTTGACTGTGAGAGGGCAATGCCATAGAATCCATCTGTTGCGATTTAATGGAGAAGAGACGTACTATTACAGCTCTGAAAGTAATTCTTGTGAGTGATAACTTTAAAGTACATACACTGTTGAGGGCTGTTTTCCACTCTGAAAAGAAGAAAGGTATTTTGTTTATCACAGAGAGCAGTGTTTCTGTGGCAGGCTGAAGGTTTCGCTGTGTCTACACCAGGATGTTTCAATAAAAAGGTCCCCACTCTGGCCACTAGCATTGCTGTCTTTTCACTGGTGACTGTGGTGGGTGGATTACTGCAGACAGGACTTTGTCTAAAACAAATTTTTGTGGTACCTGGCTTTTCCACACCACCTTTACTTTTGTTACACATTTATCAATGGTAGCAGCAAATGCAGTGAAAAAAATTATTTTTCTCAGCTCTGTAGAGCTGAAATGGACTGCAGTGCAGGTAAATTTGGTCTAAATCCTGCCTAAGGACCTCTGGAGCTCTGGATGGCAGCTCTCTGTGCCACGGATGCAGCCACTTTCCTTTGCCTGGTGCTGTGCATGGAGACCTCTAGGCTGCTGCCCACCTTCTTGCTGAAGCAGGGTTTGACCAGCTCAGAGGGAGTCTTCTGCTTTGCTGTTGAGCTCTGTGGCACTGAGCAAGCTCTTGCTACGTTTTTGATCCCCTTTGTATTACCAGATAACCCAGAACTGCTGCTACTTCCATCTGTTCTCCCTGTGCTAATAGCACTGGATTTGTCTGTATAGAAGTGACCTCACCAGGCCAGACCAAAATTTGGTCTTACTCCATGTCCTGGCCAGGAAACAATAGGAAATGCCCAGAGATGAGTACTAGAACAAGAGAGGAGCTGTCTTTCTGAACTCTAGAGTTTGCTCAGGGATAGGTATTTGTTCTTGCTGCTGTGCATGTGAAAACACTCGTGGGCATGTATGTGAGCATGGACTCGTAAAGAGTCCTTGCCAGGAGCAAATGCCAAACTTTTATGGAAGAAAAGGCCAGTGTTCTTAATAATCTCTACAAAAGGTTGAACAATGTGTTTTAAAATGGAATTTATTTGTTAAAGTTTCTCCGATAATCTTCCAAACTTGAACCAACCAACCAAGTACCCTGACTCTCCATACCTTGGTCAGAAACTCTGAGGTCAGGTTCTTCACTCTAACTTGTTTGCTTGGGTGGATATTGCCGAGCTCTTCTGGCCTGAGAAGCAGCTTCTCCTGATACCTCAAGAGTGGTGATGCTGTATAACGGTGGCAGAGTGGCCACATTCCTTACCGTACCACTGCAGGCAAAGGAGTTGTTGGTGTAACCTGTTGCCTCAAATCTCCGTTGTGTCATGGTGCCTAGGAAGGAAATAAAGAATTGGACACCTGTACAACAGAATACTCTGCAGGTTTTCTTCCTCTTCAGTGGCAAACTGTGGTCCTCACAATCAGAGGAGGAACAGAGGAACATGTTCATCCTCCTACAGAGTGCTCTAGAACTGGGGCTGGAGGAAGGACTTGATCTCTCATACTAGGAAATTGCAGGTAAATGCAAAGTGCACATATAAAATGATGGACTCGGGCTTGTTACTATCCAGGAATGTGGTTTTAGTGTTCTGATAGCTTCATTAATGTGTCAGCTTAGTTTTCATCTAATGATCAGAAAAACATATAGAATGGTAAGACTTACTAGAAGTGGAGTCAGAAACACCATGATGTCACTGTAGAAATTCATGGTGCGTTTTTAGGTTGCAATTTCAGTCGCTCAAATCAAAAATATGTAGCAGAAGTGGGAAAATATCAGAGAAGAGTGACAAGGAGAGGTATGGAGCAGCTTCCCTATGAGAAATGACTAATATGACTAGGGCTCTTCACCTTGAAAAAGCAGTGGCTGGGAGAGGATGTGATAAAGGTCTGTATTAGGAAGTACATCAAGAAGGATGATTGTTCATTGCCTCTTAAAAGCAAGAAGTGGGGGGCAGCAATGTAACCACTAGGTGACAGATCAAAACAAATAAAAGGAAGTGGTTTCTCACATGTGTATAATTAGACTGTAGAGCACTGTGGATGCTGCAGGATGTTCTGGATGCTGTAAATGTACAAATGGTCAAAAAGCAGGCACATATGTTCTTGGAAGAAAAGTCTGCCAAGGACTGTTAGCTATGAAGACACTACTTCTGCCTTAGAAAGTCCTTATGGTGAAAGTTTTTAGAAGTTATTAGAGGAGAGCATTCTGGAGAACTTTCACTAGATTGCTTCCCGCCCCTGCCCCCCCCTCCCATAGTCTTCCTCAAACATCTGTTGTTTGCTGCTGTAAGCTAGAGTATGGGATAGATGGGCCTTTGATCTCACACCAGTACAGCCATTTTTATTGCCTCTAACATTCACCGTGAATTTTAATATGATGTCACTTTGCAGTTTGCTTGCTTCCCTTTTCTCAGCTTTCAGAATCCCTCTGATACATCCCTGGGCTTTCTGGTGGCTCCATCCATTCCCCCTCAGCCACCTCAAACTCTACGTGCAGTTTAGCACTGGGAGCAGAGAGAAATAGTCATCTGAGTAATGAGCTCGTGGCTAGTCAGACAGAAGTTGATATATGGGGTAAACAGACAGATTGGAATTCTTTCATAACATCTTGATTATGAAAAGATAACCACAACATTTATATCTCCCCAGTTACTTGTAACACCCTCATACTGGGGCGGGGGGGGGGGGAGGGGGGGGAGTGTTTTTGTTTTGTGATTAGAGCAACTTTCTAATTTAATGCTTTATTGCATGCAAGATTTTACCAGTAGAACTTTAAAACTTTTAAAAATTGCTTTGTGCACAACTTATGCACTAGGTAGTAAAACTTATGCACTAGGTAGTAAAAAGGTCCCAGCATCACAGTTGGAGTAGGTTTTTAGCAAATTCACTCAAAAGTATTCACCCAGTGAGCTCAAGAGATTGTTTCCGTGCCCATTTGTGTGTAGGTGCAGCCTGTGAATGGAATTTTATGTTTGGTGATGCCGGAGGTTAAGCTTTGTCATGATAAATTGTGGTCCAGAATGCTAGAAATTTCAGGTGCTTTCTTCGTGGACAAAGCAAGTGGCTAGAGAACTTTGAGAATCTTCCCTGTTTTCTAGTCTTGATAATGCCTGGAATTACAGTAATTTCCTGGAGGTGGATGAGATTTGCTTTGATATCCATCTATGCTTTCCTTCATCAGGAGACCTGTACATCCTCTTCAGTTAGCACACGGTGCTAAGGTGCAGAGGTGAGAGCACTGGGCGTGTGATACAACAGTGCATAATGTTAACCACAAGCTTTTTATAGCAGAGCTCTTCTTAAATGTGAAAATTTCCATACAACTTTTTTCCATGCTACAGGGTGTCACATTTCAAAAAGCAGTATAAGGCAAGCCAGTGGTTAGTTTATATGATTACTTTGAAATTAGTGAAATGATATAGTGATTAAAATGTTGGCTTTGTGTGCAGTAATTTCTTCCTGGAGTGATTTCTTAGGTTTACGAGTAGTTTTGTTGAAAAGTACAGTATTATTTTGCAGAAAGAACTTATGCTACAATAGAGAAGACTTTTTTTTTTCATTACATGTGTTTTACTAATTTCCTTGAGTTTGCTTTTCACTTAAGGTTGAGTGACAAATGGTAACAGATTGCATTATAACAATATATGCATTTAATAGCTACATATTCTTTTCTCTGTGTGTTGTATTCATGGAATGAGTCCTCAAACAAAATATTTTTCCAATAGGGAAACAAAACAAATGCCTAGCTGTTCACAAGTAAAATGCATCAGATTCTAGAAGCAGATATTTTAGACGTACCTTGAGTAGCATTTTATTGTTATACCTTCTGCAGAGCTGCTATTCTGAGGTGCTGAAGCTACATGTCTTTGGAAACCTGACACAGTTGAGAACTATATATTTGACATATATGACTCTGGACATTGATCTAGGTGGTTAATGCTCTTTCTTCATGGAGAAAGGAGTACATCAGCCTTGAGAAATTGTCCCACAATAATCTGTTGCTTTGAATAAGATCATTTCAAAGAAAGAGATACCAGCTGATTTTTGGTTTTTGCCTTTGAGGTTGGGACAGGGGAAGAAATTTTGCATTATGAAAGTGTGAGCTTGCAAACACAGTATTCATACAGATCATTCGAGCGATGTTAAATGATGCTGATGGAGGCTCACATGCAGGTGGTGAGATTACTCACTTGTGGATAAAAAAAAATCTGTGTTTGGGCAATCTCTAGGCATGACAGAAGGCAGATCTGTTCCAAATAGCTTTTCAGTTTGGGCTACATAATGGGAAGATAGTTATTGTCCTTGGGTGGTACATGGGCAGAGGTTTGTCTGGACTTCAGAAATTTGTTGGGTTTTGGTTTTGTTTTTTTGTTTTAATTATTAATCATTATTGTGGTGCTCAGGCATTTCTTGGACATGTTACAATTTTTCACAGGTAAAACACTGCATATGACACTCAACTCCAAGCAAGAGGCAGCATGAACAACTTCCTCCATATTAGACAAAATAAGCAATTCCTAGGAAGTTAGGGATGGGCCCTGTATGGTATTCCTATGAGGAATGATTCCTTATGCTTCTGGGCAGCAGCATCATAAGGCTCTGGCGTGCTTTTATCCTGCATGTACTACTGCTGTTCCACTTGGTGGGCGTTAAACCTTCTTTATGCAGAAATCATTGTTCTGAGACTTGAAATTAGCCTGTTACATAACTATAGCACATGTTGTAGGTCATTGAAATGTTAAGAGTGTTCAGTTAACGCAATGTACTCTTCAAAAAAGGCTCTAGGCATTTTACACTTTGTAGAAGAAAAGAACTCCCAATAAAGTACCCAGGGAGAGCAAACAAAAAAATATTTTCTCTAATTTAAAGTGATCTAGAGTCATCTTGAGTTCATGAACCAGCATCGCCGTTTGATGTCAGCAGAAGTGAGCGGAAGCGTGTGGTTTGTGAGCTAGCTGCTGCCATGGAGTCACAACTTCTCGCTGGCTGAGCCTGTGGATGGGCTGCACGGGGCAGACCGCAGTGCGAACCTGCCGGCTGTTCAGCAGCAGGATTAAGACCTTGCCTCAAGTCGAAACTTCAGCGACTTTATACTGTGCCACGCTGTAAGTTTCTGCAGTGTTTCGTATCTCAAGTAGTGATAAACCACAATTAATGGAGAAGTAGGCAGGGACATCTCCTGCTTCCACACTGCCAGATAGCTGTTTCATCATAGGAGGGAAGAAGAGAAAAAGCACGCTACATCCTTTGAGAGAGAAGCAAGCTGCTGCTGGAAAAGAAAAAAAATAACAGTATTGCCTCATGTTCCTTTAGCATGTGACCAGTTACGGCAATTGCTGATTGTCTACATACCAGGAAAAAAAAATGCCCTGTGGTATAAAAAGTTCACAGTCTCTACTTCAGGTCATTACAAATGACCTTTCCTCTAAAGGCAGTTATTAAGGAAGTCGACTGCTAATCCAACATCTAAATCTACTCTGCTGAGCAAGAAGAAAATCAGAGAGTACAAAAGAGGGTTGGGGTTTTTTAAGTCTATAGTGAACTTTATTTTCTTTCCATTGTCTCTGTGTGATTTGCTGAATGAGATGATGTCTCTCATTCTTTGAAAATAAGCTTTTAAATATAATGCAGATAGAAAAGAAGAAATTTAAGAGGGGTCACAGAAGTTATGGTGTCTTGGGCACAGGGGCAACACATGCAGCTCAGGACTGCAGGGATTGCTTGGGGAAGTGATTTTTTTTTCCCCCCAACTGTTCCAGCTTGATAGGCTTTCTTTGCCCTAGTCTGTATCTTTCAAGCAGACAAAAAGAATTAAGGCATGTGTGCATGTTTCTGACATGGCTGCCTTTGTTGCAAAGAGAACAGGTTGGACAATATACAACGGCAATGCAGAGTTTTCTGCCATGATGATGATCAAAACTCCTGTCCTGCAGTGCTTGTTTGAGCTAAGCAATACTAGGAGGAATCTCTGGAAAGGACAAAGTTTTCATTCAGTTAATTAATATTATGTTAATAATTCTGTTCTCCATATTGAAGAATATATTTTTTAAAACTTGGGAATAATATATATAATAGATATTTATTATATATTATATGTAGAGAATATACATTATTTTTAGATATAATACATATTTCTATGTACATATAAATATAAAATATTCCCATTTAGCCATCCACCTGTACACAAAATAGTGATCTTATTATAAACTTTCTTATTTATTTCATTTCTATTTATTGCTGATCCTTTTCCTTTCCTATTGAGAGAAATCCGTTCATTGAGAAATAGGGAAGATTTAAGTAGGTTGCTGTGATTATTCCTCTGACCTAGCTGAAAGAGCTACTGCTAAGTCTGTGGACACCTATGCCAGTCTAAAATAAATGATTCATTAAGGAAAGTGTTGTTAGTGAACTAATTGCAGATAGGAAATGGGAGGCTTCTGAAAGTGTATGTATGTCCGTTTTTTGCTTTGTGGAAATGCCGAGTAGGCATTAAGTTATGCATTACCTGTGTAAATATATGATGAAAACTCATCCAAGAAAGCTCTTGATGGTTATAAAAGTACTCGAGACATGGAATGCAGAGGCATAGCAAGGCCATGGTACACGTAATTTGGTTATCAGTAAAACCTACCTGCCTTAAAAAGACAAAAAAGCTGATCGCATATCTGCACAGGAAAATAAAAATAAAACCATAAACCTCAGAGTTCCTGCGAATGATTTGCTACTAACGTCAGTATTTTTTTAGAGAATGAGATGATTTAGATCAGGCAAACATTCTTCTGACATTAGTGACGTAACAGTCTCGTGTTCAGAGAGATTTCCTGTTTACTTTGGGTCTGAACACAGGCGTCTCAGGAAAGTAGGTGCTAAAATTTTCATTCCACATCTGCATATAAAGACAGCCCAGACTGTTCTGAGATCTGTAGCAAGCTTTATATACATTTTTGCTCTTCAGAAAAAAGGGCTTAGTGACAGTTTAAAAATCTCATCAGGTCAGAGATGTCTGGTTTGCTGACCAAGCTAATTCCTCAGTTTTAATCCTGTAATGCAGAAGATTACCAGGCAGTGTCAATTTGGCAGCCTTGTGAGCTACTGTTGTGCTCTTCTTAACTGGGACCTTTGTTAGCAAATTCACCCGGAGTCAAGGGACTGAGTGTCCCTTAGGCATGAGCTACTGCTTGCTTAGATCTGAAGAGTTTACAGGTGGCAGTAAGGCATTATGGTGGAGTTCAGTAGTTAGTTTTATGGTCAAACTTTTCATGAATTTTCTATTTCAGATCATAACTTCTGTGAGTGTTCAAAGATAGAAGCAGCACATCTTTTTATAATTTACATGTATGATTCATGGTTTTAAGTTGCAAGCTTAGTTTTAAATTATACTTTTTTTTCTAAAAGGCAAAGATCATCCTCCTGTTGCATTATTTTCCTAATTATAAAAAACTGGGGATATATTTAATAACTTGCTGCAACTCTTCCTATTCTTTTGAAAATATGAATTCATTAATTTCCATTTAGCTATCCACTCTGTAGAGAATGAAGGAATCTGTTATAAAACAGACCATGGTCAACATCTTGTATGGACTGAGATTAGAAATAAGTATTATGGACTGAGATCAGAAATAAGTATTTTGGAGTGGCATTTGGTTTGGTTTTTTAACTTTGTATGGTTGCATTTTGAGAAATAATGTCGCAGACGTGAAAGCTTCCTTCATCTCTGTAATGTGACTGTTGAGCAGCCTGGAGACTGAAGTCCTGAGCTTACTTCTGAACTCAGGTCAGCTCAGCTTTGCTGCCAAGGCAGGAGGTCTTATTTTACTCCCAAGTGACACAGATCTAATAGTAGAAAAACACAGCCTGCAATAAAGTCACTAAGTGAATTTTGTTTCTGTTTTGATGGTCTCTAGAAAATGAGATTACTGATTGTTTTTGTTAGCTGACTGCATTAGATTTGTATCCTGTGAGTACAAAAAGGGTATTTCTAAATGTATGATTGGGATACTAGTGATATGAAAAAAATCCCAACACTGAGACATGCTTTGGCATTAAATTTTTCTGTGTTTAGAGATTCTGCAACCGTTACCTTAATCTTCTAGGGAAGAAATTGCTGCATGTGAAGCTATTTGGAAATTTACATTGTCACTAGAAACCAAAACTGTGTCTTGGAGAGCACGTTTATGAGAGCAGCAAGCACTCAGGCAGAATAATATGTGGAATATTGTAGGAAAAGCATAAAATTTTGCTTTTAGAAGAAGGGAGGAGAAGGAGCAAAAGGAACTGCTTGCTGCTGGCTGCAGTGAGAGTGAATTCAGGTCAGTGGGAAGCCCTCACCAGAGCAGGATGTCCTGGTCTGCAAGGGCCAGGCTGTGTCCAGCGCTCTGAATTAACACAAAGCAGGATTAATAATTTTTCATTCATGTCTTTTACCTCAGTAACTGTGTGCATGGGTTCCTGTTGCTCTTGGTTCTGCACTGACAATGCAGAGACACCATTTGTGTGAAGATAGGGTTCAGAGGGCTCGTCAGCTCAGCCAGCTTCCAGGTCTAACTTGTCCCTGGATGCAGTGGAGCTCTACTTGCCCAGGGCTGTGCCTGAGCTAATAAGGAAGATCCAAGCTGAAGGTATCTCTGTGGTGGTTTATTTGCAATTTGGATAACACAGGTTTAAGGGTTCTAGTAGTAACTACAGAATAAAGGGGAGAGAAAGACAACACAACATACATTTCAGAATAGTGCTTATCAGTACTTTAACCTGTAATGGATTTGATGCCACTTAAATTATTCTTTACCAGGCAAAAACTGCTTCTGAAAAATGCAGATGTTCCTGTTATCATGAATACATATTTTAGTCAGAAGGTGCTACTCGGTCAACATTCAGAAACAAGAGAGAAGACACACGGTCTTATGAAGATGCTTATTAAGAAGAATATTGTATCTTTGGCACAGACGTTCAGACTAGATGACCTTGATGATGAGTTACACCAGGAATCTTCAGATAATCAGGTAAGGTCCATTTGGTTCACAGTTTAGCACTTGGTAAGAAGTGGGTGAGCAGATGTTCAGAAATCATAACGAAAACAAAAATTCTAAATTACTGACCTCTTCAGTTTCCTCTTTCATTTAGCCAAGAGTGAATAATATGCAGTGTTTATTTTAATAATATTTTCTTAGCGGAGGCTTTTGGCCCATCCAGATGCTGAACTGCCATGAAGTTATTTTGCTGAATTCTCACTACTGTTCTAAATAGTAATTCTAGCTTGATTTTTAATTGATTTTTCTCTTACTCCTTATAGCCAAATAGCTAAGCTTTATTTGAAATAAAATCTGTTTTCTGCTAATTCACTTCAGATATTATTTTAAATAAACATTCCCTTTTCCCACTCCTATTTCATAACTCATTTCCCAATCAATCTTACCCTTCCTTTAAAGCATCAATTGGTAACACCACCCCCCTTTCCCACCCCTTCATTTTTTTCCTATTTTGACACTGTTTATATTAAAATGACTACTGACTGTGCATGTGTCTAGCTGTGATGGTACAAGCGGAGGTATTTTAAGGGATCTATGCCAACACTTTCTGAAAGCAAGGCTCTCGTAAAGGCTTTATATTGGCCAGCCAAAATCATTCTTAATATTTGAGAATTTTGGCCCTACAGGTGTGGTCAACAACACTGAGTGTCAACATTTTGTATTTGCTTTATATATAATTTCCATTGTAGACCTGGGAATGTAAAAATTACATAAAGCAAATCCTAGTCTCCTTTCTTGCTTCAGCGCTACCTTGTAAAAAGCTTCTAGTGTGGTATTCAAAAACCAGAACAATTTACTTGTTGCCCTCGTGGTTCCTAACAAACAAAACCACTTCATTTAAAACTCAGTAGACAAGTTTTATTGCAACCACTTTGTAGGCAAGGAATAGTGTTGTACCACAATTTTTTGTTTAAATACTGCAAATTCTCCTTCTCTGCTGGGGGATAATACTTACAGCACAGTAAGTACGACACATACTCCAAAAACCTTTCTTGGCACCCAGCTTTTATAAAAATCATGTTTTATTGTGAAAATAGAAATTTGGCTCGTGCCGGGAAGGTGTCTATATATATGGACCACATTAGTCCATACTTGCATACAATTTTTACTAAAAGTGTTTTATTTTTAAATTAAAATTAATGAAATTACTCATTTAGATTAAGGCAAAATGTAGCATAATTTTATTCATAAAAGTTATTTTGAAAGTTTGGAAGATTTTTGTCATAAAATATGTTTTGGAAGTAGTCAAAGAATAAATTAAGCTTTATACTTTTAAAGTTTTATACTTTTCGTTAATCATCTAAGTCTTTTACATTGAAACATTTTACATTAAAATGTGTAAGTCTATAGACTACCTAACTGTTCTATAAAGCTAGACACCTGTTCAGTTTCAACTTAATCTGAAAGGCTGGAAGCATTCCAGATGGATTTTACCCCCCTTTTAGAAGACGAGGGAAAAGAGGAAGGAAAGAACATCAAAGAAGTAAAAACGAAACTCAGTTCAAGGGAAAGAATCATAAATACTAATATAAATGCTGTTTTCCTGCTGGTATTACCCTCATTTCTCATAGATTCTGTTAGCTAAGTTAAATACAAGAGAGCACTGTGTGCTCAACTCTCTTTAGTGTTCATTAAAAATCCACAATAAATACTGGCTATTAGTCTGTAAGTTAGTTTAGGTACAGTAAGTATTTTGAAACTGATTTTATACTTCTTGCATTTTTTCATGCTGAAGTTTTACTCTTTAGCACTACATTGTTTTAAGGTTCCATAAAATGTTTCTATTAATGGGTTTTCCTTCACCAGGTTGCCTGTGCTCCACAAATCCATAACAACTGTGATTTGAAACAGCATCCCTTAGCATGTAGTACTGTTAACGATTCTCTGCTTGAAATGGTGGAAAGCCAGGGAGCAGTGGGATGGAGAGAAGTGCAGGTACGAGTCGTTATCCAAAGGGTGTACTGTTTGCCTGCAAGAGAAGGTTACAGAAGCCATGTTCAAGGAAACAAGCCTGTTTGTGCAGCACACATCATAAACTCAGATCCACCAAATGTTAGGTGAGTAAGAAGATGCATGGCAATTTTCCTGTCGAGACTGTGATATATGAGAAACCAAAGAGGAGGGATTTCAGAAATGTCACTCTTAGTCATCAGCTCACAGGGAATAAACAGGCTCAGCAAGGCGCAGGGCTCTTGGTGGAAGTGGTGTAGTTTTTTAATACGTATAGTGTGACACAGAAGTAGTCCTGTCCAGAGGAAGGAAGGATTTGTCTATAGTTCATATCATCAACAGATGACAGGAAGACTGAAAATGAATTAATGGGAAGTTAAAAACCAGTGATGATCATTGACATCTTATACTGTACCTTGAGTTTAACAGAATAACTGTTACTCCCCATTTAACTATTTCAGTCTCCAGTATGCTCTTCTGGTAAGTTACATTCATAGAGTGGTCTTTAGAAACAAAAGAGAAATACATTGAGAGATGGAGAAACGAAAGGCTAAACTAAAATGGGGATTTTGCACGGATGCCATTAGAGAAACGTAGCTGTACACATGCAAACTTCCATTGTGAAGCCACTGGAAAAAGCTCCTGTTGACTTCTGGAAATCTGGAGGTCACAGCAGTTCAGCTTCTCTGCAGTAAAAAGATGCCATTAGAGAAACGTAGCTGTACACATGCAAACTTCCATTGTGAAGCCACTGGAAAAAGCTCCTGTTGACTTCTGGAAATCTGGAGGTCACAGCAGTTCAGCTTCTCTGTAGTAAAAAGTGGTCTGGTGTCAAAATATTAACACCAATGGAGAAATTGTATATGCAAAACCCATGGAGCATACAGCTTTAGACTAGTGGTTTTAGCCTCTTCTGTTTTAGTCTTTGCATCCTAACACTGGTCTGGTATTGCTGTAGGGAATCAAGAATGGCACCTTGTTTTCTGAAGTAAAAATGATATGCCAGGCAGAGTTTTCCCTTCTGACCAGTACTGAACTGTTGAATCCTTTCCTTCTTTTATGATCCTCAAGGTTTTAGACCAAGGACTGATTTCAAAGTCTTACTCAGCAACTCTGGGTCTGTGAGCACTGTGTCTATTATTGAATTTCCTTCCTTTGGTTTTGCACTAACTTTTGGTTCATGCTGGCTTAAAATTTTAAAAGGTAAGTTACATTAAATTTTGATTTCACTCAGGAAGCTTATTCAAGTGAGTTACAGTGACAGAGCGTATAGAAAGTTGCTAATTTCAACCTTTCAGGAGGACATCAGGAGATCTGTCTTCCTGCAGAGTTTAGAACCTGAACGGAGACGTGCAATTAGTTTAAAAGGTCCCATTGAGAATTCTCCAGATGTAATTTGCAATAGGCTTTGAAGGGATTCTTCAAAGGCTGAGTTCCTCTAAGCCACTCTACTGGTGGTAGTAGCACGTTCACAGGTCCTTCTTCTTGAGCATTTGAAATACTGGAATTCTCCCAATTCTTGCTACCTCGTAAGCCACTGGATAATTTACAGTACTCATTGATCAATAAAATTCCTCCAGGAGGAATTTAGGAAGATTGTTCTTTCCTAAAATGCAAGCTCAGTCATCACCCACAGGAAAGTAATTATCAACAGCCTTGTTCCCGGTATGTTTAAAAGCTCCTTTACATATAGTAGAGATATTGACCTTAACTTGTATTATTCTTGAAAAAGTAATTGGTACATCTTGTTGTGTGAAATCATTGCTTTATACTTAATTCATTCTTGCTAAAATATATATTTTTTAAAAAGTAAGAGGAAAAGTACTTTACCAGCCCCACACCAATATGTGGTTTTGAGGACAGTATTCCTCCTTGTAGATTTTCTTCTGGAGGACTTTTGATCAAATGTCAGGGCAGCTAACAGTCTGTTATTCAAGCTGATTTTTAACAACATGAATTCTGTCAGAGTTCAAATGATAGTACCGTCTCCATGTTTGCTTCCCAACTTTTAACCACAAGTATACTTAACTTGCAATCACACAATTTGAGGTAGTTAACCTCCCTGAGCCCACACCCTTCGCAGGAATGGGTGACAGAAAATAAGAAGTCTCAGATTGCACTTCTTATGTCAAACTTGAAATAGAAATAAAATAAAAAATGATAATGTGTTACTTCTGAATACATGCTGTAGCTAGGTATTCTCACATGCAGTTGTTAAACTGGCCTCTTGGAAGTTCCTTAAATTTTATAGATGTCTCAGCTCAGAAGAGAGCTTGGTTGTTGTAGTTTGCAGCTATCAGACTGTCATTTGTATCCTGAAGAGAAAAATCAACCTACTTTCTCTTTTGCAAAGAAAAGAATGAACACTTCTTTTAAAGACTGAGGAATGGAAAACACCTCATACTGCTTTATCAGCTGCTGTTTGCATGGCTGATAAGCATCCGCATGAGACTTTCCTCCTCTATCAAAAATGTCTGTGTCTGTCACCTGATAGTGAGCAAAAGGGCCCAACGCCCTCTGGCAGTCCTTTGAACCAACTGATGGCTCATTCTTTTGTAATTAAAAAACCCTCCTTGTTCATAAACTTATTTTTGTAAAGTAAAACTGCCATGAAAGCAACTTTTTTATTTTATGAGGCAAGATGAGTTAGATAATTCATTGTTTCATAAAGAAAAGTTTCTAATTAGATATTGAGGTAGATGAATAGTTAATTGTTTGTATTTTAAACAGGCTGTTTTATTGTATATCTTCTTTTGTAGCACTCCGGAATAATCTAGATGTCGTTGCCACAGGGAAGCATAAAAACATAATAAGATGAAAAGAGGCATGAAATGAATTGTGGAGCAGGGGAAGTGATGCACTTTGTTCAAGGCATCCAGTTTGTAGAAAGGCAAATTGTGGGAGAAACCTCTATTTTCATTGTAAGGAAATGGATTAATTTAATTGGTCAAAACTAACACGAGTAAAGCGTAGAAATTGCAGTAATGGCTATGTGCATCTAGCTTTTGTTGTTCATAAATACACATATATATATATAATATAGCCTTTTAGTGATAGACAAACGGATACATCTGATGGGTTTAAGTCTGTTTAGCTGAAGTATCTAAAGCATTTTTTGAGGACACTGAGAAATCATTACAGAGACTGAGTAGTTCTCCGGCTTCTGTCGTACATAAATTGGTCCCATGTTCCCTGAATTATTGTCAAATCATTTGCCTTTCCCCGCTGTAATTAACTGCCTCTCACAAATGGACTTTTCGTGCTGAAGGAGTTTCATGGGGGGGAAGAAAAAAAAGTAGAAAATATGACTCGCTGTGACTGTCTGCCCATTTCCAGCATTCCTGGCATACTTTTTGCTGCCTTTTTCCCTCTGATGAGAGAGATACTTTTGCTAATGACACAACACATGTTTGTCTAAACCCGATTATTTTGACTCTTTGTGAAAAAGGTCTGGCTTACGCATCCAAGGATCCCAAAGAGACTCTGTCAACCTGAGGAGCTCGCTGGCGCTGAGGTGTCTGACTCACTGCGTCGGCCTTGTACTTTGTGTTCCTGGGATAAAGCAGTGTATAATTTGGATTTTGCTCTTGCCAGTATCTGTTTGTTTTGAGCAGGCCACGTGAGTTCAGTAAAAAACAGAGCTGGTCAGTTTTATGCCTTAAAGGACAGGGCTGGCTGGGTGGTAGTTGATGAAACTAAAATAGGTGTTTTTAGGACTGTTAGGCAGTTAAACTGCTCAGAGCACTCAAAAGATTTGGGTGAGGAGGCTGGACAGAAAAGGGTGTTGTATGTTAAGAAGGAAAAGCTAACTACTGCTGATATAAAACAATGCTAGCTATAGCTGTGAATCTGCATTTTAAAATCCTCATGGGTGACTGAAGAGATTTTCCGTTTGCTTCTCTTGGCGTATGTTTTGACCTACTTCCCACCTGAATGTTAAGACTCTAGCCTGCTATAACTTTCTATTCCAAGAACAAAAGAAAGACAGTACATCTACTTTAAAAAATAATGTCATCTGCCTCTATGCACTAGTCATCAATAGGTCTCTCTGGTTTGCTCTTTATTTTGTTTTCGGTTTGCCACATCTTAGAGAAGTGGAAAGACCTGCAACTGTGCAAGCAGGGCCCTTGGGGAGCAAAATATTTAGAAGAGCCGAGGATTTGTTTGAGTGGCTGGAAGGAACAGAAGTGTGGGGAAAGTCACATTTCTGCTTCTGAGCAGGCCCCCAGAAACATGATAGTGAGTTGCTGGGATTCATTATGCTCTAGCAAGTTGTTGCAAGTTTCTGAATAGTCTGTTCCTACGTAATTCTGTGTAAAATGGTTTTACTGGCAAGTGGTAATGTTGTAAAACTAATTTGTTTCAAAGTTGGATTTCCTTTTTGCCTCTTTTCCTTCATCTAATGATCTTTACTGTTTATCTTAACACAAATCTAGTCAATGGATTAACCTGTCTGGCAGCATGCACAACTAAAGGTTGAGTGTCAAGTGCTGCAACTAACATTCCGAGTAGGTGGACTAATATATTGAAAAGTCACCCTTCTGGTATGGAAAACTTAGCTTAAATTTTATAAAGCTTATTGAAATAAACACAACAACAACAAAAAAAAACAAACCCTGGAGGTCATCTTATTTGAAAAGAGCCCAGATTGGAAAGGAGTGTCATGAAAGATCCATGTTCACAGATGCTAACATCTGTCAGAATGTTTTTTGTGGCTGACTTAAATCTGTTTACAGCATTCCATTTGGGTTTTTTTGTGTTTTTTCAACAAAACATTTGAAATGGAATGGTCATAAATGTAAGTTTTAAAAAATTACATTATGTTTCTGGGTTGTGATTTTTCAAGTGGGAAATAAACAGGAAATAGGTAACTGAAGTGCAGTAGAGAGTACTCCATAATCTAGAAGGTTTCTCTGATTTCCCCTTTTCAGATCGTTCTCAGAAGTAAAGATACGTGCTTTTAATATTCTTGCAAAGTAGTCTAATTGCTACTTGACAGACTTGTAATAGTTCTAACAGCTGTGGTTCAAGGTCTAGTAACCTGTTTCTGCTTTGAAGTCTACGTTGTTGTGGTTTTTTTCTGGGGTTTTTTTGTTGTGTGTTTTTTTTTCTTCACAGTTAAGGCTCCCTGGCACTTGGATTATTCCCTTTTGCCTCCACCCTGCTCCATTTGTAATTCTCAAACTGGAGCCACCAACACAGAGTGTAAGGAAAAAAGGCTGTTGGAAAAACAGCTTTGGTATCACATTGTCCAGCTGAGACATTAAATTGTTTTATATATTTAACACTGTAGTTTCCCTGTGCTGTTGCACAGATAGCCCTGAAAGTCTGTTTTTCCTGCTGCTGATGCTGCAGACGGTAGATGGAACTTGGGCTTCTTCCAGTGCCACTGTAGTACAACAGTTTGTTAATTTGACATTACTGTTTATTTTTTCAGTGCTAAATATTTACATAATCTTATTCTGTCCAAGGGCAAGGTGAAAGCACTCTTATCTGATATACTCTGTACAAAGGAAAAAAAGGGCCCTTCAACATACATCACTGGTTTTCTGCCCTGCACTGGGAATAGGCAATGAAATAGTTTGCCATTGTTCTAAAATATGTCAGAGCAGTGGTAAAAGCTGCCTGTATAGAAAAGTCTCAAGAAGACAGTAGCCAACATCACCACAAAAGTGACAGGGATTCAGTCCCTTTGGAAGGCAAATGGTCAGGAACAGAAACCAGCCATCAGATGGCCAACCCAGTGAGCACAGGCTCCTGTATACATCTAGCAAAAAGGAGAGAGACACCGGTTGCTAGCTTATATTTCCTCCATACTCAAGTGTTCAGACTGATCAGTAAAGTGCCCATATGTTCACAGAAGATAGTCACACCCCCCCACAAGCCTTTTGTTGGTCAGGAAGAAGGAGTAGGTCTACTTACCTGTGTATTCCCCATGATAGAGAAATTGCAGAGATATTTAAATAACATAAAGAGACAGATAAATGCTACCACTTACCTTGTAACCATACCTTTTCACACCTCCCACATCTGATGATTACATACAGGGCTGTAGAAAGCTGGGGAAGCTTTATTGCACTTGAACACCTCATTTCCCGCTGCTGTCTGGTTTATGGCTGTATCCACCCAACTGATTGTTTTCAAAGGATTATGTAAATGGTGGGAATGGGAAGAGCAATGTGGTCCCCCATATGTTATCCTATAGTGGAAACCGATCTAGGGAGTAGAAAGCAAACAATTTGAAAATGTGATTTTCCAGACTTAGAGCCACATTCAAGGTATTTACTGTTGTACATTGTCTGGTTTAAACCAGGAATAGTAATTTTCTAGTGCCTATTACATAAAAGGTATGGAATCTTTCCCTTGATTTTGACCTTTCTTTCCCTTGAATTTTGCATCTCTGGAAGTCATGTGGTTGACAGAACTGAGAGCAGGAATCCTCCCTTTCACTGACTACACGACTTTGGTCCTGACCTGGAGGAAGTGTTACAAGTTGTGCTGGAGCTCTCTGAAACTTTTATAAAAGCCAGACTGTCTCTGGGATTTGTTTTCCAGCTACCATGGTTCAGAAGGCAAAGACCATGAGCAGTAATAAATGTTATAAATGCCTAGATGGATACATGCTGAGCTAACAGTTGGGAGAGAAATTTAACCACCCAAATATTGCATATAATTCGTGTGCAATTTGGGCAGGTGAACACTCTTTGTATTCGCAGCCTTAAGTATCTGCATAGATCAGTGGCTATGCAAAGAAACAGTAGCAGGTTTCTGAAAAGGAAGATTCTTGGAAATAACTTTTTGTCATCAGCTCTGTAAAAGCTTCTGTTTGGATATAACAAGTCAATACTCTTTGGAAAGGTGTTAACGAACATACTCTTTTGGGAAGAAGGAAGTCTTCTGTCACAAAAAGTATAGACTTAGGAATACACTGTCCTATGTGGTTTTAAAATTATGGGCACACTCTAACAATTAAGACAAGACCAACTTTGAAAGGAACAATATTGCTGGGACATAGGCATGTACATCTGTATCTTAAGCTTTTACATACTTTCTTTTATAGAATACAAAAGATTAAGATACAGCAAACAATACAAATATAATAAGGCTCCTCAGAGAAGACAGTTTGTTCTTTCAGTAAGTATTGTGGTTTAAACTTGTTAACTTACAGATGGACTTAAAGAAGTGATCTTATGTTCGCATGGCAGTCCTGACTGGCTGCAGTGCCTGCTGGTTTTTTTCCATTTCTCACAGCCAAAGGCAATCAGGAACATCACACTGTGTAGGGATCCACTACAGGCTGTGCCAAAATCCTCAAACTCTGCAGACTTTTGGTTAATGCCTCAACCTCCTCTTTGGCTAAAGGGTCTTTGCAGGGTTTGGAGAATGAACATACTCCTCAAATGAGAACAGTGATGAGCAAAGACCTGGGATGAACTCACTGTATATTATACTTCATAGTGTAAGGGCTCGAGTGGAATGGTAGTTAAAAGAGATTTACTTATTTTTGTAATTTTAGTCCTAAAGTAAGAAAAAAGGAAATTATTCACCTGATACGTACTGCCTGATATATATATGAAATAATTCTGTAATTCATTGAATTCAGATACTTGAGTTGAGGCCTGTGTTTGGCTGCAGTGTGAGCTCCTCTGGACAACCTGCTTTACGAGTGCTTAAGGCTAGGACTAAATGCAAAATTTATTTCAGAGAGGTTTCGCATTTAAATGGACCAAGAACGATGTCATGAAGTTGCAGAGTGTACTTTTTGGTCATGGGTGTGTTGTGGGCTGTGTCTCATTCAATATCACATGATAACCGGATTTTGTATACATATTTTTAAAATTACTCCTCTGTATCAGTGGTTTCCTGACTCTGGCACTCTTTCAATGGTATGCTAGTCATTGAGAAGGATCTCACAGAAGCAGCTCCAGATCCTGCCCTTCTGGAGGCGCTAATTGAGCCATCAGGCTGTTACTGCCCGCCAACTGTAAATATCTTTGTGCAGCTGCTTGCTCCAGCTCAGAGGCACTTACTGATCTGTGCAACTAGAGGTGCAAGGGCTACATCTGAAAGCTGACTTCATACAGCCATTTGAGAGTGGGGTGAGGGTTTTAACTGGTAGTAGCCTTCCTTGTGTCTGCAGCAGTGGAAGGAAGGAGGCAAAGATGGAAGCAAAAGCAGCAGGCAGGCTCTCCCTGGCTTTGTGCTGGGTCCTTTGCCCAGGAGGTTTTTGTCCACTGTCTTTCATGTACACATGGATGTAGACAGCAGGTAGGAGTGAAGTTCCAGTGCAAGACGCAGTGAAGTCTCTACAGTGTTTCCACTTTCTATGCATTTGTGCTGCAATTTGACACTTGAAACTTGTGCTGTCACTGCATGATCTCGTCTTGTCTTCTCCTGTACAGCATCATCGTCCTTACCTAGGAAGGATCCTTTAAGGAAATCATTATAAAAGTATAAAATTATTCCGTATTTCTCGGTAGTTTTCAAACTACTCTAGACACATACTTAGGAGTGTCTGCCTGGCAGGTGGGGTACAGTCCCTTCCACAGCTGTGCACTTGTGGTCCCATTTCAACACATGCTGCAGGGACTCTACCAGCAAGGAAACATTCACTTGTTTCTGAGTGAGTGAGCAGGGGAACTGCAAGGAACACACCATTAGTGAGATGGGATAAGAGATTGCACTGGAGTCCCAACTTCACAGAGTGGGAAGTGTAGTTGGGATCATGGAATTAGAATCCCAGGTGTGGGAGTGTGTGGTAGGTTGTGGGACAAGGAAGGAATGCATGGAGCTCAGGTCCTCAGATGAGGAATATGAGAGTGGCCATAAGGTATTAAAATACCATTTTGTGTAAGTTCCCTTTCTGTCTGCCCATTAATCTCCCTTGAGCCTATGCAGTTCCTGCTATGGATTTCCTCTCTGAGCCAGCAACTCTCCATACTATTGAACTCAAATACAATCTAGCCATGACAGCTACAGGTGTTCTTGTCTTTGTTCTATAATGATGGGATTATGCATTTTCCCCTGCTTCTGAACAAATGCCAAAAATTGTAAATTCTGTTTGACATGAGGAAAACCGTGCAAGGAAATTAATTTCATTGGAACCACAAATTATGTCACATCTTCAATACAGGACTATAAATTCACTGCCCGTAGTAACATAATGTAAATGGGAAGTGGAAGAGCTTGTTAGCAAAAACATTCAGTACCTAATCTTTGCAAAAGTGTTTTTAATGTCTTTATTTATATTTAATTGTAAGTGTGTATTTCCTTTGCAACAGAGCTGAAAACTGCCAAAACTTTCTTCCTGCAGCCTGGGCTGTTTAGTCATGATTAAAAATATCTGTGATAGGAGCTCATCTATACCTTGATGCTTCTGTGTATCTGAGTCATCATCCGTATTTGGACTGCCAGGGTTTGGGGGAGAACTGTAGCAATAACATCCTGATAAAACAGGCAATTGAAGTGGATGCCTTAACAGTCTGGAAAATCAGTAGCTCTCAGACTGTTTTGCACTTCAACAGTGTAAGTGGGGAAGGACTCTGCTAAGGTCGTGGATTTGTAAGAAATAAGTAGGAAATCAGGTTATATGCATCAAGTAGAAGGAAGAGAACTCAAAGCAAAAAGGGGTGCCACCTCTAATTTGGAGGTTGTAACTTCAGAAAATCAACAAACTGCAATTGGCTACTTTATTTTTAAATGCTTGCAAAGGGTTGCGCCATGCTGGATAACATCTCTGCGTTAGATTTAGGAAACTCCTGCAGATTATCTTCCAGCCTTCGTTTGATCTCTGTTAAATACGTAGAAGCTGGATTTGGGGGTGACCAACATGGCTGTAGTTGCTGTTTGGGTGGTGCAAATCAGAGGAAATTAAAAATATAAGGCATCAGGCAAAATCATGAGACTGAAGAATTGTGATTCTTGGAAATAATTTTTTTTAAATGTACTTTTGAGTGTTCCTAAGCCTTTTGGGCAAAGAACCCAAAATTTCATCAGCCTCATGTAAAGGATTTCCTCTATAAAAACGAAAAAGCAAAAAAATCTGGGTATGATTCTTACTTACTGGTGGGACTTCAGAAGCTGAGATTTTAAGTTACACATCCAGTATTTTGAAATGGAAAATAAATCTGAAAACTGGCAGTGCTGTTATATGCTTAATGTGCTTCTTTTAGAAGACCCACTTTTTCCTGTAAGGTACGCTAATGTTCAGACAGCACTGGCTTATGACAATTGCTAGGAGCCAGCAAAGCCAGGACTAGAAGGAATGGTGATTAGCCTAGCAGAGTGGAGAGCAAGCCAATGTGCCTGGCTTCCCAGCAAAAACTTGAAGGGTTTGACTCTGAGGTCACGTGCTGAAGAAATGCATAGAAACAAAGAGTGACAAAGTAACAGTTTTCAGGACAAAACTAACTATTTTAAAATAGCAGATAAACAGTCCAATAGTCAAAGAATAATGAAGACGTGTGTCTGTGTGTGTGCAGCATGGTTGAATAAAAATCGCTGAGCGTTGTAGCACTTCAGTATCCTGATGTTTCAGTCTGAGTTTGTAACCCTGGAGTTGCATGCATCTTCTTTCCCATTAAGTAGATTTTTTTTTTTTCCTTCTCTGTATGTGTACTGGATAAATCTGAGTCTTTTTTTCTGTAATTTTGTTTTATATTTGGCACAATGAAAATACAAATCCTGTAGTAAGTTTTAAGAGCATGCAGAACTCTGAAGGATGAAGTGTCGTTTCTCTGCTCCCTGTATGTCACTGCATGCATTATTTATTGTAACTGAATTCATAACAGCAGTGCAGCAAAGCAAGTAATGCTACAGCAAAACACAGTAATATATTGTAAGAGTTGGGCTGTGTTCATCTGCAGCATGGACTGACATTTTTATGCCTGTAGATCAGTCCCTCGGTTAACAGATATTTCCTTCCTTTATCCGAGCCGTCGCTAAAAGCCCAGGGCTTCGGGTTGCGGGAGGATTTGCTGGGCGAGCCAGAGGGCCACGTGGTTTGTCTCTCCCCCTGCGTCCCCCATGCTCAGTGTGTCTCTGCACATGCTGTTCGGTAAACAAACTTTGGAGAACCAGAGCAAGCTGGTTCAGAGCAGCCAGTTCATTCACACAGACCACTTGGAAAGTGATGCCTTTGCGCAGCCCTGACGTACGGGCTGAGGGAAGTGGAGAAGCTAGTATTTATGTTTTCATTAATACTTTTTATAGCTGCGAGCCAGCTGTAGCTGGTTAACATTAGCCTAGGACATCTATTAGCGTGCAGACCTCTTACGCAGGATAAAGGGCTTCTGATGGAAACAGAGTTGTTACTCATGGAACTTATTGCTGTGTGTTTACATGAAGGCTGTTTGTGCTGACATAGGATATATATTAGAACAGCGTTTACCTTTTTAATGAAGAAATTTTCCAGGATTCAAGGGGATTTTGTGTAGAAACTTTTAGTGTAGCAAATCATAAGATTTGAATCTTTAAATGGCTTATTTCTTTTTTAAAAGCTATTATTTTTAAATAATGCTTTGCAGCTACACAGATACAAAAAGATTTACTGTTTAGCTTTTAGGATGAGTCGGGAATGAGCAGGATTCCTGCAAGTCTTGAACACACCAGTTTAGACGGCTATATTTTTTGCTATGAGTGATGTAAGTGGCTGGCAGTAGCACAGGATAAATTGGACCTAAGGGTTTGGCCCAGAGGAATTGATGGCTCAGCTATCCTTCTCTGGTTTCTCCCAGTTCTTGATTTTTCCTTTTTTTTTTTTCCTCTTCTTCTGGAATATAGTTAGTCAGAAGGGTATTTAAAAATAAATAACAAAAGCAACTGCAAAACAGAGAATGAGGAAGGCACAAGAAGTGCTTTGGTTTTAAAGCTCCAGTATGACAAGCACTATGGTCTCTGGTACTTGTATCAATATGACACTTTCCTTTCCTGGTCATTCAGTGTTCCCCAAACAGTTCTGACAGCTCTGCTCATCCAGGCCACCACAGAGGCACCTGAAGAAGAATTCAGAAGTTTTGTCTTTCCTCTACTTTGCATTTCTGTAGAAGGTGTGGAATGAACTTACTGCTTTCTCACAGCTAATGTTGTCATTTTTAATAGTTAAAAATCTGGAATGGAAAGTTTCAGGACTGGCTTCCCTCTCCAGTTTTCCTCTCCTGAGGAGGGTAGATTGTACTGAAGACCATCATTGCTATTCCTCTTCTTCCCACGTCTTTTGCCTCTACTTGCAGTGTGTTTTACAGACTAGAGAAGATTCCTGAGCCATTGTAAAACGTTCTCGGCGTGAATTTCCATCCCTTTTATCTTTCTCACAGTCCCACCAATTGTCAGTGATAAACTCTTCAAGTCAAGGGGAATTCAAAAAGTTCATTGTAAAAAGCTTTAGTTTGCCTGGTTAAGCCAGGCCTCCTCATGAAAACATTGATTACATCAGCCATCATCATGTCAGAATTATACCCTTATGGTTCACAAAGAGAAGCTTTATAGTGCTATTCTTTTTCATCTGCACAACCATATCTGTACATGAAAATGCTGAGTAGCCCCAGATGCCAATGTCAACTCACTTGGTTGAACTGTAGTCTTCCCAAGACAAAAAGTCAGGTTATCTCACAAAATTGAATCACTTCTAATCTCCTGTTTAGATAAATTTCCTCCACCCATCCATTTAGGTACACCACCCTTAATGATCCACTTGAAAAGAATGTGACAAGCTCTTGAAAGCCCTGTGAGACTCTGGAAGCACAGCTCATGAATTATGTGTGTTCAGTGCCTGCAGCTGCACCCTCAAAATACAGGTGGGAAAACTTACATCAGCAGTATTTAGACATCCCTACAGAGCATGTTGTTCTGTGATTTGGCTCTGTATTATCTTTACAAATGTGGGTCAGTGCTCAATGCATTCCAATTTTGAAGTCAGCAAGCCTTTTGAGGGTCAGAATAATTTCTTACTCAGGCAAAGTCAAGCTTTGATGTGCTCACATTCTGCCTTTTAATGCAAACCAGCAAAATTGTGCTGGAATGTTTTGCACCATTTGGTAAATCTGCTGGAGACTTCTGTTCATTGTTCATAGAAAACAGTTTTGTTCATATTTACAATTCTCCTAAATGCTTCATAAGTGGTTTTTGTCAGGTACTTGGAAATGACCTATGTGGTGTCATCACATGGTGACCCTTGGGCTTGTTTTGAATGGACTGTTCTGCCATTCAGGGTCCTTTCTCATTTGTTCCTGGTGCTCTTGTGACTGAAACTAAAACCTCTGTGCAAGAAATTAGCTGGAGGAATGTGAAGAAATGGGAAAAGAAGTTTTACCCAACAGAATTTTCCCACAAAGGTGGCTAGGACAATCAGCATCGTTTGCTAGCTTTGGATATTGTGGACATAGATCCATGTATCAGATACTGTATTACAGGACCACATAACTCAAAAAGCAATGTCTGTCTTCTCCAAACATTTGGCAAAGGTGTTTTTAGTGTGTTCTCAAAATTCATGTTTCTGTGACATCTAATTTAATACAGCCAAATTTGACATAGCCAGATCTTGACTGACCAATCCTTTCCCTGAATCAGTTGTCTGTTCTCTAATTTAGGGTCTGGCTAGTTTTCCAACATGCAAAGAACATGTGTTTGGAGGTAAGGAGGCATTTTTGACCCTGGCAGGGCACCTGGTTACAGCATGGATTTTCCCATTCCTCAAATGCTGTGATAGCATAGGATAGTACGTAATTATGCCCTCCAACCAAGTGGTCTTTTTGACCAAGTCTGGCAGGAGTTTTTCTCTGATTTTTGATGGCTTTTTCAGATGGCTTGAGCATGGTCTTTTTCTTGGGTGTTCTGTCCATAGCATCCTAATGAGGCACATGATACGTGGGAGGCATGGCTAGGAGAGAGAAAAAGCTGCAATTTCTGTCATCAGGCAGTACTGTGTTGACAACTACTAATTTTATCTAATCTATCCACCGTATACCTTACTCCTTATGCTAAGTAATTGCCAGGAAAATGCCTCCTCTTGGCCTCTTTGCAAAATAGTTTAATGCATCTTTTCTCTCTATGTATATATATATATATATGTATATGTATTACGTTAGTATATTTCAGATCTCAAAAATAATCGTGTTGTCTGCTTAAAAAGAAAGGCGATGGTTGTCTTTGGGGTACAGATGTACAAATGGATGCTGAAAATAGGGAGCTTTAAGGAGATACTGGAAATTGAGTCCTTGTTGGTGTTGTTGGAAAGCCATACACTACAATAATATAATAAAATATTTTAAAATATAAGATACAGCAGAAAAAATTAACACTGATTTCTGTAGATTATTTACATGGCTATTGTTCTCCCCCCCCATTTTTTTTTCACTGTTCTCTTAAAATTTACTGAAGCATGTGAACAGTCTAAGCAAACTGCTGCAAATCTCATGTGCCTAGTCTGATGGGGCAGGAACGTGATTAAGGTTTCTAGACATTTCTGTGATAATTAGCATGTGTACCTTATGGCAAAAGAGTGAAAAAAAATCTCTACTGTTATTCATATGGTTCCATTTACTGATAACAGTTTTTAATTTCTATTTCTGGTTTGAAATGCTGAGCTGATTTTAGTTTCCAGACTAGTCTGAATTGATGGTCTCTGCTAAAATGTCAGTTACAGTGTCCATAAACCAATTGGTACTTCTTGTTGAGCACTGAAAACTATGAAATGGGAACGACAGTCTTTTTATACCAGTGACTTTGACAATATCTTAATTATTCATTTTCTTCCCCCAGTTATCAGTGACCTTTAACTACCAGTTTCCTCCACCAGTCAAGTCCCATTTTCTCATCCCCCACTTGTAAAATCCAGAAACTCAGGTGTTTTGTTCTCAGCAGTACCTCTTCTAGTGTATTTGAGTGTGTTCTTGCAATTAGTCAAACTCACAGGTTTTGTTCATCCTGTTGTGAAGAAAGTGTTGGCTAACCAGGCTTTTCTAAGTAGGGAAGGAGAGGGAAAGTAAGATTGGAGGAGTGTTCCCATAGTGGGCACTTTAGGTCAAGGATGGATGTAAAGAAAGGTGTTGAAATCTTGAGAGAAGCTGCAGGCAGTAGTGAGAGTGATGGTCTTGCTGGGCAGCTTCCCACGGGAGTTGGCAGGATGGTGATATATGAAAGATGTGATAGGGTTAATTCTTTTAATGAGTAACTGCTCAACTACGCTTCCAGTCACCAGCTTTCCTGGGCTGTGTCTGCTAAACTATCCAGTAGAGGAGTGGGAAAATAAAAAAGAAATCCAAAGCAAGCTCTTTTTGTTGTGAAATTCTGAAATTTTGGTTTTCAACATAATGAGTTGCCCTGAAAATTCAGAGCCTTCAACCCATGCCTCCCACTCCCTTCCCCCACTGCCCCAGCAATGCAGAAAAATGCAGGTAATTGTAGTTTTCCTATTTGCTGAACGCTTACCTACATGCAGAATTCACAGGGAGATCAATGCCAAATATCTGGGGTGCACATTTAAACTCTGTTAATTTCCCACTCTGTTATGCACATCTGAAGGGATTGTAGTCTAGGTAAGGGTTAGTGCCAGGAAGTTGTTCAGGGATAGCTTGTCCAGTATTTTTTCCACTAAATGCTTCTTGAGTCACCTTCCGTCTTCTGCTCTTGGTCTAGGGACTAAGAGTTCTCTATTCAGCTTCACAGCAGCAGCGCTCAAACTGGGTATCACAGACTTCCTGCCAGCCCCTCCGCTTCTGAGAGGCAGGAGAGAAGGGAGGACCACCAGAGTGTGCTTGTGAAGGAGGCAGGGATGCCAATGCTGTAGGGCGGCAGAGGCCCGGATGACCACAGGGGAACGTGACCCCATAGGAGACTGCTGCGCTCACAGGGCTGGGCGTACGCACAGACAGAAAGCAGGAGCCCAGAAAACATGTGGCTCCTGCTGTTGCTGAATCCCATCCTGCCAATTCTCCATGGAGGCCTCTATGGGTTCAGTAGCTTCTGGCAGCCACGGGCTCTCTGCATTTCTTATTTGTCCTTTGGCTAGAGCCTGTGAAGCACAGCTCCATCAACAGCTTATCACATGCTCTCCTCTTCTCCCTGAAGCTCTCCAGTAGCACGTGCCCTTTCTCCTTTCCCCTACTTTGTGCACTGCTTAATTTGTGAACGGCTATTTCAGAACACCCTACAGTTTGCTTGGCTTCTTACTCTATGTAAGTGCATTCCCTTCCCAATGAACTAAAAATCTGTTATTTTTAAGACTTGACAATTAAGGTGATTACAAAATGGCTAGAGGGACGATGAATTTGAGTTACATCACTGGGACCATGCAATATCTCAGCAAAGACTAGTTCAGCTCAAAATGAAGTGTATTTGCAAGCATGTGTAGTGTTGTTTGTGAGCTGGAAGCAACCCCTGCCTGTGGGTAGTCTGATACTTGCCATTATGAAAAATTATTGTGACCTTTTATTTGCAAAGCTGTTTCAACTCCATTGTTTGCTATAGACTTTAGATGTTCAAAGGGGAATGCCCTCAAGGTAGGAAAATGCCTTGTTTTCTTTGGCAGCAGCTACAGCTGGCTCTATCATGGAAATAGTTGGGGTTGGAAAGGGAGAAGGGGTAGAGAGATAAGAGGTAGACTTTCCTCCTCCAGCCCAAGAGGCTCATGCCACCCGAGGCAGGAAATATTTCATGATGAGACAGAGCGCTGAAGTAAAGCTCTTCTCAAACCATCCTCCAAATTAGGGCATAGGCCACACTGGTCCAACTACCTCTGTAGAGGCATCACATGATACTTCCCATATGTGTGAAGAGCAGCTTGGGTGACATTTATCTGTAGTCAGACCCAGGGCTGACAGCTTTCCACTCTTACCCAGCAGTGGGACTCAAATGTCCCCCAATTCAAATAGTAACAGACTGTTCAAGCTGTAGACCCTGCTAACACAAGTAGATGTTCTCTAACCATATACTGAGAAGTACAGGTGCAAATTACTCAGACGTGATACAACATTTCCTACAGTACAAAATATATATACTAAAACTGAATGTGTCATCTGTTGATTTCAGAGTACTTAACCTTGCCACCTTCAGATTCCTAACACAGGAAAGTTTAGTAAGTTTTATTTACATTTGCCTCAGGAATTTAAAAAAAAACAAAACAAAACAAACAAACAACAAAAAAAACAACAAAATGAGGACTTTGTGTGGATTTTATATGTGTATTTATGTGCATGAACCATACGTAAAAGCTGTGTGTTTATTCTTTCTAGACCCATGTTTTCTCCCAGAGCAGCACAGCCTCTTGCAGTTGTGATTTTTGGATCAGGCTGCTTTTTTTCATTTTCTGCTGTTTTGTCAGCTATGGATTTCTGTTCTCACAGCACAAACTTGAGATTTCTATACTAGTTAGTTTGCAGCCAGTATACTATTTGTCCGTGGACTTTAGAGTCTTATTTTTTTCTCTCCCCAATTCAGTATTATACAATAGATAGAGATTAATGTTGCTAAATAGTAACTATTTGTTTGCAGAATTGATGTGGTATGTAAAGCAAATAATTGCACATACAAATAGTACTGGTACAGCTATTTCTCTTGCATACGCAAATAAAGGATTTACACACTTGTAAGGTCATATTTTACTTACATAAATGATCTTATCTTCTTGCACCCTGTGTAGTGTGGTATTCCAAACATTGTGGGGAACATAAAAAATGTCATCACTATATACAAATCATTTTGGCATATGGCATACAATGTATGCCACTTACAGAATATGTGGAATAGGGCAGTAGAGTGATTAGAATTTTATTCAGTAATTGACTGTTTCATGTTTAAAGCAGTTTGTTCATTCAGGGTGAATACAAGTTTTCTCTGAATTAATGAACTGAGCTGGACTAAGGAGCTGCTTCTCTGAAAGGAGCTGAGAGATTAAAAAGAAGGCCAAAAAGTAGCATTGGAGGAAGAGAGTCAAGGCACGTTGGATTATGTGGGAGCACTTTTTGAGGAGTTGTGCTAGAATTGAAACAGTTCGGCAGTCATTCACACTCTTCCAAATGGTGAGAGCAGAATACTCTGTCCAGAGGATGGGCTCGGGACCAGCATCTCCTATTTGCCCAGTATTGCAAAGATATCGAGGACTCTTTAGTTCTTGGATCTGATACAGTGAAATAAATCCCAGAATGTGTTCATCTGGGGGGAGTGGAAAAGGGTGAAAGGGAAGGAGAGTGTGGGAAGAGGAGGAAATGAACTTTTTTTTTATTGTGGGTTGAAAGGCATGCCTAGAATTTATTGATGATGACTCAGTTAAATGAGTTAATTAATTAACAATTTATTAATCAGATAATCATTGATTCTGACCAGATAATGAGGGAGGGTAGGAGAAACTGTATGTTTAAGCAAGTGGGGTTTTGGTTGAGAGCAGCTATCTTGTGGACATTGCAGTTTGTTTGTCAAGGAATTCTTCAAACCCCTATTTAGCTTAGCTATTTTTCATATTGGATTGACCCAAGATTTGACTTTGTTTCCTTTTTGTCCCTCAACTACTCTCTCAGAAGTTATGTGCACCTCCATCGCTCATGTCTGTGGGTTGCTGGGATTTCTCCACTTTCAAAACACATCCCTCCGTGTTATTCTCTTAAATTGATACAAACCACTGGCCATGTGTGAGTAATTCTTTATGAGTAACTGAAGAAACCCTCATTTGAATAAAAGCACATTTTTAAGCTTGTATAGGTGCGTTATGAGAAAAGGGAAAGGAAAGGTGAAGTGACCCCTATGTGAAGATACTTTCCTCTTATTAAAAAAAACCAAACCTGTCATTGTGTAGTCTTGATCACGTTGTCAGGGTCTTTATACTTTCTTCATCTTTCCACCTCTTGTAATTCTGCTAAAAATCTTTGCTGTTACTGATAGAGTGACTAAATACAAGAACTGAGGTAACTGCATTAATGGAATACTAAAAAATAAGTAATTATAATTACTTTTTTTCTGCCCATAAAGACTTATAGCTACCTTCTTCCTTTAAATTAGTGTAATGATAGCAATACTAAGCATTTCTGATGATATTTAAAGCTGTCTGGTGAATGTTTTAAACAGGTGAAGAAAAAATTCAGCTTGCCATTAGCTTGTTGGCATGGTCTGAGGTTGGCTATTTAAAAGAGAGATTAGGTAAAAGACTGAGGAAAGATGTTGTTATTTGGATACTTGAAGTAATGATTCATTTCACGCTTTAAATAAATAAGGAATTTTTAACTAGCGTAGGTTTATCTAGGTCTAGATTATCATTTATGAGTTGCTTGACATTCCAAAAACCGGGGAACAAAAGTCTCTTTATACATAATTTTAAAAGGTGTGGCAATCAGGAGGGATTATCTGTTTCACAGTGTCATAATATCTTGATGTTTTGTTAGGGCATTATACCCTTTTATTGTTTCCTAGAAGAAATATAGTAAGCCACATGCAAATAAGTTTTTCAATTTTTTTTTGAAAAAATACTTCATTTTGGCTATATTTTAAATGCATTGGGAAACAGTTAACTGTGTTCTGAAATCTCCAATAAACTGAAATGGAATGGAGCATTTTATCCTTCATCAGTAAGAAGTTGCAATTATTGCACCAGCATTTTTGAACAAATATGATTAATGTTTGAAGCCACATGACTAATAATGCCAGCTAACAAATCCTCCCAGTTTCCCTGGAGAAACAGGCAATCATTGGACTAGTGGAATAGTCAAACAAGCATAGTACTCAAGGCTTTTTGAGAAGGATTGGTCATTTAGCGTAGCTCAGTTCACAGGAAAAAGTAGTTCCTTTTGCTTCTGTCAGTTCTGGTTTTGATTTATTTTGTGCTGTCCTCAAAGGCCAAGTGGTATGACACCTTTATATAGTTGTGGTAGCATACAGTGCTGTGAAACTAACTCTGCGATATATTTCTTGTCTGCTCTTTAAGAAGGTTAAATCTTTGGCATATTGTTACACTGGACATCTGAGGAGCAAAATTTGCTTTACTGTTTCTGACTTTTCCTTCTCAGGTATGACACTGTTATGGGGGCACCATGAAGAGAAATCTCCTAGATGTTTGTGTAACATTTTGGGAAAACATATGCCCTGGATTTTGCTATACTGATTGTGTCCCAGAATTATTTTTGAGCTGTACTGGGGATAAGATACATTCAGTACTAATAAAACCTTGGCCCTACCACAATCATCATAAAATTCTGAAAAGCTGCTTCGTCTTTGCCACCTGACTGGAAGGAGCTACCAGATTGCTCCCAGAGATAGAGATTTGCTCATGTAGTGCAAACTGTTCAGTCTGGACAAGTAGAGAGGGAAGAGGAGAGGAGCACCCTTCCTAAGGAGCCAAAGAGCAGCTTTGGAAATTATTTGCTGCTGGGGAAAGCAATGTACTCTGTGGTGTACCCATGCGTTCTACATTCAGGAACTGCTCCTAGGTTAACTGCATGTTTGGAATAGGTCTGTTTCATGGAGGTCTTACTCTAGAGTTGTTGAAGTCAGGAGATGTAAATGGTGCAGGTTTAATCCAGGAATAATAATGTGAAAGCCATTAATTTAGTGATAATGCAATCCATCTGCATGCCTAGGAAAGCAGGACATGGCATGTGGTCTCTCTTAGCTCAGGAGCTATTTGGCATGAATAATTTGGTAGATACAAGGAAGAGGAGGAAGCAATCTTCTATTTTTTTAATAGTTAAAAATCACCTAAGGTTTAAAGTGCAGCAGGGGTGGTGTGCATGCATTTGAATTTTCTGTAGAGAAAGTTTGTAGAGAAAGTTTTACTTCAGTCAGAGGAGGAAGAGAGCTTTGATATCCCCGATCCACACACAGTCAGACCAACAAGTTCCTGCTTGTAGAGTAAGGTTCTGCTCTCTGTACACACTGATCAAAACACAGCTGAGATACATTCTTAGGCGGTTCTGTAGATTTCTCAAACTTAACTTGGACAAATGAGCTGTAGTGCCAAGGGCTAAAGCCAGGAGAAAAACCTGTATTCTGCCTTTCATTGCAACTGTGCATGTTGTCCTCTCGATCCCTAGACCCCTCTGCAGGATGAGTTCTTTCACTGGGGTGAATAAACTGTGTTTCGTATTTGTTTAAAATTCTGAAATCTTCTGCAAGCAGAACATGTTTCATATTTAGAGAGAAAATCTTCAGATGGGCTTCATCTTTCAAGAGTCATTTGGAGTAAGAACATTTAAAATGTTGTGTCATAAACTGAATTGCAACAAACAGCTCTCAAAGGCTACTGGAGTTCAGTGAGAGGTTTGGTAACTGACCAGTGGTTATGTATTACATCAGGTGTTGTAATATCTATCATTACCCTTGTAAGTATTTTCACTTCCTCTGTGATGCTAAATCTAAGTGCAAGTGTACATGAGACCCAAATAATTACTATTATCTCCATGTGATGGAGCAGCCTATTTGGTGTGCATATTCACATATGGTTAATGCTCTCCCTACCTGAAAATAAACACAGTATGAGTTTGTGAAGGATAAATGGTGGAGGGAAGAATATCCCAATAATAAAGGCTCCGAGTGCCTGTCACAAACTAGCATAGATACCTCATTTGCCTTGCTGAAATTTGATAGTTAAAGACCACCACTAACATTGTGTGGAGGGGTTGCTTTTGTTTTTATTTTGCCTGCTACCTTTGTGAGAGGAAATATTTAATATTTTTTTCCCATAAATGTTTACCCGTAGCTCTCCCAGATTAAGAATGTCTCACTCTACAGGAATGTGAACTAAAAACCAAATAAAGCTTGTAGGCTTCACAACACAGTCATTCGTGCCAATGCTCTGGCCTGTGCTTAGTGATGACCCAGAGTCTGACAATTTATATCATTTAGTTATTTAAAAACAGCAAACATGGCTGCATTTCTTTTTTTTTCCCCCCTCTAAATCAGCCAGAAAGATGTTGCTGATTTTGTCACTACCTCCTGATTGTAAAATGTTCAAATAGGTAGTACTTTGCTTATTATGAAAAAATAAAATAAAAATTTAACTGTGTGTAATTCTTGCAAGTACTAAGTGATAAACTAAATGAAACAGTGTTTGCAACGGTCTCATTCCTCAGTCTGAGAAAAGGAATGCTAAAGTTAATATGTTCATTTGAACACAACAATTTTTCACTCCGGTATATTTCAACATTTGCAGATATCACTAGAGGATTTTTTAAACAATTTTTTAATAAAATCAATTTATAAATAAAATAGAAAGTCAGTAAAGCAAACCATTAAATAGCATCCACATTTGAAGTTTTAGGTAAGTTGAACAAATTCCGTGAACTATACAGAAAACATACCAGAAGAAATAGGCGTCAAAAGTGTAGTGGCTGGCACTTGGACACAAATTGAAAGTTGAGTTTGAAAGCCTGGACTTCACTTTTGAAGACTGTGTTTTAAATATTCAATGTTAGTGAACTAATTCTGCTAGGGGAAGTTAGGTTATGTGTGTCCTGGTTCCCCAGGCACTGCCCCACAGGCCAGCCATGCAGGCAGGCCATGAGTAGCCCCGAGTCAGCTGAGAGTTCCAATCAAGGCAGCTGACTCACAGGTGTATCCCATACCACCATGCTCATTATAAAAGGAGGGAGCTCCTCTCTCTGGGGCTCTGCCCTTCTGGCTTTCTGCTCCTGCTGGTGACATCAAGGCCCAGGCTGAGTAGAACTTTGTATAGTCTGTCAGTTGTTGTATTAGTTTTGTTATTCTATTAAATCTGTTTCTAGTTCAAGTCACGGGGCTTCTCTCTTTTTTCCCTGATTCTCCTTCTCAACTTAGGAGGGAGCATCGGGTGGCAGAACAACTGCTACGATTTAGCCCTGGGTACTGGCTAAATGTAGATAATGTGTTTGTGTGGTTTTGTAGCGTATACGTGTAAATGCATGTTGGCACACTGAAAAGACTAAATGAACTTCAAAATATGCAAAAAAGTAAACTTTTGGTAGGATTTTTAACATGTTTTCCATTAGATTGGCTTTCAGTGTTTCAAAGTGTTTCTGCTGTTCCTTTTAGGCAGGTTATGTTTTTAAATTGGTCTAAAATACATTTTTAAATTTATTTCAGTTATAAAATAAAAACATTATAGTGTTTCTAATGTTACATTGTATACTATAATTTATGTAAATATTTTGTGTAAAAAAGTATTTTTACAAGAGTTATTCTTAAAAGTTGGGGTGATACAGACCAACATTTTCATCAAAACCAAGCCAAAGGACAACCACGTGAGGCAGGAGGGTAGTGATGGACCTTCAGCCTGTGACAGAAGGCTCATTTGGTTTTCTCTTTCATCTCGGATATCACTGAAGCTGTGATCTCTTGTTGGGGAAGTCCATGATAAATCAGTCTCTCTAAACTGGATTAAAATTAGTACCACTCCACATCCATTTCCCTACCTCTTCTCGCCTTGGTGAGCTGTCTTGTCTCTAGTACATGCCAGGGTGTCCATTCAGTTGAGCTGGAACAGCTGTTTGTGATGCAAGTCAGCAAACTGATGCAAAAGAAAAATAGCATCGTGGAGTCATAAAATGGTTTGGGTTGGAAGGGACCTTTAAAGATCGTCTAGTCCAGCCTTCCTGCAATAAGCAGGAACATCTTCAACTAGGTGAGGTTGCTTAGAGCCCCATCCAACCTGACCTTGAATGTTTCCAGAGATGGGGCATCTGTCACCTCTCTGGGCAACCTGTTCCGGTGTTTCACTGTCTTCACTGTAAAAAATCTCTTCCTTGTATCTGGTCTGAATCTACTCTCCTTTAGTTTAAAACCATGACTTGTTGTCCTCTCGCAGTAAGCCCCATTACAAAGTCTGTTCCCATCTTTCTTATAAGCCTCCTTTAAGTATTGAAAGGCCACAATAAGTTCTTCCCAGAGCCTTCTCTTGTCCAGGCTGAACAACCCCAACTCTCTCAGCCTTTCCTTATAGAAGAGGTGTTCCATCCCTCTGATCATTTTTGTGGCCCTTCTCTGGACCTGCTCCAATAGGTCTACGTCTTTCCTGTGGTAAGGACTCCAGAGCTGGATGTAGCACTCCATGTAAGTAACTTTATTTTTGCATCTGAGATTTGTTTGTTAAAGCCAGATCAGTTCCCTGATATGATTTCTTGTGCTGCCTCAAACTGTTTTGCAATCACAGTTATGAGGGAGGAGGGGGCACAGTGTACTGCAGCTTAGGAGTGGGGAATCAATTGTATAGGGTAGATACACCTTCATCTCGTATCTCTGCTGATACTTCCTGACACAAAATGGTTTTTTAGTTTGTGGATGCTAAATGTTGATACCGCCTGACAAATAGTATTTTCCAGTCTGCAGGTTTGATACGGAGATATATATATACGTGTGGATGTATACATATATCTATGTTTGTGTATGGAAAAAGTGTTTAGTTTAAAATTTTACAGTTCTTGACGAGCATGAAAAATACAGAATTTTGTGATTTGACAGAAAAACCCTTCAGTGGACATAATTTCAAGTCGTAGTTAATTTTTCTTTTCTGTAGCGTGTCTTCTTATCTTGGGATCTACAAAGCACTCAAATGCATGTCATGAGAAGCTGAACATTTTCCAAGCTGAATCTAGTCATTAAAAAGTTTAGTTTGTGGGGAAGTGTAGGTGGAGATGTTAATATTTCTTTGATTACTCAACTAGAAATTTGAAAACAACGTTAAAAGTTTGCTGTGTCCTGAGATTGCCTGTTAAATTTCAGTGCAGAACCACTTTTATTATCACAAAGCAAGTTCAACATGGAAGGTAATTTTGTCTGTTTCTAGACAGATGCAGTATTCTGACCCCTGAGCACTGCAAATTCTGATTTCTGTTTTCTTTGAGCAGTTTTACTCAGATTAGTACAGCCTTACGTCATCAGAGATAGTAGATATCTGTCTTTCTTTTCACATGGCATTCTCTTCTGTGTCTTACCTACACACTGCAAACTGGACTCATCACAGATCATGGTATTTTGATTTGATTATACAGAGGTGTTGGAAAGGACTAGGAAAGACAATGGAAAGGCATTCCTTGCCTTCTTCTGCCGGCATGGTTGTATCTTGGGAAAATGCCTGGCTAAAACCTGGTGAAGTGGAAGCTTGTGTGTAAGTTTCTTACTGTACATTAAAATGCTCCTGCAGTGCTCAAAGATAGTATTCTTTCTTTCTCGGAGCATCAATTTGTGAGCAACTGTGATAAGATTCTAAGTCATTTTTGTGTGATGTGTAAATACATGGTACTTTTATCTGAAGCCTACACCAGACAGAGATAATTACTTTGAAGTCTCCATTTACATGATGTAGTTCACATGATAGTTGGAACTGTTAGAGGTATTTCTGTAGTGAAACCATCTAGTTACCTGTATACCAGCATACAAAGCAAGGAAAGCATGAAGCTTGTGATGAATTCTGGAGAAATTACTGATGTTCTGTTGGCACCACACAACTTTGTTGATTACCCAGTAACCATTCTTGTATGATTTTTATAAACTGCAATGTACCATTTCTAATTTTTCCAGCTAGGTTATGCACCTGTAAAACTATGTGATAAGATACTTTAAATATGTGACAAATGATTTCTAGCAGATTTTACTTTGGGTATTTGAAGTATCAAAGGTAACCTTTAATATCTTTGGTGATTTTATGGCCACTGAAGGAGAAGTAAATAGGTAAAGAACGTGTCTTAAGATGCTGATGTAAATACAGCCTATTTTAACATTAATGATTCCTCCCAATAATTGTGCAGTCTGGTCCCTTTTTGCACAGTACACAAGACAAGTGAAATACGGTCTCTTGGTGCTTTAATTGTTTTCCAATTTAATGTTAGTCAAGTCAACCTGCAGGTAAGAAAACCAGAAGTGATGTAAAATCCAGAGGATCCGTTCCCCCTTGCTCCATTTCATAGAATCATAGAATCGTTTGGGTTGGAAGGGACCTCAGAGATCATCTAGTTCCAACCCCCCTGCCATAAGCAGGGACACCTCCCACTAGACCAGGTTGCTCAAAACCCTGTCAAACCCAGCCTTAAAACTTCACCCACTGTGATACTGAAATCATGCAACCCATTCCACAACTGGAAATACTCAAAGTTTGAACCACTTCATAACTCTTAACCCATTGATCAGGTCGTTTGGCAACTTTAATAAACTGAGTCAGTAGAACAAGGAGGTCACTCTGGTAATGATCATAACTTCACAGTTATAACAGTAGTTTCCATTTATGTGTTTCTAAACCTAAATAAGTTACACCTTATAAGTGTCATTGAAGTCGATGAATTGTCTCTGCTGTTCTTCAGGTAAGCAAAAATACAGGTGGTGAGGACAGTGCTTTTCCCAAGTGTGTGTCCTTCCAGGCCACGGTCAGCACCCTCTGTCTAGGTGCTGAAGTGGTTGGTCAGAAGTGATAAACTGTTCCTACGACCTCATTTTGGAATAACTGCAGACAGTATTTCTCTCTGGCACCTGACAGCTGCTTGTGTTGTTACCCAGGTTTATAAGCACTGATTGTATAGAAGATAACTGGAGTCCCAAGACAAATCTGTACTGATGTTTTAAGATTTCTGTTACTCTCTTGCTGACTTGTGCATGTAGAACAGAAATAACTTCTGTTCACTTTCTTTTCCTACCCTGCTTATCATAATCTTCTGTTAACTCATGTATTTTAGCTAGAAAACAATATTGCCCACTAGGGAAATGTAATTGACTTCTACAAAAAATTCTTGCCACTTCATCAGTTGAATGTTGTTCATAAAGCTGTATTTACAAAGTTGATTTGCCTCGGTTCCCTATCACTTAATAATAACCTAATAATAATTTAAAATCATAATATAGAACATAAAAAGAATACACTTATGTAAGTGCTGTAGTACATTAACATCCCAGCTGTAGGATTGAAATTAGTGTTCGCACTGTGGAATGAAAAAAATGAGGAATACTGGGAATCTTTCATTGATGGCTAATGTTGAGATTTGGGGTCAGTATGCATACAGAGGTCAGTATGTACAGTAGTGAAAACCACATGTAGTATGGCAGATTGGGAAGAAAGGGGAAATGGATGGGGGAAGGCTGGGAGAGTTACGAATTCAAATTGAACAACTGTAGGATGAAATTAAATGTACTCTTGGTGTCTTATCCCAAATCAGATGATACCACATTTGTTTGCCCTATAAGAACATAAATATTTATCTGTGCTATAGATAAATAACTTTTTGCAGTATAAAAATGTATTTCTACCAAAAGAAATTGAATATGCAATAGATGATTTTCAGCATTGATTTGGCTGGCAACTGGGAAAGCATTAGCCTTTCTAAAGAAGATTCTTCCTACTGCCTTGTTCTGCTCCTTTTCAATGCTCTCTCAATCTTCAAGCTTTTTCTCAGGCATCCCGTCTTGTCATATCAGGTCAGGCTAAGCTGGGAATGTACTCCTGAAGCAGAATGCCTTTTTGTGCCTTTGCAATTACATATTTGGTATGAAAAAAAATGCATATTTTTAATACGAGTATATTTATTCACAACTAACATTGACTACAGAGATGTCTTTTGCTCAAGAAAGGAAAATCTGTGGTGAATTAGACTTCTGTACAAATTTAAAATAAGTCCAAAATCTAGTTCTGTATGTGAAACATTTTTGTCATATTTTGTGTGACTGCCATTAAAACAACCTATTTAGGTAACTGGCTTAAAAAGAGCAGTGAAATACAGTTCATGCCTGGAATTAAAATTAGTGATAATGACACATCCAAATGGGGTTAGGTACAGGTTGTAGTTACCACCTTTATTCTAAGAAAATTCTCATGAGTGTTTCTCCCCCTTTTCTTTGTTGCTGTTGGAAGTCAGCACTGCTTCATGCCTGGCAGAGTCCAGGTAAGGCAAGGCAATGGTGGAGGTTGGAATAAGCCTCTTTTTTAGTGAGGTTCAGGATCCTCACTGGGCTTATCCACTGGCTGCCCTCAAATACTCAGTCACATTCCAGCAGGCTGCTGTTCCCACATGTAGCCTGGCACCTTTGTTTCAGGTGCACACAAAGGCAGCCTGCCTGGATGTGTTCCTGTGTGACCTGACCTAGGTGTTCCTGCTCTGGCAGGGGGATTGGACTAGGTGATCTTTTGAGGTCCCTTCCAATCCCTAACATTCTGTGATTCTGTAACCTGTTTTCCTGTTAACCTTGTTGAGAATCAGGGCCTGGAACCTACCCCTGGGGAGGACAACCATGGCCATGTTGGACCTCCAGAGATGGCACTGGCAGCCTCAGCCTGTAGAGGACCCGGGCATTTTTATTTTTGATTTCTAAATTTAAAAATTACCTTTTTCCCCTAGGTTTCTACTTGTCCTAAGCCTTAATAGGCTATTTTTAACAACCAGGAAGAGATATAAGCACAGAAACTCATTTTTACTTTGTGCAAGTTCTGTAACTTAAAATTTGCACAAGTGGTTTTCTTGTAGCTTTTCCTACAGTTTTGTTTCTGCTTAAAAAGAAGTTATATCTTCAAATGTATTTCTACAGCGATTGTGAGAGAAGGAGAGAGGGAAAAATACATACATTACATTTCCATCTCTCACTGTTCAGCATTGCTTCTACTTACAGGCATACTGGGTAATTATTCTTTGGTATGCTGGATAATTATGCTTTGTCAAAACAAAGCCTTGAAAACTAATGAATAGTTACTGCATTACAGTTTTGAAAATTATTTCTAGGAAAAATGGTTCAGAATTTTTCAAAGAAATAATTTTCTGTCAGATCATCTTGTAAAAAAAATGAAAACTTCATATGAAAAGCTTGTACGAGCAGTTGAAAAATTGTGAAATTGCTGAAATGCTATGTTTTGAAACCATGCCATTTTCCTACTCTGAAACCACTTGTTTAGAAATTCCATTTCAGTTACAATTTTTTAACTTAGTTTTTTCTCTAAATTGGTAAAACAAGATGCTTAGATTGATCCAAGTGGGATTCACTTGTTGTGTTTTCATTTATTGTATTTTTGTCTTGTTGATATTTTCACACTTCTTGCAGTGGTGGAAGTTAGGAAAGGTGTTTGGAAAATAGCTGGTCAGAAAGCACATTTATTTAAAAAGTGGGCATTTTATCTCCTGTTCTTGAGATTATCGTTTGAAGGCTTTGTCTTGTATCTGGTTTAGCCTATTCTCATGTTTTAAATTTAGGCTCTTTTTGTGCTTCACCTTTGGTGTATGTGAGTTACATAGTGTGACATGAGCCAAAATCAAGGATGTTTGACACTACCTGGCAATGGAGATAACACCATGAACAGTGTGTCCCATTACAGCAGTCAATACATGAAAATGTGGCCTATATTTATGTAAAATATCATTTTTCTATGCTGATGGTTCTCTGCCTCTTATATCACACACCCAGTAGGAAGCAGCCCCTTGAAGCAACCTTCAGACTTCCTTCTGATGGTTGCTGAATGCTTTGTTCTGGGGATGGGGGTGAAGCCAGGCTGGAGGAGCAGTCTAGCAGCCTGGTTTGAGACCCTTCGATGCAAAGAGATCGTACTTAGTGGAGAGCCTGAGAGGGAAAAATGCAGCTGCTGAGGTGCTGACAGTACTCTGACAATGCAAATACTAGCCCTATTGCCTGTGGTTAAGAAGGATAAGCAGCAGAGACTGATGTTTAAATGGCTATGCCAAAGCTTTGATCTGATTTCGTGACACATGCTCCAGTGAGGATCAGGGTGTGTACCCTGTATTAGATGCTCTGCAGGCCTGGAGAAGTTGTCGTCCCTGTCCTAATGCTTCCTCATTGCAGTTCAGTGAAGTCTCAATTAGAGAAAGTATGTGTGACAGGAAAAAGAAGATGAGACAAATGTGACAGTACAGAATACTATCAACAGGAAACTGCGTGTTTTAAAGACAAAAGGTATCTTGTTATCTTGGCTGTGATGTTACATCTCCTATTGGCCTGCAATGGGTGACAGCTCAGGAAAATTCAGACGCTGTTTAGCTGCGCCTATCCCTTCAAGGGGATGCTGAATCACATCAGAGGCTGTAACACCAGCATGGCGGTAGGAGAACAATGTGCTATTGTTGATACTCTTTTGGATAAGACACAAACCCAGACTCTTAACCACAGAATATTAAATCACCTCTTTTGGCATACATAGATAGGTTTACTAAGGGCCCTAATCCAGTTCTAATTTACATGATTATCTTTTGTCTCTCTAAACTCTTCCTGTAGTTTTGATTAGATTTGGTCGTCTTTTTTTCTTTCCCTTGGAATATAAATAATGAGAACAAACTACACTGTGCTGACATTTGAACAGATTCTTACTTTCAGGGCTGTTTTCTTTCTATAGCGGGAGGGAAAATCAGAATCAAGTATACCATGCATGTAGTTTCTCAGTACTTGACCAGGGTTGTTATATTGAATCCAGTGTAATGAGGGATTATGTCATTACAATAAAATAGTATTCCACATGCAAGAGATATAAAATAAAGACTATCATCTGTACAGGATAATTGTGATTAAGATGCTGTAGTAGAGATTTTTTTCTTTTAGGACACCACTGGCACACATAATTTTTGAAATCTCAACATGCATCCGAAGATAACCAAAGTGATGAAAGAAGTGAGAGATTCCCCTATGTATGTCTTAAGATTACCCAATTAAATGCAATAAATAAATAAATAAATATGGCAGTTTTAAGATTCTTCTTTATGTACTGTGTGCTGTGCTCCAAGTTCTGGTTGTGCTAAAAATGGTTCCTTGAAATTCGAGGAAATTCTCAGTTTGTGATCCTTGATTGGTGTTCAGTTTGGGTAGTTTTAAGAGAGCTTTACTATAAGAGCTTTACCTATAACTGAAAATGGGGTTTCTCATTTTGAAAAGTTCAAATGGAAGCTTTAAAATGATAACAAAACTTTATTTTTTATTTTCAAATTGGAAAACCACTGCCATCTGCATTTCCCTTTCAGCAGCGCTTGTTGTGTCCATAATTTCTGATATAAAAAAAAAAAAAATCCAAATGTGTCTGGGAAAGTGCTCCATCAGTAACACTCATAGGTCATCCACAGGACTGTACTAGTGTTGCCACAGACTGGCATTTTTCCCTCTAATCTCTAACTACCAGAGACATGGAGAACAGTAAGGTGTAAGAAAGGAAGTGGAAAAAGGGTAATATCGGAGAGCATTTCCTCCTGATCTTTGTTTTCTTTACCTTCCATGTTTTCCTTCCGCTGTTGCTTCATCTCCTAACGATCTCCTATTGATTCACCTCTCATCCGCATTCCTCTCGGCTGATATGTTCCCTCCTGAAGTAGGGCCTGATGGTGGCCAGCCACCATGGGGTCAAAATGTGAGGAGTTAAAGGGAGTCCTCTTTTGTGCATGGATTATAACTGCACCCTAAACGATTTAGGTTTATTGCTTTATTTTCTTACACCCAGGAATTTCTCCAACAAGCAGAGCCAGTAGCACCGCCACATTCTCCTCTGGCTTCCCAAGAAAGAGGTTTTACTAAAGTATATTTCTTCTTCCCTGCAGTCCTGCAACTGATAACCACTCTGCTCAGAGCTGCAGCACCTCACCATGAATTGGGTCTTTCATAGTCCTGTGGACTGTCTACCAGTTTGGGGACAAATTTGGCATGCCAGACCCACGGTCATAAGAGAGCAACCATGCCTTTCTTGTGCAGGTGCAGCACTAGGAGGGAGGGGATTAAATGACAGCATGCACTTGGAGCAAGATATTCAGCACTAGTCCAGTCCTACCAATACTGGCTCTTCCAGCTGGAAGCCATGCTGGGTGCAGTGGTGGACTGGGGGTGGATAGTCCTCAGGCTCCTACTCTGGGGTTCTGGCCCCAGCCTGCCCATAGCTGCCTCTCTAGCCTGGTTTCTGCAATGGGAAATAGTGCTGCTTTGTCCTGCTCTGTCACATTAGAGCTTATCAGAGCGATGTAAATTCAGCAACTGCTGCAGAAGATTTAAAAATAAATGCAAAATAAATTAGGATCTCAAGGAAAAAAAAAAAAGCAGGAACAATATAAAAGTTTTACATGTAAAATATAAAAAAAATAAAATCTGAACATCAGACTTCACTGACAGAACTGAATTTACATTTTTGTACTTGATGACATCAGCTGCACAGAAAACCCAGAATCTTAGAGCTTGCAAAATGAGTAAAAATAAAACAGGGAAATATTTTCCTTCTTTCCTTTCAGTTTTGCAAATCATGTATTTTTATAATTATAAATAGCTAAATCAACAAACTTTTACTGACTGGGGATATTGAGCACACTTTCGTTGTTGACTTTCAGAGCTATTTAAACTCCTGAGTGCTAAAAATTAGAATTCCCATTGGAAAAACTTGTAGCTTTCAGTGAACTTGGTTGGAGTCCCCAGTAAAAAGTAGTTAATAGGTAGACTGCGGTGACTCCAGCAAAACAAGTTAATCAATTCCATCTGCTTTTCTAATTAATCGCTCTTAATATTGAAAGTCAGGGACACCATGAATTTGTACAGTAAGCATGTACTTTGAAAAGGAGGATAACAGTTTACCTCAGTTGCAGCCTGACAACTCTTTTTCCACCTCCCAGAGAAAACCTGGGAACAGCCACCCCCCTGCTCAGTACCTAATCTGTGCTCCCCAGGCACCCTGGACTCTGCCTGCAGGGACACCACCACCATGCATCCTGCATTTTTGTTTTGTTTTAACCAGTTTTGCTTGTTCTTGTCAGAAAAGGAATAGTTAAAAGGGCTAAATAGAATGCTCTGTTTGGGACTTCAGTTTTCCAAAATAAAATATGTGAGGGAAAGGTTTCATTCAGTTTTGGCATCACTCTGTTAAGTCAGTTTAAGCCAAGAAAGATTGTTATTCCACACTGTTTGCCGATAGTAGAAAGTTTACATATCAAATTGATTTTATTTTTTTTTTTTTTGCTTGGAGAGAAAATCAGTACGAATTTAAGGGACAGATCTCTTATTTGCTTTGCAGAAGAGATTGTTCTGTTAACAACTCATCAAGAAAGGAAAAAAAAAAAAAAAGATAAACAGGATTAACTGTTTACTTTAAGTGAGCCGAAGTCTGGTTGTTTTTCCGAAGAAGAACACAATGTACTGTTGTATCTGGTTTCCAGAGTGGTGTTTATCATAATTCCTCGTGCGGTGGTTGGTAGAGTGCTGGGAAGGCTCTCCGCCCACTCGCAGCTCGCTCCCTTTCCCTCTCCATTGAGGCCTCCGGCCAGGACTGCGAGATGGAGCGAGCTGTCCTGTGTGATCTTTACTGCCTGTCATGAGCTGACATTGACCCAGAATAAAATAACAGGGGCCGTTTCCTAGAACTCTCAGTGGACTGCTGAGAACTGCTACCATAACTCTTGTAAACATGCGACACGCACACACAAACACGCTCCCTCTCCCTCATTTAGAAACACACCTAGGAGAGGCTGCCACTAAAGCAGAGTAGAGAAAAACAGCATGAGTGAAAAACAGGAACAGCGGACCCTGCGAGAAAGAGTGGAAAACTGCCTTTCTGCCAGGGAAGGAGCCCCAGTATAATTTCTATTCTGCTTTTCTTCTTTCCTCTTTATTCTGCCTTTATTTCAATGAATATTCTATTTTTGTGCTAGTTCAGTGGGATGATGTGGCATTGAAACAGCAGAATGTCTCACTGAATACAGACGCGGCACTGTAAGAAATCCCGTAGTGTTATATTTCATTTACCTTTTACATGCACTGGGGAAGCACATGTGCAGTGCTGTACTACCAAGAGTGTTTTAGGATGTTCTGTGCCTGCTGAATGGGCAGTTATTTTTTTAATATTAACTTCATGTTGGGGTTTTTTTAGTTTGGTTGGTTTTTTAAATTAAAATCTTCTACAATCCCATTCATGCTCTGTATAGTTCAGAAGTAAATCTAGTGAATCGATAAATAATATGATCTTGAAAGATAAGCAACCCCAGTATAGCTTCTACAGTGTTCTTGCTTCATTCCAGATGCTGTCATTCTGTAAAGCCCTCACCATGGGTTTTGTAGGGGGAACTGAGGGTTCTCTAAGCCCTGTCATGCAGAAGGAATAGGTTGACACTGCAAGGAAGCTGTCCCTCTAGATTCATGTATACACATACATATATATATATATATAGCCTCCTCCCCCAACTCAAATGGGATCTAGCACACAGAATAGACTGTGGACCTGCCCTTCTAGATACCACCATATTATTCACTTATTGCTTTCAGATTGTCCTTTGAAGACAGGACTTTTATTCTGATTTTACATATAAAGAGCTGAGGAGTGGAGGAAATACAGCACGGCAAATGATGTGAAATGTTGCCAGAACCAGCAGTTGAGCACTGATTTTCTTGGAAAGGAGAATGCTGAGCACCTTGCAAGAGAAACTATTTTGGCAGCACCTTGCCGACTGTTGGAATTCTTGGATGCCAAAACAATAATTACGAAGTCTTAAGATTAAAAAAAATAAACAAAGAACCCCTCCTCAGATTCATAGATAAGTACTTTAAATGACTGAGTGGTAATTACACGTTATATTTGGAACATGATTTTTCTGTTGGAGATCATCCATAAGAAAGACTTACACTATTCAGCTGAGCATTTAAGTTTCTTAAATGTACATTTGTACTCTTGATGAGTAAATCCTGACATGCAGGAAAATAATGTTTTCTCTGAATTATATACTGAAATAACCAAGGGAGTGTAATGGGATTCTCTGCTGAAGTAATGGCACACTGAGGAACCCAAGGAGTCATCATTGTTTTTTTACCTACTACAATTAACAGCATAGTAAGTCCAAAACAAGGGATGATCTGATGTGTTTGCTTTTTTTGTTACCACCCAAAATTGTTTTTATTTATGTAACAAGCTGTAAGGAGTGGATCTTAGCAGAAGGACCATACATTACATGCAGTGTAGCGTTGTACGGGGCAGATGCCTGGGGCATCTGGAGGGAAGAAGGCCTTACTGGTTTCTTGGGGCTGAACCTACAAAGGTTGAGGTAGTACTTGGGAAGCTATTTTTCCATAACTTTCTGTGTCTTCCAAGCCAACCATCACTATACATTTTTACTTACATGGCATAATTACCTTGGATTTAAACTATTAATATAGAACAACTCCAGTATTCATTTATGAATCTCAGCTAAGTGAAGCTGTCAGCTGATACTGAAAATATTTCTCAAATGGAGCTCTGTAACTGTTTGAAATTGTAGCTTGGGCTCCATATTGTGTTTGAGTGGATGTCAGGAATGTCTTTTTATGGTTTTAAATGTTTTGTTTACTTTTGAGTAAAGTTCTGCATACAAATAAAATACACACGTCAGCAATTTAATTTGAAAGCGCACTGAGAGGCAGTGTCAGATGGGGAGTTTAGAAAGTTCATTTGGTGCCACATGAAAACTTCATAGACAAAATGGTTTATGCTGAAAAAATTGTCATGTGTGAAGCCATAGTTGTCATTGCAACTGTGAAAAGCTGTCTGGTTTTGTGCTACACCCATTCCTGAGAAGCTGTACGTAGTTCCCACCGGGCACGTGGTGTTCTGTGTTTTGAGTGGGAACATCTACAGTGCTGTGGAGTTCCATTCTCTGCATGCATGGTCTGTGTTAAAAAGGTGGCTCTGCTGATATGTTTGGCTCGTACAGGTCTCTTCCTACGCACAAAAGCCATTTCCCACAGAAGTGCTGCCTCTTTAGGTCATAGACAGAAAATAGTAGGTGGAAGGATTAGCCTGAATGAAGAAATGGAAAAAGCAATAAGCAAGCAGGGATTCATGAAAGACCTTGTGGAAGCTGCATTTGATTTTGCAGTTTGCATTGAAGTAAGTGACTATTCAAGGAAGTGAATAAAAATAAGCAACAGTTATTTTATAACCTCTCTCTGCTTTTTTTTTTTTTTTTTTTAACATATGCATAAAAACATAAGGAAAACCAGGGAAAATCCAGAATGCTGGGCTTGGTATAGTTACTGTAGTGAGTTATTCACAAAGTGTATTACGTAAATACTCTGTTACACAAATGGTAAAAGTGCCTGCAAAGAAAAGGATTCCTTCCCTGAGACTGGGGAGGCCTCTGCTACATATTTTCTGTTTGAGATGCTAAGATAAGACTTGCTCATTACCCTGGTGACACTCCTGTCACATGTGCAGTTTCCACCAGTGCTTCTGCAAGGACAGCCTGTCTCTCGCTGGAAGGAACCGGGTGTCTGGTGTTAGCTGTGTGTGCTGCTCCCACGCTGTCAGGTCCAGCGCTCCTGAACTGCCTTCTCCTTTCTTTTGGGTCCTACCATAATTACTGAATAAAAATGTACATGATCACAAACTTCGTTTTTCAGTAATTTTAAACCTCAAGTTTTCAAAGCAAATGATTGCTGTTTTGGTTGTCTCAGTGCTTCAAACCAGAGCAGCAGCCTGGGTGCTAGAAATGGCTATACTTAGAGGGAGTTATAACCAGGGTTCTTCTTTGAGCTTGACATTCCCCTTATAAACTGCAAGCAGCGGTGCTTGTGTTTTCCTCTGTACCTATGTACCTCTGCAATCTATGCATAGAAGGGGCTAGTCGTCATCATCATTAATTTTTGTTTGTATCGTTCAATCCATAGTTGTGCTCTGTAGAGCTTCACTCACTATTTCATGACAGCAAATGGTGTGGATCTTAAGCAAAAATCCGAGTCTTATGTCTTCTTGAAGAAGGCTACAGTGGGCTCGTACTTCTCAAAAGGGAACGTGAAGCCATTTGTGATCTGGTGAATACAGTGCTTTTAAAAGGAAAATCCTGCTGGTGTTACGAGGGGCTGGGGGAGATGGATGGTTGTCACTGTGTGTTTAGACCTCTGCCCCGAGCTTTGATTTTTCAGAGATAATATGGGTATGGTGAATGCAAGGAGTGTGTAAGGTAGGGATAAATTAAATCCAAGTAGGGTGGTGTCCTGCAGGTTACAATTTGAATCTGAGCCATATTAGCAGGAGTTAATCAGCTCCACCTTGAGACTTGACCAGACAAGTTGCTGAATTGGAGTTGTGTAGGTAGTATTGTGCCTCTGGTGATTAAGGGAGAGGGGGTTTTTGTTTGTGTGTTTATGTTCGTGTGCTTTGTGCCTCTGCTAGGTCTGCACCTCAAAGAGATAAGAAATCCTTCTGACAAACAAAGCAGCAGTGGCTGTCTCTTGGATGGTTAAGATAAAGAATGAGCAAATATCAGAGCTAATACAATGCAATTAGTTTTCAGGCATTTCCCCATCCTCCCCTTTCCCTCCCTTCCAAAGAAAGAGTCGCTAATCAGGTCCCCACTGAGCACTGCGAAGGTGGTAGCCTTTGCCTGGATGTCGTGCTCCTCATGCCAAACTGCACAGCTTAACTGTTCATGGAGAAAAGCTGCTGTGAGCCCCATGGTTGTCCTCCTACCCAAGGGTAAAACAATTATTTGTTAGTTAAGATCTGTTCATGACAAATTTCTGCTGCTTGTTTTCACAAAACTCAGTAAAGGCAATCCCTGTGTCATCAGTCAGTTCTGGCCTTTGTGCACTCTCATCTCCTCCACAGGCAGATCTTCTTTTTCTTACTTTTTCCCACTAGCCACTGAGGACGCTGGAGGTGACCAAAACTGAAGAAGGTTTTTGTTGCTGTTACCTCACCACAAAGTCAGCTGCCCACTATGAGGCTGCAGTATGGAGAAATACGATGTTTCATACATAGAAAAGTAATAGTAAAAGAAGGCTTTACCCTTTACCCATGAGGAGTGACTAACTAGGAGAAGGGCATGGCAGAATAATCCTGTAATCCTCTCCAGATTTCTACTGGGAGACTTTTTGTCCTACAGATCAGCACAGTCATAGAAATAATGCAGAGTAATCAGTCTGTCTTCCCCCAGCCCCCATCCTTGCTCCTGGCTATTAGCAAATTAACAAAATCTTCCCAAGGTTTTTGCATGAGACTTACTGTGTCATTGCTACAAAAAAAAAAGTAAGAGGAAGAAAAAAAAAAGACTAATCTCTGCCTGGCTTCTTATCATTCCCTATCTTCGCCCCCTTTGTTATTACCAATGAGTCATACTTCACCTTTTCCTTAGTCTGCATCTCCCACACTCACTCCTCTACTGGCTTTCCTGCCACCCCTTGCTCCTGGAATGAATTCTCTGCTCCTTTGCATGAGAAATTTCAGTTTCCGAACGGGTATTTTAAATTGACATCTTATGCAGGGTTGCATCCTGTTGTGTCAAAAATAAAGATGGCCCTTATTTCCTCCCTACATGAGCACCACTGACAAAAATGGTGATCTTGCCCTTTTTTTTTAACAGTTCACTACTGTGCATACTGACCAGGCATTGGTAAAGATATGTTTTAGCTGATTAACTGATTCAGTACAAACACCACATTTTATGGAAAAAAAAATATTTGTGGTAGATGTGCACAAAATATAAATGCTGAATTCCTGGAGGCAGATACTCATTTTGGATTTGCAGCTTGTCTCATCATTTAGATGTGGGTTTTCATCCTGGTAGTGAGCTTCAAAGGGGGGGGAAATAATTGGAAAAACTGCTGCTTTAATCACAGTTAGACTTGCTGCTAAAATTTAATTTGCAAGAACATTTGCTGCAATATGAGAGCAACACTGTAACATGGGAAATTAATACAAACACACTTTTCTGGGAATAAAGTGAAATCAAGGAAACAAAACAATGATGGTGAGGAAATTAAGGCCATGAATCAACAGCCTCTGAAAGCAACAGAACTACTGTAAGTGATGCTAACAGCATGTGCAAAATCTGTAAGAACAGAACCGGTTTTAGAGAAGATGAAAATACTTCTTCAAATGCATCGCTGAGTCTGTTGTGGGATCAGCTGATTTCATGATAGACATTAAGTAAGAAAATCAATTCTCACTCATCATTAAATACCTATAGCACTTCGTACTAAATCAGTGTGAGACAGATCAAATGATAGTGATAATATTTGAAGTTTTTGTCATCATTCATTCCTACTCTGGAAATTGCGGAAGCAGGGAACATGGGTTTGTGAAGTTCTCTTCGTAGTGTTAGTTAGGGATATTCCTCATCTTTTAGTCTGAAATTGGGCATCTGATGGTTGTTTGTGAAATTCAGTTTTCCAAGTGAGTGAATATATGCGTTGCATTTTAAATGCATGTTGTAGAGAAATCATGACTACCTTTTGGATACTGTTAGAACAAGTGTAGTATAGTGAATGTCTGCTCACTTGTATGGTCCCAATAGAGCAAAAGTACTTGGGGCCTAATGCAAGAGGTTCTGCTGCTCTGTGTTTCTTGATGCCAATAATCGTGAACATGTTACTAGTGTGAATGGGAACATTAGTAATATCAGCCTCAAGCTACACAGTTCTTCCTTTACTTCTCTGTATCAAGCTTGGTCATATGATGACCATTCTCCCATCATATGACCTGGGATGTTGTTGCTGCATACACTAAGACAGCTGGAGTGGAGCTTCAACCTCCTACTCCTGCCTGGAAAATATATCCTTGTCTAGAAGTAGTACTCCATGCAAATAGAGGTTTACTTCTAACGAATTAATTTTCAAGGAGCTGATCTGATGACGATGATTTGGCTACAGTATTTTTTTTTGTCAGATCAGTTTCCTGTCCTAGCCATTTATGCTGCCACCACAAAGGGATGGAAATATGTGGCCAGGGATGTGGGGAGTTGAGACTCCCATGACTGACACCAGCCATCTCTTTGCTTGCTTAAAAGGACTGGAAAAATGCACTTTTAGTGACTGATGTCTTCAGCACCAACCAAGCTAATTTTATTTGGGCAATTAACATGTCCCAGAGGACTTAATATGAGCCCGGTGCCAGCTAGTCTGAGACTTCCTTGCATTCAGTTGTGTCTCACTAAAGATATGAGAAACTCCAGTGATCAGTTAAGAGACTGCTGAACTGATCAGATCTGAGACGCTAACTCAGTTGGCCCTTGCTTGCTCCAAGATACGGACGCCTCATTTTTCACAATTAACAGTCCCGGCATGTTTTGTTAACATAGGCAAAACTGTTTGCTTTGTTTTTCCTGCTCCACTCAATCTGATTTTCAGAAATGTCCAGAGCATATTAGCTCTGTTTTTGCAAATAAAACAATAGCATGAGGAGTTTCAGTCCAATCAGTTAAAACTTGGGAGAGTTTTTAACCGATTGCAAGGTCCTAGAAAGTGGCAGGCAGCCATAGTTTTTCTGCTTCTGGGCTGTCATGTTTATAGCACTTCAGTCTTCATTCTGTTGAGTTAGAGATGATTTTGGGGTACAAATCTAGAAGGCATCTCATGGATTGTTTAACACAGAAAATGAAAAGTGTGATAGAGCTGTTGAACACACAGGTTTGTATTATTAGGACAGTCGCCCACTTTCCAGGCTGGGAATGCCACTCATCCCAGAGATGAGGGTATGTATCCTTCCAGCCTACACATCACAACAGCTTTTTGGTTTCCTTATATTTGTCATTGCTTGGGGTAGAAGCAGTGTTTCACAGCTCTAAAGGACTTCTTAATCTTGGCAGGCTGTGGAGGAGTTGTACCTAAGCTTTCTTTCCCTGGTGAAGACTCTGTGTGGGACCCTTGTAGCTAGAGGTAGGGGCAGGGACAGGAGCCTTCATTTGTGTTCAGTCCTACCACTCTCTGCTCCTAAAAACCAGCATCAGAATCTGAAAAATGAGGACTCTCAGCTGGTGCTTGCACAGCTGCTGATATCTTAAAGGCTTTGGAGTTGTATCCTATGTTAAATACAGGCCTCTCAAGGGTACAAGCCAAAGTTAGACAGTTCATAATGAACAAGGAAACTGTGATTAATGATCTTCCATGTGCCTAAGCTTCTCTGCGAAGAAATACATGGATGTATTCCAGAGAAATGTAGGAGCTCATTTAATTTAAAATGAATTTTGTAAAGATATACTGACTACTGTTGAATGCTTTCGGGGTGCATGTAATACATTATATGATGTGCTCAAAAAGCAGTTGGAGTCAGCTTGCTGTGAACAATGGTACTGCTCTGGAGAAGGTAGTTTTGACATGCAGCTTTGGAATTAACTGAATTCTGCTGCCTAGTGCACCCCTGAGTTTTATTTTTTTTATTTAGAAATAAAGATGTGTGTGCTACCCTCAAAGGTAATTTTTGTCTCCCTTTGAAGAGGTTCCATGCTTAGCTGTCTCTTTCTGGGGCAATTAAACCAATCGTGTAGACAGCAGCCTGCTTCTTCCAGCACTTCATGACTCTCACTATCATGGGTGCTCATCTCAGTGCAGAATCTTGTGAAATGCATTTTTGACTGGCTAAATGTACGACATCCACTGATTTTGCCTTATCTGCTGTACAGTAATATCTTCTCAAAATGCCAGCAAGTTGATTAAGCAATACTTCCCAGCCCTACAGCCCTTACTTCTATAGGTTACTTCAATCAAATTGTTTGTTTAGCAGGTTTTTTAATTACCTCCTTAAAATAGTTCCTCTGGGCTTCTTCATACCCAGTATTGAAAGTACTAGTCTGTAGTTTCATGTTGGATTTTTGTTTGGTTGGGTTTGTGTTGTTTTTTTTTTTAAAAGAAAAATTGACATTTCACTCTTCTTTGCATCCTTAGGACTCTTAAAAGAAATTATAGAAAATGTAATGCTTGCTTTGCCAGTTTCAATGTTGGTGACTATTAGTTGTGAAATACGTTGCTTTGTTTACTTCTAAGGAGAATTTTTATACTTACACACACATATACATTTGCATCATTGCTCTGTCTGCACTGCAGAATTCACCTCAGGTTAGGCAAAAACTCAACCGTCTTTCTTTGTGGGTACCACGTAGTGCTTAGCTGTTAGTCAGTCTAATCAAGGCCTTTTTGCTTTTTTTAAGTCTCTATCTCATGGCTCTGTTAGCTCCTCCACATATTCATGAGAAAACCTTTAATGATAATGGTTTTGTTTATGGACACTGGTATTCATTATTTGGTAGGAATTCTCCAGATACTGTAGAAGATGAGCCCTGTTTTGAAGCTTGTAATGTAATTTTCCAAAATTTGCTAACTAGTTTGTTATGAACGGAAGCCAATGAGTAACAGAGGAATGTTTTGCAGGTTATGTCTCCTTGTCCAGGATGCCTATGGTATGTTCAGTGAAGTGCAGTTGCAGTCCCTGAGTTCTGCAGACGACATTGAGCAGTATTTCAGGAGATGGGAAGGAAAATTCTGCTGCCTAGCTGGAATGAAAATCTTGCAAAGAACCACAAGAGGAAGGTGAGAACAATTTATGGGAGAATGTACTGCATGCTGTTGCAGGCAAAGGTGATCTGCCTGTTTGTTTATTTCAGTGATCAATATTTTTTGGAACAACTGAATCGGGCTTTGTTCAATTAGATGTCTTCATTGCCATTTTTGGGATATCCAATAGTGCTTGAGCCAACTGTACTCCAAAATGGGCATAAGTAAGGTAACACACAAATACACACTTAGCAGAGCAAGAAGTAGAGAAGAACTACTGTATGCAATATTTCATAAAATATGAGTGTTTTCTTCCTCTTCAATAGATTCAAAGACTTAAAAACATTAGTTCACCTCCTTTTCATTGCAGAGCTATTTGTTACAGTATGTTTTTCTACAGTGCTGCCCAGACTGGGTTGAAAATTTAAGCACAGACCTTCCCTTAGTATATGAGAGCTTAATTCAGTTAAGTCTTTATGGTTTTGGAAGCGCAGTTTAAGTTTATTTTAAAAAACTAAAAATCTCACAAATTGTAAAGACATTCTTATTTTGGAATGAATAAGAATGTCCACAGATTTATAGAAAAATCCCCCCAGATAAGTAACAAATTGATATCTGTACCTCTCAGATTTTGCTTAGTCTGTGATTCCTTTCACATACTTTGAATAAAAGAAAATATCTTTAATCAAGGAAAAAACCCCTTTAAATAGATCAATTATCTTATGGAGTATCTTTCTAAGGAAAGTGACATGGTGTTCCCATGGGAACCTATATAAATATAATTATATTAGTTCAGTTCTCAGTGTAATTTATTTGTACAAGCATCTGATCTAGATAAGCCTTTGGTATTAGAATGGCTATGATATTTCTGCTGACGCTTTTTTTTTTGCTGTTGAAAATGCTGTTTCATCAAAATCAGAATGTTTCATGGAAACATTATCTATTTTGGAGACAACTTTGTCGGGAAGATTTTTTCAGGTCCAGAGGGAGTGAATACTCTCTCATTCTCATTTCACAAAAACTTTTAGAAAGTCTCATTTTTGTTTCATATTGGAACAAAAACAAATTTCAAAGCCTTGAAATGTTTAGCAAAATGGAATTGTTGTTTTCCAGCCAGCACTATTCAGTGTGCTTTTCTTTTTATGTACTCGCAGTGTTAATTTTCAGATCCTTTGGATTTCAAGCCTCCTTGCATTTTTATGGATCTTTAATAACAAACACGTCCTCTTATTTAATTATTGTGTTGGCTTTTTTTTCAAGTTGCATTTTTTCCAAACAAATTAAATAATGGAGTTGGAATTCTGGATACAAATGAAGTTTTACAACTGGCTGCTGGTGTTTCCAGTACTCTAGCTAATAAGAGACAGACTTTTTTTAATGTAAATTGTGTTTCAAAGCAGCAGTAACTTACTTCTGGCTATTCTGAGGATGATTAGAAGACACACTGCTGAAAATGCTGGTGGCTTAGCTGGAGCTGTGCTGGTGGTAACCCTGCTAGGAAACAGTAAAAGACTAGTGTAGCTTTGGGGACAGTGCAGTGGTTAAAACGTTATTTCATTGTACAAGATGGGTGGGTGGGGGAATTGTTCAGGGATTTATTTTTTTCTTAATTGTTTTAGCCTAACTTCTGCTTTATAACTTGTTATTACTTTTAAGTGTTGGGACACATTTTGTGTCATTCTAGGTGTGATGGAAACCACAATAAAGCCATAGCTGAAATGAATAAAAGGGAGTTCTTATTCACACAGAGCGTCATTAGACTGTAGAACTCATTGCCACTGGATAAATGGGGTTCCAGAGCCAGTGATATATCTGAGCACATGATGGGATATGCCTGTGAGTGCCCAACCTTGGCTTGCAGCACATGAGTGAATAAGAACTATGGGGTCTGTCCTGCAAGAAAGACTGCTGCCTTTTTTTTGAGAACGCCAATTCCTTTTTGGAAGGAGATGGCTTTTAAACTGTTTGTTTCCTGGAGTCTGGCAGTGGCTTTTAAAATAGATAAAAGGGAATAAAATGTAGGAAGTAAAAGGAAAAAGTAATTACTTTTTTTTTTTTGCACCTTTGAAGCACATGATCTGGAGAAAGCCAGTAATGGCTAATAAGATCCCAGACATGTATGTTGTCCCCACAGTCACATGGATTGTAATCTCTCTTATAGAGACAGAGTGTTTTTTCAGTCCCTCCATGAGACAGAGGAGATTTTCATTCAACAGACACAAGAGGTTCTCAAGCTTTTTGCATCAATGGACCACTGTTATGGTTAAAAAAATTTTCCATCCATCCATCCATCCATCCATCCATCCATCCATCCATCCATCCATCCATCCAAGTATTTAATTTAAAGTACTATTTAACGTCATTCCAGTAAATGAAATTTTAAAATCACTGTTGTAAGCTGAAGTTGCATTTCAAGGACTAAAAACCTATTAAAAAGTGTATTTTACATCCAGACAAAAACCTGTCTGTAAACTGGACTTGATCTTTGGAACAGACCTGTACTGTAAGATATGCTAAAGAAACTAAACCCATTTATTCTCCCGATAAGAAAACACCTGTGTTCCAAGACAGAAGTGGCATAAGAACTTACACAACCTTGTCCTGTCTTGACCAAGATCAACCCTGTGAAAAATCAGAACTGTAGTAATCTTACATTGAGAGAACCACTGTTAGTGCTGAATATTGGTTTTGAATACTCAAATGCTTTAACAAGTACTAGGGTCTTGTACTAGGTCATTTGAAGATCTTTCATTGATTTAGGCGTTTTTCAGAACAAGTGCTATACCCCATGTAAAACATACTGCCCAAAAACATCCCTGCAAGAAATCCTTCCCTTTGTAGTCCAACAGAAGAAGTTTCCCTTTGCAGTCCAGTTTCTGGCAATCCTGTAATGCAGATGGGCATGACTGAGTCATGCAGAGTTGCCATGGCTTGTTCAGTGTCTTATTTCCAGCAGTTCTTCTAGTCTATTCATGAGGCTGTTGGATAAGGTAGGAACCAGTATGGTAGCAGCTGAATTAACAGCAAGTATGTGGTTCAGTAGCTGTTTCTTGACATCCTTTCTCTCCGCCCTCTCATTCCTGCGTGTCTCCTAGTCTTTCCTACAACTGTTTCCTGAGCTGCACGCTTACTGTCAGCAGAAAGGAAGAAGATACAGTGGTTTGAAGAGAGAAGATTGAAAAACGTTCATTGATCTGCCGCTGGTGGTGTTGGCTCCTTAGAGATGCATGTTCTCTCTCTTGTCCTCCCACTGCCTTATATGTCAGTCTTATAAATTCGGCCCCTTGAGAAAAAGGAAGTGAGATTTTGATGGTGTACTGCTGGAGGCAGAAATTTTGGTTGAGAATCTGTGTGCACTACAACTGAGATGTAACCCCCCTATTTTAATAGATCTCGGGCATGTTTCAGGTACATCTGGTATAACCAGTAACTAAATGGATAGTTAGATGCAGGGTCTGAGCACTCACTAAAATGCCTCAGGAGTAAATAACCTATAAATTATCATAGTCTGCTGTTTCCTACCAGAAATTAATTTCAATGAGCTGGGATAAAACTTGTAGTTGGATATCTGTCTTTATTGACAAAAATATTAATTTTATGTTTTTAGCCCTGACCGAAGTTTCACACAGTACTGATTTGGATTCTGACAATATGTGTCTTTTCACCTGATTTGCCAAGCACTGAGTTGTTTTACTGCTGAGTATAGCAGACCTACCTGCTTCTTCTCTTGATGCTTGTAAGGTAGATATATGAAGAGTTTCTATTCAGCAGAAAAGAAAGATGACACCAATTTAAAAATTGGGGGAGGAAGAAATTCTTTAACACGATACATAATTAACGCAGGGTGTAAGTACCTATTTTGTCCCTAAATTGAAAATATGCTTAACAAGTTTCAAAAGAAGATGTAACTGTTGCATGGATAGTGCTAAAATTCACACTTATATTGGACAGGGTAAAATACTTTGAAGGATACATCAACTCATAAGCTTTGGCACATGACCTAGCCTTTAATTCATGGCAGGTTATTCCATGATAGTTTGCTGTACTATCTGTTTCATTTTCCTCTAAAGTAAGTAGACTCTGAATATTGAGTTCATGAACCGGTGTTCTGTTTCTCTGAAAAATGCCTGCATTTTCAAATAAAGTTGACTTCTTTTGTCTGACATTTTAAACTTTCAACTGTTAGGCACTGAAATGTGAAATCTCCCTGTATTTGTCTGTAGTGTTGGTCACTATTGTCCCTGAGGGTTTTCTGTCTGATTTTTTTTTTTTAATTAAGTCCTATACTTCTCTGGCCTCTCTCTCTCTCTTTTTTTCCTCTGCTCTTCACCATATACTTTTTCTTCTTTTTACTTTACACTCAGAGGAGAGGACCACTGCTAAGTGCTATACAAGAAAGTGTTTCAACTTCTAGACGTTGACAGGAAGTGTAATAGTAAGAACCCTCTGCAGAGCAAGGAAGTCATAACTTCCTTCCTTTGGTTTTCCCTCCTCCAAAAGGACTGCCATCTGAAAGAGCCACCCACATCTCTGAGGTTTTGAGGTCCTGAAACACTTCAGTAATTGCTGTGGTGAAAACTTGAGTTCCATTTAAAGCATAATTTAATTAATTGCATTGAAGTTTTGAATATTTGCATTACTTTTTAATTATTTTTGATGACTGCTTATGTATCAGAAATTAAATTTTTTCCCTGAGTTTTCTTCTCTTTAACAAGCACGAACTGCTGCTTGTATCTTCAGTGCTTCTGTCATGAGTCTGTTTAGTAACCAGCATTGAAGAATAACACAGGCATATTCATATTGAATAAAAAGTATTTTTAATTATAATTTCAGTGTTTTAATGTAGTACATGTAATTCCTAAAGTGCTAGAGAAAATGGAGTTATTAAAGTATGTAAATAAATTATTCAACAAAATAACTTCATCTATCTAAACACAAGTTAGGGGTAAAAAGCCAGCAACCCTTCCTCCCTGTTTGTATTTTGACTGAGATGCTGGTTTAGTAGGCTCAGATTTTTACTTTATAACTTTATTGCTTTTGTTACTCAAGTCTGAGAAAATATGGTGTTGCGTAGCTTGGGCAGTGGAAGATCTTAATAGGTCGATTAAAGGGAGAGCTAGCCTACAGTATCAGCTTTATATTTGCATTGCTTGTCTCTTCATAGTTGAAGCTGATGCAGTCTAGGTGATTATTACTAAATTTCTTTTTAGTTTTGAGTAAGTTTCACAGAGGGCTAAGAATCGTTTTATTTTTAAGTTCTTAATAATTGAAACTGATACTGCCAACAGAAATCTTTAAAATTCTCTGACTGCTGTCTGGGTGTTCAGCAAACAAAATTTAATTTGAGAGGGATGCCTTTTGAGCACATTAGATAATAAAAATAGTTAAGGATACTAAGAATAATTATTTTGCATATTATATATACGTACCTATGTCTCTGTGTGTTTATACACACACACATATATAAATCGTCATTATATATAAGTGAAGCTTGAAGATGTGGGTTTACAGAAGAGAAGAGTACCTGTATGTAGAGGATTGCCTGTCCTAAGTCTGTACTTCTATGGAAGTCTATGCTATAATGCTCCATTAGAGTTCCTGGTGGCCTTGATACGTTGGTGATAAACAGTGGACACCTGTGTATTTAGTATGGGGCAAAACAAGTTTCATCAAACATAAATTTCAGTTTAGCATGGGAGGTAGAGGGTGGAATCTTTCATTTAGAATCTGATAGATTATTTCAATGGCGCAGAGTCTAGTTGGAGACCTGTAGCTCATGGTGTTCCCCAGGGGTCAGTACTGGGTCCAGTGTTATTCAACATACTTATCAATGACCAGGATGAAGGGACAGAGTGTACCCTGGTGGGTGTCAAGAGGATGGGGCCAGACTCTTTTCAGTCGTGGTCAGTGACAGGACAAGGGGCAATAGGCACAAACTGGAACACAGAAAGTTCCATCTGAACATGAGGAAAAACTTCTTTACTCTGAGGGTGACAGAGCACTGGAACAGGCTGCCCAGAGAGGTTGTGGAGTCTCCTTCTCTGGAGACATTCCACACCTGCCTGGACATGTTCCTGTGTGACCTGCTCTGTCAGGGGAGTTGGACTAGATGATCTTCAGAGGTCCCTTCCAACCCCGACCATTCTGTGATTCTGTGATTTCTGTCCTCCTGGTATGGATTCAGTCTTTATTTGTTCTTTTTGAAGAAAAGTATAGAATATTACAATAGACTCCTTGACTCTGAAATACAAAAGTGTTATTCAGAATACTTTACATGTTCAATTTGTTTTATTCTTGAGCCTGTTTCTTCTCACTTCTTGCTGTACTTTTTTAGAAGGGTGTCCTTTTGTGATCAAAAATTTAGTTTTTTTTTTTTAAATATTCTCTCATAATTACACTCAGAGACCAAAATATTAAAGTATTCATTTTGTCTTTTATAGCCAGAAAGGCTCTTTGTGTGCATAGGGACTAACAATGTCCCTTCACTGTAGCACAGAGCCAGCTGTTCATCTCTTGTCCTGACTCTATAGCTGAAGAAGGATGCACATATTGGATAAAACACACCCATTGTTCAAGTCAGATTGAAGTGGGATTTGAGTGTTGCTTGGCCAATAAAGAGCATGAATTTTATTCTTTCTGTAAGGATAATGATTTTCTACAGAGGAGGACACAATGTCTTGCCATTTCTCCGCTGTCATTGTCCCCACCTCATTCTCCCTTCTGCTAAGTTGAAGTCCATAAGTGTTAAGAGAGTTGACTTTCTTGGAGGCACATAAATAGGTGGAGCAAGAAGGGAGCTCCTCACCAGGGACAGTGACTGATATGGTCCCTAGCACATAAGTGACAGCTCCAGGACAAAACATCCCCTTTGGTAGAGAAGAATCCCAGCAGGATGTGATTTGGAACTTGCAAATACTTCTGTCATTGACCTGGCTGGTGTCAAAGGATGGAACTAAAATGTTCAGGAGACAATCTCTACACAGTGCTGCTCCTCTGCCTGTTTGTAAGCAAATACTGTCATTTACTAATAATTAAGTGCTCCTGGTTCAAGCAGTAAATGACCTTCTCCAAAAGGACACAAGTAATTGAAAAAAATGTACCATATGCCTTAGATATTCTGATATGGGGTAGCAAGCTGGAAGAGAGCTGAAGAGTAAGGGGCAGTTTCATGTGCCTTGTGCAAATTTAAAAATACAGATGAGGGATCAATGTACAATCTGGGGAGATGTGATTATACCTGCACTACAGCAACATAGCTTATTTGCTATAAGTTGATAAATACATCATCCCTGTATGCACACACACACACACACAGAGTTTGTGGCGCGTTCATACCCGTGCTCTGCCTTTACCCTCGTGCTGCGAGTCGTGTGAGGGAGGCCACTTGTGTAACTGCCTGAGTTGTATGGAAGGCTACACTCTCTTTTTGTAACTCTCCCTTTTCATGTCCCGGTTAGCAAGATCAGTTTGTTCCACTGAACGTTGGCCCTCCTGTGACTGTAGAGAGGATATCATTCTGTACAATACAGGACAGAAAATGTCACCCTGATCCAGGATTCAAGAAGCAGTCAATTTGCTGTAAAGTCTCTTTAATACCCAAGAAGTGTTGCTTCGTATGTTGTAAGATTCTCCCATTACAAAAAAAAAACAGCCTCTGAGCTCCACCTTCTCCTTTTACAGACTGCAATGATGCCCTGTAAGTCAGGAAGTTCATCTCTGTAAAAGAGCAGCACATTTGTGTTTCAGGTCTGTTTGTTAGTGTGGAGAACATGACTACAGATAGCAACATCATCTCTTTAATCTGCCAACTTGTTACCTGAATTGTGAACCACAAGCTTTATTCCACAAGATCCAGTCTGAGATTTACATCCATAAAACTTCTTACAGTGCTGGTCAAAGGCATCGCTGTTAACACTGTATCGTAGATGATACCTGGCTGTTCATGAAAAACATGGCAAGAAGTTCACTGCCTATAGCCACCTGAAGTCTAAGCACTTAAGGATCCGGAGAAGGACTAGGGAAATACAGAAATAAATAAGCTTAAGCAGAAATAAGCTAAAAGTGGAACTTCAAAGGAGAGTTTCCGTGACCCCTTGAAGAGAAGCAGCATATTGCAATGTGCTTCAGCCCTGTACCAGAGTATGCATTTCCTTCTTCTGAGCAGTTGAGTTTAGAAGCTAATATTACTTTTAGCAAGCTTTGGCCTTTGTTTTTTACAGCTGTTTCAGAAATTGTGGCTGTCTTAATTGGAGGAATAGACAGCTTGTTCTTGGAGGCAACATGGGGTTAAAATCCAGATCTCTGTGCTTCAACTACACAGAACAGAGAACTAGGACAAGATAACAGAGCTTTAACTCAAAAATGCATGCTTCTTCAAGTTGGTTATCTGTAGCTATTTCCCCTCCCTCAGCTGTTTTCTTGGCCGCTCCCTCTAGATGTCCCTGCCTGTCCTGTGAGGATGCCATGTCAACTGACAAGGCAGCCACTGTACAGCTTTACATGCTAAAGCTAAAGAGTGTGCCACATTTTACCTTGATATGCTGGGCTGTTAAGTTTATGTTTATTTCTAAATTAGAAGTGGGAAACTTGCAAAATAAATAAAAACCATAACTAAATGAGGAGCTGTGTAGGAAGGAGACCATCCTCTGCACATGTACTTTGTTTCTTTTTATCTGGTAATTGCTGACTTTCCTGAAAGTAGTTACAATCAACTGTTAGAGAAAGGCAAGGAATGAAAGAAAATGTTAGAAGCAAAACTTTTTTTAAAAAAAACATTATCAGTTAAAGTAGTTGGTATCTGTGTCCTTCCCAAGCAAGCATTTCCCCCAGTTTTCCTGAATTTTATCATGTAGCAGGCTGTTGGTGGCAAAGGATTAAACACAACTTGCTTGTCACTGAGTGTGATGCATCCCTTCACTCCCTCTCCACCCTGCAGCAGAAATGATGGAGATTTAATTAGACCAAATCAAAACCAGCTTCCAGAAAACAAATATGATTTAAAATTGTTTTCATAATCATACAATGGTTTAAATTATATTTCTTAATGTATCTTTTTAATATACATATAACACCGGAAAACATTTTAAATCTGATTTTATTGGTCTTTTTGAAGGTCATTAGGACTTTTTAGTCTGATAGACAGTCTGTGGCCTCCTGTAGTGCCTGTAAAAGTTCCTGGACAAAGTCAAGACTCTGAAATGGTAAGTCTTGTTATTATGGAAATGTATTTTTTCACTCACAAGTACTATTTTTGTTGGTAGTATAATCATGTTTACTTTGGGAATCAGATTCTCTCCTCCTCTTCAGCTACTGAGTTTTGTTTTAGTGGTTCTGGCAACCTCCTAGGCTAACCTGGAGCCTTCTGGATCAGCAGCATCTTTCCAAAATGATGCAACTAGCCACTTATTAATCCTCTAGAGCTAGAACGGTAGGACATCCAGACAAATCATTCCTCTCCTCTCCTTGCAGGAGGAAAGATATATTAGATAGCGTGGAGGCAGCTGAGAAATCTATATACAAGGATATTAACTCATTCTTTGAAGCACTTTTCAGCCTTAGATTTGAAAGCACTTTTCTGAAGATTAACTTCTGTGAGGACAAGCTGACTGCTGGGATCCAGTCTCATACTAGTTAAGATGATTTTGACTGATATTTGTCTCACGTGAAGACAATCAAAGGATGAACACAAAAATAATCTACTAAATAATAATGAATGTTTCTGTGATTTAGGGGTTGGGGAGGTATTAAAATGGACTTAAAGTATGTTACTGTACATTTGCAAATCAAAAATTGTATCTTTAATTTTTATTTCGTTAGCTTTTGTGCTTGAAAAGGAGTTCTGACATATCGAGTGTCATTTTGGTAATATGAGATCATTTGAGAAGCTTTTGGGTAACAAAGTGCTTGTGCTGTCCTGCTGTTCTTGCACGGCTGTTCTTTGGGAAAGAAGTTTGTGGTATTAAAAATTTGTGTTAGAGCCTAGGGGAGTCAATCAGGATGCAAATTATAGAAAAGAAGAAAAAGCTGGAAATAAACAAGTTTCAGAACCAGGAGACATTAAAGGTGGATATTACTAGTTATTTCTGAAGTCTGAGAATCTTTTCTCAGCAGAGTATTCTTTGCATTGTGCAGGTGTTTAGGTTGAAGCATAAAAAGTTCAGACCTTGGTTATATATAAAACCACAACTGAAACTGAGTGAAACAACTGTTCTCTCCTTGATTCTCCCTTTAATCTAGGCATTTTAGAAGTCTCAGAGGAATGGGTTGTTTTGTGCATTAAAATACTGTGGACAACAGACAACAGAATGGCAATATCCACAGATGGGACAAAGCTCTTAAGTGTTGTTTAGCGTTATGATTCTCGTTTGTTCTTCATTTTCTCTATTTTATTAGCAATCTAAAACTGGAGGAAACTTCCCATAGTCATGTAATTTATACTTCTGTCATGGGTTTGAAATACTAATTCGTTCCACAGAGGATCAATTCTTGCATTCTACTTCTGCAGGTTTTTGGCTGAGTGGAGTTTTTTCAGTTGGGATACATTTTCCTTGATACAAACAGTATAGTTCTATGCACAGTTTTATAGAAGCAGTTTTATACATAAATAATATTGCCAGCAGGCTGATAATGTTGTTGGGATGAGATCTGTGGAACTGATTTCTTTTGAGCCCTATGTGCATTCAGATACCTTCTTTAGTGCTGTCAGAGGCAAACAGAATTTGAGTCTGTCTTTTGCTTTTTTTTTCTCTTTATGCAGATTTTTTTTTAATGGGTATGCGGCTGTCTTTAATAGATTCTTATTTCTTTTATTAAATGAACTGCTTTATTAACAACAAACATTGCTAGAAGAATATTTTATCATATCTGTAATACAAATTATTTTCTAGCATTGTCTTCTTTTTTCCTGAGAAGCCTTTATAGTTTGGGACCTCTTTAAGTGGTGATTGATAAAGTTGTTACGTCACTTTTTAAGGGGGAAAGAAAAATCTGGCATAACACAAAGAGAGCAATTCTTGTCGCTGTTGTGTTCCTGTTCTTCATTATCTCCTTGTGCTGTCCTGGATTTAATTTGGCAGCTTTAAAAGTTTGTCAGCTGTTTACTATCACAAAAACCCACCCATGTGCAAAAGTCCCCAAATCTCAGAAACGTTTTAAAAAAAAAGAATAATCGGGACACTCCTGCCGCGTAATAAAAAAATGCAAAAAGAACAACAAGCACCTTGAAATAGTCGCAGTGTTTGCCAAGTGTGCCAAATCATTAGATGTTTTTGTGATGAGGATCAATGTCAGATTATGGAAAGAATGATACGCACAAGCTGATTTTATTTGTAACTTGTGGATGTCAGTTTATTAACTCATCTTCTACTTCAGAGACTCATTGTTATTAACCGTATAATTTTGTTCTCCCATCCCTCTTAAAACTGTGTGATTTGTTTTGGCTGTTATTATAAAACCTGGCTGTCCAAATTAAAGTGCTTTTTTTAAGGTCACATTTCTTTTCCTTACTTTTTAATAGGTGACAACTAATCTACCTCCTCCCAGCTTCTGTTATATTCTTACTGTTCAGTCTGGTGAAATACATGTGGAAGTGGATGAGGAAGAACAGATTTCTAATTTGTACCAGCCACCAGCTGTTCATGGTCTGAAGGAAATTCTTCAGGTAATCTGCTTTACAAGTCAGATAACAAATACTTTGTACTGCTGGATTTCTGGTATCATGTTTGTCTCATTCCCTGTTTTTGTACCATTTTCAGATCGATGGTTGTAATGAACGTTGTAGCTTTTGGGCACAAGTGCTATATCTAAGGCTGCAGGTAATCTTTTTGCTTAGCAATGAATTCAACATAAAATCAACACAATGTTCATGTGAAGAAGTCAGCATTTATCTTGCTTAGGGGAAAACCCCAAACCTTCCTGGATTCAAGAGTTGTATGAGCAGAATTATCACCAGGTCTAAAATGCTTGTGAATAGGCAAAATAAACTGCATCTCCAGTTTCAATACCACCCAGTCTAGAAAGTGAATTATTTCTGAATAAATTGCTATCTAACCAGAGGTAATATTTCTCCCTGGTAAGGGAGCTTGCAGGAAGTTCGTTGAGACTCGGTTTATAGCTAAATGCTATCCTTAGATACATAGCGAAAAGTTCCCAGTCAGTTTTGTGTCTGGGGATAGAATTTAACAGATGATGGTTATATAAAAATACAGTTTTGCTCTTTGCATGCAAGTGTGTGGACTATTTTTGTTGACTTCAATAGAATCCCCTCAGGCAAATTTGGCTCTTATGGTCCAGTTAGTAAAAGGGAGGAACTCTTAGGTAAATACATCTGCCATCCATACTATGTTGGAAAGCTTATAATTATGTTTTATTTATTCATTTCTGAATGATGCTACAATTCTCTTTCAAAATGTTGCTAACTCCCTCAGTAGTTAAAAGAATTTTTTGTTGTTGATTTATTTCTTTTCCTGGCGACTGGATCCTCAGTACAGCCAGCACTGAATTCTGGTGGAGAATAATTTGCAATTGTCCATCAGCTCCACAAGAAACAAAGTGGGAATCAAAGCATATGAACCAAAACCAAAGAAATTTCAGAACGGCCAGCAAAATAGCTGGAGATGCTTCCCACCAGTGTGAGACATAAATTTAATTTAGGTCTTGCCTTTTTGCTTCAAAAGCCAATGAGTTATGATTTGATTTCTAGGCAGGGAGTATTTTTAACACCCGAGATGTGAGGTATCTCTTGTGTTTTCTCCATGCTAAGTGAGAATTTAACAGAGCATTCGCAAACATGAAATTAGGGCTAGCTTTAGGGTGCTAACAGAAAGATGGACACATACATGCATAAACTTCTATTTCCAAGAAACCTGTTCTATTAAAAAATAAAATAAAATTACACTAATGGTATCCTAGAAATGATGAAGCATGCAGGAACAGATGTGATTTTGAAGAATGGAAGCTCTTCTAGCAGAAAAAAAGTTCTATGATTTCTACTCTGCCCTGGTGAGGCCTCATCTGGAGTACTGTGTCCAGTTCTGGGCTCCCCAGTTCAAGAGGGACATGGAGATAGTGGAGAGAGTCCAGTGCAGGGCCACTAAGATGATGAAGGGATTGGAGCATCTCCCATATGAGGAGAGGCTGAGGGAACTGGGTCTATTTAGCTTGGAGAAGAGGAGGCTGAGGGGGGATCTCATCAATGCTTATAAATGTCTCAGGAAGATGGGGCCAGACTCTTCTCGGTGGTGTCCAGTGACAGGACAGGGGGCAATGGGCACAAACTGGAACACAGGAGGTTCAGTCTTAACATAAGAAAACACTTCTTTACTGTGAGGGTGGCAGAGCACTGGAACAGGCTGCCCAGAGAGGTTGTGGAGTCTCTGTCTCTGGAGACATTCCAAACCTGCCTGGACGCGATCCTGTGTGACCTGCTTCAGGTGAAGCTGCTCTGGCAGGGAGGTTGGACTAGATGATCTCCAGAGGTCCCTTCCAACCCCTACCATTGTGTGATTCTGTGTGATTCTGTGACTCTTCAGGGGGTTTGGAACTAGATGATCTTTGAGGTCCCTTCCAACTCAAACCATTCTATGATTCTATGATTCTTGCTACTAGGAGGTTTATTAGGTGTTTTTTCTAATAGCTATTCACTTACTGAAATGTAAGCACTAAATTTTTTAAGTGAATGACATGAGTCCTTATAAATTTTTTGAAAATAATGTTGGAAAGGCAATAGGAGACATTCTTTTACTGCATAACTGCTGGATAATGCTTCTAGATAACGGCTCTAGGAATGTAAAGGTATTTACCTGCTGTTAGTGTATTGCTTGCCTAATCCTGCCAGAATAAAGTCACAAACAACAGCTTGTTTACTGCAGTTGCCTTTTCCAAGAGGATATATCCTTCACGTGCAAAATTATGAACTTGTAGTAAGTGGGGAAGGGACTATGATTTGGTTTATTTTGCAGATTTATTATTATTAGGTAATGTGCTATATGAGCTAATTCAAATATACTTTAAAAATTAGTATTTGTTCTGTGTTGCTACAGTATTCTGAGATACTTCATTTGTGTGAAGGAGGAGTGGAAATACGCTTTTATTATTATTCAGAGTCTGTACTGTGGTACAGAAGGAATATGAGGAAATATATTCCATCTGTGGTTAAGGAGCTGTCCTTCCTTATAACTCAATCCTGCTGCTGGTTGTCTGTTGTGTCCTCTCTGTTCAGAACAAATTGTCACACATAGCAAGATGATGATTTTATACTAACTTGTGATTTTCACTGTTATTATTATTTACTTTTTGGATGATTCTTCTGAAAGTCAGCTTTTAATGTGTTAGTAATTCTCATGGGACAGCTGTAAGAATTCTTTCTTTGAAGCTGTCCTAAGGCTATCTACACAGAGGAGGTGCTCAAACATATGTAGTTACTAGGCAAAGAAACAATGTCAATGCAATAGGTGGCATATATTGTATTAAGGCATAACCTTAATATTTAAGTTACGAATTTTCCCAGTCATTATTTACAATTACTGCATTTGTTCTAAGAGCTGCTAGCACGAACAAAAAGCTAATTTTAATGTGGCTAGCGGTTTCAAGGTTTGCATTCAACTGAAGACAAAAAGTTGGGGTTCTCATTGCATTACCTTATGCTAGAGACATACAACTTTGCAAATAAAATACTTATGATATGTCATATGTGTCTCTCCAGTCATGGAAGTATTTCATTTTCACTTAAATGTTTTAAGTATGAATCTTTAATCAGCAGACTAATTAAAAATAGTAACAAAACCTTTTTAAATTAAGAAGGTAATTTAAGTTAAAACAAGTTCAATATTTTAAAATATTAGAATATTAATATTTACAAGTTGCTTGGACTGCTAAATGTGAAATATGCTTTGTTAATAAACCCATTTTTTCTGAAGCATGGGAAAATTCACATACACACACAGATATTATAAAAGCTGTGTTAAAAAAAAAAAAAAAAGAAGAAAAGCATGGATTGTCAAACTGTAACCCATCTGATTTTGTTAGAGACCCTGGAATAAGCACTGACGTGTATGTAATGTCTGTCTAGTCTGTCTTGTTCATCATCCCAGTGTGAAAAATTTTAAAAACACTACTGATTTTGTGATAATTATTTTCAGATATGAAGGCTGAGATAAAATGTAGGTATTTTGGTTGTGACATCAGTGGTTGTGACATCAGTAGTTGTGATATACCTCAATTTGGTCACACCATAGTATTTTTATACCTGTCTTAGGCAGAAGACTTACATTGTCATTGTGGATTCCTATGTCCCTTACTTCTGAGTTACCTGCTTTCCTATTTCTGTGCATCATTCAAATATTTAGAGATGTTTGTATGTTTGTTCAACAGAAAAAAAAAAACCTCCATCTTTGTAACTTGCAGTAGCTATTAGCCAAAGTGCTCTTGGGAATCAGATAACTGTACATGGAAAATTTGCTCATACAGGAATAGTATTAGTAGTAGCATTTGCCTGTCTTTTTTTTTAAGGCAAAAATTATACAAGTCTTTGTTCAGAAACCCAGCCAATTAACTTTTTATATATGATATAAATATATATGTTATATGTAGCATACAGTATTTTTAAATAAAATATATTTTCAAATCCCTAGTACAGTCCAAGTGAGTTATAATAAAGCACGATATTTGATGGAGGTAAAGCCAAGATTCCAGTGGGTCAACCTCGGAAAGTTAATTTAAGGTAGAGATATTTGTATCTGCAGTAAGGAATAATGAAAAACTCCAATAAAGTTTTGATTCATTATCCTGTATGAGCCCTAAATATAATAATTTCTGTCAGTTTTATTCATTATTTAAATAGGATGTTATTTTAGTCTTTCCTTCTACTAAAAATTAACAACTGCATTCCAATTTTATATCTTTTTTATTATTTTTGGAAATCGTAGACAAAACACAGCATTCCCATAAATCAAAGAGAGATTTGGTTGTTTGTGACTGACTTCACATTGCAAAATGTGGTTCATACCACTCCAAAAGTTGTTGCTGTGTCAGTCAGTGCGTCGTGTGTCCTCAGTACGGAAATCACAGAAGCCCTCAGTGTTGCCTCGCGACTCGTATTCTTCAGGGATGCGCTGTGGGGAAATGGTAAGCTTTACACCTGGTTTTGAGGCAGTTGGAATCAAACTGAAATAGCATCCTAATCTCTGACACTGCAATATGTGACCTACAGAGACAAACTTTCATTCCCAGAGGAAGACATAAGTTTCAGACAAAATTTGAAAGGGGTTGTAATTGGAGCTTTCCTGTAAGGTTTCTTTTTTTACATTTTTGGCTCGATCTGCAAAGTAAAGGAGAATATCAGGGATCTTGCTGTATGTCCACCAGTATTTCTGTCAGTCTTCTCTGATAGCTGTTGAATCTCATGACCAGTGTCAATCAAATTTGCTAGCTGGCAGAAGACTCAAAGACTCGCAGTTGGACTAGATTATTGTTGTAGATCCCTTCCAACTGAAATAGTCTGTTCTATTAAGAAACTTGGTTTCATTTGTTTTGGTATTCTTGTAGAAACTTCTTTTATTGAATTTACTACTGCTAAAATGGGTGAAAGGGTGAATCTAGAAACTTGTGTGTCCCTAGACACAGAACTTTTACAAACTCTCCTATACCATCTTTGGTGTGAGTCTTTGTCACCATACAGATCATGTAAGGATGGTAGTTAACTTTACATTCATTTTAAGTCGCTCTTTTTTGAGGTTCAGATATGGTTCTGTATGGTGCCTGCATGTGCAGTTCATGTCTCACACCTTCAGTCACTTCCAAAATTGAAGTTGACTGGAAGCATCAACCTGTGGATGTGTGTCCTAAAGCAACAGTCTCTGCTTTGGAGAATAAAGCAGTGCATACACCTTCTCTTTGTAACCTTTGAAACAAAGTAAGACCACCTGAAGGGGTGCCCAAGCTTATTACCAGGGAAGAGATGGTAATGTGTTTGCAGGGTGCATGGTGTGATGCAGTCAGAGTGGAATCGGACTCTCTTCTGCCACGTTCAAATTTTTAAAACGTCTTTTTTTCCCTGGGAGTCGCAAAGCATAACGAGAGTGTGATACATGTATCGCTGAAAGCAAAATATTTTGTCATTGAGAAAACTCGATGGAGTCTATCCGTCTGTTTAGTAGCTGGCAGAGATCGTTGTCTTTATTGGCTATGGCAATTAACATGGTCACCTTTTTCCTTGTTACTGTACTGAGTTGAAATGTCTTTGTTGGCAGGTAGGATTATTTGTGTTGAACGTACTGTTCTCTTATTACAAAAGCCTCTTTTGTGCTCGGCTGCCGGTGCTGACCTCAGTGAGCTGACTGGCCCTGTCAGACTCGATGAGCTGGATTCTACAACACAGGCCAACTCCATTTGTGCTGTAAGAGGTTTGTATGGCCTTTCCTGAAATGAATGCAGTTAATTATTTGTACTCACTTTAATCTTTAAGGTCTTCGTATTGATTTCTTGCACAAACAGCGTGGAGGGATAAAAAAAGCACAGTATTGCTGTGGTTCATTAGGATATTTAAGTTTTTATACTTCTTTGTGGGCTCTGTTTGCCTTTTGCTGGCCAAGTTCTGCACCCACTCATTCATACCCCAGAATAAATGTTTGATGCACAATCTGTTTTACTATATTCCTTCCTTCACCATCTTCTTGCAGGAGCCTTCTGTTCACACCAGCCTTGTTGATATTGGCAACAGTGAAGTATATCAATATTTTTTAGGCAGATGGATATGTTAGCCAGATCCTGAATGGTGGGGGGTTGTGTCTGATTTCCCTGGAGCGTTACTGCAGTGGGGCAATTTAATATTTCACCATAGTCATCTAGCTTAACTTGCCCAATATTTGCTCACCAGCCACTTTGGATCATTGCTTTGTCTAATATTTCAGTCCTACCACTAACCATGCAGAAAGATTTCTTACATGTATTTTCTAACAAACATTTCCTAATCATGCAGAAACACTTCCTACTGTGTGTTTTCTAATGCTTTGTCCAGTCAGCTTCTTAAACCTCATGGTTGCAGAGTGCCTATAGGGAAGAGTCCTTAAAAAAACAGTAACTCTTGGTTTTTAAATACAATTTCCTGTATTAATTTAACCTTATGATTCCAGTAGCCCTTGTAGAAAATTTTTGATACTGTTTTACATTTACACCTTCAAGTATTCACTGGCGCATTTGAAATAAGCTTTAAAAGAATAGCAAATAACGGTCACAAATGAACCCTTCCAGCTATGATGTGATGCACTGAAAATACAGTTTGAAACCACACAAAGCTGTTACTGAATGTACCTTCCTCTTACGGTAGAGCCACAAGTTAGCAATGCCTCTGTGATTAATAAATGAGCACCTTGCAGTGACAAATCTTGAGCTGTAACACTGCATAATGAAGAACAAGCACAACTAGAGGCACTTCACACAGAGCCTTGGCTGGTATGTACATCTCACATCGATACTGAGAGTTACTTGAAGATATTCCTGTCACTGGGTGTGAAATACTTTTTCACTTTTAACCTCTCCAATAGTTACGCCAAGAATTATCACTTCTTCACTCTTAATCTTAGTTATAAGTATGACAAGTGCCTGTCTTCTTTTGTCCCTTTGGCAGTGCATGTAGTAGGATAAAACAAACATTATTCTGTCCTTTCTTTTTCAGGGAGAGCAAAGAAAATACACCTTTGTGATCTGTTATGTAAACAAGTACTTACTTTACACGCATAGGAGGTGTCACCTTTTCCCTGTTCTCTATTACAGATGTAAGAAGGACAAAAGGAGAAATTAATCTTACACCTTTGTGTTGTTTCATCTGAAATTTGTCCAGGGTAGCTGTTATGAGTGTGTTCCCACACATTTGTACCAACGTAGATTATAAAGTGTCTTCTTTATACCTATGCTAATGCTATATAGAGATGATAACTCTCACTTGTATGTGTAACTAAAGTTATTTAATAGCATTTAAGATATATATCCAGTGGTTTGGAATTCGGTTAGTTATTGCCTACATCTTTCTACTGAGGAAGTGAAACTAATTGCATTAACCCTACTTTGTTGGTGGGAGCATACATATTTTATGGAGTAACCCATGAAGGAAAACTTACAGTCTCTAAAATTCACTTACTTCTCTCTGTCTCTTAACTCAGAGAGTTGTCAGTGTGGCTTTCAACGAGAAGCAGTTATTACCCTGTTCATTCTTCTTCTTTGTGCTCTCATTTCCTGTACTTTTGGTCACCTACGTATGCTGTATGTGGGCCTCTCCTCACCTAACACTTAAAGAGGCTGCAAAGGCTTTACCTCTTCTTGAAGTTGTGCTCCTTCCTGCTCTTTGGCAGTCATGGCTGCTCCTCCTGGCTCGCAGGGATTTGGCAGGCTCAACCTTCCATAGACAGACTTCTTTTAAACTGGTGAAAAGTGCAGGTGGTCATTCAAGTCCCCATCCACAGATACAGCAATTGGTCACAGCGTCAGAGCCTCCAGGAGTGCCGGGACTGGGGGAGGGCACAGGCCATGCTGCCTGCTGGATTTTAGGTAGAACAGTCATTTTTTGAAAGGTGGATGAATGGAATAATTTAGGTTGGAAGGAACCTCTGAAGTTCCTCCAATGCAAACTCGTGCTCAGTGCTGGGCCCTAAGCAACCTCGTACAACTCTATAGCTGGACCAACTTGGAGCAGGAGTTTGGACTGAATGAACTTCAGAGATTCCTTTCCCATCAACAAGGGCAACATTGCAGTCCAAGCAGATCCATTGAGTTTGTCAGAAATCCTTGTTTCAGGAAGGTTCAGTCGTATCAGCTCTCAGATGGAGTGTGTTGCTCTTCAACAGATGAGTGAAAACCTGTGGTTGCTTCCTACTGGCAAATTTATTTTTCTTTTAAAGGTGAGTCTCTGGTTCTCACCTGTGAGCTCAGGGTTAATAGATTTCTTTTCTTACCACTATGTGTTGCAAAGTAATTTCTAACCTCTTTTTGCTGTATAGTAGCAGTCAAAATTACTTAAATGTTGGCAGTTCATACTGCACAGAACTGTTTTTCCTCTTAACCATGCTTATGAGGAAATTCTAGTTAGTCCATACCACATGTGTTATGTGGGAATATTACTTGATTAATGATATTTGCCTAGTATATGACTCACCACCAGTGACTGAATTTTGATGCTGTATATTTTCGTATTTAAGCCCTTACTCAGGGGAAGGGGTTTTTTTTTCAGTTTCCCTCTTAACAGTGTGAACAAAATGGGGTCAATCAGCTTACCTAGGTTTCTCTTTTTGATTGAACTTTTCCCCTTCCTGTCCATTAATCAGGGTAACTGATTGGGTAAAAAAAAAAAATATACCCATTTCAACCAGTCTTACTTTTAATCCTCAGCCCTTCTTTGCATTCCTCACCAGAGACCTGTTTTTCCAGGTGTTGCCCTATTATCAGTCTCTTCTTGCTGATGTTAGCCATCAACCCATGAAAATAGACTAGAGGTAAAAATCAAATTTTGGCTATGTGCACTTCCATTTAAAAGAAAGATCGGAAAATATCCAACAGGTTTGTGAATGTCAAGGAAATCTAGAGTCTTGACAAAGATGTGCAGCAGTTCAGCAGCTTAAACTTGAGAAGTCACTTTGCATGCAGGATGCACAAGACTGTCACTAGATTATTAGATCTGTTGCCACCTTCAGTTGTGTTTGTTCTGACTTCAATGATCTCTGGTGGTTTTCTCGAGGGAACTCTTATGTTGTCATCAAAATAAGCCTCTTCACTAGACAGATTCTCTTCGATATGATCCTGATTAATTATCTTCACATGTACTTGTAGTACTTGTGCACTGGCACCCTGCAGTTGCAATATGGCACACAACTGGGGGAAAGTTAAAAGGCTTAGAGAGAAACACAGCTGTCAGAAAAGGGGATTTTGTTTTGGGGTTTTTTTTAAATGATTTTTTTAATGGAAAAGGAAACATATGCAGCAAACTAATTCGTAGTGTTCTTCCATGAACAAGTGAAACATGCCCATGCAGAGAGCGTCCTACCTTGTAGTAACAAGTGCTGATGGAAACTCTCAGTTTATCACAAAAACTGAAGAATCAAAATTATTCCTGCGACAGTCCAATGGGTTAAATGCACAGAATTGCTTATTATGTCAGTGGAATCCGTGTTGTTCCATTATATGCATAGAAATTGGGACACAAATGTTGTATTTGAAGAGCTTTCCTGATCTTCAGACTTTCTGTCCTTTGAATTCCCAAAGAAAATGACGGTTGTTTTGTTTATGCGTAGCTTCCTCCTTCCTGTCAGTCTTTGTCCCAGGCAAACTGGGGATTAACACCCTGTCTTACAGACCAGACAGTATAAATGCTCCCTAGTCTCCAAGACTTTCTTTTATTGAATGCAGTATAAAACTGTGAGATCCTTGCTCAATAGGAGCTGAAATTTTTAGTCTTCACTTCTGTTGTAGCAGTGAGCGTTTATATTAGTGTCATTTCATTCTTACAGGTGATCCACTTTATATGCTTCAAAATACCTAGGAGTATTTTCTCCATAAATAATGTTCATAATTTCAACATATTGTTACCATATAACATAATACACTTTTTATTGGCTTCTCACAGAACTCTGAATATATTTTTTTCTTGCCAAAACTAGCAAGGCCCTTTGTATTAGTCCCAAGTGTCTTTGGCATTCCCTTCTTAGACACACACTTAAATCTGTGGGACAGATCTAATCTCTGTTAAATCAGTATATGAAGAATAACTCCATTGTTAATGGAATTTTTACTGGCATTGTTGTTTTTGAAAGGGATTGTGTCTTCTCCTCGGTTTGTGTTTCCTAAATATTGATATCAAGCTATCTGACTGTATGATTTTTATAGCTATTTATTGCCAAGGAAATATCAGAGGAGCAGAAAGAAAACAAACAAACAAAAATGAATCAGAAAAACAATAAAACCCAAACCAAAAGAACTGAACCTGTTTGGAGAGTTAATTATCAATTATCTACTGTCTGCTATTTTTAGAATGGAACAGACTCTGCTAAACTGTCATCCATTGTCGGAGGGACAAAGGAGAAAGGGAGGGAGATTGTTGGAAGATCTGATGCTTGTTCTGACAAGTCTTAAGATGAGAGTCAGAAAGAATCAAACCTGCTGTGAAGCCAGGAGTGACTGTGTTTGCTAGCTTCCCATTAGTATTTTGTAAGAATTTCATCTTCTGCAGGTACTGTTGTTGGAGTTAATGAGAGCACTGCTTTCTCCTGGCCTACATGTGGCAGATGTGGCAATGGAAAGTTGGAACTGTGTCCCCAGGACAGGTGAGAGTCAGCATGCTCCAGAGCACTCCAGGTGTTTTGCAGATGTAGCCATAACAGCAATAGGTGATGCAATGATTCCTGCAGGCACAGGTTGCACTTTGTTCCTTCCTAGGACTAAGACATGGTATTTTTATTGCTGGTGAACTGATAAAACCTGCAAGGTTAGATTAATTTATTAAGAAAGATACAAGTAGACATGAAATGGTTTGACTTTGCAGTTATCACATTTTTTTTCAAACTAATCTTAAAGCATTTCTTATAAAGATTTTATAGCCCACTGCATTATAATATTAGTTTTAATAAATACCCACATCAATCACAGGTCTGATTTTAAGCTCCTTTAAAAGTAGCTTCTTGTGTTTGTCTATCCTACCTTGTCTGCCACCAATTCACCTCATTTTTATATTGAGCTGTGATCTTTGCTGTAATTTACGTAAGTGTGAAAGAGTTGCATTTCAGACCTGTTAAATTTATAACCTTTCTAAAAAGGATGTTGAATAATTCTGGGAGTATGATTGTCCCAAATGTGAGGACTGATGCTACAGGACCTGTTACCACCTGAAATGCTAAACCTGCATCACACTGGCACCCTCTTGGAAAGCCTCCCTTTCAGCTGCTTAGCCAGCTTGCTCTTGCAGAGCCTGAGATACCTGATGGGATAAAACCACGAGACGATAAGAGATAAAAAGAGGGAAAGAGGGGTTCTTTCTGCTGGAAAAGCTGGAGAAGTTGAGTGGGTTTGATCCCATTGTGATAGATAACATTTTCTTAAATATGAGAAGCTTTACCACTTATGCTTTGTTAAGTATAGCCTCCAGGGAGAAAGGATGAAAATAATAATACAAAGTTGTCCTGTATTATACTATAATGCAAAACACAAGGATGTGTGTACGTTCACATAGTAATGTAGTTCAATTTAAAAGAAAGAATCTCTACTGTGAAGGACACTTTTGCTTCATTTGGAGAACAAAGTAGCATCAATATTTGTTTAAGACTATTCCAATAAGCACTTATAGCTGAGCTTAATTTTATGCATGTGACTTAAGTGTTTGCTGAAAATGTTGAACATTTGCTGGACAAGAGCCTTAATCAATAAGTCACTTGGGCCAAATCTACACTACAGATTTTCTTTTGCCATAACTTCTAGAAGGTTATGAGATTAATATTTGCGTAAGTAGGGTGACTATAAATGGCAACCCTCCCCCATGTTGCCAAAACTTACAAAAGGAAGATCTTTTTGCTAGAAGAGTTTAGGTCCTCCAAGAGAGTTACTTAGGTCTACCAACAGAAGAGTTCTATTTGCTATTTTCAGCTGAATCTTTACCAGAGCTTTCTTACTAAAGTCCACCAGCAAAGTATTTTAGGGAATAAGCTAGCTTCTTTGTGTGTGTGTTTTGATTTATGAATGATAGCTTTTCCATTTCTCTATGGTTTTCCATCACCATTTGCATGTTTCAGAGGATTGCTGTACTGCAGCCAGTGCTCTGAAGTTGTCATTTCACCGGTTTTGAAAATGCAGCTGGAAGTCTTCTTGAGTTGTCCATCCCGATCTCAAAGCACAGTAAAAGTAAAGGTATGGCATGAAATGAGCTTTGGTGTAAAGAGTATAGTGAGGCTAGGTATGTAGTCACATAGGTACTCTAAGCCACACTTTTATAAATAGCTCTGTCAGGAGAAAAATTATTTATGAGTATCCCATAATTTAATCTGATACTAAACTTGTGTTTCACTGGACAAAGAATCCAGTTCCCAGATCTTACTCAAATAATACAGTCATTGAGTTCACCCTGAGGTTTGCAAACTGTTTTATGGTCCAGCTGAAGGAGTTGCTTGGGTTGGGCCTTGGGAAACCTCAGTCTCCACAGCCTGAAAGGAACATCTATTTTTAGACTCCCATTTTGAACATCTTTTGTGTCACCTCTCCTCTGCTTTCTTGGCCAGAGAAACAAAGCCATTCTATATTAAAATGACAAATCTTTGTTCAACATGACTGTTTTAACCTGCGAACAGAAGATCTTTGCATACATAGAATTTTTGTCATGAACAAACTCTGTTAATTTTCTCATTCCAGCTGTTACAAAGGACAATTTCTTCTCTCCTGATGTCCTGTGCCAGTGAGGACAGGGTAGGTATAATTAATGCTGATGAAAGACAGTTATACTACGTAACTTACTGTAGAGGCAGAGTACAGGAGACATGAATCAGGTGGGAAGATACTCAAATCATAGCAATAGAAGGGACTCCTGGAGGTCATCATCCGACCTGCCGCTCACACTGGGATATTGCCAATGCATGGACAGGTCAGCCGGGGCTTTGGCTGGCAGGGTCTTGAAAACCTCCAGGGCGGAGATTCTGCCCTTCCAGGCAGCTCATTTCAGAACTGCACTAGGAGAGGTAGGAGATTTCACTAGAAATAATGAATTTTTTTCTGGTGTCCAGCCTGGGATTTGAGTGGGCTAGACCCTTTGGCATTCCCACCTTCCATCTGCTGTTGCCCTGCTGTTGCGTGACTGTCATCAGGCTGACACCCTCCTTTTTAGAAGGGGGATGCTGCAGGTGGGATGTGCAGACAGCTTCTAGCTCAGCTGCAGATCTGCAGAGGTATCTGCAAATAGAACCATGTCCTGACGTTCTGAGCTGCAACGAGCAGTGCTGGGCTGTACTCCATTTCTGGCCAAGGATCTAAAGACAGCAAAGATACAGCCCAAGCATCCCACCTTTTTGGAATGGTCTTCTAAACCCTATAAACCACAGCACAACCATGAAATTACTGCAGGTTTGCAAAACGTGTGCAAGGTAATACTAGCAAGGTAATTGTGTGAATGAAACACACATAAGCCACAAGGATCTGTAGGCTAAAGTACAGTTTATGTAATCGTGAAGTAGTTATTGCTTTAATCTGAGCTATCAGAAGAACCCTGACATTTGGCACAGTGACCCAGATTTATGGCGGATGAGGGAGGCACCCGGGTCAGTGCCTGGCTGGCATTGGCTGCCAGAGGGTCAGCTACGAAGGAGCAGCACCTTCGGAAGGTGAAGTCCAGTTAGGATCCCGAGATCCTGCCTCGCATTGCACGTGGAAGGGAGCAGAGGTCAGTTCGTTGTCTTGTTTAATCATCCCAGTTAAGTATCTCCAGTTAGGTGACACGTATTGGGGTCATTTTGCCTTCCCTATCTTATACAGTCTCCTAGCATTTTGCTGTTAGGTGCTCATGGTTTCAATGGGGCTTGTGGATAATTTTTGAAGTGGAACATTTCTCTGAAATTGTAAATTATTTTTCTTGTGCTGGAGGGTGTATATTTCATCTAAGCAAAGAGATACAAGAAATTTCCAAAATATATTTGCTCTTTCAATAGCAGTGAAGTCTTCTAAGTTTTACAGGATGCGTCTGGTTTGGTTACAGACTGACAAAACATAGTTCTTTTTTGAGTTACTGGTTTTCAAACCATCTCCTCTTTTTTATGTTTCAATTTTTGTAATGCTAGTATTTAGAAGTCTGGCAACTTAGAAACAATTTTTTTTCCCTAGCTGAAATGCAGGGATATTTTTTTCGGGTTTTTTTCATGAGCATTTCCATCTCTGAACCACTGCCTTTTAAAAAGCAGCACATCTCAACAAAGATTAATCACAAGAAATACACTTGAGGTGGCATTTTTTTTGATGGTGCTGCTGAAGTTTCTAGGGGTGTAGCTTTGTAATTACTTCTTTTGGCAGGGAGGCTGGTTTTAGCTGCTACTGCCCCTGACCACTTGTTCCTTACCTTGTGACAGCCTGTCTGTTACACCAGGATAGCTGTTTGTCCAGCTGGATGGTGAATTGGACTGCAGAACTGGTCTGGGGTAAAAATAATCTAGGAAAAAAAATTTAAAAAAGGTTGTTTATACCTTGAATCAGACAAGAGACATGGATATCACATACCTGTACAAATGCACAGCCCAGATTAAAGCGGGAGGCATGGCCAGAGGCTGGTCATACGCAAGTCCCACTGAGGAAGAAAATGGCCATAAACCTGCCATCTGAAGTGGGTGCCCTCTGGGGAGGTAAGGTATCAGCTGTCAGTGTCACCAGTTCTTCTGTTAACGTGCTCTCTCATCCCACCTGGCATCCCTCTCCTCCACACGGAATACAGCCTCTACAAATACACTGAGGCACAACTCCTGTAGGTAAACTGCCAGTCAGGTCATTAAGCAGAAGGGACTGTGCAGGTGCCAGTGATCATAAATGATGCATGGTTCAACACAAAAGAGGGGAGCAGGGGGAGTAAAAAGAGTTAGAAAACATTTTTTACTTTAGTGGATCTGTTATCTAAGGTAATCGATATGTAGCATGTATATACACATTGCTAGCACGTGTGAAATCCTACGAGTGTTGGGAAGCTAGGTAACATGCAGGTTATGCTTCAGCAAAATTGAGTTCAAAGTCACGGTAGCTTTTTTTAATTTATTTTTTTTTTAAACAGCTCATTTTTAAAAGCCTGCTAAGGAAGCAGCACTTCAAGCAGGAGTGAGATCTCTTTGTTTAAAACCTAATCTGTTCATTCTTTCCATCAGTTCTAACGCACCTTTCTTTCTGAGTCCTTAAAAAAATTGTCTGTTGGAAGAGGACCTTACACCCTGCATCTTCCCAGCCGAATGCTGCTTAGAACAGAATGTCCAGGACTGTTTGTTTTAATCAACGTGCTTTTATCACTGCAGAGTTATGAGGTGCAAAGCATGCTGGGAAAGGAGGTGGGGTTATTGAACTGCTACGTCCACTCCATAACCAGCCACCCCAACTGCGTTGGACTGGAGGAAATTGTTCTTCTGGAAGCAGCAGCGGGACACTGAGCTGAACTCTAGTCAGCTCCTGGAGTATCTCTGGACTTTGTAATGTGGTTATCTGTTAACTAGTGCCACAGATAATGTGTAATGCAAGTGTGATAAGTATCAAGATGGTTTATTAAAACTGTGATTTACAAAGCGCATTGTGCTAACACTGAAAAAATCTGTTTAAAAAAAAATCTGTTCCACTTCCTGGACTCTCTTTTTTGGATCGGTTCAGAATTTAAGAAACAGTTCTTTGGCACGTTTGCCGTTACGTACGTAAAACATCTTGTTCTGGAAGTTCTGAATAGTTGTGAGTTATTTTTTTTGTAATACTGTATTTACTGTGTGTCGATGGGAAATATTTTACAGATATTTTTGAAATCAGTACCTCGCTGTAGGCAGTGAAGATTGATCTAAGCTGAGTTCTATCAGCGGATTCCGACGTACTGCCAGCTGCGAAAATGCTGCGTTGTGTGCGAATTCTGAGTTGTGATGTTTGTTACCACCTTGCAATAAATGTTATAAAGAATGTTATTTGAACAAAGCTTGTATTTTGAAGTGTCGAGCATATAGAAAGTTAATGTTTTACTGCTAATTGGTCTCTAAGCATGGAAGCACCGTGTTATCTGTAGCTTCCCACAAAGCGGGCGTTTCATTATCCAGTTTCTGTAAGGGGCAAGGAGTGAACTGCTTTGTCGGCCATGTACTTATCCTCACCCTGACTTCACAGAGACACGGGTTACAGATCGGAGAAATAACATCAAAATCTTCCTATGTGTGCATTGCTTGAGATGCAGGACTTAATGTAAGAGTTCAGTCAGAGGTGAGATTTTTTTCACCTTCCCTTTTCATGGTATTTAAAAACCCCTTACAGGTCAGAGAGGAAGGAATGGTTTTGTGATTACCCAGCAGAAAAGAAACGGCAGACTTGTTGCTGCAGAACTGTTCCTGCGGCCAAGGCCAATAGTGGAAAGCCTTACATACGTCACGACTACTATAGGAATGACCCAGCTTTTGAATTCCCCGTTTTTCCCCTCCTCTAAGTCTTTCAGTCTCCTTACCTGCCTCCCTGTAAGGAAGGAGGGAACGTTCCTGCGCCTTGGAAACCGGCAAGGTTTCCCTCTCAAAAAGCGCTGGCTGTTGGGGATGCTCAGGCCTTTTTTCTGCCAGTGCCCTACAGGTGCTGTCACCTTTGCGAGCGCACTATCGACATCCAGACGAGCAGCCCAACCTTTCGCCACCGTACGGCATTGCTTGCTCTCACTTTCACTGGCAGCGATGGGTGAAAGTGCTCGCTCCTGCAGGGCTGCCGTGGCCAGCTGCAGTGCCCGTGTGCCACAGCAGCCGCGGGGCTCGCACCTCGCTCCAGCCAGGCAGCGCGTTCGTGTCGCTGCGGCTCTGCGTGGTCTGGAGTGGCAACCCAGGGGTTTTAACAGGGATTGTAACCAACGCTGTTCTTGTGTTCATGCGTGTATTTATTTATTTACCATACGGTGTCCCTGGCCCAGGCTCAGCCCCTCTGGCCGTGCCGCTGCTCCTCGGTTCCCAGGGGCAGCCCGGCGGCAGGAGCTGACTCAGCATTCCCGCACGGCCCCGCAGCTCCCGCGGGAACCCCGTGTGCCACAGCCCCGCTTCCTCCCGCCACCGCACGGCCCGCAGGCCGCTCTAGGAACGAAACGGGTGCACCTCACCCCTCCAGCCGCCCCCCAGCGCGGTGCTTCCCGGGGCGCGCAGGGCACAGAGCAAACGAGAGCAGGGTCGATTTAAAATGCTTTTGGGTTTTTTATTCTTAGAAATGCTGTAAAAATTGATATAAAAGGTCGAACATGCTCAGTCTTTTTTTTTATCCTACTGTCTAAAATACATGGGGGGTTGAATCATTTAACACGTGTACCATAGCTGCATCGGGATGAGTAAAATGTAGAAAAGATGAAAACTACCATTACAAAAATAATTTAAGGGGGGAGGAGAAAAAAAAAAAAAAAGATAAGATCTTTAGCTTTTTTCCTTTTTTTTTTTTTTGCAGGTTCCGTGGTGAACGACCCGGCATCGCCCCACGCGCTGCAGCATTGAGCGGCGGGCGCGGGCCGGCGGTGCCACCGCGGCTTCGCGCCTCCTCCCCGCGCCTGCACCGCACCGGGGCGCCGAGGCACGGCACGGCACGGCACGGCACGGCACGGCACGGCCGAGGCTCGGCCCTCTGAGGTATTTATCCACCGTCTCCCGGAGTCCGTCTCTCCGCGGCGCCCGCCGGCGGTTACCGGCAGTCGGTGCCCGCGCCGGGCTGCAGGAAGGAGGCGCTGGGCAGCTGCTTGAAGAAGTGCCGGAGGCTGCTCAAGTCCCGGGTGAGCTGCTCGATCTTCTTGTGCAGCTTCTCGTTCTCGGCCGAGAGCTCCAGCAGCTTCTGCTGCATCTCCTGGTTGCGCCGCTTCGCCTTGTCGCGGCTCTTGCGGACGGCGATGTTGTTGCGCTCCCGGCGCTGCCGGTACTCGGGGCTAAACCTGTCCACGCACTTCTTGCCGCCCCGCTCCTTTCCCCCGGCGGCCGGCGGCGGGGGGGGCGGGGGCGGGACGCCGCGGGCCGGTCCTGGCGCGGCGGCGGGCCCCGGGGAGCGGGTGCTGCAGCTGGACGGGGAGCTGCTGCCCGGCGGCTCGGGGGACGTGGGCGGCGTGGGCTGCCCGCTCAGGTTCATGATGGTCTGGGCGCAGGTGGCGATCTGCGAGGGCAGCAGCGAGGAGGAGAGGTCGCTGTCGCTCCAGTCCGGCTCCTGCTTCAGGGCGCCGCGGGAGGAGGAGGAGGAGGAAGAGGAGGAGGAGGAGGAGGCGGAGGAGGCGGTACGGGGCTCGGCGCCCAGCAGGGCGGTCATGGCAGCGCCGAGGTCCTTGCTGGGGTCGCGGCCCGGCGGCAGGTACTCGCCGTAGTCCCCGCCCCGCTCGGGCTTGTGGTTGCTGTTGAAGAGGTCGGCGAAGAGCTCGTCGTTGCACAGCTCCAGGTTGGGCACGGCCGACATGGAGTCAATGTAGGAGCTGAAGTCGATGGCGCTCTCGTCCTCGTACATGGCCGGGGCGGCGGCGCTCAGCTCCGCCAGGTTGGTGCCGCTGCCCCCCAGGCCGCCCCCTGCCTCCTCGCCGCTCATCCCGCAGCCGCCGCGGGTCCCCGGCTTGCAGGCGGGGCCCGGCCCGCCGCCGCTGCCCACCTTGGCGTCGTAGAAGTTGGCGGGCTCCAGGCACCAGCTCTTATAGCATGCCGGGGAGTCCAGGCTGTAGAGAGCGGCGGCGCTCATCGGCGGGCTCGGTGATGCACGGCCGCGGTGCAGGGACGACTCCGGGCGGCGGGCACCCCAGCGCCGCTCCGCGACGGTCGCGGCTCCGACCTCAGCCACGGGCAGGTGAGGAGCGGGGCTGTAGTAGTGCTGGCGGTACCGTACCGGTGCTCCCGCTGCCGTCCCCTCGCCTCCCCGCGGGGCCGATCCGGGTTGGGGTCACCGGCGCGCTGGGTGAGAGGAGGCGGGGATGGGACACGGCGTCTCAGGACCTGGGAGCGAAACGCCCGCTCGGTCCCTTCTTATACGGCGCCGGCCCCGCCTCCTGCCCCAATGACGGGGAACTGTTCCCGGCACCCCCGGGGACCCGGGGGCGGGAGCGGGTGGGGTGCGCGGCCGCGGAGGCAGAGCTCCCGCCGCGGAGAGCTGCCACCTCCCGGTGGAGCGTGGCCGCAGTCGGGGGCAGCCACTCTCGGGGGGACGGGACGGTGCGGGGAGGGGGCAGGCGCCTGGGGCGCCTGCCCCCTCCCCGCACCGTCCCGTCCCCCCCCCCGGGCGGGCGCCACCCCGACGCCGGTAATGACCCCCAGTCCTCCCCGCAACACTCCGGCTGAGCGTTCATTTTCCCTCTTCCTGGCTTATTTCCCCACGCTGTGTACCACCACCACCACCCCCGCAAACGCCCCCCATACACACACTTCCCCAGCGGCGCCTTGGATGTAGTGGTCCGGGAAGGATGCTGCCTGCCCCACGCGTGTCTCTGTGTATCTCCCTAGCGCCCTCCCGAGGCTCCGCTCCTTCCGCGGGAGCTTCACCCGAGAGGGCTGTGAATGCTCACGCTCCCCCCGCCAAGAGTGTCCGGCTGGACGACTTCTTGCAGGACACTCCGGTGGGAAAGGGGTCTCTAAGGCATCTTTAGTTGCTTCGTGCTGTCTGCGTGGAGTTAAGCCTCTTTAAAAACTCAGGGTAAGTAATTATGTATTCTCCCCCCCCGCCTTTGCATCCAATCAAGCACTACTATTAAGTTGGCAAGTGTCAGAGAAAGGAAAATATTTTCATTTCAAATACGTGAAGTGCTACATTTCCCAGCTACATAAAACAGTTTTAAAACCCCTGACTTAACCTCCAGGTGCTCCTTTGACTGCATTACAAAGGAAATAAATACCAAAAAAATGCCACCACCTTTAAAGGTTTCAGTTTAAGATTTTTTTTTTTTTTTTTTTCCAGAAGACCCAGCTAGGTTTATGATGTTTCGATAGGACCAAAGCAGCCCAGCCCTTGACTTTCCAGCCCAGCACTCAGATGTCACTGCTGGCGTAGAGCTGTCACCTCGCAGAGCACTGTGCCACTTGGAGGTGGCTTTCTGGGGATCGTGGGTACATGCCGGTCATGCTGGGCCTGCTGCCCCGCTCCGGGCAGGGCTCCATCTCCTGCTGCTGCAGCTGTTGCAGTAACGCAGCTGTTTATCAATGGGGTGTGTATTTAACATCAGTAGTTGGGACAGGACTGGTACACGCTCTCCCTTTGGCCGTTGACTCCTTGTGGGAAGGTCCATGGGGTCAGGGTAAGCGTGCTCTGCCTGGCAGGTGGGGTTTTGTGCCTGGCAGGTGAGGTTTTGCATGGAGAGACTTTGCTTTGCTCTTAACTTTAGTGCTGCAGTTATCCCCGCAGAGTTGTTGTGTTTAAATAAATTTAATTTCCTTTGCTCGTCAGGGTTTGACCATGCAGCCTCTATCTACATAAGCAGTAAGCACTGAACTTGACAGTGACACAGGAAGTGTGCCCCTTTTTGGGGTCTTCTTTGGTGCAAAAAACTTTCCTTTTCCACATTATCAAAAACCAATATGCACAACCCCAGTTTTGCATGTTTTTTTCTGCAGTCTGGCACTGGGGTACGTTCACACCACGTGACTCTGCGCCACCTGCCCTTGGCCTGGCTGTCTGGCAGGGAACTGCCACCATTGCGTGGTGCTCCTGCACCTTTTTTCTCTGCATGAAGTGTAGGGAGGTGGGTGCACAAAGCACAGGAAGGTAGTTCAGGAACGCAAGGCAGTGACACCTGCTCTCTCTCCCCCTTGCTCTGTGACAGGGTCTGTCAGTTACTGGAAGTGAGACATCTCACCTGTCATAACCATAAAATTATGATTTGTCTTGGAAAGCATCTCATTTAAATGTCTGCACGTGGAACTGTATTATGCTTTCCGCTCACCAAAGTTCTTCACCCCAAAGGGCAGCTGGTGATGGGTGCTGGTGTGCAACTGCGCCAGCCCCAACAGTCTCATTTAATGCCCATCATGTGTTACCCCAAAGAAGGGATGCAATGCACAGCCAGGTCACCCGGTCGCCACTGGGCACTCTGCCATACGGTAATTAGGTTCGCAACATCCTTCAGTAAACAGCGACCTGCTGGGCACAGAAGCCCTGTGTAAGCCCCGATATCTGCCACTCGTGTCACACCTAAGCCCCATCGTGGAGGGTGCAGCTTTGCGTACAGTGTCATCAGAACCTGGAGGCATGTTCAGAGCTCGTGGTCAGACCTGTCACCACCTGTCCCCCAAAACCAAGCGGCGAGAGCTGTCCCCTGGAAGGCAAATTGGTCGCATTTGTTGCTGAGCCCGAGATGTGTGTTTTCAGGAGCACGTTTTGGAGGGTTCCTCCATGTGCCTTGCAGGGTGTGAAGCCCTGGGGTGGTACCACACCTGCTGCGAAGCATCCAGGAGCAGGTGAGTGATGCTTGTCGCTTACCAAAGCGCTGGGCTGAGAGCAGGACTGTATCCACGCCACGCTGTTTCCTGGAGTGTATTTGTCTGGCATCTCGGCAGCTGAATCTGTTCCTATTTGCATAAATAATTTGATGGAGAGTGAAGCAGAGACAAGCCCTCGATTCCATCTCCCGTCCTGCTGAGTGCCTGACCCACCGAATCCTGGCAGCAGTAAGAAATGTTTGAGCATCTGAATTTCAGACTATTTTTCTCTAAACCCTGTTTAAGATCCCTGCAAGATCAAGCAAAGAGGATTGTTTACACCTGGAGAGAAAGGACAAGAAACCTTTCTCTAAGAAACCTCCCTAGAGAAAAGACAAAACTTTAAATTACTCTGGAGTGCTGGCTGTGAATCCCAGAGAAGCACCAGGGCCCCGAGCCCTCTAGGGACAGGAATTAAATCCCACTGTGTTTCTGCCTAGTTTTTCAGGATAAATGGGGGACAGACTGCCCAGGAAAGGTGAGGAAATGGGGAACAGCTGTAGCCCGGCTCTGATCCTCCTTGTACTTCTGCCAGATGTGCTGGCCCCTGGCAATCCAGCCAAGAGTGCAGGACTTCTTGGGGCAGTGGAGCTGGGACCCGATGGGTCTGGGCTGGTCCTGCAAAACCCACGGGGGCCTTCTCTGCTCGTGGGGTGCTACGGGGCTGAGGCCGTGCCAGCAGGACTCTGCTTTCTGGGCGGGGGTGATGCAGCTGTGGAGCAGGGCTGTGGGAGGGACACCTTGTCCAGGGGAGGCACCTCACAGCGCTGGGTTTCACAGGGAAAGGGTGGCTGGATGGTGACGAAGAGCTAGCAGGCAAAGGGGAAAAAGATGGAAAGGTGATCTGCCTGCTTGTCTCCTCCCCCCAGGAAGAAGCAGGAGTGCAATGATGAAGTGCTGGGGTCTGAACCCCAAGCCCTGAATTAAGGTTGACATACGGGTGGTTCCCATGGCCCTTTAAGAGGAGGGGATGAGTTTGCCTTTTGGCTTTCCTCCAAGGTGCAGCCGGCCTTGTAAGGAAAGCGCTTGGGTAAACAAGCCCCAGGTGCCTGCATTTTGGTGATGAGTGCCAGGTGTCCTGTTTGGGGATAAAAGCTGGGACCACTTGCAGGAAGGGTTGGAGAGTCTGTGAGGTGGATGCACTTCACAGAGTTTCCTGTTGGGGAAGGACCTCCTGACTCCTCATGCAACTGGATCCCAGTCAGGTTTGGCACTTACAAACATGGGCTTTGTGGGGAGGCAACATGGGGTTACCTCTATCGTATGTGATCACCCTATTGACTTGGTTGTCTCCCATTTTTTCCATGGGTTACCTTGTGTCTCTGTTTATTCCATCCATTACAGGTCATGCTGTGTCATTCGTGGGGTTGCTGGGGTTGATGTCTATTATTTGTGATCTATCAGACTTGTTTGTACCCCCAGTGATACCCTATATACTGACTCCTTTACGTGCAATAGAATCTACTCACTGGATTGTTTTTCTGCTGCTGGCTGTGTCCTTTGTACTGGGCCTAGTAATTGGCAAAACAAACGATGGCTTCGTTTAACAGCCAGAAGCCAGGACCGGCACTCGGGGGCTGACCGGGGAGGGGACATGCCGATGAGGAGGTGTGAGCGGTTTGGGGACAGTCGAAAAACCTGCCAACACACTCCTAGGGAGGGACAGTGCCTCCCTGAGGCTGGCCCAGTGACTGCCGGACAGACCCTCCCCACCGCCCAGCCACCTCTGCCGGGGCCCCGGCCCCTCCCGTGCCTCGAGTGGCCGCAGCAGCATTTCGCTCGTCCCTTGCACTCGCTCGGGTCGGCTCATTGCACTGACCCAGCCTGCGGCCACCCCCCTGCCAGCGGCTGAAGAACTTGCCGGTAAATTACAGGATTTTTCTTCTTAGCTCTTTTAAACGCTGTGCTGCGGCTCCCTGCGGGCTTTGAGCCCCGGCGGTGCCCGCCCGGGCTGGGTTTGTCCGGCTGCGGCTGCTGAGCGGCTGAATTAAATCTGCCACGTACCGGGCTCCGCAAGGCCAAGGGCCACAGCAGCGAAACTCCTCGGACCCCGCGCTCCTGGTGCTCTCAGGGTCCTCAGCGGGTGCTCTGGACCTTTCCCCGGTACAGGCTCTGCGTGAGTTCCCAGCAGGGACGGGATTCGTGAGAGCAAATCCACAGCTACAACTTCTGCCTCATCAGATGAGATCTTGCACAGTGTAACTGAGAGTTTAGTGGGCAGGTGGAGTGAGTGTTACCCTCTCCTGTCCCATCAGAAAATTAAAAAACCCTCAAGCAAACAAAAAAACCAAGCCCAAACCCTGTAAATAATGTGGAAATTGTAAGCAAATAGTTCCCAGTCCCTTATGGCCACTCCTTCCCAAAGCTTTTTGCAACAGAAATGCCCCAAACACCCTATTCTGGACACTGTGGGCTTAATGTGAGACGTAGCTCTCTGGTAGCAGTGCTACAAGCCCAGTGACACCCTTTGGTGCTGTGGGTGGCTGCTGGGGTGTGACCTTTCTGAGTAGGTGCCATTGCTTACATGCAGCATAGCTTAAAAATGAGATTTTAAAACCCAGGTCATTTCCGAATGAGGCACACGGTGTTAATGGAGTGGTTTGGCAGACCCTCGTCCTCAGCACTTGTTGAGGGCGGGGGGTGGTGGTGGAAAGACTTTTAAAGCAGCGGTAATAAATCCTTATTTTAACTTCTTGGTTTTGAAAAATGTGAAGTTTGGGGAGAAGTGTCTCTAAATGAGGCACTTACTCACCTGCCCGCAGGAAGCGGCTGGCCAGACCCTCCCGCGGGAGGCCAGAGGAGCTGCAGGGAACTCCGTATTCCACGGCTGAAGACGAGCCTGACTCACTGGTTCTGCGGAGAGCTGGTGGGCTCCTTCCCGTGCCCAAGGTGTGCTGGTGCTGGACTGCACCTCGGCCGCTGGCACCTCAGAATAACATTTAGACTGGGGGGAGTGGTGGGGACTAAGGGAAAACCCTGAGCATGAGCAGCAGCGTGCAGGGACCTCTTTATGAGCTGGGGAAGGAGATGGCTGCAGGCTGCAGCTGCAGTGCTTGCCTCTGTGTTTTAGCAGCATCGTTATTTTTAGTTAGAGGGACACTGTAAGACTGACAGGGATGGTAGGTACTAGCTGAAACATTAGTAATATTCTGCACACTATGAAAAGCCTGCTGGGAGTATACGCTAACAGCTCATATAGCTTTTCAGATGCAACTCATGAACTTCCAGGTATCGTGCACATCTGGTTATTTAATCTGAGAAGGAAATATTCCGCTGTACTTGTGGGTAGTTAAGTTTTGGTTTGCATCCTGAGACCTGAAGCAGCCTCCGACTCTGACCCACACATGAACTTATTCTGTTCTGGAAGCTGGACGAACCCCCCTCGTGAAGCCCCGAGCCCAGCAGCTTGAGGCTTCCCTTCCGTCAGTGCTGCCCTTGCTGCCGCACGGGCTGGCCTCAGCCTTCCTGTGTAATTGCTGTATTCCAGTGGGAGCAGCGCTCTGCACGTGGGATCGGGAACAGCAGCCGCGATTCACGTCTGCTGGAGGGTATTTCCAGGCTCATTCAGCTGCACGGGGAAAGCTCTGTGAGGGCAATTCCACCTGCTTGTACAGGATGTGTTTCTGCTCACAGAAGCCCAGCAGCTTTGTGCTTTGCTCCTTAGCTGGTACCTGAGCTTGACAAATACATCACTAGTAGGACTGATGCAGCTGAGGCTTCCAATTATAGCACTTATTTTAGGGCCAAAACTGGGCTTTTAACTATTTTAAGTGTCATGGACATGTTCTCAGGCTGCTTTGACCTGTCACAAAGGCTTTCACCCCTGGCCTGAGGGCCTTTTGCTGTGGACTAAAGGGAGGGGAGGGCACAGGGCAGGGCTGACCGCAGCCCCCTTCCCCTGGAAGAGCTGGACTCCCACTCCAACCCCTTCCGAAAGGCCAAGGAAGCCTGGGCTGCACTGGAGGGAGGCCTGTGCACAAATGTCTGTTGTCGCTGAAGGCAGCAGAAGTCCTACAAGAAGAGCCTCGTTAAACTATAAACCTAAACTTTGTTCTCCACGGTACAGGTCAAAGTACCTGGTAAATATCCAAGGTATGTGCCAAAAGTGCAATCAAACACCACCTACGACCAGCCACTTCATTTCCACAGGTCCCCTCGCCTTTTCGTGCAGGTTTTTATTGTGCTTTAACTTTCTTGTATTTGTAGAGTGACGATGTGAAAGCGGAGTGCCTCACCTAACCAAGCTTTAGCCACAGTGTCACTGTTTTTATTGATACCAGAGATTAAATGGACAAAACACACCAAGACATCTTACACAAGTGTACGTAAAAATAGACTGTATCACACACTCTTGTGAAAAACTTGCTGGCCATTTCTTATCACCTCTGTAAATGGGTAAGTATAGATGGTTGCTGTTATTGAAGTGCCCTAAATTAACTTTTGAAATTAGTTTATTTTTAAATAAATGTTTCCTTGACAAAAATGCAGCTGAATAATATTTTTAATTAATTAAAATCTGATAAAAATAACCTCAATTTATTGATTTGTAACACTATTGACATAAACAATTCAGCATATTTATTAAGAAGGAAGGTAACCAATAGTAATTGCTGCTGGAAAGTACTTGAAACAAAAGAGTTCCCTCCCTATTCATTAGGCCTCAGCAAGCAATCTTCCCCATCCTGAGTCTTCCATGGAGTTGTACCCAGGAGGCAGATTCCTCCTCTCTCCAGCTGGAAGATTCATTGGAGACGGGTCCTCAGCGAGCCCAGGACTGCCCCATCACCACGGAGGCAGCGGGGAAAGCGTGTAGGCAGTGAAAGGGCAAAGACTCATTTTTATTACACTTTTTTATGATAATTATTAAAAGCCTCAATGGAAACTCTCTCCTACCAGGAATTGTGGGTAATATTTTGGAGAACGATCTTTCCCCCTTGCTGTCTGTGCTGCACTGCACCTGCCACCAAGGTCACTTGAAAACCAGCTGCCAGAGAGGAAGAGCCACATCCGGCACAACTTTGGCACAAGCAAACACCAAAGTGCAGTGGCCATTCCTGTGCTGTCCTGCAGCTGTGGCAAGAAGCTTACGGTGCTTCGCCGTGTTGGCAGTGGCTACTTTTGGCTTTGGCCAAAGAAATAATTTGGCATTAATACAATATGAGGAGTGTAGACTTCTGAAGGACACAGATAACAGAGTATAACCTCCAATTGTTAAAAAACAATCCACCGGAACAAACTGGCATGGTCTCATCATTGCTTTCTCATTATCCAGTAATGAAATAACCATCCAGATACCTTAGGTGTTATCTAGAGCTAAAACCCATTTTCTATTTAATTTTACCATGTGCTTCACTGTTTCTATTGATAAGAAAATCTTCTAGTTTTAATTACAAATAGCATCTGTCTGCAGAATGGTTTCAGTTGATTGTCATCAAGGTCTCTGTAAAAGACAAAAGCACAGACTTTCACCACAAGGATGCCTACAAGTTCTCTGGGTAGGAATTTGTGCTTTCCTCTGAGTGATCTCAGTGCCTTTCAAATTAAGTCTTTAAGCTCTATAGTCTCTCCAGTTCTTTCTGCATTGATCTTAGCACAAAGACAATAAAGATGCTTTGCTGCAGAACCGTATTAAAAAAAAAAAATAAAACACTCTGTTTGAATACAGTTTTAATACCAAAAAATATTTTCCATATTAGTCAAGTTAACTGATGATGATAAAAGTGGTTAAGAGTTTTCTTCCTTTTTGGCCTTAAAACTCTGATCTGGTTGCAGCTGCGTGTTAGGGGATGCCCCTCCTGGCAGACCGAGCTCTGGAGAGCCGTCCCTCACATCCAGGGTTCCCATCCTTCCCAGACTCTGCCAAGAACATTGGGGTCTGTCGCTTGATCGATCAGGCATCGCACTTGGGTCTCTTCGGAAAGTCCTTCCTCTAGCTCTTTGGCTCTGATATTATGATCAGCGTTACCACGAGCCACAGCTGCAAAATCATTGTAAAAAGGTGACTTCTCGTGGCCCAGGCGTAGCTCATCACTAAAATTGAGAACACAAAAATAAGCTCTTACTAAAAGAAACAAGCAGAAAATCTGAGATGGATTTTAAAATATGAAACTGCATTTATGCAGCTTTATTTTTCAAGACTGCTCAACAGCTCTAGAAGGCTTGGCCAGTGAAGACCGGTGATTTCAGGTATCCTTTACTAGTAAATATTTACCATGAATATTTCAATCCTGTCAAAGGTTCCTAACTGAAAGAAGGATGCAGCAGTTACATCCACGCTGTTATCTCCTTACCTGACCTGTTGATTTGTGTCTGCAAGAAGTGTTTTGCTGCCTTTTCCAGTTCAGCCTTGACTGCAAATGGGGCTCCTCCCAGGTCCTGCACTTTTCAGTATTTGTATGGTTTTAAAACACGCTTGCTTTCTTTGCCTTTTTTTTAATTAATCCAAAATGTCTTTTTAAAGAGTATGGAAGGGATTAATTGTACTTTAACTGAACTTTAAAGACGTTTTGGCTTGAGCCAGACTTGACTAGACTGACAAAAATAACCAGAGAATGCCATCAGATTTGAATGTGATGTTTTTGGGAAGCAGCTTACCCCCATGCCTCCCATACAGCTGGTTCAGGTTCCACTTCAGGCAACTGTCCAGCAGAAGCATATCGATTTAAATACTAACCCTAGCTTAAAAACCGTGGAGACGAACATAAAGAACAGCAGTCTGAGGAGTGAGAAGTTATGCAGGCTTACAGGGTGGGGATGTGTGTGCTGCCAGGAACAGTAAAACTGCTCAGGAGGCCTGAGCTGGAGCAAGAACACTCACAGGGAGATATCTGGTGTTTTGGCTGGCAGGGTGGTTCAGAGAGCTTGTCTGTGGACCAAAACTATTCTGACAGGAGGTTTGTTGAAATTTTGCCCTGTCTGCCTCTTCTCTTTTTCTAGCAGCCATTTTATCTGAAGGGAGCAAAATCTGACACAGGAGACTGCCAAAGCTCTTAGTGGAGCAGTTTGAAGCAAAAGAACATCTTACCAAGTGATTGTTGCTGGATTGGCACCTGTAAGCTTTCTTTTGACATAGCTGACTTTTTGCAAAGGGTACCAGTTTACTTCAGATGTGTTTATTTCCTTGATCCATGTGCCTCCTTTTTTCAGCTGTCTTTGTTCAAAGTTCTAAAGAGAAAACAAATTTGCCCTATTTATCATAAACCATACACTTTAAGCTGCCACATCATAGCAAGTCAAGCCAGTAACTCTTAACTGCAGATGTAATGAAAGACCAAGTAGTGAAATGATATCTAGCCTGCCTATGACTTAGAATTTAATTTACAGCTGGAGTTACTGAAGTGCAACTAGTTTCAGATTTTTTTCTCTGTAATGATTAGGTTGATATATACAGTGTTGTTATATAAATTTAAGAGGCACAATGCAGAAAGCTGAAATTATTTATGCTGCTGCCACAAGGGACATATTGTGATCAAGAGATACCCACATTTTTAGGATTATCATGCAGATAAGAACAGTACACTTATAACACAGACATATGCTATTATTCTTTGTCCAGCAATACAAAATTCCATCATTCGAAATCCTTTAAATTCAGTTTCTCTGAGAACTCAAAACAAAAAAAGATAAAAGGAGACTGAGAGTGAGCATCAAGTGAGTGAGCATACTTCTTTTTTTGCTCAGTTTTATTCTCATTACAGTTTAAGAAAGAAAGAAAAAGGAAAGAAGTAAATCCCACCTTCCAGTCCAAAGAAGGCTCTTTTACAAATACATCCATTGTGCTGATGAGGAGATCTGGAGTGGCACGATAAGCCCTTAGGGCATGCACCATCACACTGTAAATGAGACCCCACTCTTTCACTGGCATCATCAGATTAACAAACTGGCGAGTCAGACGAAAAGGCATCAACTCTGGCACTCCCAAAAACTAGCCAAGGGCAAGGACAGTCAAAAGAAAACAAGAATTAAGAAACCTTGGAACACAAGGATTAGAAATAAATATTTTTTTCTTTTTAAGCTTTGAAGCCTGTTTTGTTACTTAACTGGAAATAATGTGCAACTCAGTAGAACAGGACCAAGTTGTGGCATCAAAGCTCCAGTCATGAAAATGTAGTGATAGTGGTTGAAAGCATGGCTGGACTATAGAAAAGACCACCATACAGACCCTATAACTCTGAAACTCTATAGTTCCCTGCTTGACTGAGAGTACCTGGAAACAGATTTTATTCTATTAACTAGAAGTAACTTGTAAAGGTTATTTTGCATTAAAACGATGACAAATGAGGAGCATCAAATTTAGTATTGAGAATACACATGCAATTCCATGTACTGAATACAAAAGCTGTAACATTACTTGCAAAACAATACCTGTGTAGCTGAGCCAAATGCATGTCCAAAGTCTATTGCCACAAGGCCACCTGTCTCCTTGTTAATCATGAAGTTGGACAGATGTCTGTCTCCAATACCAAGTATCCAGTGGCTGATGCACATCAGTGCATGAGAGCTGGCAAAATGGGACCGCAGAGACAGGAAGGCTTCAGGAGACGTACTCATTTTCACAAAGGCTCGCCTTAACAAAACAGAAGTCACTTGTTGCATACAGATAAAACACCAACATTCATTTCACAATGTGCAGTTGTTAACAGCGCACTTACCGCAGCAGGTCTTCTGGAACACTGCTTTCCCTGCTTTTGAAAGACACAACTGCTTCTGTACGGCTAGCATTTCTGCAGATTAATGAAGGAATAATGTTAGCTACTGAAATAACAGCCCACTGGGCATTAAAAGTTAAGATGTGCATGTGACCGTATTGGCACATTTTGCTTACCCCAGTAAACAGTACAGCAAGACACACTTAGTTTTTGCCCAGGAAGTTCTATCTGATATTAAAAATACTCCCCTGTCTCTCTTTTTCCAAGCAGTTATTTCCAGGACTGACATTTCTTAATACAAAACAGTATGTAGTTTTTGTCTCATTTCCTCCAAATTAAGTAGATGGGTTAAGTTTTAATACAGCAGTACAATTGTGCTTTCTGGCTGGATAGTCTGTTCCAAGCAGAGAAACTAAGACTCAAAGAAAATCTCTCAGCAGTGTGCAGAGGCTATGTTGACACTAGAAAGTAGTGCAGCACAAGGGGAGGCAACAGAACTAAATAGCTGGTGCTGAGGACATCCATGCCATACACATGTAGGGAAGGAGGGTGACTTCTCATGTCTGGTCCTGCAAACTGAATGCTCATGAGCAGCCAGAATGCACTGGGTGCTCTCCTTCCAGTCTAGTTTTGTCTGAAGGAGCAGAGTTGTGCACTTGGGGACAGCTCTGCGATGGAAGCCAATGTGAGGTGAGTAGGGGTCATTGGGAATTTACTTCAAAAAAACATTCTGAATCTAAATAAAAATATTCATGTAGACATACTCAGACAAACAAGTCAAAGTTTTCCCTTAAAAAGCAAGATGCTTGCTTAAGCAGGTTATGAGCTGATCAGAAATACTCTACTGGAAACTTCCCTTCCCTCACTACAGTGCTAGATGTAGAAATTCCTCTCAGCGGATACTCAAGTCAGGACCCAAATCATCAAACATTCTTAAACTCTCAGTGAATCACAATGACTTCCTCTGTCCAGTTTCAGCAGGTGGTCTGGCTCTAAGGCAGCCTACCTAGTTGCATCATCAGGAACAAGACACCTAAAAAATAAAATTGAAAAGGAGCATCTGCTTCTAGACGCTTTCTTAAAGAAGTGAGCAAGCTTCTGGAAGTGTTCCTGTGCTCTGGTGAGATTCTGGCAGTACTAAACTCCTCCTGCTGAGCATCACCAGTATGACAAAGCAGTAAAACGGGCAAAAATCATAACTAGCCAGCATATTATAATGCAGATCATATTATTCCTGGACTTTCTACAACTGTGTGTGTATGTACACTCTACTTCCTGTATTTTATATGTAGTTCTCTTTCAAAACCTACCTGTACATAACATGGTATCGAGAGATGCCTTGCGCTTTCCCACCCATCTTGGACAGCCACTCAGAATAGGCAGCACGAGGTCCTCTTTTGCTAGGGACAAAAAAAAATAAAAATAAATTTATGATTTTCTTCTGTCATCTTACCACTCTGTCCTCGAATATCTGTAGGCTATGACCCATGAGGTTATTATGCACAGAAGGCATCAGGAAGCTACAGCCTACATTAATTTTAGCATTGCTATGGAAATGAAGTTTAGGCCATCAGTGCATGTGTTGATCCATCCATCTCCTTCCCCCCAGCTCTGAGTGCACTTCAATCATATTTGACAGAAGTTTAGACATCTCAAAGGTGTTAATTTGTCAACAGGTACTGTGAAAATTAGATGCTGCCTTGAGAAGAAAGACCCAAAATAACTTCTCCAGGGAGGGAAAGATATTTTTAATAGTCTTGTATCCATTTGAGAGGCGTTACGTAGCCTGCCACAGTATGTGCTGCCATTTGTCCATCCAAACAGGTAAGGAATGCAGGAAGGCAGACCATTAACTCAGTGTGTAGAGGAGGGGAGGAATGGAGGCTTGGAGGACTTACAGTATTAATCCATAATTAATTCAGCCTTCATTGGCTGCATTGCTTAGAGAAGAATTTGATACTTTTCTCCCATCTTAACTAAACACACTACTGTGCTAGATATGAAACTTCTGTTCCAGAGAGGCAGCAACTTAGCAGAGCACCTGCCTTCTCCCTTCCAAAGCATGTCCATTTGAGAAGTATTTATCATTTAAAGACTGCGTAGCCCATCGCTTCGGGATAAAGAAAAGGATTCCAAAACTTCAGAAAGTTATTCTGCACACCTCAAACAAAATACTGCCAGCAAGGATTTAATCAGAATTTTCCTTTGCAAGTGCCGTCATTCAACCACAGCTCAATGTAAAGTGTTTTAATTGACTTGACTGGAGAACATATGGGAAAATATATAAAGTCTATATACAACAATAAAATAAAGCTATTTTTTGATAAATAATTAACTGTTTATAGGAAGACACTGATCTTTTACATTTAGTATATCAGAAATTTCCTCCCCTCACGAGGTGGTTCCATGTGAGTCCTCCTCCACTTTCCCAGCCAGTGAACTGAGACCAATGTAATACTGCTGCTGTTCACAAAAGTGAACCGGGCAGCAGCAACGCAGAAACTGTAGCAGTTCCCAAACTGCTCACACATCAAATAGCTGTAGAAATAAACACTCTTTGGAGTCCAGTCTCCACACTGGAGGTTCCTCCAACCTGCCCCATAAACAAAAGAACTAGTAAAAATAAATGGTGACAACAATGCTTTGAAAAACCCAAACAGAGATTATGTACTAAGAACAACGCTGGTAAATAAGCCCACACTTCTAAAATTCAGGATAGAAACAGGCTGAAATGCTAGAATTAACACAATTTTACAAATATTCACACTCCAATTAAAATCAAGAGGAAGAAAGCTAATTTATTCAAACCTAGAATTAGTACGAAGTCAGAGAGAGTATTCTTTTACAGTTGTTTTGTGCATCGGCTGCCAGTTTCCGCTGTCACTGACTCACTGCTGAACCCAGGTTCTGAAAAGCTCCCTCTCTGCTCTGCTCCCTTCCCCTCCGCCCCCTCCCCCCTCGCTGACCTACGTCCATTTCCTGCCCAATCAAATCAAGAGATCAAAATCCTTTGCTTGTAAAATCAATCTGCTGATAAGGAAATGGTGATGATAATGATGTCACACATGATTATAAGCCTCTTGTTTAAACAAGCTGGGTGGAGGATATTCCAGGTACAATGGTACTCATTAAACAAACAGTTGCTAATTACTAATTTGGGTCAGGAAGTACAAAATGCCTCCTTGCTTATAGGTGCTTTTATTTCATTCTTTTAAAAAAAGAAAATGCTGCTCTAAGACTCTCACTATCAAAAAAACTATTAGTAGTGGTCTCTATTAGAGCAGTTAAACCAAGCATCACCTGTTATAGTTGATGTCTTCCTCTTCAGACATGTTATTCTTAAGGAATTCTTTTAAAGTACAAGTGTTTTCCAGCCACTTGATGAGTCCCAGTCTGGAACAAAAGAAATCAGACATGAGAACAAGTAGCTCAGAGCTGAACTTCAGAGGAACACCAAAAATAGGAAGCAACATGTTCTAGTGCCTGCTAAAAGAAGGTTGAAAGCTACCACTTTAAATACATTCCGAAAAAGTTTCCAGACAAAGAGCTTTCAAGGTTATTTAAAAGGGAAAAAATTAAACCAAGACCCAAAACACTGAACTAGAATCTGGCACACAGAAACCTCACTTTCCAACATCCCAACAGTAACAGATGTTAACGTAAGGATTTCTGTCTCTTCAAGATAAAATTCCTACCTTGTTGTCATAGGTATGACCTCGTAAGTTTTTAACTGCATATTCCTTTGGCTACACGTAGCATCTTGGGAAAGGATAATGTTCATTACATCAAACAGCTGCTCAATACGTTGGTCTTGTCGCAGGTCTTCACCACCTTTGACAAGAAAAGGATACTCCTGCTCATCACTGCCTCGGATCGTTATACGTTTTGGTTTCCTCAAGGATTCCATTACACTTATCTTGGAAGAAGACAGGAAAAAGCAAAATATTAGTGAAAGAACACTTGGCCTTACAGAATCATCACTGAAATTAAGCATATCTGTCATTCCTAGATGGCACAATCAAGTTGCTCAATTACTACTAGAAAAACAAACACCTATTTGCAGACCTTCCTTTATCTGCTGTAAGGTGTGTACACAAGCAATAACTCTTCCGTTGTCAAATTCCACAAATGGAATATGGACACAAATTTATACCAGGATCTTGACTGAAACTTATAAACATACCCGTTCATCAAATCCCGAAATTTTTGCGTGGTACTCTGGCAGTGGTTTCCCTTTCCCATCATACTGACCTGAAGTGGTAATGGGGAAAAACAAACAAAGCCAAGTTACATAAAAAATTTTTAAATTAAAAGTAGTCTAAGTGTGTTCAAGAACAGAACACTCTTCCCAGTATTTTGTCAAATTGGTAGAATGGTAACTTTGAAGAAAATATTTAAAAATAAAAATTTAAAAAGTCCATCATACACATCCTATGATTTTATTGGTGAATTATTATTATTCTTTCCTCTTAAGCTGTTAGAAAAGCAGCTCTTAATGGTTTCTGAAGACATCCTTTTTGAACTAGATTTAAATGCACATAAAATTTAAATACGAGATTTCTTGGAACTGGGCCTTTAAAAAAACAAACAACTAGGTTCTTAGGTAAAGAGACAGAATTTTAAAAATCAGGACTAAATCTCAAGAACAGATTTAAGAGATGACGAACAAACAGAGTTCATTCACAGATTCAGAAATCTACCTCTGCGTAAGGCCAGAAAGAATGGCTATGCAGACAATATAAATAATAGAGCTCAAGAGCTCTCCTTATCTCCTTATCCTTTATCTCTCCTTACTTTCCTGTAAGGGACAGATCACCATTGACACTGATAGAAACCTACCAGGAACCTCTAGTTCATTCCTCAAGAACTCAGCTTTGAATTCACTCATCCATGGCGAATATTCTTTCAGGTTTCCAGGTTCTTTATGGTTTTTGCTCATTTTTGAGATGAGAGATGTAGCAATTGCATCAAAGTCACTAGCCTTCATATCCAACAGTTCTGAACCGCCTTTTCCAAAATGATGGTCGAAGTCCTTCCCAAAAGCCTAAGGTTCATTTACAGTAAGGAAATCTGTTAGCACAGTGCTAGGACCTCCCCAAGAACACCAAACCAGTACCTTTCTATCTACACACTCAGCTTCATCTGACTTCCTAAAATATGTCAGTCCTCCTTCCAGTCCACTTCTTTTTTCCTCCATTATTTCTAGTTTGTCAGAACCTTTTCAGTGCCTGATTGGTAGACCCACCAGCTATTATCAACTGCAACACCTACATTTTACTAATCCAGTGATATGTAAGATCTGCAGAATTAGATCATAAACCTTTCTGCCATGTCAAAACCAGAAGCTTATCCCTTTTTACCTCCTCCAGCTGCAGCTGAATTCTGGGTGAGCAGATCAATAATGCTGCGCATTAAACTTATAATATATGTACCTCATCTGCTTATAAAAATTTAAGGTCAGCTAGTGAAATATTAACATAAAATACAACTATTTAAATTTGTACCTATTAAATATAAATCCCATCATGAATCTAAAGATAGGATTATTATCAGAACACTTAATTGATGCCCCAGTCTTTAGATGTTATCACACTTTCAAAACTGCTACAACAAAAAAACCTCAACTGCTTGATTTAAAAATGGTAAAAAACCTCAAAACCAACAGATGGGAAAGTTAGTTAATCTTTTTTTCCCCTTTGAATATGAATACTCCGTGCTTTATGGAAGGTGTGAGTTTTTTGTTGGATTTTGTGGGGGGTTTTTTGTGTCTTTTTTTGTTTTGTTTTAAAATTAGCAGCAACTATACTACATAGCAAGTAAATACAGCCTAGTTAATTTCATATATAGCTATTTTGATAACCAAAAGTTATATTATATGTATATGTAATGCATGTCATAGAGCTTCATGTGTTAAGAAAACTTTTTGCATCATATTAGAAAATATCAATATGTTTTAGCCACTATCACATTTAGTATTCATGAGTTGCTCTGAGAAAATTTTGGATGTAAAATGTATAAAACAATATTTTAAAAGCATTTTAAATATCCTGATAAGGGAAGAGTGCAAAAACATTTCATACTGGTCCATTTAATAAACAAAGTAAGTATTATCTGTAAGTAGTTAACTGAGTTGACTTCTTACATTCGTAATTCAAGGTTCTAGAAAAAACAGATGTCTCTCCTTAGACCTCACTGGTATTAGTGGCCTGGAAAGATATGCAAGCTCACTTGTTTTTTCAGTGCTTTTTCAATGCCTGATCATTTTTATCCCAAGCTATGAAGGACACAGCTTATTAACTGAAGTAAATGAAAATACAAAAAGTTCTTCTGAAGAAGAGATTGCTAAAGTAAGCAGCTTTATCACTTTAAATCTATTTCCAGATGATCATTCAACTGCTTTCTCTGCTCTGTTCTTTGACGACTTTTAAAATTCAAGGCAGCAAATATTTAATAGCCTTGATACTGTATTTTAATTAATACAATCCATCAACAGTGTTTAATTAACGCATTACTGGAATTTCATGTTAAAAATTTCATGTTAATACTGCATTGTGAAGGCAGAGAACTCAGAGTCTGTGCACATCACCCTCACCCTCTCCCGCAGCCACTAGTGCGTGAAAGGAACAGCTCTTCCCTTCAACAGAGGAGAACAACCCGCTATCCCTCTTCCACCATCTCCCTTGCTCTTCTCTCCCTGCTCTGTTAATTCAGTAACAATTACAAATCCATTAGCACTACTTGCAGTATCCTCTACTACTGCGCATTTCAGCTTTTACAAAGAGCCATGCATATTTTGTTTAAGTGGGCCCAAGTGCACCCAACAACCAAATGCAGACTGCCTTTGTCCTCATGCCTGCCAGGTCCCATGCTGCACTTGCACCCTGTATGGCTCAATCTACAGCTGCTGCCCTCCCTCTATCCCCACCCCAACAGCGGCACATCCTGCAAATTCTTATGCCAGTACTCTCAAGTTGAAAGTCATTATCACCAGAGACTCAGCTTATTTTGCAGCAATATATTCACAGGGCTAGTATGCCCCTAAATTCCTAATTGCCGTTTCTGCTGCCATGTCACCTCATCTCCTCTCCACTCCACCTGACTTGCATTCTCCACCTTTCCTGCTCATGGGGAAGGTATCTCCCTAGAGACACTCACATAAGTTTATCTAATGCTCATGTGACATAAGAACGGCCACATGGCAGAGACCTGGATCCACCTAGCCCTGGTCACTAGGCTATGTACATAGAGTACAAGCATGCAGCCACGCATCATGCTTCGACAGGAGTATCACTTTCCTGGCCTCCAGCAATTTGAAGCTCAAGGATTTCTGGGCCTAGAACTATGCATTTGTACGTAAAAGCTCTCAAAGCGTTTTCCCCCTCCCCATGCTATTTGAACCAATGAAAGCAGCCATAATAACCTGCAGCAGGAATTTAGCACTTAAATGTGTATTGAATGAGGAAACACTTCTCTCCGTTTGTTTTGAACTTCCCATTTCCAGAGAATATTTACTTGGCACTCCTGCTGTTGAGAGCCTCATTGTCCTTATTGTGTCTTTTCCAACTGGAGCAATGCTAAAGTTGTTCCTTGTATAAAGGTTACCCTGTACCTTTGATTATTCTTGCCACTCTGAACCTTCTCTAGTTTCATTATATTTATGTTGAGAACTGCAGATCAGGACTACAGTGTTCAAGAAGCAAGAGTCAGAGAAGGCTGCTATATCAATGTATAAATCCATGTTTTGTTCTCTATTTATAATAATGACTAACAGTTGCTTTTCTTTCTTGACTGCACTTGAGTATTCACAGCTGATGTTTTCACAAAACTATCACAAATCAAGATTTTGTTCGTGAATTACAATAGTCAGCTCAAACCCGAAGAACTTATATATGAAACTAGGGGTTTGGTTTTTTTTTCCCCCCACATTCATTACTTCATTTTTCTATACTGACCTTCATTATTTTAGATCTGTCAGTTTTGTAAAGTCTTTTCTGCAATTGTTCATAGTTATAACTCTTCTGAATAACTTACCCTAAGTAACTTAGTATCAGCAGCAAATTTGAATAGCATAATATAGCAAAACACCCTAAAGTGCTCCTATATCCTTAGCAGCAGGGTTAAAAAACAAGGCAAGATTCCTGTGCAGGTTCATGGATGGTCAGAGAGGCCCAGGCCCCGAGAACCTGGCAGCATGCAGGAAAGGGGGGGCAGAAGCTGACTAAGAGAGAACATTTAGTCCTGCAGGGCAGTGAGAAGTGGAAGTTGAACTATAATAAATTCATAGCTTCTAGAAAAGAAATCCCAGTCCTGTATTCCTGACTTGCTCTCTTGTCTCATCAAGTCCTGAAGCACCTGTAAAAACTGTGATCTGGTCCTCTCTTTTCTAGAAGTCACTAGAAAGTCAAAAGCACACAATGCCAGCCAACAGTGCTCAGTAATCATGCATACCTGAATAAACCTTTTCCTCAGCAATCCAAGGCCAGGAGCCTCTAAATTTCCCAAATTCTTGTACATTCCATCGTACATTTCCTTAAGCTTATTTTTATTCCTCTGAGTTTTTACCAACTCGTTTCTGACATCCTCAGCCCAATCCTGCAAACAGAAGGAAACAGATGAGTACTGAGAAAAAGTTTATTGACCCTCACTCTGGTAATCTGCTCAGACTGCATTTGCGTTACTGTATTTCCTAACAGTCAATTAATGTGGCTTTTGACAACCAAAAGAGCAATCAAAAGGCTATGCAAATATTTCCCTTTCATTCTGTCTCTCAATAAAATGTTTCTACTTTATTAAGACAATTATGTTTACTACCATAGTGTCTAGTGCAAGTTCAGGAAGCCTCTATGGGGCCAGGAGTGGTACCAAACACAAGATGAGAATCCTTTGGACAGTGGGGTCAGAATGTAGACAGGGAAGCCCAGCAGGGAGCAGGGAAAGAACATAAGAACACAAGCAGTTAGAAGTTACAGAGATGGCCACAAATAGTAATTCTATAATGGTTTCAGAATAATTAAGGAAGACTGACCATAAGGCAGGGCAGAGACCCTGAAGGATAAAGCTGAAAAGGGCTCATGCAAAACAGCAAGCTGGCACAAAAGAGGGAGCCCATCGCCAGTGAAAGCTGCTGACAGCACCCTGCCATCATCACCAGTTGATTCTGGGTTGAACCGCTTCCTGTAGCTGTGGTGTCAACTGAAGTGCAGCAGCCTCCGCCCAGCACTCTCCTTCCTAAGCAGAAGGTGAAGAATGAAGGGGAAGCAGGGGGAAATTTAAAAAAAATACACTTTACCTTAAAAAGCATTATGGGATTAGAGAGCTGTTCCAGGGAGCGAACAAAATCTTGAACTACTCCTCCCCTGTCCAACTTATTCGCAACCCTTCAAAAGAAAAAAAAGTGCATCACAACACAACATGAACTACCATCACCACCTAGTCTGCAGATGAACAATGACCCAGATTGTCTGCTATAAACAAGAATCTGGCAAAATAATCTGGGAGTAGGTAGGAGGACTGTCTCAGAATTCTCTCGTGGGCTGCATGACTGCCCTTGCCATGTGGCTCCTAATTTTTTAATTAAGTGTCCCACTACGAAAATAGGAGCAGAAAAGCATACTTGCAACAGAAATGGGCATTAACCAGACCATACATCCTGCCACAACAGTTATTCAAGGGCAACAGGTTGTGAAGCACAAGACTTTATCTTCTTATTTTAAGTGAAGAAACTCAGCAAACATATCAAAATTGAACAAAGGCAAAAGGATACCTAAAATTGTATTAGTGGTTCTACACAAATGCATGATAAAAGTTGACTTTTGCTTGGCGATTAACTCAGGTTTTATTGCACAGCAAAATGGGCAAGGGAAGGCTTGTAGAGGAAGGTGCATGCTGCACACTGAATAAGTAGAGAAGAAGACAACAAAGAGTTGTTATACCCCAAAAGATAACATGCATCTACTTCACTGGCCCTCTCTGAAGTGTGGTAGGAGCATCTATTCTATGTCAATGTCTCTGCTCTTGCTTGGTATTACAATGACTCTGAATGTCAAAGCTAGCTTCATCTTCCTCTTTGATAGGTACTGATTCTCACTGCTGTGAAGTCTACTACAGTAAGAGCCTAATCATGCACCGGATTTCCCTTCAGCCTCAGCAGAGTAGGAAAAGGAAAAAGAAACGGACTATCCCAGAATTACCAGTAGAAAGGGATTGCCTCAGTGTGGTCTTCTTGTTTTTCTTTGAAAAAATTCTAACTTCCCACAGCCTGGGGACTGTATGTACTCAACACTTCAGAAAGTATTTAGGCCACTAACCTAAGTATGTCCAACACTAAGAGAGCTTATGTATCGGTTTTCCCTGTGCCTTCAAATGAGAACACAGTGTGCATGGGACTACCCCCTAATGTTTCTCATGCCTCCTAAAGAAAACAGTTTCATCAGGGGAAAAAAAATAATCTCCACTCCTGAATAAAAAGCATACAAAAGGGCAGCTCTGATTGCAAATTCACCTTTCTACAAACTCTTTGTTCTTACAACCAGTTGCAGTATCTTTGAAACAGTAACTTTCACTGCTGATCAAGAAAGGGTAGACGATTGCCTGGGGATAGGTATTGGCAATCTCTTCGACAGTGTGTTGCACAGCTACTGCTTCATCCTTGTCAAGTAGTGCCATCATCTGGCTAATCCAACCAATGAACTGCCAACAGGGAACCGAAGAAAGCTGCAAAAACAAAGACACTGCTTTCAACTTTGGTCCTCCTTGAAAATACCAAACATGGCCAAACAAAACTGCTCTGTGGACCAGCCTGACAGACAGAAACACATGAAAAGGAAACAGAGAATGTCAACTAGGTTTCACAAAACATCCCCCAGTAAAGCAGATTTCATTATTATTATTATTATTACTACTACTATCGCCACCACCACTAACTACTGCTGCTTAATGGGTTTTCCTTTACAAACATTTGCAGTTTATTAATCGAGAAGCAGCTTTATACTCAAACTTGTGGCTTTTCTGTCTGGATGCAATATGATAATTTTTGATCACCACCTACAAACAACTCAAAAATTTGAAGGGATAGTTGAAACACCATTGGGTTGAAGTCTTTATTTGAGTAAAAAAAGCCAGGAAGGAAAACAGTGGAACTTGAAGAAGAGACAGAGGAAGAACTCAAGAGGAACAGAAATACATCTTTGTTACCCCAGGAAACTGAGAACATAGTGAAAAGGCTGAGGTACACAAGGTGTGGGCACAGTGAAACTCTGATCGTTCAAACAGAACCTGACATCTGGTCCAGTTAACAAACCTCACCCAGAAAAGAACTTCACCAAGCATTTCTTTGTCCTCTCCTTCAGTGAGATAAATACTGGCAATCTGATCTTGAACTCCATTAGAAAGATAAGAAAGGATGAGACAGGAGGAAAGAGTCAGAGCCTGGTCTCTTGCTATCACAAGAAATTATATTGTAACACTCCTTTCAAAAGTAATACAGCTTTTGGAGTGAGGTGAGCATGAGGTATACTGGCAGGGAATGCTCTACTGAATCTGTCAGCAAGTCCAAACCTCTTTAAAGTTGAAGGAAGAACAAACTGTGGTAGAAGTTCATAGAATCATAGAATGGTTTGGGTTGGAAGGGACCTCAGAGATGATCTAGTTCCAACCCCCCTGCCATGGCAGGGACACCTCCCACTAGATGAGGTTGCATTTTCACTATGTTCTCAGTTTCCTTGTATAACTGAGATGTGTTTCTGTCTCTCTTGAGTTCTTCCTCTGACAGGGCCTAGCACTCTGTGAGCACCGCGGTGCACAATGGGCTGGTCAAGGCAGGAACAGGCATGAGTCACAGAGGACCTCCCAGCTTATCTGTCCCACCAAGGTATCCTGCTGTGGAATGGCAATGGAGGGACAGGCGGTGGAAGAGAGGAAAAAACTGGAGTAACCTCCAAAGTGAAGCAGGACAGGGAAAGGTGAGAGAAGCAGAAAATGAGCCTGGAAAAGCTGTTGGATTCCTGCATACAGGAAACAGCCTATAGAAATAAGATACGTTCCTCACTCTAATCCTATGCACCTTCATCAGCCCACTGAAATCGTTCGGAAGGAAGAAAAACCACAACATTCTTTTTCTCCAGCAGTTCTCAAACTAACTTTTAGAATCAGAATAATGATAAAAAGTTAAACTTTTAAGAAAGAAGTTTTTGTCCATATGAATTAGACTCAGCAAGTTAGAGAAAAGACAAGGAACAATGATGGGATAAATTTTATCTGATTTACCTAAAGCAAAACTTACCAGTCTAACCTCTCCATCCATCCACCCTCCACCCCTACCTTTTAAATTCGATTTATAGCAGGATTTGCTGCCAGGAAAACGGAAGCAACTAACCTCTCGCGTCACTAGACCCAATGTCTCTGCTGGGTATCTTTCAATTATTTGCAGCAGTCTAGGAAATCTCAGTCTGGCTTCTCTGGAGTTCAGTTTTAAAGCTTTTATCATTTTCTCCACCACAATAGCTGGGAATAGCTGCAGATCTGCAGTGTTAATTTCTGCCAAGAGACATTAAACAAGAATTATCAGAAACACCATCACTTGTTCCATGTCTTTGATCATCTGGAACATTCATCTTTACAATTCAGTATTTTTTTTCCCCCATGCATTTTATATTTTTACTTTGTTCTCTTTCCCATCTGTTTGAACCGCACACATCAGCAACACATGTACTTGGGGACTGTAAGGATTAGCTTTATCAGGAAGCTGCATCACTGCTGGTATCTTGCCTGCTTTAAACACAGCACTGCTGTGGTCTGGGAAGGAACAAGGGAAGCATCTGCTGGATACGATATGTATCTCACAAATGAGAGGGAGACTACGGGTGATTCACTAGTACCAAAGCTAGCAGTAATAGTGAGAGGGGAAAAAAAAGGAATATAAATACTGTTGAACAGGAGGACAAACTGTTCCATTTAAATTTAAATCTCAGGGAGATCTCCTGGGTATTACAAAATCTCACACATCACAGATAATCCACCTCACATGCTTAGAAATCCTGACTAACCAAGCAAGCCTTCTTCTTCCCTACGTAGATGCTGGTCACAGAAACTGACCAAAGTCATATATGCATCAATAACTCCCATCACATCTACATGTTCCATGGAGTGGGACTGCACCTCCTCTTCGGACTTCCTCGCAGCACTGCTGAAATACTGAAAAGCCTTCTTGTTCAGACCTGCCAATACCTGAAATTCAACCATCAGAGAATAAAAGATACATTACTATGTAGCATTCAACAATTCTTTTTGAAACTGGAGCTTGGCTGCAAGTCTTGAATAAACAGAACTTTAGCTGTATTAGATATTTTGAGCAGCTGATACGGGGGAAAAAAAAGAAAAGGATGTTATTTCTAGCAGTAATTTCTAGTATTTTTATTTCCACATTTTTCCATGGAAAAATATAAAACACACTTTTGACTTTAATTAGTCTCTGGAAATGTTAGGTGGAATTTTTATAACTGCAAAAAGTTAATGTTACTAGAGCTTCTGCAAATAGAAACCAGAATTTTAAAATGCTATTTTTTCCTATTAAGATGTATCTGCAACATATGCATAACAGTGTGAGAAACAAAGTTTTATGCCGAAAAAGTTTGCTCAGGCGAGGACCACGCTATACTTAGAACTTGTGTTTAAAAAAGCGTGCACTGAACTATTTCAAATCTGATGTCTTTTTCCCCTATTACAAACACAGTCATATTAGTCATATGTTTCTAATGCAGCTCATGCAATGAAGGACTCAACAAGATCCTTTACAACCCAATGTTTATAAATCAAGTACATATATTCTTATACTGTCAACCAGCTTACCAACCTCAGACATTGGAGCTATTGTAGGTATCAAACAAAATACAGAATTGCTACAGAACAAGTTGGAACAACTGAAAAATGCTGTAACTGAAATTAAATAGTTTGAATTTGAGATAGGTTGAGGGAAACTACCAGGGTCAGAGTACTGCTTAATACTAAGCTAAAATAAAACGAAGCTCCTTAATCTTATAGCAATATCTAGTATCCCAATCTGACTCATCTGACACAGAAGAGCTTTTATGCTCATCTTTTAGATTTCCTGAAGAAGAATGCTCTGAATAATTAGCTAAGCTTTTGCTGAAGTTTCTAGACACCTGAAAAATTTAAATTTTTTTTTTTTTTTTTTTTCCAGGAATCTCTTCTTTATATGCTTTTCTTTAATAACCATAAAAACACAACTGGAGAACATTTTTTTTGCTGTTTTATACTGATATGGTTAATATTTAAGGGTCTTCATGGTGGCTTTATGAATTAATGGAAGAAAGTCAGCAGTGGTACTTCAAATTCTTATTCAGTCAATTTGACAGACAAGAAGTCAGTGCCACAGCATCTGGAATAAATGATGACACATACAATTTCAGATGCAGTCTGTCACTGTATTCTTCAAATGTGCACCTCCCCCCAAAAAGAAAAAGATGATCTGTGTATGCCCTGTCCTAAAAACCTCTCTCCTCTTTACCACTAAAATTATTTAGATAAGCGTATTAATATCATTACCAGCATTACAAAGATCTCTTTAGAAAACAGGATAGTCTGACAGCACAAAGCTCAGAAATGCCCAGCTGAAACAAAGGCATTCTTTGAGGATCACATTCCCAAGCCTTGTCTTGCCACCGTGCATGCAGGTGCTGTGAGTATGTTTTTCCCCTTCACACAAAATGCAGGAACATAGAAACACATGAATACTCTCCCAATTAAAAGGGCCACGTGGTACAGAACTCCAGGAGAATAAAACCCAGAAAAAACAGCAGCCACAGTGTGGTTTGCTGGTTTGTTGGGGTTTTTTTGGTTTTGTTTTTGGCGTTTTGTTGGGTTTTTTTGTTGTTTTGGTTTTTTTTTAAGTTTTATTTTTTGTGTCTTCCCCCTCCCCAGTTGGTGCTCTGGACAAATCAATGCTAATAGCAGATGAGTTTCACATTCTCGGTATCTATCTATATCCATCACTACCTAGTGAAGTAGTGATTAAAAAACTGACATACCTAAAAGCTTTTCCCCTCTCATTTACCTTTTCAGAGCTCTCAAGACTTTCTCCTGATAGCAGTAATATTTTTCCAGCTTTTTCTTCCTCAATTTTCTCAAGGCATCTTGGATCCTCACTAAAAGCACTGGCCATGATGTAGTACGTAGTACCCAGAAGAAGATTCTGGTTTCGGAAGGCCATTATGTTCTTGCTAAGATAGTCAGATTTGGTATCTTCTGTTGGAATTCAAAAACAAAGTCAGTAATTTGACAACAAAGCAGCTTTCTATAATAAACAAAGTGAAGCAAAGAGAAGGCTGTTACCAAGCAGGGAGATGGTTTTTAACACTGAGAGCATACGTTCTGGACAGCTCTGGTTCCGGCTGCAACTATGTGTAAAGCGGCAATAGGCGTAATTCCATCTCACCAACCAGTCTTCTCTTGTTTTGGCTTCTTTGCGTAGATCTTTCAGAAGCTTCTTGGCAACTGAGAAGCTGTTCTGTATTCAGATTAAGACAGAATCTTCAGATAATATAACTGAAGAGGAAATAAAACTTTTCTGCAACCAAATTAAGGGATGAGAAGGTTACGGTAACACAAGTAAAGCTACAATAAGACGAAGAGAGGTCTACTGCCTGTCACGTCTCATATTAAAAAACAGATTTGTGCTAATGGAGAAAATTGAAAGGGGAAAAAAAAAAATAATAGAGGTTTGACAAACTGAGGAAATGAAAATAATTCTATCTGCATGACTAAGCAAGCATTAACTGTTCTGCAGTACAAACACATATGAGGAATATAACTTGGTTTAGAATACCATTAAGGAAATCACTTATGTTTGTGTTTTCATGAAAAGTTTCCTATAAGTAACATTAAAAGAAATCTTATTTTTCATTTACTCCTTTAGGAGTGTATAGTCATCACAGCACTAATGTTATATTTGGTTATTACAGTGCCTAAAATAAATATGATTTTTTTCACTTATTGCAGATTTCTGGAGCATCCCAGAAGATAAGGGAGACCTTGACTTCAATATTATTTGTGTTATCTCAAGCTTGAAACACCAAAGGCCCATGATCAAAGAAGGCTATGTTTCAGTCATTTTAACAGCCAGATCCAAAACAAAATTTCTAAATCACTTAGCTTTAGTTCTTTATAGAAGTGTTTTGAAGTAAATGATATTGACTCAGTCTGAATTTGATTTGTTTTCTTGTATGGAAGAGTTTATTTGCAAATGAGAAACAATGTTTGGTTGCAAACTTCCTTCCGTTAAAGACTGAAGCAATTCAGATACTTTATTTATCTGCCCTTTAGAGTGTCAGAAACCATCTGTAGATCAAAGGGGGCTTCAGGCACATTTCCAGTAACGACAAATTATTATCAATTTTGTAATTAACATTTATCCATTTGGTTTTTTTATGCTGTGGAACTGACTTTCTCAAGCTTTCAAAATGTCCTAGACTACAGGGTCCAAGAGAGACAAGGTCTGCCCTAGCAAAAAGGTGCACAAGAGGCTTTTCCAGCTGTAGTTTCTATGTATTTCCTCACAAAACTGGAACCCATCAGACAGTATAGTCACCTGTTTCCTGGCACTTTCTACCATCTTCATTTTCATGTTAAATTTGCAGCTTTTAATCATTGAGTAAATGTCTTCATCCTGTTGATCCACTTCCATTTTGTCATCAGCACTGTATTCTTCATCCATCTCCATACTGTCATCGGCTTGACCACAGAGAAATTTCTCCCGCAGTTTGTCAAGAAAGAAACACCTGCAGAATGACAACAGGAGTACGAATCACTCCAATATGCATCCAAGGGAATGAACATTCAAAAATGTTGATCTGCCCAACAGTAAACAAAGATAAGAAAAAAATGGCAAGCTGTAGTGATCACCTTTACAAAGGGCTAAACATAGTCCTTAGAGTCTGGAAAGTCTTATCTGGGGACAGGTTCACCCTGAGACCCTAGGATCCTGAACTGACGAGATTAAGTATTAGAAAATGTCCATAATAGACTGGGATTTTTTCTTAACTTGTTCATTTAAAATCATAGCTACAACCTCTAAGGTCACCAAGCCATAACTTGCATTCCAACTTGACAGAAGTGCAAACAAACAGGAGTCTCATTTATACAGTGTAAGTGCCAGGCTGTTTTTTATGTCAACCTGCAAATCAAATGTCAATCACACCAGCACGTGTAAACATTGAAAACTGTGTTGCAGAAAAGACCAGTAACCATACTCAACATTTGAAAGGAAATTGCCACGAATCAATGCTAAAACCTTTTCATTCTACAACTAGTCCTATCTCATTTAATAGCATCTCTCATTATGTAGACTGTTATCCAATGCAGAGCATAGAACTGCAGTCTGGAGTGAGGCTTGGAAGATCCTTTGTCACTAATTCAAGATGAGATAAAGGCTTTCTAAAGGCACATAGAAGTGTTTAAGACACTGACAACCCTTCAAGTCATAAATGTTTTGAGACTTTGTAAAGGAGTAAGCCTTACCATGTACTCTGCCTAATCTTTAACTGCAATAAGTTCTTCTGTAGCCATGCTTTCCTGACACCAAGAGATACTAAAATAAATTACAGAGCACAGCAGGCATCAGCAGAGCTGCTGAAGAAGCTGTTTCCCAGGAAAGGAGAAAGAATCTCGATTTGCACTGGAAGAATGGATTGGGATGAAGATAGATAACACAGGGAGGACAGAAAAATTTCAAATTCAGAAAAACATTCCAGATTCTTCGGAGCTAATCCAAAGGAGTCTCCAGAGAGCCTTCGTTCTTTCTAGCAAGAGTTGCGCAGCAGAGGTCAGTAATTACCGCACTAGTCATTAACTTTCCTATAAATACGTGAAGCACTGATAGTGACAGGGCTGGGTTTACTTTGTACACTCTCTAACCTTGGAACTGCCTACATAGCAGGTAAGTATTTTTATTCATAATGGACTGGCCTTTTGGGTGGTGTTTCAATGAGCTAAACGCAGCTGATCTACTCAATTACAAGTGGATGTGTTTAAGAGCTTCTGAAGTGGGCTAGCTTGCACATTGCACGTAGTCATTGATGCAAGAAAATACCAAAGTTATATTTCCCTATCAAAATATGGTTTATTCCCTGGCCATTTCTAAACCTCCTTTTGCTTCTCACCACAAGTTAGTCACACAAAACCCAGTTACACTGATAAAGCTATTACAACAGTTAAAAAAAAAAAAGCCATACACTGGATCAACAACCCCCCTCTCTCATATGAAAACAAGCAGCATTAGAAAAAGCACCTCTCAGAACTTAACAGGAAGACAGAACTAAAGCTAACCCAAGAATGTAATTTTACCGATTTGTAATGATATCATCCCAGATGTTCATAGGATCCATTTTAGCATCTGGATATCTGCTTGTCCAAATTCTGAGAAGTCTCTTAAGGGAAGCCTGTGAAGCTAAGTTACCTAGAAATCAATTAAGAATACTTGAAATGCATCTAAACCCAAACAGCATGAAAAAGGCCTCAACAAAACTTAGTCCAACATTCAAACCAGAAAACTGCAATAAAACAACCCACTTGCATTTCTGGGCTTGCATTAAATACACTACTTGGTGGTGATATTGCTTTTATTTATTGCTGAAGCACAGGAGATTGAATAAAGACATCAGTGTCACCTGTCACTGGGAATCACCACTGGGTAGGTACCTTTCCATACAGGAATATGCTGGAATATAGTGGAACTGTTAACTAAATTTAATATATAATTAGGTTTCTGTGCATAAATTTGTATTTCATGCCTGTCTCAGTAGCTATAAATTATATACCATATCCATCCTTTATCTCTGCCAACCACTATTTGCTATCAAAAGTGACCCCAACAAAAATCTTAGTCTAAAACTATTACTACACTTCTAAAAGAGATACTTAACTCTTATCACAATACCTATGCTAATAAAACTGCAATAAACCACAGAATTATCTTCAAGCCTATCTTACACAACTGCAGTAGTTCTTACTGACAAGAAGACAGTAAGAAGCAATTCCAGACCTATGCTCCTTCAAATAGCAGGTAAGTCCTATAAGCGTGAAAACAGAAATTTAAAGTTCAGGAAACCATAATTATTTAACACGATGAAAGGAAAAACGCTTAAGAAAAAAAATCTTTACTTCTCTTGGTCATAAAATTGATGAAATCCTGTATTTCTGTCAAAGCTTGTACAGACTGCAGTTTGGTCATCCGACTTTGATATAACAAAGCATCAATACTGGAATAGCTCTGAAAAGAAAGGGAGAAAATGGAAGATTTCATATACGGAATTTACAGCGTCGTTCTATTCAGTACTCTACAAACTATTTATCTGATGCCGATATATATTATGCTCTACAACTGAACCTTTTACAAATAATTTAATAGCCTGTAATTGGAGAGCAACTCTGCTTTGTATAAGCATAGAGGCATATTCTAGATGCAATTCCTATCCTAGGTTTTAGAACAGTCCTATAGTCTAATCAAAACTTAGTAAGGAATGGAATTCGTAACTTCTCAATGTAATACGCTCTTTGCAAGTCTGTTCTGGGGACAGGAGGCTTCTAAAAAGATGAGTGAAATAAAACTGCTATTAATCTGCACACACAATTACTCTGAAAAGTTTCTAATAGATGAAATCAGCAAAATAAACCAAATTAAAATGGGAGGATGCACTCCACTGACTGGCTCACCTCTCATCAATGCAAGCAGTGGATTCAAAGGAAGTTCTGTCATATGATTGGAAAGCACCTAGATTTCGTTGTATTTGCACAAGTGTTTCCCTTGAGAGTACAATCTAGCAGCAGTAACTGCAACAACAGTTTCATTGTTCCACAAGCTTATACAGAAAAATCACATCAGAGACAGCAAAGACTGTTACCTGCATGAAGATCTGCATGCCATTGCTAATGTAGTATTTGGCTCTGTCAAAATCATCTTGCAGGATGTAAAGGAGACTGAGCTCTTGACTGTAATGCATTTCTATTATGGCTTTCTTCTGTTCTGTCTTCATTGCCTCATCAATGAAAGTTAGCAAAGTCTGATCATTTTCCCCGCTGAGCAGTAACTTCAGCTTACTGCGTATTATATAGGGCAGATATGTCTCCTACAAGGTGAAAATACAGTCTTTATTTCTAGGAATGGAACATTAGATGAACAATTTTTTGTTATCAGTGGCAAATCAAGTAGATATACAAATATTTTGAATGGTTTTCTTAAATGTTTTCCCTTTAGACAAATTCCAATTTGCTAACAAATCACAACAGTCTTTTCCAATATGCTCAAAACGTTGTTATCAACTTCCATCAGTTTCAAAACCAGTAGATTGGTAACACAAAATATGTAACAAATAGAAGTGATAAAAGTGAAAAAAAACACTGCAAGAAGATAAAGCTGGTGCTGTATGATCAACCATAGACTCATGGTAAAAATTAAACATTCTAAAGACAGCAGAAGTAATTGCTTCTAATATTTATGTATCAGACTCTCTGCTAATTTTCGTAATGAAAGTAACCCAAATAATACAGTTCATTTCCACCCACAATCACATTACTGTAGGACATCCTTGCAGAGATAAAAAACAGTGCAGTATCAATGAAGTGCTTTCTAAAAACCTGATAAAATGGATCATTCCATGTTTTGCTTAGGTCTGGAGGCTTTCCACTATCAATATTAACAGTAGCACAATACTCCAGTGACTTCCATTCTGTGAGATGGTCATAGCATTCCAGAGATGCAAGTTCCCAGAAGTCCTTCTCCACTTCTGTTGGCTCCCCATCTTCCCAGTCTTCTTTAGAGAGTGCCTAGGGAATGAATTTGAGGGGGAGGAAGGCTCTCAGCTGGAAACTGACACTAGTTTCAATTCTAAGTCACCAGGAAAGTAAGAATAATTCATTGTCTTGCAAAAATACCTATCCATTTATCAGAATGCATCAACAGCATTAAATGCAGAAAACTCAAGCTTGTTGGTATTTATATATAAATTCACTTAAGATAGCAATCTTCAGTAAACCCACATTTTTAAACAGCTAAGACTTTAAAAGAAGATTAAAGAGATCTTTTTTCATTTCTACCCACTATAACTCACATTGCATGAACACATGCAGTTTGCTCTCTTGAGGTGGTACTGTGCCCATGGTGTATTTTACTTGTCTGCCCAGGCAATTGCACCTGTGAAGCTTTGTAGCAAACCATAAAAATTACCATGCTTACTGCTCTGTCATGACTGCTCATCTGTTCCCATGTCTTTACAGACTGAACCATCAACCAAGGAAAGCCCAAGGACATATTAAACAATATGCTGTTTCTCAAAATGTTTAGTTTTGACTTATTAGTTTTAAGCCACGAGACATTTATGAAACAAAAAAATCTTGTTGTCATTTTACCTGATCATAACATTTAGCGGCTTCAGCATAATCACTCCTTGCTTCTGCCAACAACGCTTTCTGTGTAATTTCCTTAGTGCCAATCTTGCCACTGAAAATGCCACGAAGGACATCATAATCCCCAAGAGATCGGTAGAGCCTAGTAAAATTGAAACGTGAAATTTCTTAATTAGTTGAGCAGGGATATATGCAAACATAAGATATTTAAAAAAAAAAAAAAAAAATTCAATATGCATTAATACTACTGGCTTGTAATAGTAAGAAAACCTTGATATTTCTTATATAAGATCACAAATACATATTTAACTGGATAAACTTCATCTTGTAGGTTAATATCTGAACTACGGAAACTCCTGCCATTGAAAAGCTATGAACAAGATGTTTTTCAGCAGCCTGAGAGCATCGTCAGGGTGCACAGCTGTTAAGTCTAACTGCTCTAACTGAAAGACAGAAATTAAGAAATTAATAGTATATCTAATTCTAAAAGAAGGAAAGACTAAAAATAAATCACATAAGCCATAAAGGTGGGATTCTTCAGAAGGTAAATCTAAATGGGAGTAAATTGTCTCAAACAAGAATTTACTTAGCAAGCTCAATCCATCTGATCACATCTGGGGGAAGTTCTGTCCTCCCACGCATCCGCTTGGACGGGGGCTCCTCCGCAGGGGTCAGAGCCATGAGAGCATGCTCCAGAAGAAGGATGCCCACTGGCTGCTGCAAACTTGCAAGGCAGCTCGTGCTCACATTAGCTGAATCCAGTTCTAGTAGCTCTCTGTGCCGGTAACTCATTTCCTATAAAGTAAAACAAAACAACAGGTGTCTGCCTGGTCTAAAACTATACTGATAGCTACCTTTTACAGATCACCTATTTGGTATCCTCCTTCTTACACTGCAAGCTTTGGAAATAAGCCATTAAATTTCTAGAAGCTCCCAACTCAGAGAAAACTTTTCCTTCTTTGCATTCCTGCCATAAGCCAAAGGCATGATTAACCACGATGCCTTCTCTGAGGCTTTCTATCCACACACTTCACACAGTTTCAGCGTACCACAGCTTCCTGTTAGACTCATTTTGTACTGTACTCCCCTAGTCCTGCCTGATTTAAAGACATGACAATATTTCTAGCAAGTCTTTAGCATTTAACATCAGCCCAACTACAGAATAACCTCTTTTTCAGGAATAAATATTCTTGTTTACCCAAAGGTTTTTTAAATACTTACATCATTATCCCAAATACAGGTAAATATATCAAGAAAGTAGCAAACAGCTTTATTAAAACCAGGGTATGTGTTTGTTTTTTGGGTTTGTTCCTTTGTTTTGCACTTAAGAACCTAAAGGAAACCTGCAGTAATATCTTAACCAAACAGGAAGGGAAAAAAAAAAATCTACAACATGGAAAAGAAGTAATATAACATTCATTACAAGAAACAGCACTGAGTTTTAGGATGATAATTAAAGTCTGATTCTTGCAACACAGTATGTTCAAGAATGCTAAAAATAAATAAATAAATAAATAAATCACATCACTATTTGGAAATTGCAACACAAGAACACAAGACTGTGAGAACAACCAAGCTACACTTATTTGATCAATGGCAACTGTCATAAAAAGCAAAATGGCAACCACCACCACCATCTGGCATAAGCATGACTCTCAGATCAATAAATTTGTACTCAACAAAAAAAAAGAAAAAGAGCAGTTTCTTGTAGCTTCCAGAGTTACAGATCAGGTGAATCTCAATGAGGGGTTATCATATGCTTCACCTGCTTTTCAAGCAATTTGAACTGGCAGTTTCTACCAAAGTTGCACATGTGTCCCAGACACTCCTATGTATGGGCATGCATTCCTCGACTGAAAACTTTGAGGGTTATGCTAGGGATGCAGTGCCAACTGCACAATCTAAAAACTTAAGACTAGCTGTGCTAAGGTAAGACCAAAAGCCCTTTCCCAGGGATACCTAGGAAAAAGGGTAAGAACTGTGCAAATATAACATTCTGTCCAGAGAACGAATACCCTCCCAACCTCACAATTTACAGACATCGTCCCTCATCAAAGGACATATCTTTCTATTTAGTGCATTTTGTTGACTATATGACTTCTGAAAGCAGAGTGAGCATTCCTTGCTTCGTATGCAAAGACTTCTGTCTTTGCTTGCATCACATGTTCAAAGAATGGCATCCAAGCTAGCCCGACAGCCAAAATATTTACAAGGCAATTATATGTTTTTCAGAGGCCACATATCTCTATGGAGTCTACATAAACTTTTGTCATTGGGTTAACTTCTTTCTTAGTATTTCAGCTGGTTTTTAATCTGTCCTGAAAGCCAAACCCAGAGCCTCACAGACAATTTTTAAGATTACACCTGTAGATGAAAACAGCTCTTTTTACCACCAAATTACTCTCCTGATGGGACCTGAACCTGTAGAAGACTAGAAAGTCAAACAACCAGAAGGAAAACAGCAGTTAAGTAGGATGCCTTTCCAAAACAAGTCAATATTTATCATACTGTTGGTATAAAGAAAAGAGAAGCTGTATTTCCAAATGGCCAAGCCTTTAAGACAGCTTTTGAGAGCCAAGTGACAGCCTCAGCACTGTGTGCTCTCACTTTCCCTCCTGATCAATATGAACTCTGTTCCCAGCTGGGGAAAGACTTCCTCTCACTGTTACACAGGATGCTCAAATACAGACTGACACTTGCCTTCCTGCTGCGCTTCTTTTGTTATTTAATGGGAATGGCAATGAGATGCTCTTAGCACTCTCACAAAGTCCATATTTTTTGACTAATTTTAACTTATCTACTTTTTGAGTCTTCATTTTATGTGCGTTCAGAAAAAAGTAGCCTAACACAACAGTGTTATTAACATGGTCTAACAGCATAATTCAACACAAATAATAGTATCAAGACAGAGAAGCAACAAATGTAGTGTCAAGGGGGAATATTAACAGATAGCTATTGTGAGATGCTGGCTTGAAAAATACTAAGACAGCCCAGAAATATCCCCATAGCATTTGACCTTTTATGCAGCTGCACAGAAAAAAGTAAACAAGGAATTACATTTTTTCAGATGTGTACTTTAGATTAGTACTTTTCAGTACAAAGAACCAAAGTTTGTCACTGTTTAAAAAGCTAGTTCAAACTGGACATTTCTCCTGTATTATGAGTGACATCTACTGTCACTGAGTATTTAAATTTCTATAACAGAAAGAAGCAGCCATTATCTGCCATTCAAAAATATTATTTTGAGAGCTACAGATCAGAAGCAGCATAAAGATTAACACAGTTGACAAGAAACATTAAATACAGTGACAATGAGCATGTAATAGGTGCTTGGACAAGTTTTTTTAACCTCCCTGAAAATTGGGGTAAAAGATAAAGTTCACAATCTAGTCCAGGTCAGTATATTCTCATGGCAGAAATGCTTGTGCTTCCTGTCCAGTGAAACAGCTGTGGTGCACTCACTCAGCCTTCAGTGGAATTGAGTCCTTCCCTCACTACTGTAAGTCCCCAGACAACTACTTCAGGGGAGTAATTAGAAAAAATAAATAAGAGTTGCTAACAACAAACAGTCTGACAGCTACTAATATCCTCAAGACATCAAAGTATTCCTCAGTAAGCACTTCCCAGAAACAGGAAGATAAGCATATGACACCCACGTAACCCTTTCAATTGTTCTTGTGGCTTTCATTTAAAATCAAGCCTCCTCTTGTTACTACTGATGCAATCAAAACATTAAAAGGTGACTCAAGCTCTACAGATCAGAAATTGTAGAAACCTTGAAAAAATCAGTTCAGAGGCATGAATTACCTTGTTCAACTTAACAAGAGTCACTTGAAACATCCATTTAGTTAATAATTTTCTTTCCATTTCTGCCTAAACTTCAGTAACAGTATTTAACCTTCACTACCACTGGGTTTATCACACATTCAGACAAAGTCATTATATTCAGTTACTTTCATGCCATATAGCAGGATTTACCTGGATGCATGCAATGAACGGCGGGAAGTAAGACAGGCTCATACTCAGGAAATTATTGAAGTTGTTCAGCAGCTTCTGGATGATAGCTTTTTTCTCAGAAGGAGTTTTAGATTTTTCTACCTCATGAAAAATTCCACCAAACAAACTGCTGAAAAGCTGCTTGGCAAATGTTGGATCTTTCTGTAAATTACAACAAAAGCAATAAGGTCACTGAATTTTGCTGTGACACAATAAATTAATAAATAAAATTAAGACATATGACCCACCCTGTATCTAATCCCTATGTGGACACTCTTTGGGAGTGGAATAATTAGTCTGGCATGCATCACACCTATGCTGGGAATTACTGTACTACCCATTAAAATCCCATCTTAATTCTTCTACATAAGAAACTCTAAGATAACATAGGTTTCAGGCCAGAGTGTTGCTGGAGAGGATATAATTTACAATTTTCACATATTCACAAGTTCTGCTACAGGAACCAGACACCCAATACCATCTTATGGACACCACTGTCAGTGAAGAACGTTTTATGAAAAACAGAAGACATCAATGTGTGAGGGAACCCAGACTTAAAACTGAGGGAGCCAAAGACAGACAGACTTTCTGTTCAGACAGGCAGTTCCACTTGAGATTTAAAAGTATTTTTTCAACCCAGAAACACATTTGTATGTGTAACAATCTTACACATTCTAGTCTATCATGAGGCTGGAGTTTGGTCTAAATCTTGATCTAATGCTATTCAGATAACTCACGAATGTGCTACTTCCTCCCTTTACACAGAAATAAGGGACCATCAAAACAAATTAAATACAAAAGTAATCAGGAACAGTGTGGCTTCTGAAACACTGTAACATGGGATAGGCTCAGCCTAGTTTCTACTGCTCTCAGATGGGAAAAGGAATATTGAACCAGCTTTACTGAGTAGTCAGAGTCCAGCCTTAGACACAGTAACTTCTTTTGCATTTTTACAACTCCACTACAGCCATATAAAAGAATAAAAATGGTTGTTTTGTTGCTGTACAGTGAGAATAATGTCTTTGGAATAAAGTCTGAAAGATCACCATCTGTTTCTCAAGCAGAGGAAGTCAGAGACAATAGACAATAGCTGATGTCCCAAGTCCTCAGTGTTCAACTCAGCTGCTCAGGCGAGTCAAGCTACAAGGCATCTTCTCTCATCACTGCACCAGCCCAGGGGTAAGAGAAAAACTTCCTCGAAACAGACTCTTTAAAATGTTTGTCATGGTGTTTGACTACAAAACAACAAATCAATTTTGAAAGCAGTTGCCCAACTACACAACATTTCCCCTACAAGAACAGAAAACTTCACAAATGACCTTTGAAAAGCAGACAGACCTGGGCAAGGCCCTGCAGAGGGGCAATGAGACTGCGGTATTCAATCTGGATGTCAGGGAGGTCTCCTACTCGGTAACTTCTGTACAAAGTAATCTGGGCATCATACTTCATCTTCAGCTCAGATTTCATCTCCTGAAATGCATTGCTCATGTCAAAAAAAGAATAATCATATTACTCAGAAAAAGCTGCATCTAGATAAGTCGAAATAAGCAAGAGCATTTCTGGAGTGTTTTATAAACTTTTGCTGTGCTTATTAAACAAATATATTTTCTATAAAGCTGCAATATGGTTAAACTCAAAATTATCTTAGTAAATGAAAGCTCTGAAGTCTTGTTTGTAGACTTACTTCAGCCATTAACTTTTAATATTAATGCCTTGTAGTTCCTGCATCCATACAGGTAGTATTTAAGTCACTTTTAAAGACAATGATTATGACTGACAGCTACTGAGCTACTATGGTTTACTAAGTTGCTGCCTGCCAGCTGAGCCACAGTAGTCCACTATATGATGGTTTTCAGCCTGGCCCAGGTGCAAAGTAAAATGACACTGCTAGTGTGTTTTATTTCACACAGGGGGATGGGAAGGGAAGGAAGAAGGATGAACCTGGTAGAACCGATTCCTAGTAAAACTTAAACCAAACCATAACAAAACTGTTGTAAACTGCAGCTGTTAAATAGTTGCCTTTTGCTGAGGCTTAAAGGAATACCTTTACATTGAACAAGAACTACTACCAGATAGAGACAAAACCCATCTCTTCCTCTACCTTTCTTCCTTTTCATAGCACTGATATGCTATAAGGAAATCAGCAGTAAGTTTAGAGGCTGGGATTTTATTTTTAACTACTGTCATTACCATTAAACCAGCAGACAATGGGTGGATATATATGTTGGTAGAATGGAAGAAGGAAACAGAAGAAATCTTGAAGATGTTTTTCTCTTCTGTAAACCCTTCATAATTCCGCTGTTTGAGCCTATTTTTCTTCTACAGAACTTCAAAGGGATGATTTTCAAAAAACTTTCTAGAGAAATCTGCTGGGAGAAATTAGGACTTTGCTAAAGCTATTTCCAAATACTTCCTTGCTCAGCAGCTACTTTTTTCTGTTTTGCCCCATCAGGTATGGTATTGACACAAGTCACTGAGTTCCATGTGTGCTTATGGGCAACAAATCTCTTGAAAAGTTTAAGGGGTCCTGACAACATTCAAAGTCTCCTCTGGTCTTTTATTGCAGAATACCACAGGGCTTTTCTGTTGGTAGTATTTTGGACTATCAGACAGAACACATTTACAGGTTCTCTCTTGTAGGGTGGGAAGAAATGGTAGCTTTAGCCTGCAAGTAAACATATATGAGATAAAATAGGGTTTTGTGTGGTTCTTCCAGACAGAAATTCTGTTTACACAGTTGTCTGCAGCTGTAAGGAGTGTCTCAAACCCATAGCTCTCAGTCCTGGGTTCCTTTACTCTTGGTCTAACTGCTACCATTTTTGGATGATAATGTATGCTATTTTTATTAATATCAACCTCTGAAAAACTGCTACAGAGCTTAAAAATACTTAAACTTATTGTCAGTGTACATAACACAACCAGGAAACCCACATAGTACTAAGTTTCTGGCCTTGATAAACAGTCAGCAAGTGATTATTACTGACATTCCTTCAAGTTAAGGCTCAAACTTAATTGGATTGACAAACCTTTTCTTTTTTCTGTTCAGCCACACCTTTTCTAGCATAAATCAGACTGAGTTTCTCTTGGTCCTTCAAGAAACGTCTCCGCAGTCTTAGAATTTCTGCTCGTTCTTCTATACCTAGGGAATATGCAATCATGTCCACAGATTTTCCTTTCTCAACTAAACTTGAGATGTAAGGCAAGAGTATCATATAATAACAAATACCATCTTTATATTTACTAGCTGATCAGTTAGTCTCCTAAGTTTCATATCCAACAGCTCAACGCAGGGCCTTTCAACAAGACAGCAAATTAAAACAAATTAAGTTGTCCTTGGGAAAAGAGGTAATAAGTATTTATATAAAAGCTTTAAGCACGTGGATTAGGTATAAGGGTCAAACTATTGTACTGGGAAAGGCACTAAAATTCATAAACAAATTTGCCCCATATGACAGATTTATTTTAAGCTCTCAAAGGCAAGTATGGCATTTGCACCACATTCCATAAAGTATACAGCTCCCTACATAAAGGAGATGCTTTATTTATTTTCAGAGATTGGGTTTTTTCACTGTCACTGGATCAACCTCTGCTCAGGACAGTCATGGAGAACAGACACTTTACAGACTGTTCATTTCAGTCCATTTCCTAGGAAAGAAGAGTAAGTAAACAAAAAAATTACCACTGTAACTGGTATCTTCCTGGTAGAAGACCAGGGACTGACTGGAAGGTAGACTGAACTCTCTCTTTCTGTAGTTCAGCATTGTCCATTCAAAACTGCCCTGGAACACCTCTCGAGTATTGAAGGGGTTACTCTTTATAGCTCTCTGCCTGAACTCTTACCTCTCATCCTTCCAGTCAAAATTTTAATGACAAGGCAGGGAAGGATGAAATGGGGAGGAAATGGGTAGAAGGAGCCTAAGCCATTCCAGAACAGTGTTGATATTTTTCAGTTATTGACTGGATGGATGAAGAAGCATACTCAAAAAAAAAGCTGGTAGTTGTAATGCCAGATTGCAATCTGTTGCAGATAGTGTCAGCACAGCTGAAATGGTTTGGAAAAAAGATGTTTAAAGAAATCTCTCCTTGAAAGAGATAAGCAGTTAAATTTAAAACAGAAGGGACAGAACTGTCTGACAGTCATGCTACAGTCATCTTAGGGAGATGTAGGAATGCAAAGATCACATCATCTGTTTTTTTTATCTAGTCAGTTCTTTCATCTAGCACGATACAGTTTTGCAATTCCTAGCACAATTTTAGCTTTTTGCCACATGTTATGTATCGCCACACATTTCTGGAAGCAAAATCTCTCAAGTTGAACCTCAATCAGAATGTCTCAAAGATAATGGACTGCCAGTCAAATAACTGATAAAGATGGTCCATAAAAATATAATATTTATATAGAAATTGCATCATAAGGCTTACAGACCTTTAGTTTTGTGGTCCACCTCATCTCCAGGCAAACCCAACTTTTTTTTCCCAAAATCTGTCCCCACTGGTTTGTATGTTGCTTGTTTAAATTTTTCACTCCTTTTGTTAACTAACAGCATGGATGAAGACAAGGATACAGAGGATGAAGGAACTGTATACTCTGCCAATGTGTCAATGCTGCTTCCAGTTAGCCAGTTAAAAGAACTTCTACCACCTATAAAAAGAAATTGTAAAAGAGCTGTAATATGTCCAAATATAAACCAGCTGAAAACATCCATGTAATTTCCAGTGTGTATGGGCAGAACAGATTTCAAGCTGTCAGGTAAGAAACAAACTTCTTTTACATCAGGCAGAACATAAAATATATATGAGACTAATAATGTGAATGCATGTTTTTTCTCATAATGCAAAAGAAAAGACGACCTCGAAAAAGTATTAAATGCATTTATGCTTTTACATTAAAAATTCATACTCAACAGGAATGAAGAAAATGATATCATTCCTATCGCTAAGAAGAACATTTCAGAAGACACTGGTCTGGACTTACTGGCATGCTGTGTAGGGGTAAATTCATATTGCTGTTGGGTAGCCCTCACTTGATCACTGACTGACCCAGCAGCAGAAAGGGATCTTTCTTGTGATAAATTCCTGTGGATACTCTGAGAAGCTTGAGTCTCCACAAACATAGGTGTGAGCACAGTACTTCGATAACGCCAGCTGGAATCAATTACAAAGTCCTAGGAACACAAAAAGATTTTAATAAGAACAGTAAGAATGGAGGCTTTTTGCCTTCCTTAAGGCAGGATAGCAGAAATAGAAGTACAGAATTTAAAACATCATCCCAGGTACAGGGACATAACTTGTCTCTAAAAGAACCAAACACATAAAAGTACTTCATAGGTCAGCAAAAAAGCTCACTTATTTGGACTGGTCAGCTGAGGACTCATTTACAGCTCTTGTACTAGCATTCCTGTTTCTTCACAATTTTTCCTCCACCTTATGGCGCTTCTCTCCACTATCCTCTTTTTTAAGTATTTAATTACTGTACACATCAGTCACACTTGGTATATATTATTTTAATTAAATCTTTTTTTGAAAGGAAAGCAAAATTATTTGCCCTACAAAATCATCAAACTTCTGCTACTGTGCATAATGCATGACTGTTGCAGCTGTTAACTATGGAGTACAAAACACACTTTTGAAAAATCTCCTTCACTATGCCATTCTTGTCCAAGTGGTAACTACCTTAAGGAATGGAATTTGTCACACGGTTGCACACAGGATAACACATTTCAATTCACCTGAAATTTGCATTCAGAGAGTGGATGCTCAAATATTTTTCTGGAATAATCTGGGCTCTTGCTAGTCATTTCAAGCAGGAAATTTGTGATTAGATTCAAGTACTGTGTTTCAATCTTGGCAGAATATAAAGAATTTAACAATGCCAGCATGCGATCAAGAATATTTGCAGGTAACCTTGTCTCGTCACTCCAAAAATTCCTAACAGTTAATCTGTAAAGGCAAGGAATAAAGTCATTCTTGGTTATCCGCAAACAGAAAAAACAACACTATCAGAAAAGTAAATTTTAAAAGCCACAATAAGATTGTAACGTCTTCAACTAACCCTTTCATGCCATGGATCTTCCATTAAATTATACCAAACTCCTCATTCGTCTACCACGCTTTATGTCATTGGACTGATATTAAAGGTTTACTCTGAAAAAATTATTTCTGTTAAGTTGTTTTCCTCTTGAGAAGTGCTAGGGGTGGATAAGCACAGAGATCTCCTATCTTCTGCTTCATCGAAAAATTTTTAAAAAACCAACATCCTCCAACACTGAATTTATTTTTGTGTGTCTGTGTACAGTGAGGGCCACCCTGTTGTTAAACTCCAGAACATTAACACAGAATTAAGTCTAACATATTGGAACAACTTCTCCATGGCTCAGGAGTTTGTTCAAAAGCTCCATACTTTACTTAACTTTGGTATAACACCATAGGACACAATTTTGTAAATTAACTTATTGGAAGGAAATAATGTTACCTCACTGTTACTCTCTGATATTAAAATACTTAAACCTCTAAGGATCAACTCTTGCGTGATAAACACAGCAATTTAGGGATTTGTTATTTCAGTCAGTCATCACAAGACTGTTTACTCACTGCAGTTCGGTATTCTCATCAATCAGTCCTTGAAGCAGGATTTCTTTTGCCAGTTTGAGTATTTCCTGAGAATCATCATCTGCTTGGCTTTCTGGATCACTGATGTTAGGAGAAAAATGTCTCTTAATGACTTCTCTCAAACAATCCGTAATAAAATAAGAGGATGAGGATGGTAGGAGAAAAGGAAGAACATGCCATTCTTACAAAAAACCCAACTTGGCATGACAATAGTGCATTTTTTTCATAATGTGAAGGTCTTCATTGCCAAAAATGTCTTGTCTCTCCACTACTTAGAAAAGTAAATACCAGAAAGCTAAATAATGGATGTTAGGCATTTATTATAAAGGCCAAACTGAAGTGATTCTGAGTTTGCAAGGTTAAAATTCAGAAAAAGGCAGAGAATTAGCTTTTCCCAAGTGACATTGGAGTAAAAATTGCCTGCACTTTCTCTTCACAATAATTATCCATTTAAACAGTTATCTTGGGAAAAGCATATCATAGAACCCAACTAAGTTAGATGATTCAACAGCAACCTACTTGTCAAACTGAGTACATGCCTGTTCCCTATTCTAGGGGGGTCAAATAGAAAGAACATCTTCATACTACCAGACTGAAGGGATACAGATCATGCCAAAGTGCCTTGATACACTTTCTACCTACAAGCAAATTTCTTTAGTGTACAATTCTTACTAGTTACAAATTCTGGCAACAAGAAAAAAAAAAAAAAGGAATATCAGAGCTAAAACCCCTTATGCCATCATGTTGTGGTGATGCAACATCCTAGTTCTGGGCTAAAGTTCAGGTCTAAGTCTTTGCCCCTTAATGGAAGTCACAGAATTGCCTCCAAAGGCCAGAATTACTTAGGCAAATCACAGGCTCTGTTCTGAGAACTGGGAAAATCCCGCACAGAGGGACATGAAGTTGGAAGACAATGTTACAAGCACTTCGACACTGCCTGTGACAAACCACTGAAAGACAACATCTGCAGTGAATACATACCTGTAGTTATCATAAATCCACATCAGAATATCATACATGCGCTGTCGACATATTACAGAAGGGTGAGAAGTGAACCCTGTCACTCCAGGAAGAAGTTCTTTAAGTTCTAGTGGTTTTAGTTTAGCCAGCATCTTGTACACTATATCCAAACAAACGGTTTGCCTTTCATCATCCCTAAAAAGAGAAAAAAAAAAAAAAAAGTTACATTGCTTTTCTCTTCACTGCTACACACAGAACCAGAAGATCAATTTAGGTTTTATCAATCATTTTGGTTTTGCATTAAGAGCTTTAGGCAAATACTTCTGAGTTCAATCTAAGAGTAAGAATATAACTAAACCAATACATACTACAGAAATTCAATTCCCAGTGGTGTTTCACCTTACCGCTATTTAGGGGTCTTTGGCAGTCAGCTAACCATCTTAATACTTAACTCCTAGATTCCATTAGCTCGAACTAGGAGAGCAGTGAACAAATAGTGAACATGAATTATAGATGCTTCTGAACCTAAAAATGTCATGGCCAGCACAGAAAATATTGCCAAGAAGTTTATGCATCCACATTTGTAATCACATGACCACTCACCTATGATTCATGATCTGGATAAAGTCTTTACTCTTTAGCTGCAAGTAGAGATCAGGTATTTCTTCTGCCCGGCACATTATGACTTCCAGACAGTACGTTTTCATCACACCATGAAGTTTGGGTATCAAAAAGAATACTGCATTCATAAACCTTCACATAACCAGAAGGCCAAAAAGAAAGGCAAATTATTTTTTCTTATTCCTCTTGATCTACAATGAACATACCATGTAAAACACGACATACCTGTCAGCAAGAGGTGGATAATTCTTAACAACTTTATTCAAGCATTGAATAAACTTATCCTGTTGGGAGTTCTGATGATGTTTTAACTGTCTTATGATGCATTCATAAACTGGATCTTCAAGTACCTGAAAATGAGAAAGACAGTAAGACATAACCACCTCAATGACACATAGTTCTGCTGCTGTACTGTTTGATTCTAGGGCATTTCACTGGGTAAGATCCACCCACCTCATCTTGACATTTATGGTGCCTCATGGCTGCTGTACAGCTATGCCTGGCTGAAACACGTAATTGCCTGCTTAAACAATACATCCGTGAGCTTCCTTGGATTGGTTTGGAACCAACGCCTTAATTTTGAAATACAAGTTGCTTAGTATGCTTACATAAATAATAATTAGCTTCTTATTTGGTATGGCAGATTTCCAATTAATGAATGTAAAAAATAGAGACATTTTTAGTGAAAAGGTGAAAAATAATCAGCAAACTTTACTTAATGTCAATGAAATAAGCTTTGTATAACATAAACTTTATGCACCATCTTTGCTCATTTATTCAAAATACTGCGTATAATGGAACTTGGAAGACTGAAAGAGAAGACTGCAAGAATTCAGTTTATGAAATATGGTCTACAAACTGTGAAAGAACAACCAGAATGCAATTAAGTGGGGAAAGAAGTAAGAACAGTAGAGAGACAAGTAAGAATAACCTACAAGGTCAGACTATCAATCCACCTAGGTATCAATCCATCTTGGTATTTTTGTCTCCAAGAGCAGCTGCAGAATGATATTTAGGGGGAGCACATGAGCTTGGCTGCATTTTGTTCTCCTTTTCTCTCATACAACCCAACGTGCACCTGGCATTAGATGAGGGATCTTAGAGCGTGCCTTGGTGTCTATGGTCTTTAAAACCTGTTCATAGATTTTCTTGTGCATGAATTTGCCAAATTTCTCCTTGATGCTACTTATCCCTAGAACCTCTTCTGGCAACAAATTCCAGAAGTTCACTAACTGTTGTGTAAATAAGTACTTCTAGCATCTGTCTCAAACTGATTTCTGTTATCATCAAGCACTGTCTCCTAGTTCTAGTAGTGTAGGATTTGGTGAGTAACAGTTTTGCATTCACCGTATTCACTACCTAGAAAATAACTGGATCCAAAATTAAATACAATACCTTTAAATTTTACATCAAAACTTACAAGTTATTAAGCATCTGCGGACACAGATATTCAAAAGGTAGCCCCAAAACGCCAACCTTGTTGGTTTGGGTTTTTTTCCTTAAACACACACCCAAACAAAACCACGAATCAAAAAACTTTAAATGTACCATACCAGTGTTGCGGGTTGGCAAAAGCTGAACAATGCCTCAGAAAAGAGATCATTCTCTGTAAGCTCCAAAACAGGGCAAAAACTGCATTTAATCTGCTCTCAAATTCTTTTCCTCTTGAGTTAATAGTTTAAACCCTTAACTCAATCTCTTGGACAAAGACTATTGAGTTTTAGATACATTCATTTTTGGAGCTGAACTAAGCAGTCATACAAAAGTACACAGAATTAAAACAGGAATGGTCAAATATGGGCAAATAGACAATACAGTTCACTTACATTTTCTCTCTCAGCAATATATTGAAGAGCAAGTCCCAGCACTTCTGCTGCAGCTGCATAAACTTCTTTATACTTTAGTAAGCCCATGTTGCTGATCAAAGCCTGAAAATACCTAACACAAAAAGTAGACTTCTTGTAAGCCACTACTCCAGGATCCAATTTTAAACTGAAACAAAAAACTCACCTGAGCTGCCTAGGGAAACAGTGACGGCTTTTAGAAGAACTGAATACAGCACAACATGGATTTCCACCTGCAGCATCTCAAATCTCTGCTTTGGCAATTCCTGACTCTGTTAATTCACACTAAACTGCAACCCTGAAGCCCACTGTAAAAAAGCTTACACAGAATCACAGAATAGCCTTGGTTGGAAGAGACCTGTAAGATCATCAAGTCCAACCATTAACTCAGCACTGCCAAACTCCCCTCTAAACCATGCCCCTCAGAACCTCATCTACACGTTTCTTGAATACCTCCAGGGATGGCGACTCCACCACTGCCCTGAGCAGCCTGTTCCAATGCCCGACAACCCTTTTGGTGAAAATTTTTTCCCTAATATTTAACCTAAACTTCCCCTGGCACAACTTGAGGCCATTACCCCTTGTCCTATCACTGTTACCCAGGAGAAGAGACTGACCCCTGCCTCAATTACACCCTCCTTTCAGGTAGTTGTAGAGAGCAATGAGGTCTCCCTTCAGCCTCCTCCAGACCAAACCACCCCAGTTTCCTCAGCCACTTCTCATCAGACTTGTGCTCGAGGCCCTTCACCAGCTTTGTTGTTCTTCTCTGGACATGCTCCAGCAGCTCAGTGTCCTTCTTGTAGTGAGTGGCTCAAAACTGAACACAGTATTCGAGGTGCGGCCTCACCAGTGCCAAGTATAGAGGGACAATTACTTCCCTAGTCCTGCTGATACTTCCACACTATTTCTGATACAAGCCAGGATGTTGTTGGCTTTCTTGGCCACCTGGGCACACTGCTGGGTCATATTCAGTCAGCTGTTGACCAGCACCCCCAGGTCCTTTTCCGCCAGGCAGCTTTCCAGCCACTCTTCCCCAGGCCTGTAGCACTGCATGGGGTTGTTGTGACTGAAGTGCAGGACCCAGCACTTGGCCTTACTGAATCTCATATAATTGGCCTCGACCCATTGATCTAGCCTGTCCAGGTCCCTCTGCAGAGCCTTCCTACCCTCAGGCAGATCAACACTCCCACCCAACTTGGTGTCATCTGCAAACTTACTGAGGGTGCGGTCAATCCCCTCGTCCAAATCATTGATAAAGATATTAAACAAGACTGGCCCCAGCACTGAGCCCTGGGGAACAGCACTTGTTACTGGCCTCCAACTGGATTTAACTCCGTTCACCATGACTCTCTAGGCCTGGCCAGCCAGCCAATTTTTAACCCAGTGAAGAGTCCACTTGTCTAAGCCATGAGCTGCCAGCTTCTCTGCGGTTTGCATCTAGAAAAGCATTACATCTGACAGACAATCGCAAAGGGACAAATGATTTCAATGAACGAGCAATACAGCCCCCATGCTTCATGCTGACCAGTTAGACTTGCTCTCTTTGTCTTAAGCTTTTATCAAAATCATTCTTCAAAAAGCTATACTTCTCACCTGACACGATCTACTTCACACTTTGGGTCAAAGGGAGGCAAATTGTTAGCAAGAACAATTCCCAGCAGCTGAATTCCCACCGAATTGTCCTTTGTATCAGAGTCTCCACTAGAAAATTTTTCAAATATTAAACTGTTGGATAAAAACATAAAAGTAATGATATACATGAAAAACCCAAAATAGACACACCATAAATCACTCGCTCTCTGTGTAAATACAGATATACACATGCATACAACTCATCAAAACCAACAGAAAGTATGTATATATGCATATACACTCCCACCAAAACCAGGAGAAAGCATATATTCAGAAAGAAGGAAGTATTTAGTTTCAATGAACAAATCTTTGGGGAAAAAAAAAAAAAAAGACTGTAAACCCACACAAATTCTCTGCAACAAGTGCAGCTGAATTTACCTTTTAATCTCCCTTGTTCACTTGTACTCTTGAAATACTGATAAAAGAAAGCAATTGTCTAAATGCTTACCTGTAAGGTATGGAGAGACAGTTCTTCCAACACTCTATAACTGTCTTTATAATTTCCAGATTGTGTCTGAACACACCTCTTTTTTGGTGAAAGGCATTCTTCATCAAGAATTCAAGCAATCTGTTAGCTAAAATCTCATCCTTAATATTACCCTACAATTAATAAGAGCAAAAATAAACAGTGATGCCAACACAAAGGTATATATTGTTTTATGAAAGCAAGCAAATAAGCTACTTTTGAAGTTAATATCTAGAAGAAACAGTGGACTTGCATAGAAAATTATTGTAAGCGCATAATAAACTCACTCATTCCTTACCAAATAGTCACAATAATAAAAATAAATTTCACATTTCCTTACTTTGGGACTGGCTACACTTGTCCAGGATAGGAGAGTAACTACTATTTCCACTACCATGTAATGAATCCCTTCACCTCCATTATTCCCAGAAACCACAAGCTGCAGCAATGGACCAAGCCACTGCTTCGCATAAGGTCGGAAAACCTATGGGAAACAGGAGAATCAGTGATCAGTTACGAACCAGCCAACTATTCAATAACCTGTTCAAAAATCATTACAGGTAAGACTGCTAAATCAATTTCTTATGACTTCGCTTAGCCTCTGAAGCAACAACCACAAAAATGTTAAAATAACTTTGAAACAGAAAGTATCCATAACTACATTCCTCACTTCTGCTTAGAAACCTTTAACCAAGTATTCACATAAAATTAATTATTTCACTAGTGTCCACATAATACATCTCTCACACAGAAAATCTGCCCCTAAAGGATTTGAAAGCATACACCATTCATCTCCCCTTCTATTTCAGAAAGCTTTACTATGAAAGCAGCATTAAGTGGGTGTTAAAGCTTCTCAAATTAATTCTCAAATTGAGCCTTTTTGTATTTAGGATTTGGAATATTTCAGACAGAAACATTGTAATTTAAAATCGCTGTATGAAATAGGATGAGAATGTTTTACCCAAGAATGAAACCTGGAAAATGTTTCTTCTCAGGCAAAGACACATTATGCTATCTTACCTTTCTGCAATCAGCACATCATTTAGCTCTAAAGGTTTCCCTAAGTCTCATCTATGACCATTAAAAAACCATTGTATTTGCTTCTTCAAACATAGCAAACAATAGTCAGCCATATCTCTTGCTCAGTATGAATGAATCAATTACTTATAGTTTACTGAAGACACATACTGTGGACACTCAAATGTATTACATTCATAATACTGGCTGGCGCTATCTGGAATTTTGGGCTATGAATACACTCTTATCACGGCAAACTACTCAATTTGAATGCCCCAAAAGTCTCAGCTGATGAAATATTTTACTCCACAAGAGTTACACAGTTAATATTATAAAACAACCTGTTATGTTAACAAAAAAAATACAACAAAAAAAAATTACTCACATCTTCAGTATTAACAATAAGTTTTGCTATGAAGAGGCGAATATTTAGTGGTACTGATGGGTTTCCTAATTTGCCATGCAGAAATTTCATCCAAAGAGGCAGATCTACTGGAACCGTCCCCTGAAATTTAAGAGATGAGCAAAAATCCAATCACTTCTTGGATCAAATAGGCTTACCAAGCCAAAAAGCCCCCAGCTGGAGCCACGTAGGTCTCATTATAATATAGCCATGAAAATGAATAAATGAAAGGATTCAATCATGACACCCTTTTCTTGGCATAATCAGTGAAAAAAATGCCAACTTTTTGGTTAATACTGGCCTCTTCCACTTTGGGTGTGATCTGGTTCCTCTGCATGTGTTTAATCAGTGTGGTCATAGAAGCCATACATTCGTGTTGGTTGAGTTCATCCATTTCCAGTTCCATTTCATCATTTAAAATCACGTATTCTGGGGGGTCCTGAAAAAAAGTTTTACTCTCGTCTCTTAAGTCACGATAATGCCATAGGTCATTCTGATCTTACAGATTTGACTATATGCTCAGTGTGCACAAGAGAGAATACATCTAATGTGTGGCTCAAACAGACACCTCCCAAATATGTGTAACAGTTGTGCACATCTTTTACTTTCTGTGCCAACAGATGTCAACTTCATGTTACTCTGACTTTACTACCTGACAGGATAGGTGTGGCAACTGCTAGAAGCAGGAAGAGTTAGCTGAACCTCACAGAAATTATTTCACTTCAAAGAATGCCTTAACATCTTCCACAGGGGGAAAGCCCGTTTTTTATGGATGTGTTGTTTCACACTGAGTAGCAACCACCCTTATGCTACACAGAATATATCACAAAAGAAAATTGTTTATAGCTGGAAGTTACAACATTACTACACAAAGCAGATAGAAAGTACATTTCTGCTTAACTTCACTGCAGCTAAAACACTTCCTTGCTTCGAAACATGGAAACAGTTTATCTGTACTAATGTTACCAGTTATTTTGACAGATTTAGTCTTCACTGTCTATGATACTTTTACAAGCTTTCTTTCTGTTTTATAGCAAGTATCTATCCTATCAGTATTACTGTTGATGAGACACCTCTTGATAGCAGAAGGAACACAACTTCAAGTCTTGGAAGATATGAAATACTGTTTTTACAAAAGCAACAGTTAAATATAAGGTGGCACAACAGAGATACAGAAATAAGGTGTTTGAACATTCATTCCATGCATTTGAATCAACCAGCTTGGTTAAGTGCCTTCAAACACTAAAAGAAGAGGGAAATGAGGAAATTGGGTGCCTAACAGCAAAACACAATCATCCTAGGATACTTCTGAGTGTCACAAGCCACCTTTTTACAACTCAGACTGGACTTCAGTCACATTACTCAACTTTAGAAACCCAAGGTAAGGCATTGCTTTTATGCAACTGTAGAGAGTGAAGAGAGGGAAGAAGAAAAATGACTGACAGAACACAAGTCAAGTCCCCTCCCTCATTTTCTGGAGGAACCCATTCTCAGTCAATGAGAATAAATACAGGAGACCAGAAATTTCTTACTCATAAACATGTGCAATTGCTAAAAAGTATAAAACTTTTCTTCCTCACAGCACATAAGTCACTGAATTACCTTTCTCCTGAAACGAGCACTGCTAGCTGTAACATCTTGGGAGCTATAAGAAAAACCTTGGACTCCAGTAGAAAAATCAAACTGACTCATTTCCTCACTCAAACTGCTATCCATCATGTATGATGCAGAAGCTAAATACTTGGGTTCATCTAAATAGGAAAAAGAATAGACCATTAATCAAGGTAATCACAAGAAACAAGCATTTATTGGCCACTAAAATTTGAGGTTGGGTGGGAATCAATTGATTAGACGAAATATGCTGAATGCTTTTATTTGTTCCTGCTACTGTAGAAGCCAATTAGCAATACATTAATGAACACTGTGTGAAAAGTAAGAAGGCATTTTTTTCATTGTCATAAATGACTTACATACCCTGCTCACCATTCCCTGCATCTCTGGCCTCCTTTCTAATAGCAATGTACCGCTTCTGCCTTTCCAGAGGCACCTAAACAGCAAGAAATAAAGTTTGAAATTTTTTTTTTCTAATTTACCATTTATTTACAATTATGTATTTACAGTACTACCAAAAAATTATCAAAACCATTTAACATGAATGGAAATCCCATGTTGTAAATTATTATAATTAATGCTACAGAACAACAGCTAAATTACTTATTCCTACAGCTGCTCATTACCAGAGTAAGTGCACTAAAAATTTTATTAAAGTTACACGGACTGCAGGTGCATTCTAAGTTTCAAGTCTGGATTTCCCTCAGAAAAATGTATTTTAAAACATTACAGGAATACTCCATTCTTTATTCCCTACAGAATCCTTTTTCTCTGTGTGTGAGAATTGACCCGGTCTGCTGTGACTACACTGTTAAAGCCATAGTTATTTTTTACTTAGGAACACAACAGCCCAGAAATTCCACTCACCTCAATTTCTACAGGAAACGTATACTGGCGCTTCAGGTCTATCAAATTTTCAAAAATCAGCAAGTTCTGAAAACCAAAGCATGTTTGGAAATACCAAAATTATAATGCTGCACACAATAACAATTGCTCTGAACATATTTTATTTTTTCTTAAAGAACAACAGATCAACATACATTATAGAAAACACGGCATGTTTGCTCCCCTAGATCAATACTTTAAGAAAATTTTGCTATTCAACTGCTCAAGAATTCACAGCATGGACAATGTGCTCTGTAAAGAGGGTCTCTCTTATTCAAGTATATTCCAAGCACTGGAGAACTTAATTTTTTTTTTTTTTTCCCCCTCATATTTTAGAAAATTGATTGAATGTGGAGGGAAAACAGGGTAAACGTATCACTACTTCACCCATTTCCAAAAGACAGTAAAACCTTAATCAGCAATTCAAATTGCATGAAGAATGCAAGCAAGTCGGGTATGACTCCTTCTATTGCCTCACTGGGTGGTTTGTTAATATAATTGCATGCAATTCAGGTTTGATTATTTGATTTATTGCAAGCAGGTGAAATCACTTCTGTCTCGTGCTCTAGAAGCTTTCCAACAGCAACAACAGCTTCTTACCTTTTCCGATTTTTCTGTAAAAAGAAAGCCTTGATAAAATTTACTTTCAGTGAAGACACAACTGATAACAGCAATAGCACAATTATATGCTGCGCAGTGATACTGTCTCCTTTTCTCCAACAGCTGACTTTCTCCTGCCATGTTTTCTGTAAATGCATCATAGCATGACCTTAAAATACAAACAGGCAAGAAAACACCATCAGAAGTGTTTTTTCAAGAAGCAGAGGAAAGGCCTCAGTTAGAGACCAGTGCCATTTATAGATCTCCTGCAAATCATAGCTAAGAAATTCTTTAAATTCCTCATACAACATAGTAGTTTAAAATAAAATTAAAACAAAACAAAACAAAAATATCAAACTAATTCAGACATTTTTTTCAGAATATTAAACAAATTAAATAATATTAATTAGCATACATATATTCAGTATACATCTTTTGTTCCCCTTTGCATTGGTGATTAAACCATATCACAACTACTGGGTGTGCTGCTATATTATGAAATGAAAATGAAAATCCATTTCAACCTCCCACCAATCATATAAATACCTATCTTACAACACAGAACCATACTCTACATAACAGTCTAAGCACACTGAAACTGAAATTGTGAAAACACAAATTAAAGGCTAAGAATAATATCGAAAAGCAAAAATAAAAGCACAAACTTAACCAATAGGAAAAAAATGGGGAAAAAAAGGAGGCAAAAGCTATCCTGACACAGGATCATAGTCTGAGCTAGTGATCATTCTGTCAATCCAAATTCAATATTGTGTATTCCATTTAAAATCAAAAAGGTACATCACAGATTACATTTACCCTTGAACAAATCAATCTTGTCATTTATATGGCATACATAAAGTGTATTAGCCCAAAACCTAATTAGAAATTAAAAGGAAACAAAAGAAATAATAGTCTTACTTTATTAGTGTCTTGGTAAGTTCATTTCCTTCTACACTCATGGAGCCACAGTAAGCTTGGTTAATTTTGGAATCCTTGGAGTAAACATCCTCTTTTGAAAGACGCACATACATCACTTCTAGCAGCTTGTAATATCCCATTTTCTTAGTGACTTGTGTATCAAAAGTATATTCATTGGACTGGAAACAAATAAACAAAACCTCACAAAGATGTTTCCTGGATCCTGCTCTTCCTAAGTAGACCCATGGTTATTCTAATTTCTACTAAACAGTCTTCAGCTTACTTTTACCTTCTAAAACAGAGAAAAGAGCTGATGGTAGTAAAAGACTACCAGATTTTGAGTTTCCATGTAATACAGCTATCAAAATGATGCTGACCTGCTCTTTATCAGGTAAGATGTCTTAACTACATTTGGCCTAAATCATTATAGTGATACTGGAGTAAAATAAGCAGAATACCAAGTAATGGCTCAGACTCATCACACCTGTAAATAAAACATACATACCTGTCACCATACTGGGTTTCATTCATGAGTTTCTTGCACCTAACTTTGGTGCCAATGTTTACAGCAACAGAAACACAGTGGGGGCGACTCTACACAAGTCTTGGTTTTAGCATTTTATTTTCAATAACTATTACTAAATTTGAATCATTTCAGCAGCTTGTTTGTCCTGCTGCCTTTAAACAGCTGCATCAGGGAAAACACAGGAGTGCAGAACCACAGCAAGAGCAGACACCTCCACCAACAACACAATCATTGCATGTAACTACATCCTAAATTGGAGGATAGGTTGTAAAACAGAGAAAGGAAGATCTGTGCTCCTAATCCCTTGCTGAAGGATCTTTGCAATGATTAGAAGACACGTTTCTTTCTCTAGGAGTAACACAGCTAATTTAAGAGCTTTCATTATGGAGGTTGAATATCTCTCTCTTACAACATAGTAACAGGCTACAATTTTATACAGCTTTTATATTTCTAATTTAGAATGGGTGTTTGCTTTTCACAGAACTTCAGACCTCTGTAGATATACATAGATAACATTCCAGCTTTATTATTTATACACAGTAGATATGCAACAAATGTTAACTTCAAAGCAACAGTGTGTTGGGGAATAAAGAAAGGTTCCTCGCTAACAAACAAACTATGTTACTGGCACAAACTTCCGCTTCAAGATACAGAAAACTGGAAAGCAAATGGTTTCAATTGGTGTCCCACTCAAAGTTAAGCAAAATGCACATACCAACACCAGAATTTTATTAGGGTTTTTTAGGATTAGGGAAGATCTAAGTCATACCTTTGTAAACCTGGAATTAAGTGCATCCATAGCTTGTACTATAATCTTGCCAAAGAATTCTCTCAGTGCATCTAAGCTGCAGTGCCACAAGAGAGTGAGGAGGGAACGATCCATAAATGCTTGACAGGTAGTATTTGAAAGGTCTTCACTCTGGAACATTTTGTGAACCGTGTTCAACAGTATCACTTGTTTGTCAGTGGTGCTCCTAAATAAGACAGAAATCTCAAGATGAAAACACTTTTACCAGATTCCATTTATGTTTCAAAATTCCCTGACATTTAAAATTTTTATTATCTGTGTTCATACCCTCTTGGGTTATCATCTTCCAAGACATGCAAGATCAGGTTGAATCGCCACTTATTGTGGAGCTCTCCAAAGAAAATCTCAGCTTCTTACTCTGACAGATGGTAAACTTGTTTGTATATCTTTGTTAGTTTAATCCAAAAGCAATCATTAGCTTTTCTCAATCCCTTTTCACTGAACAACTTAAAAAAAAAAAATAGATTTCTCTGGTACCTGTGAAGGATGGGGGCAAACAAGGAAAAAAAAAGGAGGAGGCTTCACTGTTACCAGGTCCTTCTTTGGCCTATCAAGCGTTCCACTACCAGAACTGTTGTTCTGAATAATTTTACAGAAGCTAAAACTTCAGAAATGGGATTTGGGCCTAAGATAAATTACTTTGTCCAGGACATGCTCCAAAATAGTCACTACTTAATAGCCTATCACGAATTGGAATGTTTGGTTTGGAAGAGACCTAAGAACTCTTCTGTAGACAGAGCATATTTGTGTCTACAATTTACCACTCTGGAAACATTCAATTAAACGTGCTCTTGTGTTTTGAAAAGCGTTGAACAAAGTAATTCACATTCAGTTTAAGTGCTATCAACTTAAGTGATCCTGAGGTTATACAGGGATAGCAAATATAGGTATCACACACAATTACTATCTTCAATTGAGTTCTGCCAGAACATGCTGATTTACAGAAGGCTTTACAAAATTTGCCCAGGCTTTGGGAGTGTTATCTGGAAGTTGGTGCCACTCGTTCACACTTCAGAAATATTTTTGAAAAGTGAAGACAAAAGCAAAATCTGAAATAAAACTACTATGTAAAACTCTATTGTATAAATCATCACTACTACAAGGACAACGTAAAGGAAGCACATCTACTTCAGCAAAAATTCAATGAGACAATAGACCTAACTCACCTTCTAGAAATTCTTTTGAAGCTGGCTTGAAATAAGTCCTCCATGAAATGTCTGTGGTCCCTACAGAGGACTTCTGTCATCAGCTGCAATAACATTGGACTCTGAGACAATTCTAGTGCATCTAAAAACTGAAAAAAGAAGTAATGCATAAAATAAGGAGCCACACTGGATCAAATCAATTCCATCTAATTGTGTAATTATTTTTCAATACTGGTCAGAAGCAGATGCTCAGAAGGATATGTGTATTTAATATGTGTAAGTTAATGTGTAACTGTGAGTTAAACTTCTAGATAAAAACATAACTCAGAAACAGAAAAGCTGATTTCCTTATACCAACTGAAGGTATCCCTCTAATTCCAGACTCTGTGAAACATTATTCTAGGCTTCTAATTACTCATTAATTAAAAATACTGACCTTTTTAGTGCAGTCTACATAGTTATTGTGCTTCAAAGTTCCTTTGGGAAACTCATCTGACTTCATGGGAAAATTGAAAGCTACAAGTTGATCAAGAGCATTCTTAAGTTCATAAAGTTTTTCTCCAGTCAAATTAGTGAAGAACGGAAGAATTATCACTGCTTGGCCCTGAAGAAAAGAAAGCCAGTTTCACACTAAAACAATTATTCTCTAACTATGAAGCAAGCTGAATAGGACCACAAAATAATCAGCAGTTGCTGTGCTTACTGATTCAGTGGCTCAGGTGTACAGATAAAGATATGTTATGTGGCTGCTCATCTTCTAGGTGCTAGTTCAGAAAACAAGCTTTGGTCACTGCTGAGTGGGAGTTAAAAGCTAATTAGTATCTCATGGCTGACATGGCTATGAATAAGACCTCACTGTTCTTTTAAGCAAGCATCCAGTACCACACAAGTCACTGATTTAATGCACCACGTGGCAGATACATCAAGAGTACAAAACTGTTTAGCTAAAGATAGGCTAACAGAGCAGCAACTATGCAAAGCATAGTATAAGCAGAAAAAAAAGCATAAGCAGAAAATTTTTAATCTTCTAGTCCAAATGTTATGCTCCAGCATATTTTATAACTTCCATTTTCAGTATGCAGTACTTTACCTCCCTCTCCTGACCAAGCCATATACAGCAATTAATCCATCACTACTGGTCTCAGACTTGCAGACACAGACATTAAGATCATGGCAGACACTCGTAATTTGACATGTAGGAAATGTCAGTCCTTGCTAAAAGCCTGATTAGCTGTCACTTCTCAAAAGAACACTACAGACTTCTAAAGTATTTGCAACCGATGGTAACTTTTTTCCTAAAAATTACACGCCTTCCAGTAGCGCAAGAAAAAAAGGAGCACCTAAAATTAAGCACATCATCTGTGGTATTGCCTTCTGTCTGAAAAGCAAAAAGGATGATTTACAATTTTTATGATGTTGAACAGGAGACTAAAAAATGGAATTGATGTCCATGTTACTGTGCAAACCAAGGTAAAATTTAAGTTGAATAACAGGGAATTTCATGAAAGACTATCATTCTAATCTGGGGAGGTCAGCAAAACCACAGAAGTGAGCAATTTACCTTAAGATTTAAGCCTAAATCCTGATCAGTAAGTAGAGTGGTATAGGTATTAAAAACAGCTGTAAATGCTTCATGATTGGTATTGAAAGAAACTGAAGAGTCTATCTAGAACAACAAGAGAAACAAAAAAATTAGGATTAGTTTTTAAACTAGTCAAAGAGATCACTGTACTAATGACCAATAAAAAACCCATGAGCTATAGAATTGTTTACTTCCAAAAATACACTGATTTAACAGAAAGCATATGCAGAGTGATTTTGGTTTTAAAAGGACTATCAAAAAGAATTCTAAAAGCTCCTACTCAATACAAATAAAATCATTATGTTGGATATTTTCCAGTTCAAAAAAATATTAAACTGCTCCTCAAAGCCAGACTTCCCACTGGTCACTTCACTGCCAGCTAATACAGCAATACAGCTAACATTCTGTGTCCTAACACATGTCTTTAAACGAATTCAAGTTTAAAATAAATAATTAAAATCTTGATACATGATCTTGGTGTATATTTCTACACAGCTATTTTCATGAGTTCCTAAAAAACTCCAATAGGATAAAGTAGATAAATTAGGTTTTCAAAATAGAGAAAGAAAAAAAAAAAAAAAAAAAAAAGACCAAACCCCCAATGTAACAGAATTTAAAGGCCTTTGAAATAAAGATCTTTCTGCAGTCTGTTAACCTGGGTAGAACTCCTCCATTGTGACTTTCTGGATACCAACATGCCAAAGAACGTTATCAGATGCTGCTCAGTTTCAAAGTTTACTCTCTGCACTTGTACCAATTCTCCAGAAGGAAAAAAGGCAGCTGAAACATGAGAGCAGTTAAAAAAAAAGGGGGGGAGGGAGGCAGAAATGAGCAAAACTTAGTAATTTCTGACTGTCCGAATACTTTTTGTACTTTGCAAATAATAATAAAAAAAAAAAAGATCCTGGTACTCTCCAACTTGACTTCCCCTCGCACCCCGAAACACAAAACATTAGAATGAAATAGCAATTTTTTAAAACAAGATAGAATTCCTATAGAATTAGAAAAGTTACCTGATTTTATAAAGCAATGCATACCTGCAGAACTTTTGCCAGCAGGGTCAAGACTGCCATTTTGCTCTCAGGAGATGAACCTTTGGCCCACCAGCTGTCAAGCTTCTTCCAGTTTCTTAGTACAGCTGTGACCAGTTTTGCGCCTTGCTGCTTGCGTACGGTACGCTCCCTAAAGCTCTGATCTAACATGCCATTCAAAATGCTGCCAACCTGGGAGGAAAAGCAACAGGTAGATTCTTACATCTCAAATCAAAGGATGATAAGAGCTCTTCATTGGTACAGGCAATCATAAAAGAGCATCACAGATTCAGGAGAACTGAACACCTGAACTGAAAGTTAAAAGGTTTGTTGGTAAAAGAAAAAGAAGAAAACCCCTTCCATTTATGCTCCTCCTATCTGACTTACTATTTGTCCTAAAACCACCTAAGTTAGAAGCATCTTTCTCCTCTTTGAGTCTGTTGGAAAGCTAAGATTAGGATCTAAAATTAGAAGATCTTAATTCTATCCAACATCCTTAAATATAACTGTATTTAAAGGAAAGTAAATGCCTAATTAAGGAAATTTAAAATCCTATGCTGACATACCAGCAAACTTAAGTTCAATTTATTGTATCACACAGCAATGCTAGATTTGAATCTCAAAAAGATACAGGAGAAGTCTCTCTGCAGGAAATTAAAACCACACTTTTCAAAAACCAGAGACTTCTATTCAATTTACTTCTGTTTCATTCAGAGTACAATGCAGAAATTCCTTCCCATACCTTTTGTGTGAATATGGAGAAATAAATTATAATCCGGGATGACTCTAAAGATCAATACTTGAAAATTTTCGTTCATGTGAAGCTCAGAAACAGCACACATACTAACTTATTTGCATACATTTTGAAAAGAAACAAACTGTGACATACCAGATATGAACTAAGTATGCTTCAGTCTCTTTTCTTCACACTCTAAGACCTGACTAAAACTAATGGTTCACTGACTTCCAAACCTGAATTCTGCATTCTCCAATCAGCTAATAAACTGATGTTATCAGCCTCATGATTTCACGAGATTTAGATGGGGATAGTAAAATAAACCTTATCTTTTCTTGCCATACATCACAAATGCATAAAACTAAAGAAGAGATATCTTATCAAATGTAATCCATAATATATTTTTTTAAAAGTCAGGCAAAAAAGAACAGCAGATAGCAAACAACAGAAAAGTGTTTGTTTGATCAAATTTGGCCATTTACCTTAATTAAATTAATGGAGTTAAGACACTTAACACTATTGCCACATGTAGCTAGTGTAAATTAGTAGCCTATCATTTATCAGAGACACTTTAAAAAGTGTCTATTGTGGCATGCTCTGCACAGGAAACATTACAAATACATCAAAAGAACCAGCCTTTTAAAACATATATACATGTCTACAATCAAATTAAACAATATCTGGTATCATAAAAAATTATGCTCCCAATATTTTTAAAATGTTACTTGAGAGCCACACCTTTAAGTATAACATCTTGGATAAAAAAAATATCCAATTATTTTTAAAAGAATGATCTACTTTACTGAGCATCTTTTAAAACAACAGAGAAAGTGGACTTTTGATCTTTCTTTTTGACCCTTCTGTTTGTCAGAAGCACCAAAAGAAGGCTTCTCGATTATAACATGCTTCATTTGTGGACCTGAAAGTGAGCTCTACACTAGGAAGTACTGTGGACCAACACAAGAAAATCTGTTTACCAAAACAAGTGGTGCTGAGACTGAGTGCATGACATCTACCCTGTATTCATTTCAGGTTATGTGGGGTTGTGCATGTGCATGCATTTGTTTCTCTTTCATACTTTGACCTAGCTCTACTCCAGTCCTGTTGACTAAATGTCCGTTAGTGGTTGGAGCTCATTTTCGAGTTTAGTTTTCTCCAAAACAAATCCAGTCCGCGTGCTCTGGGACCACTCTACAATTAAAATCACAGCACAGTAAATGGTAACAATCAGACGTGCTTTGAAAGGACGTTCTTGATCTGAAGTACTATGCAAAAACATCCTGAAATTCCTAGATTTCAGGATAGGTAATAGGTAAGCACTTCCCATTCAGTTTGACATGAGATGACATCCAGCCTAAGTTATGTCAGGTTGCCAGAGATCATGAAGGTAGCAGCACTAGGAGCCTGCAGGCCATGACAAAAAACCCCAACAAACTATCAATGCAATGCTGTCTGAAGTGCAATCAAATGCTTTTTTTCCCCCAGTACACACTCAGTTACATCTACCTGTGAGAACAAAAAGTGTTACTTCTAACACTGCCATTTGACTTGGTCCTTTAAAAGAAGTCTAATACCATTTGGGGATTGCTGACAGATGATTCCATAAGCTGGACTATGATCACATCCAGGTTTTTCAGCAGCTGTTGATTGATGGTTTCTGAGAACAGGCTGTAGAAATACTGTCCATGAGAGAAATTTATCAGGTTCTTCTGGGATGCTCCTGATAATGGCACAGATAACACAACTGTGTTCAACAGCAGACTTACTAGTTCCTCACACTGTGAAAATTAAGGTAAAGAGACAGAGTTATCTCTTTTATGTTACCAGAAGGCACAAAAATAAAACATAAACAAAATACTGAAATGCTCTTAACTACAACTGTCATTCAATTAAATCAAAGAACCCTTACAGTTCCTATATAGGATTATGAATAAAACATCAGTCTCATCTATACAGAAGATAGGTAGAAGACTATTGATGATGAGTATTACATGATGATTCAGTATTAAAACTGGAGAACTGTATCCTACCTGGTCATCAATAGCAAAGGCCAGCTGCAGGAGTCTATCAGCTAATCGCTTACTGCTGGTATCTAATGATGGAAGAGAGATCCTTTCACACCCAGGTGCAATACCTTTATAAACAACTGAAAGAAGCTTAGAGCCAACTGATAAGTGAGACCCTTCATCCTATGGAAATAAAAAAAAAACCCAAGTGATAATTAATACAAGCTGAAAAAAATAACATAAAGGCCTTCCAATCCACCTGTATAGCTAATGAAAACACTTGAACTTCAGGTCATTTTCTTATAAAGCGATGCAAATATACCATGACAAGATACCTTTCTAACTGAGGAACAAGATTTTAACCAGACAACCCTGTTACGTACAAAGTTGAGAACAAACTAATAATCACTTGAAAATCTTCAAAAGATTCTGATTGTTCTCCTGTTAGAACGGGTGGGCTGCAAAAGGTAAACCATGCAGCTCCTTGGATATCACCATCCTACAATCACAGCTCTAGCTTTTGTTTAGACATAGAAGATATATGGCTAACACCCCACAGAAATGAAGTATTTTTTTACTTGCTAAATATAGCCTTGATCACTAGTAGACAAATTCTCTCAGTCCTTGTGGCTGTTGCATAGCCCATTTTCCTTCAGTTGCTCAAAGTAAAATAGATTGACCACAATGAGAAACAGCAGAAAGAAGTCTTATGAGTAATATAGCCTAGACCGTCACTCCTCAATTGCTCTCCATCCTGATTTCCTGCAACTCAGAGCCACTATATTGCTTCTGACCAGCCAGAATGTATTCCTTTCCTAATTTCCCTCATCACTTTGAACGTTCTCCGTTTAAAAACTGTTGAAAAATGCCTCCTTTATAGGATAATAAATCCTAATTTTTTTGAGCTTTCAGTCTTGTGAAGCTCACTAAAAGGAAGTGTTAGGTAGATTCTGGTTGCCTCCAGGCCCTGGATATTGGAGATAGACAGACATAATTATGAAGATCACTCAAACCTCAGTATTGTGCTACTCTGATCTGTAGAATAAACATAAAACATTTATTTCTGATCCCATTCAACACCAGCTCTTCACTGTTGATCTCATTTTCCACAATTTCTTCATCTGATCTGTTCTCTGTTTTCATACTGGTCTTTTACACAGAAAAACTCTTTACTGTATAAACATATTCACCATTATTTTCTGGATAAACAATTACCTGATTGTGAAGAACAGAATGAAGCAGGCCAGACGTCTGGAGCTGCTTGCAGGCAGAAAGGACAGCACTAAACCTAACTTGATCAAAACGTGCATCTGAATTAAAGAGATCAACAGAACAAAGGTCCTCAAGGCTAATGAGAAAAGAGAAGCAATAACATTACATTAGTGGGGAGCTCCATGTGCAATCATACAAAACATTATGTACTTTCAGTTTTTCATGGTGAGTGGCATTTGTTCTGTATTCTTGCTTACCAGAAAGCCCCTACGTACCTCTGCGGTGTGATTCTTTGTTTTATGCACAGTTTCAAAGATTCCTTATAGGGAGACTTCATCAAAGCTTTCATGAGTCTTATCGTGATATCTGGGAGATTTTTCATGACTTGCACATCAGCTGTGTTAAAGCCTACATGTGATGGATCACACACTGTCATCACCAGAAGCTCTATAAGACTTGCATTAAGCAGTTCCTTCTCAAGTAGCTAGAAAGAAGATAATATTAAATAAAAGCTTTATTTAAAAATTCACTTAGATTTCCCTATTTCATTCTTCATAACTTATCATTAGTCCTTCTACCTGAAATGAAACCAAACATGGAACAGTAACTATTCTCACTAAGCAACATTACCTTTCTCTGTGAAATGTCTTTCAATCAATCGTGCTAATACACAGAAATTAAGTATCTATAAAAATATACATAGGATATATGCTATCTCATCAAACTACAAATAAAAACTTTTAAGTCCACATAGGCCTGTTTCAGTCTTGATTATACACTCATAATCACCTTGCAATCCAGATATACACCTCTGTGCACACTATTAGAGATATACTGAAAACAAGACAGTCACAGTCTCAGAAATAAACTTGGCAGTGTAAATTCCTTAAGAGACTCATAAGTACTGTATTTTATAGAGTTAATTACAGTTTAGATTGAAAAGCTAAGCAAATGGAAAGATCTGAATATCTACACTGAATTCAAGAAAGAATTGCCACAATCTGCATTTCAAGCAGTTATTACTTTCACACATCAGGAGTCATACAGGAAATACCTATTGCAAGTACTCAATACAGAACAACCATCTTACTGTCAACATACAGGAATCTCGTAGTCAATATAAAACTGGAATATAGAGGAAATATTAATTCCTCTAATCAAAACTACATCACCCACTAAAATTCAACTGTGCAATATAATTCTTTTTGCTTATCTGCAAAGACCATAACAGTTTGCAACACTTAGTCATCAATTTAAACAACACTAAAGATTATGTTCTCCAGTGAACTAACCTCACAATGAAAAGACAAATCTTTAACCACATATATAATTTGTACCTTTTATCCACTACAGATTTCAGACCCTACCTTCCAGAAATCCTGCTGGCATGTTTCCAGGATCATGGTGACAAACTCCATGATTCGGACTATAATGGTACACTTGCTGTAATTATACATGTCTCTTTCTTGTGGACTGAACATGCTGCTTTTCGAACTGCAGTCAAAGCACTGCTCTGCTGCGTGGATATCATGCAAAGCAATCGTTTCAAGGAAGAACTCCACAGCTTCCAAGAATGAGGACCTTTCATTTACACCTAAGAAGAATCATACTAAGTTGAAATGATACAGCAGCTCTCAACTTTCAAAAATATCGTGCTATGTTTGGAAGAAAACAGTTGGACTGAGATAACAAACAGAAAGCCACCACATCTCACACCAGTGTTTTCTGAAAGTCAGTTTCAAATATTAACATTCTGGGCAGTAAAAGGTAGCTTCCTACTTACTGATCATTACAAGCACTTATTAATTATGATGATTTAGGCATATGTAATAAAAAAGATAAAAATTTTAAAACCCTAGTTTTGTATAATTTAGCCCTATGCTAACTGCATCCAACAATGATCTTACAGTACTGTTTTAAACCAAGACACAGATGACACTGACAGACTACCTAGAAATTGTACAAGACTTCATATATGAAGTACCTATGCAACTGTACTATCAATCATCAGTGATGAAAAGCATTTTGTTTAGACCAGCATTAATAATTAAAAGAAAAAAAATTTGAGAGACTCAATGGCTACACAAGGTATTTACTATGCATCTGACCAAAATTCAAATACAAGGCTTTGGGATCTGATGCAGTTGAAGCATTAGGAACTACAGAAATATAACAGGTACAGGGCTTGAAGTGAAAAGGGGACTTCTTTTACTGTTTTCCAGTAGCTCTCTCCAGACACTAATAAAAAGCAGGTAAACAGCTTTGGAAGGATTAACATAAACAAATAAATAAATAATAATTTAAAAAATCTAAATATCTCTGTAATTTCTGAAGATGAGACAGAGTAAAAGAAGTTGCTGGTGAGTGAATAACTGCGAAACAGAAATCTAAAAGTGTAAAAAGGGCTAAAAGGAAACATTTCAAGATACACTATTAACAAAGTACTTCTTCATCAAAGTACAGCAACTGTCAGCAAAACCTTTGGGAGAGTTTGTAAAATTCATCAATTCTACATTTAAGAAAAGCTTAAAGACCAAGGTAGGAACTCATTTTGGGTGGGCTTTGTGTAACAGACATGAATTAATCTAATGCAACAGTTAATCACTCACCCAGTATTTCATGAGGTTTGATCATTCGCAGCTCAAAGAATGTATTGTAGCAGTCCAGTGCTGCTAACAACATATCCATCCACTGCATGACAGTCTGTAAACTGAAGGGCTCCTGCATACCATGGAGAGATGGCTGAGAAAGGATCCCAGATGGACTTCTGGCATCACTGCCACCTCCTTCAAATTTGTTAATGAGGAAAGAAACATCCTGGTTTTTTAGAACATCAGCCAGCCAAGAAGATGGAGACTTGTTTCCTGATAGAAATAAAAACAGAAACATAAATTCTCTAGGAAAAACACATTTGAAACTAGCAAGGAATGAGAGGACTAAATGGACTGACAAGCCTGTGCTGGTTTTGGCTGGGATAGAGTTAATTTTCTCCAAAGTAGCTGGTATGGGGCTGTGTTTTGGATTTGTGCTGAAAACTGTTGATAATGCAGAGATATTTTCGTTATTGCTGAGCAGTGCTTACACAGAGTCAAGGCCTTTTCTGCTTCTCACACCACCCCACCAGTGAGCAGGCTGTGGGTGCACAGGAAGCTGGGAGGGGACACAACTGGGACAGATGACTCCAACTGCCCAAAGGGATGTTCCACACCATGTGGCATCATTCTCAGCATATAGAGCTGGAGGAAGAATAAGGAAGGGGGGCGCATTTGAAGTGATGGGGATTGTCTTCCCAAGTAACCATTACTGTGGGGGGGTTAGTTGCCAGCTGGGGTTAAACCATGACAGTGCCCCAAGTTTGTGTTTTGAACTGGATATTCTAGCAGAGAAGGTATTGGTTCTGGTCTAGCCTTGGTCATGCTGCTTAAATTACCCACAAGGAAGAGGCCAATTTGTGAGACACTCCCACTAGTCCCCAGTCAGCAAATACCACCTTCCTCGCTGGAAGGAAGTTCGCAATAAAGTCCTATTCTGTGCCCACAAACCCTAAGGCTCTCACAGTATTTGATTCCCAGTAAGAGCAACTACTCAGTTTCTATTTAATAGCAATGAGTGAACAGACATTTACTTAAAAAATAGTTTTTCTTGTAATTAATACTTTGCACAGAAAACAGAGGGAAGGCATGTGCAATATATAGAAAGCAAAGATAATAGTGCACTGTGACTTAAAATACCTGGTAATAAAGGAACAAATTCATAGAAGAGCTCCATGGCTTTATGTCGGCACTCTGTCTGAGGTCGTCCACACTGCACTAAGAGCCACATAACAACGTCCAGAAGACACACTGACTTAGTAGCTGGAAATCCTCTGCACAAAAATATTAGGGATTAACAGTCCTCATGAGATCTACCAAGAAGCCATAGTCTTCCAGTTGAAAAAAAACAAAATGTTCCACGAGCATTATGAATGCCCTTTTATCTATCTAACCACAAAACACCTGCAGTACAAGGAAGAGCTCTTCTACCAGCACATCTTGTACTGCTTTCCTTTCTCCTCACTCTACTTTGGATCCCCAGAGCATAGTCTTTGTGGCAACAGTTAAAAAGCAGAATCAGGCCTCTTCCCTTCTCTTTGCAGCACCAGTGCCAATTTTATTATAAGCACTGCTCTAAAGAAAATATGCTTTCCTTTCCTGTCTCTCCTTGTCAAACTAAAGCAAGCTCACCACGGTGAAATAAAGAATGGCCATCATGATACTCCAGTATCATGGCCAGCATTTTCCACCAGTAGTTCAACAGACATATCAGGAGATCTGCATCAGCAACAGTCACAGGATTAACTCCTCATTCAGAATCCCAAGTGTTTAATGGAACTACATAACTCGTTAATTAAAATGCAATATTAAAAAAACAAAACAAAACAACAGGCAAATTGCTGACCGTGGTACTCGCCGTTTTCCTTCCTTGTTCAGAGAAGGTGCTTTCTGCTTGATTATGCGCTTCAGGTGATTAATAGTATCACAACACTGTTGAGTGGTACCTGTTAGGAGAGAATCGACATCTACAAATAAATGCTAGTAACTTGGAATCACGGTATTGGCGCTATAGAATGGTGCAAAAGGCTTACACACAGGATAATGTCTACCAGCTCTACTATTCTGTGCTTCTACAGTAAATTTTTTAAGGCTGCAGAACAAGACCATAAAATAAAAGACAAACGTTATAACATGGGCTTAGCCAACCATGAGGTCCTGCTATAAAACTGTGTATTCTACTTTCTGTGATCATGCTTAGAGAAACAGTAACATTTTCTTCTCAGTATTTCTTCTGGGACCATTTCTATCATATCCTGGACTGTTTCTCTGAAAGAAATAAAGCTTAACTTCAGGTTTTGGTTTTATGTTCCAATTACTATTAATTGATGAAAGTCAGAGCACCAAAAAACCTAAACACTAGATACCAAATGACCTCTCTACCAGTAATGAGAACTAACCCTTCCTTTGTTGCAAAAGTAACCACATTTACTTTTCCTACAGTTACAGTAGTTTTTCTTTTTTAATTCAAGATTCAACAGAATGGCTTTTTTCTTCATTCCATAGTTAATTAATTATAGCTCACCTAATGATTTCTCATCTGTATGGGCTAAGGCCAGACTTTCCAGAAATACAACCAATGCTTCAAATACAAACTGCTCCACCAGAGAATTTTCTTCCCTTTAAAAATAAGGAATAGATTTGATAAGAAACATGAGTAGAAGAAGCACTAAGTGTGAAATTCCAATTAAAAAAAATAAATTTAAATATGGTAGGGATAAACTGGACAAGATATTTGCACAAAAAATAAATGCAAACCACTCTAAAAAATAGCAATGGAATTTGCTGACCACCTTTAAAAGGCATAAATAACTTCCTATAAACTTGTGGTAGAAACTTAAATTTCTATGCTCCCCACTCATGGAAAGCTTAAAACTACAAAATTATAATTAAAAATTAATAAGTTGAATAGCTCAATTTTACAGCTATCACATACATAAATAGAATGAGTGTTAATGGATGACTACGAGTTCTACACTTAATTCTTTTTATCTCCTGGAACCTTTAGTTACTGTTTCAGGCTCTGTTTACTCACCTAAATTCTCTGTAGATGTTATTAAAAGCAAGTGCTGCACCCAGTCGCTTGAAAGCACTGGGATGAAGAGCAAGACTATACAACCGTTTAAAAAGAGACTTGGTGTTTGCTGGGCTTTTCTCCTGCTGTCTTGGTGTTGTCTGCTTAATAGACCATTTCAAAAATTCTCGTACACACTGACCACAGAAATCTCTCAAAGTACTGTCAACTGGATCCACTATGCCACTCTGAAATTACACAAGATTATTTCATTACAAGAATGGAAAAAAACCTGCCACTGTCTCGGTAGAGAGCTTATTTACACAGTATTACTTCTAAGTTCAAAAACCGTGCCCACAGTTCCCTGGAAATAACAAAGCTTCAAAATTATTACTGTCCAAAGGGTGGACAGCATTTCCAGCCCTCACAGCACTGGATTAGGCCTCAAAGATCTAGATTTCTATTCCTGTCTTCGCTACCAGGCTACCAGTTGAGTGTCACTTCATTTTCTGATGGGCTAGTTTCCTCTGCTTTAGAAGTGTGACAACACTGACTTTCATTTACAAAAAGTACTACAAAACCTCCTGATCTACCTTGCCTCCAATCACTTCAGCTCAGTGCAAAAGTCAATTTTAAAGTTAAAGCTTTTGCACCTAGTGAAAACAAAGAAACTTAAGAGAAAAATTAAGCACACATCAAAAGCAGCTTTCATTCCCAGTGGGGTGTGAATGTATTTCAGTAGTTCCTTGTATACACTGATGTCAAAAAATGTGTTTCATTAATTCTATAAAGACTATAAAGATTCATTTTGAGAATGTAAAAGAAAGAAATCCATCATCAAAATCTCGATTAAGAAACACTAAATGATCATAGAGAAAATACATAAATTGATAAACTCTTTTCCTCCTTTCAGACAAATAAGGAGCAGTTATATCTGTTCGTGTGTTCCTGGTTCTTTCAGCAGTAAAACGATGCTGGATAAAAATAAAGCCACGTGGCACAGAAACAAAGAGAAGAAAGACTTCTGACCTACCAAGATAGCTTCCAGGAATGCCACTGTATCTTGACTCTCAAATTTTTTATTGTTGGTAAACCAATGAATGAGTTGCATGACTAAGGGCTCATACAACTGTCTTGTTACCTGAAAAGAGTAAAAGTCAACAAAACTTCTAGGATTAATGTATTTCTATGCTACTTTGCTATTCAAAATATGTAAGAATAAAAAAACCAGTACTTCTTTGGAAAAGGGTCTATAAAATGAATAATTAGCTTCGTATTACATTCCCATATCAAGGATTAAAAATAATTTTTTTTTAAAAATACCTGCTTTCTGTTGAACTAGTCTCAAATGATTTCTAAGCTTATTTTCAGTGAGATACTCTGAGAAAAAGAACATTGCATGCCACAGAACGAAATGCCAATATACAGTCAGGGAAGTTTATTTTTAAACTGTATTTTAAAATCTCTCTTAATCTTTACCATATACATTATTCTAACTTCCTGGATTTTAACAATTCTGCCTGTAAATCAACCAGACTGAATACTGTCATGCTATAAAATAAAGGGAAGAACCATTAAATATACTTATATATGCATACATACATGCTTATATGTATGTATCCCTCTGTGTATTGGTTTGGACCAATCCAGACATTATTTACTAATGGTTTATGTTCACTCATATGCCAACAAAAAGGGGTTTCATCTAAACTGGTAACACAGCTTCCTGTTTATTTTAACAGAACACAAAGTCCCTTTGGTCTAAAAATAGAACCTGGATGCCAAGGTCCAAATAGCAGCCTGAAAAGGCCCAAGACCTGTAATTTCAGTGGAGCTGAGTCTATGTGTCTATTCCGTTTTGTGTAAAGGAGGAGAAATACCAAGTTCAGATGTTTGAATTAAATATATTGTCCTTAGCTAACAATGAGGCAGCTATAAATTCTCTTCCAAACACTCTTCCGGTGGATTGTAGCTTTTCACCTATTCCATATTGAAATAATCAACTTCACCTCAAATTAATTCATTACAGAAAAGGAAAAATATAGAAATTAAATACAGTGATAAAGGGCAGCTACTACCAAAAACTCTTTGAATGAACCTTGAAACTTCAATCTTGAAACCTTCATGTATTTGTACAGCCCTCTGGAGTTACTATGAATCACACCCCACTATTTAAGCCTTTGAAAAGGCTTTCACAGTCTGCCCCCAAAATCCTGAAAAACTATCCCTAAAATAGAATTTCAGCTTACAAAATACATTACACATTTGGGGGGAAAAAAAATGAAAAGGCAACATGTCAGGATAACTTCTAAATAAAATTACAAATTAACTCCCACATTTAGAGGTATTTTAAACAAGCTAAAATGCTTATAAATTAATCTGCTTACCTGGTCTACATCACAAGCAAGACGAAGCAGTACTGGAAATATTCGCTTATGTAATTGATACATGGGTGGGGTACCCTGACGTCCTTCTGGCATCTGAGATGCTTTCCCCAACATATACGTGACTATGCTATGTAGCAGTTCACATGCTGCAACCTGAAATTTAAAAATCCCTTTGGTTATACATTCGTTACTTTCACAAAGAAGACAAAATTGTGGGCAGGAGAGAGTGAAACACAAGAAAGGGTGTACTTGGGGGAAAAAAAAAATAAAAAAAATCACTCTAATCTCTGCTAAATCACTGTTCCAGGAACAGATCATGTCCATGGAAATAACTTACACATGTTCTAACTGGCCTTTCTCCTAATGTTTTATTCTCTATCATGGGCAGTCACTTTTCAGCTGGAGAAAATTCATCACTGGATAAGTCACCCTTCACCATATTTTCAAGGATGCCTCTGTTTTGGACTCTATTTGGATATCAACATCCCAATCCAACAAAGCAGAAAATCACTTGCTTAAGTGCTCTGCTGGACTGGGCCCACAAGTTCATAGGTTAGGCATGACAAGGAGGCCAAACAACACTGAAGACCAACTAGTTTAAAAATGTAATTTTTATGTTAAGTCTAATTCTCAAAGCCCAATGCTGATAGAGCTTATAGCAACTTCTGCTCTTTAGCTTTTAAACACTCAGAAAAGCGTCATCATGACAGGGCACCAAAGCAGCACACCGCTACCTATGAATTAATGAAAACAGGTCTTTCTTAGCAAGGAAGACATTCTTTTATGCAGTATCTATCATCCAGCATAAAAAAAAAGATGCAGAAAATACATTAATACTTTTGTTTGTCTGTCACTTGCAGAAAGAGCCAGTTCAGTCACACGAGGCAAGAAAAAATCCAAGTAGATGACAGGCTTCATATCTGCAAATGGTACAGCAAAGCTCAGACGCTTCTCAGTGTCCCAGGCTACACATTTCTTCATCATGTCTTCTGCAGAGGTAGCTGATGCATTTGAAAAAGATCAAAACAAACAAACAAAAAAAGCTTTATAATAATATATAGAGAGCAAGTACTTCCGTAGCTCAGTTAAAAAATCCGTAACCTTCCAACTTCAGTTAGATTGACATACGATGTTAATATTTTATAAATTACTGGATGTTACAAGTATCGGAAGTATGTTAGAAGGCCGGTTCTATTTGAACATCCAAACACGCTTAGCCACCAAATTGAAAAAAATAATTGTAGCCAACATTTCAGTAGACAGTCGCAGCAGCCTCCAATTTCAGTACAGGTATGTTTGCAGACAATTATAAACCCAGAAGACATTGAATCACACTTGATTTTAAATACTTCTTTAAGATGTCCAATATAATAATTTTGTATTCGACTGTTATAAAAAATTCTTGAAGGTCCAACATACAGACTCCTGTAGTTGCACAGAAAATGACTACATTTATGGCTATGTCCTCCAAGGAAACTGCCATACTATTCCCACATTTGTTAATTTGGCTAACAAAGTCTGACCACACTTTGTATTTGATTTCCAGGGCATAATGCTACCTCCCACAGTATTTCTGAGCAAGCAACAGAGAAGTACTTGGCAGAAAGAACATTGATAGCAAAGGCAGAAAAACAAAATGTAAGCACAAAAAGAAACGAACAAAACTTCTATGCAACTACCTTAGTTTTTAGACTGACTAAATTTTGTGCTGAATTTATCCCTTAAATTTCATGTTCACGTATTTACTCTTTTCCATTTTTGTTTTAATTAGATTTTATGATATTTCACAATTAAATTATAAAGCTTATTCACAGACTGAAAAGAGAGGAGCAGAAAACGTTTTTCTTTTGAGGAGGCACTCAAATGGAGCTCTACTGCTTAGAAAACCTGAAGGCATGGTGCAGTTTAACCTCAGAAGTGAAGAAGCAAGCTTGCTAAAACTTGAACAACTCACAGGCTGCAGTTCTGAAAAAATGCATTAAGTGAGAATTGCAGTAAACAGGTGGAAGCAAGTACTAAAGAGTTACAAACCCGAACAAAGTTTTAAAATGGCTTTGAAGCCAAAGGGTGAAGGGGAGGAATAAATAAAACCATATACTCTGATGCATATAATTTTTGCCTTTAACTGAAGTTTTCTACACACTTTCTGCATTCCATAGTAAGTCAGTGAATACTTTGCTCTCCTAAACTCCAGAACTGAATAAAAGCAATTTGGTTTAAACAAGAGCAACAAAAAATAGCGTTCCTTGAAAAGCTCATGCATTCTCATAAAGTGATGCTGAGACCTTCCTGAAGAGAGACAGAAGAGGCATGTAAATATTTTTATTCACACTAACAGGGCACTCACCAGTAATTAAGTTGTGGTTAATCTGTCCTCCCAAAGATCCCAGAAGGCGTGCCACTCTCGTCCTTACCACTTCCAAGGAAGGACTGTCATCCTAAATAATCCAACAGATTTATATTAGTGAAGGAAGACCTATTTCTACATAGAAGTAACTTGTTTTACATAGTAAATGAAGCTTTTATGGCTATTATTAACATGTGGATAAAGAAGGTAAAATGAAGAACCTGTGGGGGGAACCACCACATCAAACAAGAGAACAGTTTTTGTTCAGTAAGTAAAAGAGGGGAAGACTGGAAAGCATTTTCATCATATTTAGTGGGCTTTCAATTGCCATTTCTCAAGTAAAGGATAAAATTTTATCATCACAGATAACACGCACCTATAGAATGACATAATAGTCTAATAAGTGGAAAGAAATCTGAAGTAAAAATTATCCTTTTCATTTGCTTTAATCCCAAAACTTAGAAGTTTAGATCTATATGTAAGCAGTCAACTGATTTTCATAAGCAGGCTGTATGGGATGCAAAATTTAGTCATTTTGTTTAAAAACCACTACGTTGGAAAGATATATATATACACACACACACACGAGTAGCTATTAGTTTCACACCTAAATAATGTTTATACCAACTCAGTTTGCATACTGGAATATACAAATAAAACTACACTTAGTTTGAGCTACTTGAGAAGCCACTGGTCAAAATGATACCTATGATATCTTGTGGATACGTTCATAGTCTTAGGTAATAATAATTAAAAAAAAAGGTACACATTCACAAAATGGTATTTGCACACTGCACCACTGCTAAGATGGGACCTGACTTTAGGTGTAGGAATTAAATTTTTTTTTCCATAATATATCAGTCTAGCAGTGATGCTGACTTACAGGATTTCTTCAGCTTCCTTTCCCTGCTTCATTCCCATTCTCACCCTAGAATATGACATCTTTCCAGCTGTGCTGATATAACAGCTTTTTGAGCCACACTGTAGAATGGGACTCACTGAACTGAGAGAAACCTCTGAACCCTCAGAAAAAAAAGTATACGTGCAAGAAAGGAAGAGAAACAGTGGCAAGTGATTAACCCACATTTAGTTCTAGAAAGAAACAGTGTTCTTACCAATGAAGAAGTCTTTGCTCTTCTTAAACGCTGTATCACAACTTTATTAAATCCCTTCTGGGCTGCTCGAGAAAGTTTCCTTACTTCCCAGTTATTTTGGGATTCAACTGATGAACAAAAAACCAGCATATAATATAAGTTTACTGTACCAGCACCTTGTGCACACCTACTCACAGTTTCTTTTAAAAAAACCCCTCTGGTTTCACCTGGCTTAATTTTTAAGATGCGACAATTATTCTTTAATTTCAAATCTTTATTAAGGAAAATAAGTCTGTATTAGTGACAACTAAGATGATTTAAGGATACAAAGGACAAATCGCAGAGAAGCGGTATATAAAATGGCTACAATTAACGATTGTTTGGCAGCAGCAAATAAATTTTAGCTTAAGAAAAAGGTAAATTTTGCAGCGTAAGAGAAGTTACATTGTTCCAACCACAGGAAGTGCACAATATAGACAAGTATGTCACATCCCTATCTTTAGGCCTAGCTATGAAAAGATGATTTTCCTCTCCCTCAAGATCAACAATTTTTTGCCTGTGTGTACCTGTAGTTGTAGAGTTTTTTAAAAAACCATCAAGAAGAGGTAGAACATCCTTGTAGTAAGGTTGCATTATGTGTCTGGGGATGTGAGCTGACCAGTCTTCCAAAGCATCCAGTCCCAGATCAGCCATTGGGGTACAGCTGAGGCCCATCTTAAACGCATTCTACGTGTCAAATGTAAAACTATGAGTCTTTCATCTGTATTGACTACTATTATTTCAAGGTTAAAAAAAAAAAAAATATTTGAAAGCATTTAGCATACAATACATCTTCCTTCTTAATAACTTTGTTCTGCTTAACATCTCACTTGAGATCAACACAGGAGATATATATATTAAATTGCCATACAGGAATTAACAGTTATCTTAGCGCAAAAGCAAATTCTGACAACTCACTTGTTTATCCAAAAGTCAAGTAATTTGTATTCTATCTCAGTACAAACCTTAAATTATCTTACTTGCTCAACAGAACACTAACTTTGCTCCAGAATTTTTGTACATGTTTTAGAAAAGAGTTAGCTGTACATCATTTCAACCCACCTGTAGTGCAGGAATATATGCTTTGATATCAAGCATGACGATGTCATGTGGTAAAGAGAGCAAGAAGTTCAGACAGGATGCCAACAACTCATCCTTATACTGTTTCATTTTTGCTGCAACCTAAAATCCACATAAATAGATCAAGAACAATCAGAAACCTTTTAAGATCTTGATTTAGCTATACCAATATCCATGCAAAATAAACAACTCAAAAGCAATATTGGAATCTCATTCATCTGCAGTTACCAGGAAGTATTTAATGCACAATTACACAATTATTTCTCAATTGTACATGAATAGGTGACAAATACACCTCTTCCATCATTAAGTAAAAAAATGGATAGAAGACCTTAAACTCCCGCTGTGTTGCATAATTCAAAGAGCTGGAATACTTCTGTATGTAAGATTTCTCAGAAGATACAGTTTTGTTTGAGTCATGTATGTTTATATTCAGACTAAGAAAGTTAGCCAGCAAAATCACTTACTTCTTTTCCAAACTTTACAAACAATGCAAAGCAAGACCTCTTTTCTGGGTCTTCAGGACATTTTCTGAGGCTCCTTGGACTGACGCCCTACCAAACAGAAACCACAAGTCACCAGTATTAAAAAAATACAGTACATAGTATAAATAAGAAGCACAAGTTCAACTCAGAACACACACGTCACTGTCCAATATGAAACTAGCGTCAGCAAAATTTGGTGCCATCACGAGCAGTGGCAGGAACAGTTCCGGGCTCTGTGGTGGGCTACACACATAATGGAATGATGCACCATCACTTTACAATAGCTACCATACCACAAATGGTGCATCCACCAATAGAGCATCGTATTTCCTCTGGAAATCAGACAGCGGAATACAAGCATAAGACAGAAGCTGAGTAATTAACCCACACGTGTCTCTGCTGTTCTGGCTAGATTGTTTCTGATCCAAGCTATCTTCTGTACCGCCTGCACTGCAAGGGTATTTCCCAACCCTCTGTTCACCCAGCTCAGGATTTTGGGAGGAGCACTACACATGGATGGTGTCTCTTCAGAAACTGGGCTTCTAGTCTAAATTTTGACTTTCTATGTGCTGGTAACTATGAAGGCGTAAGATGCTGTAAACATATGAAACAACTAGGTAACAGTTTCAATGAGCTATTTCCCATAGCACATAAAAGACTACATATAAAGAACTCCATCACTGTTAATATAAAATGTTACATCTCCATTGGGAAAAGAGATCTCACCTCAAAGTATTTTATTTTCTTGGCAATTTTCATTGTAACAGAAAGCAGCTTGTAGAATCCACTAATAAGAGGAAGTCTTGTTGAATGTATAATAAGCTCATAACCAAAGGAATATACCCAAGGGTTAAAGTATTCAACATGCTTCTCTGGAAGTATCTCTCTAAAAGAGAAGGACAGAAAACATACGGGGGGGGCGAAAGGAGAAACTATTTGTTTCATTTTTTTCAAACTTTCAAGTCAGTACAAGAATGAGAAGTACTGCCATAACAGAGCAGCTCCAAAGATGGTGAGAGAATAATTACATGCTGCCTTCTGAGGCAAGCACAGGAAGATTTTTATTTTGCTTTACAGTGCCAAGCCATTTCTTCCTCATAGTATCTTGTTATTGAATTTATACAAACACACATACTCACATATCACAGTTCATTACTGAGACTGCAGTACTGCTAGGGAAAATCAACTGGACCTCCACAGGCAAACAATGCTCTTGTACCTTTCACTTAATGCCCCACACTACTTCATGAAGACTGTATTTCTGGTCTCTGAAGTACTTGATATATATGGTCAGCATAATACTAAAAGTGACAAAATGTACTGAAAGACAATTACACCCAAATTATGAAAGTGAATGACTTGTCTCCTGTACTCTTTAAAAAAAACTGAGCTGACGAGCTAGGACATTTTCACCTGTGACCCAGATGTCTGAAACATGCTTACCCGTCTCCCTGCTCATCACCTTGTGCATTTTGAAATACGATATGTCATCTTAAGTCAGAAACAGGCACCTTAAATCTCACTTTAAATTTCTTCCAATCACTTTGAACTTCCAAACTACAGAAAAACATATTAATACCTGCAGAACTCCACTAGATTTATAAAGGCAATAAAGTCTGTCGGCTTCGTTGGCTGAAGGTTTGAAGCAGGGTCAGATATAGGCCCAACCAAAGCACTGTCAGTTTCATATTCATCCTGAAAATAAATATAGAAGCAAGAACACTGGATCTGTGACAACACAGAAAGCATTTACACCTTTTTTCCACGTAAACAGACTAATTCTTCCTCTTCCTAGCTGCTAGTAGCTAGTCTGACACAGACAAAAGACTAATAATTGAACATCAATAATTCAAAGAAATAATATGAAATGCTTGCTCATAAGGAAAAGCGAGTAGAAAAACAAAAAACACTAGATGCCACAGTAAGCATCCCAGGTTCTGTGAACTTCTTCCAGTTCTCATGTTCCCATCTCCTAACACTGCAATGCAATATCCAGAAATATGAAATAAAACATTTTGACTACTATGAATGTTACTTCAGGGACACTATGAGGAGATATACAAGCATAACGAAAACAAAACAGGAAATGTGATTTTGGTTCCCCTACAGAAAATTAATGGACAAGTCATTAGGTCTCACCTGTTCATTAACATTCAGTTTCTGAAGAGTCAGGTCCAACTTGTCAATAATCTTCAAAATAGATTTTATAAGTTCATCATATAGCAAGCGATTCAGGGACTGCAGTAGTGAATTTGCAGTAAGGAAGTTTTCATCTTCAAAAACACACTCCTTTGTAGAGGGAAAAAAAAATCATGTTTTAAAACACCAATGAGAATTATTCTTGAATTTTCAAACAAAGATTTGAATGATTCAGAGAATTCATCTTTAGATGTTTCTCAGCTATGGGAGCCTAAATTCACCCGTTTAACCCACTTCTCAGCCACAAAAACCAACTAAATCTAGGAAATAGTTCTACAGCATGGCATTTGGAAAAACTCTAGGGTTAGAAAAGCAGCGATAAGATTCAGGATTACTTTTCCTTTTGTATTTCCATGTTAACTATGCTTTTACCTTCATTGTGTCACAGTTCATTAGACTTCTAAAGAGATACAGATAGTCCTTGTATGTTGGTACTTTCCATCTCCCAGTCCCAACCTCTCCAGCTTCACGGGAGTCTTCTGAACCAGAAGTTTCTTTTCCAAAAAAATCCTGAAAGGACAAAAAATTTTTCAGAAATACTGCATATGTAACCACCTGACTCGAGCCAAAATGTAAAATTACTTCTTCAGGTAGAAACAGGAAATGTTTAGTTTTCTCACTTAACCAATCTGAAAAGGGTACAACCCCCCTGTCTCCCTTCAAAAATCTCTAAAGCTCTTCTCCTTCTAGTGGTCAGTTATTTGAGAAACTCTGTAGTTATCCTGCTGCACAGGATTAAAAAGCTTTAAAATCCTCCCTTAAAACAAACATTCAGTAAAACTTTTAAAGCATCCAAAATTTGTTAGCCTGGAAGAAAGCTGGATGCCCTCACAACTTACTTTGTTACGGACAACCTGAGGAAACAAGAATTGCAGAGAACAATAGAATTAACAATAACACAAGGAAATAAACTATTTCTTTGTCTTTTGTTAATTCACAATTCAAAATGGACAGTACTATTTTTGCTTCTTTGGGCCTTCCCCTGTTTCCTGTGCTTGATCATCAAGAACTGGAATGTATGCTCTAGGAATCTAGATGAAATAAATATGTTTAAACAACTACTTTACCTTTGAAAATGTGATTGGCTTGGAGAAGATTCTGATTAATCCCTGATGCACTGAAACAAAAAAACCTGCCTGAACAGACTTAAAAAGGCACAGCATCCATATCACTTATTATGCTAACAATAAATTAAATCAGTCTTCTATTTTCTATATTCTATCAGGATGAGGGAGAAGCAAAAGAACACAGACTTTTCTTTAATGACAAATATAACCAAAACCAGAGCCATAACCCTGTGATGTTTCACAGGGAAACAGTTTTGAACCTGCTTCTTACCACTTTTTCTCAGTACTGCTTTAACTTTTCCCCCCGAGTCTGAATGCAGTGACAATCAAAGCATTGCCCATAATACCCATGTTAAAAAAAGGCAAAAATTCTGACTCTCTCAGACACAGACTTAGGATCCTCATTCCAGCATGGTGCTTTGGATGCACACCACATCCCAAATCAAGAACACTGAAAACAACGAAAATGCCACAGCAACAGAGAAAAGCCACTGTAAATAATTAAAAGAAATCCAAAATGATTCCTGAAAATCATTATAATGAGATGTCAGCATACTGAAGACTACAAAAACTGTCAGCTACCAACGCTGACACATTCATTATTACATTTGCAGGACTGTATGCGACTAAATGCGTATTTGGAATGTACAGTTTCAAAGCATAAAAAGACTGATATTCCAACAGAGATGACACTCATCCTACCTTCTGTGATATTTTGTAGGGGTAATTGAAGGAATACTGAACAGATTTTTGTACCTTTTTCTGTGAAATCTTTTTTCCCCACAATCTTTCAGAGCAGGAATCTATGTCTTATGTTTAAACAGATTATCACAAAAATACATTCTCCTCACTTTGATGACAGCCACTCTGTCATCCAAACCAGCAGTTAAATGTATTCCCTGAATGACTTAACAACGGATACTGAAAAATAGCACAAGAACCCTAAGCCTCCATTACTACAGGATTGGAAAAGCTTCATTTTTGACCCCAAATGGCTATTTCGCATATCTCTTGTAGAACCAGTTACTCAATTTAGGTAAAAAACCCCAACCAAAAAAAAGAAAAATAAAACAAGCCAAAAAACCACAACCCCCAAACCCCTACAACAAAGTTAGTATCACAGACTCACCCACAGTGCTAATGAAACTCCAGAGAACTGGACCTTTTCCTGAGAGGGCTAGAAACACCTTTATTATAGATCTGCAACATACTAACTGCATTTTTTCACTGTATTGTGGAAAGCTATTGATCTGCAGCACAACTAGATGTTCAAGAACTGGAGTGTATACTTCAGGAATCTAGAAGAAATAAAAACAAAACACATCACGTGAAAGCAATTATTATAACTCATTAATAACATGATTAAATTACCACCCTCGGAGAACATGCTAAGTATCAGTATGAAAAGAAAAAGCAGCAATAGAGTGGTATAAATGACATAAAAAGAAGGGTACGGCTTGATCCAAATAAACAGCTTTGCCTAAAATAAATAAAAAACTATTTACATTTGGCTCTCATGGTTTTTATTACAGTGCACTGTAGCATTTTACTTAATGCATCCTGTGTATTTTCTTTATTCAAATAAAATCTAATAAAGTATTCTCTTGGTATTCTTCCCATCCTGTAGGAACTAAAAGTCATATATAAGTTCACAGATACTATTTTCTTATACATCCCCAGCTACATAAAAAAATTGACCAGTACTTCAAATACTCCACTTACTGTATCTATCTGGAATATCACACTTGCAATGGACTGGAGGAAACTTGGTAGCTGATACAGATGGTCATCTACTGTTTCTGCTTCTGTGAGGTACATTTGCTTACAACGCTGTAGGAGCTCAACATACATGTCGTCAACTTCCTTAGAATGTATAGCTTTACAGGGCTTGGAGAGAAAATAAAATACTGATTTAGCAACTTTGTACAGGCAAGCAAATGCATGCTGTAGTGCTAAACCCCAGCCAAATCTCCACTGAACCATAATAAGAATAATCTTTAAAATTTTTCCAGGAACTCAATACTTCTGAATAAACTAACTTTAAGTACTCAGTTTGTTATGAGAAACATTGAACTAAAATAATAGTTCAATGATGCAGTGTAATTTACCGTAAGAGTACTTGAACTTCCAGTGACACAATTTCAAATCCTACCTGAAAAACATGGACTTGGGCTGTAAATATCTTAAATACGGCATTATGAACGCTAATATTCACCCATATTTTGACACAGCTGCACTAAAGTAGTAAGCAGCTTATCTTAATGTGGCTTAGCCAATTATCATTCACAGGCTACTACTATTTAACATTGAACCCAGAGTCCAAATTCTGAACTTTTAGTGTGCTGGGATCTGTACAAAGAGAATAAAGACTACTCCTAAAGTAATGAACAAGCAGAAAGCATCCCAAACAGTATGAGAGGGTACGTAATAATGCTCACAGATTTCTACAGAATGATTTGTATATCACAGTATTCAGCATGAGTCAGGTCAAAAAGCAGCCTTTGTGGAAAAGGAACCAGGTCACAGGCAAGAACTGTAGTAGGAAACTGTCCATGGAAAAAGAATGGATTGGTTTAGCTAATGACAGAATACGAGAGTTAGGCTAAAGGTTGAAGCTAGTCTGCCTAAAAACATGCTGACAAAATTAAGACTACTCATTTATCATTTGTGGAACTGCGAGTATTACTGTAAAATATTTTTAGTGATTAGACAGTAAAAGAAATATTCTGACTGCAACCTGAAATAATCATTGAACTTATCTTCAGGCTAAGGTCACTACCTGCACTAGCAGCAAGACTCTTGCTTTCTCACAATCCAACATCTGACACTTGGCCAAGATTTAGTCTACACAGGCTAACAACTACTAGTGTGTCTTAATGCATTAAAGATTTATAGGTATGGGAGCATTAATATCCCTTTTTCTTGTTAAAATCTGCAGTATTTACGTTATGCAATTTTAATTAACTTCTTTTTCTTCAATTTTAATTTAACTTCTTGTGTTCCATAACAGATACTTTTAACAAGATTCTTTCCATTCAGTAATTTGAAATTGTTCTTTTTTTTTTTTTTTTTTCTGGAAACAATACCTTTAACTCAATTCCTTTCTAGTTCATATCATAGAATAGGAAGACTAGGTTTCAATAAAGCATATTGAAAATTCTACAAAACAAATGCACTCTGCACAAAAGGTAGCAAAATGGAAAGAATTCATCTAGTAACCAGCTATTCTATCACATTTCCCAACATTATCTAAATATTTAGATTATTTAACCTAATCTTTGCTTTGAGAGAGGGGAAAGAAAAGGAATGTCTAGAATTTCATTTTATATAAACTGAGGTACCACCATCAAGCACATAGGTCACAGATATGTAAACACCATCCTTTCTTTATAGAACCTTAACTTTCTTGTTATATTCCCATTTTAATTGACTGACAAAAATTGGAACCGAGTTCTTAATGGTGCTTCCTGACAAACACACCTGCCCTCCATATACGTGTATAAGCATGTTTTGGTTTTTTTTAAATTTGCAGTAGTTTCACAGATTACCTCCTAGTGTCCTGCAGTCAGCAGTGCATTCTGGCTGTTCTGATTGAGATTCCTGCTCTGTAGGAAATATATCTGAACTGCTTCCAGAACAGAGCTGGCCTGGAATCTACCATCTAAATGCAGGCACGGCAAGTGAGGTGTCGTCTGTCCCTAAGCAATTAAACACATCCTTAAGTTTGTGACAGCTGTATATGAAGCCCCTGTTTTTCTCTCTTCATAACTACAGCACAAGAAGAAGTAACTACAATCCTCAATTCTGCAAGCGCTCCCACTAAATTCAGTATGCTTTTTAATAATTTTCAACCACAATGTATTTTACAGGGTAGTAAATGAAGTTCAACACTGAAACAGGAGCGTTTACACAAGCTGTGTAAAATTGTAAAATGAGTGGTATATGAATCCTAGCTTTAAATCCTTTCAGTACACTGCTTTATCATAAAAAGTTTCCTGCACATACTGCTGCAAAAAGCCCATATCCACGAATGGCAATGGACAACTCCTTGTTGCTCGAATCCATTCTTCTGATGATTCCGTAGAACTGATCCATGAAGAACTGCAACTTGCTCTTGTGTAGCTCTGCATCCTTAGCTACCATTAAAGAAACCTGTAAGGCAGATACAAAAATTCCAGGATTTCCAGAAACATTAAAAAAGCCACCAAAAAAAAAATATATATTGCAGTAAGTCTTAAAAGATAGCTAGCTTGTAATATGAAGCACTTAAAATAATTACTTATTAAATGTATTCGCTGAACTTTCAAGCACCAAAATATCCCCAATATTTCAAGAAACTTGACTTTGCTTTAGTCTCAGAGATCCCAGTGAAGTTACAATACCTGCTTCAGGAATGAATCCAGTGCAGAGTGACTGGCTTTCTTCAGCTCCTGATTTGTGTGGCCACACCATTTACACATTGCTTCGAAGAGGGAGATATAGTTGTCCAGGAGCAAGGAACCAAACTGAGCAGCATGCCAGCTGAACAACTGTAAACCAGCTGCAATTTAAAAACAATTCTTACTAAACCTCAGATTTATATTCCACTTTCCAAAACCAGACCAGACTGTAAAAGTCTACATTAGGACTTCAGGTAGGTATACCTACCATGACAGGAAGGTATAAAACATATTCTTCTAGCCATTACAGTATCAGTACCAAAACATTAAGAATTTAAGTATAAAAATGACCCTCCAAAATCCCCTTTCTTAATGTACACCATTATGGAAAGCATAGCTGTGTTCTGAAGTAATTTACATTAACAGTGGAAGAGAAAGGGACTCTACTGGTTACAAATAATAATACTCAACCACACAATTCACAAGGATTTGGTTCCTATGGTCAGGACATATGCTCAAGTTCTCTCCTCCATCAAACTATGATGCAGACAAATAAAGAATTCAGAAAGTAGGTAATTTCCCAATCCCAAATATGAGCACAAATGAAATTTCAAGATCCTTAATGAATTAACTTGGTTTTGGCAGACTATCTTTAAAGAGGGTTTTACCCTTCACAGTTGCCAAGGGCCTATTACCCAAACCTTGCATTTTTGCAGTTTCTGCAGAAGCCACTCATATTTCACAGGCCAATTTCTCATTTTCTTCATGAACTTCATTTGTTCCGAATTGTCTTCTCCTTCTTCCAGTGAAATTCACCTTCTCTTCCTATTTTTTTTTTTTCCTTGAACCCAATCCACCATCGTCTCTTTTCTCCTAACTTGCTATATTCCTCTTGTTTTTACTTCTACAATGATTCCATTCTCGTACCATGGTTTTGTACTACTCTAGAGGGGCCAATGGCATCAAACGTAATGCTGCTGTTCATAAACCGATTAGACCTTGAGTAGTTTAACCAAATACGTGTTTCATTCTTTAGATTCCAACTTAAAAGTACACCAGCTATGCTCCCCAGTCCCCTTAGAAGACTGAAGACTACAGCCATCTGAAGACAGCAGAGAATAAACAACTCTAAACAGAAGACATCATTGCACATATGGTATCCACCCCAGCAAGAACTGAAATAATTTACAAACTTACCCAGATGCACTGCATATCGCTTCTGATCGACCTGTAATATCAGAAAAGGTTTGTCAAATGTGATTTATTCTTCATAAGGGCCAATTCATTTATGCAGAACAATTAACACGTGGCAGACTTACCTGTGGGTTGATTGCCTTCATTGCAAAATCAAAAATCTCCTTTGCAGTCTGAGGATCTGTGAAACAATCCAGTAATGAGTATTTCACTATTGACACACAAGAGGAAGAGTGAAGACAAACATATTTTTATTCAAAGCTTCATATGCTAAAGCAATATTGGAAAGCCTTACATATCCCATTTTAGGAGGCAGAGATACTTTTTCCTGACATATTCTTCAATTTGAAAAAAAAAAAAATTGTACATCTATATTCACTGATTTTTCTCAATACTTATGTTTTAACTGACATGTCTCTTCTATGGGAAACACATCTCTGCATAAACTGCATTCCAGCTTCAATGTGGCTCTCATAGCTGCCCAATCTCTGGTTAGAAAATAGCCCTTCAAACATTCATGTACAGAAACACACCGATGAAGCCACTCCACACAAAATCAGACTACAAGGACCATGTAGCTGGATAGGCTGGCTTTTGTATAAACTATCTACCAGTGAGGAAATTTTCATTCTAAGTTCACAGCAAGAAACAGTGCTGCTTGCTGGCTGTATAATGACTAAAATATATCAAATTGTATAACTGCCTTTCACATAGAAAAAGAACATACCTTCGTCCACAGATTTGGTGAAGTTGTACATGAGTGCAGCCAGTCCCCTCAGACATCCTGCTACAACAGGTAGCTTGGGTGCCCTTGTAGCTGATGTCATCTAAAAAAAGTGAGAATTGAAAAAAATACTATCCTCAAGATAAGATAAATTTACACCAAGGCTTCCCAGCTACTAGAAGTGTAGATAAAATTTTAAAAAAAAAAAGGAAAAAAAAAACGTGCAGAATATAGAAAAGTAAAGTTCAGTAGAACTGTGATATTTACCTGACGTGTAAGGATTTTGCAGATAGTAGAGCTCAAATCAGAAACTATCAGTGCATGGAAATAGAACTTTTCCTGGGCATTACTGCAATGATCATCACGTGCCACCTTTTCTCACAGTAAATCAGTTAATTCACTGTCACTGATGGCCTTGAATTTTCACTTTGAAAGCTTCTCAGAACCAGAAAACACAAATTTAAACAGTCCTTATGGAGGCATTTTTGATTGTCCAGTTAGATCCCTACAAATTGTACTCGTTGTAATTGTATTCCAACATACAGCTCTACGTACATCAAAGGGGGAAAAAAAGCCAAAGCAACATAAAAGTCTGAAAAGAAATTCCAATTATACCTGTGTTTTAAGCTCTCCCAGATAAGCTCGGAATAGTTTTTCAGAGTTGTTAATCATGTCACTAGGCTGAATCTCTCCCAAAACTCCCAAAAGCTCATAAATCTTCTCCAGTACTACAAAGTAATTTAATATTATTAAATATTAATTACTGAAATAATTACTTTGACATTTCTATTGCAATTCCTATATCACTTGCAACCATAAGAAAACTATCCCTGAGGATATTAATTGGTGATTAGCATGTGGGAAAGACGTCTCTTTATGACGTACATACATACATATATATATATATATATATATGTATCTACATACTACGATGCGAGATGCATCCTCCTTTCACATTATTAAGTTAAACACATTTACTCCTTTTAAATGTGGCTTAGAAAACTCTTCAATAAAGGCCACATCCACGTAGGGAGCATTTACCATGAATCCAAGTTTGTTGCTGGCCGGGTCTTTTAAGTACTATCAGGGTTAAGGTCAACAGCTAGCAGAAGTTTCTAGGCTTGAATTCAGACTAAATGGTTCTATGCAGGCATAGCAAGTTTTGTGAGAGCTAGACCTGCCAAGCCAAGATTTCAGCTGTAACTAGCCAAGACCATCAAACCAGAGCTCATATTAGTATGTTTAACATTATAAATAACATAATTAGGCAAGGCAGGAACTGACGAGCTCACATCAGGGATGACCAATGCAGGAACTATTGCACTTAAACTGCAGCTCTGAGGACAAAACTGGCTGAGGTTGGAATAAGGTTCCGAAGAGCTTTAGCAACCGAGCTGGGGTTTACACGAACTTTGACAGGGATGGGCAGCTGGAATTCATTCTGCTTTAGATACGGGCACCCACTGTAGGGACCAGGACTACTCTTAAGGCTCAAAGTTATAGGGGTATATGTGTGTATAGTTATAAAGGGTGTAAGAATAAATTCTAATAGGGAGCCTACCAAAGTTAAGTTGGTTAACACCATGAAAGCTTGAACTACCGTCAGGATTTAGGCATTTGCAGACTAATAATAACAGATTAGATATACAAATACTCTTTTACATCAGAAATCCTAAACCAGACCTATGCTTAAATTCAGTACGAACTGCTACCACTAAATTCAATTATATGATTTCTCACACACGTTAGCTCATACATATATACAGGTCTGCTTCTGAACAAATTCTACTAGCTCTAAAACATGACAGCTACCATTTTTGAACACACTTGCTATGGGAATAACAATTATACGTTTCCATGGGTATAACACAACAAAAACGAGGTGTAAATAAAACAAAGGACATTAGAAAAACTAAAGGCTACCTGTATCAGAAATTTTACTTTTCGTGGCAAGTTCCCCATAAAATTTATTAAATATCTCCCCAACTTTCATTTCTTCCATCAGACAGGAGCGTCGTAAATTTTGGAGCAACTAAGATAGATAAAAGCCAATTAAAATTTAGGAACATGTAGTCCTGCTTGGTCTAAATAAAAACATAGCTCATATGTATAATTTCATCTTAAGTATACTATTCAATGAAAGAGATGATTTAAGGTGACTTGTGCAGGAAAGAGTATTGGCATGAAATCTACCTTAACAACAAACTACCTTCCTACATGTTTGAGAACGTAAAATTTATATTTTTTAATTTATATTATACATACTACATATAGATCATATACATGAAAATTATACACGGTGTAATTTTATATACATATATAAACCACATGAGCACAGGCTTAGCAATGTCTGCAGTAGCCTTTATCATACTGCATTTCTCTCCCAGCTCCTATAAAGCCAATCTGATCCACAGAAGAGCTCAGAAGGGAGTTTTGTTTCTCAAACAAAACTAAGCAGGTGCAAAAGCATTTTCAAAACAAGGGTCTAGTGCATTCTAAAGCAGAGCATTATGAAGTTACTGTCTCACATAGTAATAAAACTTATGAAAAAAAAAAAAGCCTTTCTACTTCTCCACACCTTTCACACACTGTATCTAATGTATTACATTATAATATCATACACTAATACATCGTATTTCAAAGTAAGAATAGAACTGAAATACAAAATTTCTTCTTAAAGAACCACAATAAACTGGGAAAGAGAAGATCTGCAACTGCCTCAAACACAATTACATCTTGCTCTAGCAGATCAGGGAACGACATGCTCATATCTAAACAAACTACTGGAGGAATACCAAAGACAACCTATTGTAAAGACATATCTCCGACATCTAAATATTACACCATTAATATTCTCTTGCTGCTGTAGACAACAGATTTTCTGCATGATATAGCACACCTATAATAATACAAAAGGCTTTCTACTTTTTCTAGAAACAACAGAGATTTATAAAATGCATTTTACCTTAATGAGAAGTTCCAGAGCTGGGATTTTACATTTTGCTGCCCGCTCCTTCGTATAAACACTAATACAAGTTTGCTAGATAGGAAAAAAACCTGAGATTATAATACTCCTAAGTAGAGAAGGAAATTCAAAAATAACAATCTACCTCTTTAAAGTATCTATTCTTAACAAGTCTAAGGTTTTTAAAATGACTAAACCAATAAAAATACTCAGTTTTGAAAGGGGCTTCAAGCAAAGACTCAAGAAAAAAAAGTACAGATTTTGGAATAAAAGGCACACATAGCAAATATTTCACCTCTATGCCATCATTCCTTACAATAAATAGCTACTAATTTGAGATCAGAAAGTGCAGTGGTGCAGTCCAGCATTTCTATGCAAAGCAATATTATTCAGCAATCTAGACTCAAGAAACCTCATCTTTAGTGATATGGTCGTTTTCACCAATTTCTGTTTATACTGCAAGAGTAACAACTTTGCAGGAGATATTTTCAAAAATCAGTATTTAAAATTAACAATAATTTACAGAAGCATATAAAATATTATATTTAAAATTATGATAAAAAATTAATATTTAAATTAATATTTAAATTAATATTTAAAATATTATATTTAAAAATATTATATTTAAAATTATGAAATTATTCTGGATAAATGAAACAATGTAACTAATATTTTCCATATCAGCGACTATTATTTTCTATAAAGATAAATACGTAAAATTAACTCTATAGTTGAAGAAAATGTCACACTTCTCTGCTGTATTAATTACACCTTATATCAAGTTATTTCAGCTCAAACAAAAGCACTAGAGATGGGTAGGCAGACTGGGAGGGGTGAAGGACAGTTATGAATCTGTTATGGTATGAAATGCACCAGAATTGTTTCAACTATTTGGCAAAGATGTTTAGGAAATCATTTTCCTTTACCCACCTTAATATTACAGGCATAAGGATGAACTTTGTCTCCAACTTTTTCCATAAAGACACAAAGAAATTTCAATGCTTCTTCCCTGCAATCTCGAAACTGAAAAATTTAAAAGAAAATAAATTAGTTTTAACGTGTATAATACAACATGCTGTTCATATAGCACTATCTCAATGTTTCTTTAAAAATTACAGTTTTCCAACTTACCTCCTCAATGCCGAGGGATCTGTGGATAAAGATGAGTAAGCCATGCTCTTGGGAGAACACCAGGGACAGGTGCAGCGCTGCAGGGAACCAAACAAACCACCAGGTGGTTGGTTTCCTTCCTACAGCAGGCAGGGCAGGACACCACTCAGCTCATCACCTTCTGCAGAAGGATGCCTTAATGCCTTGGACAGGACTGATGTTTGTCACCAGAAACCTGTAACTTAATGTGGGGGCTTCTGACCTCCCCATGGGCTTGGGCTGAGGCCCTGTGCCTCTAACCTCAAGCTGGGTCCTGGTTTTGCCCCCGCTCAGAGCTGAGGGAACACCAACCTGGGGGCAGGTCACAGAATCACCTAGGTTGCAAAAGACCTTGAAGATCCTTGAGTCCAACTATCAACCTGGCAGTCATTGACTACACCATATCCCTGAGTGCTATGTCAACCCGACTCTTAAACACCTCCAGGGACGGGGACTCCACCACTGCCCGGGGCAGCCCGTTCCAATGGCTGACAACCTGTTCTGTGAAGAAATACTTCCAAATATCCAGACTAAACCTCCCCTAACACAACTTGAGGCCATTACCCTTGATTCTATCGCTTGTTACTTGGTTAAAGAGACTCATCCCCACCTCTCCACAGTCTCCTTTCAGGTAGTTGTGGAGGGTGATTGGGTCTCCCCTCAGTCTCCTCCAAGCTAAACAGCCCCAGTTCCCTCAGCTGCTCCTCATAAGACTTGTGCTCTAGGCCAGCAGCGAGGAGCATGCACCAAAGTGTTCTTACAAAGGGAAACGGTTATTTAGGGCAGGAAATTGTTCCTCCCCTGACATCACCCTTTTATGCCACACCAGCAGCACTCACATGTCGCGTCGAGTGAAGAATTGAGGGGGAGCGAATGACCTGGTGCACGTCTCCCTACCATTAACGAGGCCTACCCAAGCTAAGCTCTGGCTGCTTTAAGGACACCAGCGAGGCAACAGCCGCCCCAGACCTGGCTCAGAGCCCCCGAGGCCTCCCCCAGCCCCTGCCCCTGCCGCCACCCTCCCCACCAGGCCCGGCCCCAGGGCGCACCCTGCGCGCTGCCCGCCAGGCTGGTGAGGCAGGTCTCCCCCAGGCTGCGGAGCAGGCTGTAGGCGTGCAGGGCGGCGCTGGCAGCATCGCTGGGCTGCAGGCAGCGGTGCAGCTGGTGCAAACACGCCTGTACGCCCGCCATCCTGCTCCACACCGGCAGCGCAGGCAGCGGCACTGCTAGGGCGGAAGCGGGCGCGAAGGGCCCGCCCCCCGCCGAATCCAACATGTCCAGCCGGGGGGAGACACACTGCAGTGTCAGGACTCGAGCACTCGGAAGCAGGAGAAACGCGGGTAGACCTTGGCCAGCCCATTCCGAGCGGAGGGAGGCGCCACGGGCGGCACGGACTGTTTAACGGGCGGTGGCAAGGGAGAGGTTTTGAGGGCATCTTTATGCTTCTCGCCGCAGGATCCACTCAGTACACACACATACAGAAATAGTGTTGCCCTCTCCTCCGCAGAGAATGGGCTGCTCCGACCTCCCCACGCCTCCCTGCCCGACCGCAGAACTAGTTTTGCCGCGAAATTCGGTCACGTGCGGGCGGGTCCACTCTGGGCTGGGGGGTGGGGGGAGCGATATAGCTTTGCTGAGGACAGCCTCCGTCTCGTAGCACAAGGAGCACTCTGCAGTATGTTTCTGTCCCTGCTGTTGCAGGTCGAGTAGGCCGCAACCTTGGCCTCGGGGGCCTGAAGAGTTCACTTCCTTCTTCTGCCCTTTCTCCTTCTCCATTCCCTAACCCCCCTTCCTGCCTCCGTTGGGCGCTCCTGCTGCGATCGCGCCTACCCATTGGCCAGAAAGCCCGCGAGAGCGCGCGCAGGGCTCTGTCTCGGCCGAGCTGCTCCGGCGGACTGCGGCGCCGGTATCGGCTGCTGCCCTTCAGCCTGCGGCTCCGCACACGGCGTGTGGGGAGGGGAGGAGACCAGACCCGTCGGTTGGGGCTCGGCCGGTGGCGGAGCACCTGTAGCCTGCGTTCCTTTCGCCGCCCCACCGCGGGTAGGACCACCGCGGCAGCCGGACCAGCGCCATGTCGTCGCCCGCCTCCACCCCCAGCCGCCGCCGCGGCGGCAAGCGTGGCCGGGGCAGCAACCCCCCGACTCGTGAGTGCTTCGGTGGGATGGGGCCGGCCCGCGGCTCCCTGGCTGGGGTGGGGGGTGCTGCCAGCCGCGGGGCCGGGTGAAGCGGGCAGGGGCGGGCTGTCGGGCGGGTTCTCGCTCCGGTGTCCGCTCTCCGCCGGGGCAGCGCCGCCGTCGTCCCGGCCCCGGGGGTGTGCTGCGGCTGCTGTGCCTGCACCCCGGGTCCGTGCGATTCAAACACCGGCTCTGGGTTTGCTCGTGTCTTACAGCACAAGATGCCCGGTCTCCTCCTTCCCAGAAGCGGAGGACAGACGACTCCGTCTCCACCGGAGACCTGCAGCCCATGCCCACCTCCCCGCCCGCCGACGTGCAGAGCCCCAGCGCCCCCGATGCTCTCTTCTCCAGCCCCCCCCAGTTCCGCCACTCCGGTAGGGTGACGCCCGGGCACAAAGAATTAGCTTGATTGCCATAAAAAGCCTTTCTTGCTTGTTTTTAATTGCAGTAGCTGGTAATTGTCATGTCATTTGTTTTACTCCCCCTGAAATACTGAAAAACGTGTTTTATCTGAAATGATACATTTTGACTTTTTACGTAGTTTTAAAACGCAGTACTGCTTTAAAGCTTTACAGCGAAGCTTTGGTAGAGCTTGGGATCCTTCAGAAGAGATGAATGCAAAGAAAAGCTCCAGGCAGACCTGCAGCATCCTTATTGTTTCTGATGCAACCAAACAGTAGAATTGATCCTACTCATTATATGACAGTAGAGTTAAAAGAATGAGACAAACGTAGAGGCTGAATTTTAGTCTGCTCTGAATGTAAAATGTCTTGATAATCATAATGATTTTTTTTTTTTTTATAGCCATTCCTCTTGACTTTGATATCAGTTCGCCTCTGACTTACGGCACACCCAGCTCCAGGGTAGAGGGTACTCCACGGAGTGGTGTACGAGGAACGCCGGTTAGGCAGAGGCCAGACCTTGGCTCTGTCCGTAAAGCCAGACAAGTCGATTTACATTCAGATGGGGTAGGAAGATGTCTCAGATTTTGTATCTGACACATTATTTTTACGCAACTGTGTGCATATTTGTTCACGCTTAATTTGTTTCCATGCAGCCGGCTGAGGATGTAGTAGCAACTGAGCAATCCCTTGGACAAAAGCTCGTTATTTGGGGAACAGATGTTAATGTAGCCTCATGCAAAGAAAAATTCCAGGTAGGTTAATAACTCATGTGTTCCTTTTTAAAATGAAAAGCTAGTTTGAGCTAAACAAATATTAGTTGAATCTGATACCAAGTAGGTGTTTGTACTACTAAATTCTGTTCATCTTTCGCTTCTGTCTTCATGTTACCCTTTGTCACTCAGAGATTTCTTCAGCGTTTCATTGATCCGCTGTCTAAAGAGGACGAAGACATTGGCTTGGATCTCAATGAGCCACGCTATATGCAACGACTCGAAGAGGTACTTGTAACACCACAAAATCTAACTTTTCTTTTGTGGTCTTGCACGCCATTGAGTTAAAGGTTTCTTTTCAAATACCTTGCAGATTAATATGGTTGGGGAACCATTCCTGAATGTAAATTGTGACCATCTAAGATCATTTGATGAAAATCTTTACAGGCAACTGATCTGCTATCCTCAGGTGAAGTAGCCTTTCAAGTAGCCCTTTCATATTTCTGACTTTTAATATATTTGTTTAAATGCAGCGTGTATTTCATATGTTCAGTGTAATCTCTGGGGCTTCTTTATTTTGCTTAATATAAAATGTCTTGTTTCATAGTAGCTGATCGTAGACATTACAGTGGGTACCTCATACATGCAAAATTAGCTGGGGAAACTGCCATGTCCAGAGTCTTGTACTTTTTTTTTTTTTTTTTTCCCCCTTTTTCCTTTGCCATACTTAAATGAATAAACCTCATCAAAACACTAAATTTTGTGGTTTTATGCCAGCTGAGCATTTTCATACGTAACTCTTAGTCAGTCCTGGCTGCTGAGTAGCACATAAAGTGCTTTTTCTAAATGAAATATTTCATTTGATGATTTTTATTTAAACTTCTAAGCTTAACTGTTTCTAACAATTTTATACAGGAAGTTATCCCAACATTTGATATGGCTGCCAATGAGATCTTTTTTGATCGTTACCCTGATTCAATATTAGAACATCAAATTCAAGTAAGGCCATATAATGCACTGAAGACGAGGAATATGAGAAGTCTAAACCCTGAAGGTAAACCTTGGATTACCATGTTAGAAAAGAATATTAAGGATTTATATAAACTTGCTGAATGTTAACATGGGATTACATGAAGACCATATAAGACTGTACCTGTGGTCCATTCAGACCAATGTCTTTCATTTATATAAGTCTGTTTCTGAAGCAAACGCTTTAGAACTCAAATGCAGAATATCCATAAAGGGATTCTTTCTTTTATTTAAACGTTCCTGTAAATTAGAAAAATTGTACTATACATTTATGATTCTTCTTGCTTTGTCGTGGACAAAATTCTAGTACCTAACCGAATGTCTACCTCCTACCTAAAAACAAATGTAATGTGAAATTTCGAAGGTTATTGTAAATTTTAAGAGTATGAAGTCATGACACGAGTCTCTATATTTTGTAGACATTGATCAACTTATCACCATCAGTGGTATGGTAATCAGAAGCTCCCAGTTAATTCCTGAGATGCAAGAAGCATTCTTTAAATGCCAGGTTTGCGCTTTCACCACCAGAGTAGAAATTGATCGTGGCAGGATTGCTGAACCATCAGTATGCAAGAACTGTAATACAACGCACAGTATGGCACTGATTCACAATCGATCCATGTTCTCTGACAAACAGATGGTATGTTGGCTTAGATAGCAGCTAAAATGAAAAAGTTTCTAGTTTTTGTACCCCCACCCCCTAATATCATCAATAGCATTAGCATGTATCTTGAGACTGAATGTTTTGAAAAGGGAAACGTGTTTTGGAACACAGAAATGGGTGAAAACACTTAGCGAAATGGTAAGTCCATACTTTGACGAAGAAATACATTAAAAGGATGAAATGAATTATGTACACATCTTAATGTTTCCATATGGAAGCCTCTTTATATATGGTATGTCCACTTCTGTTTGGTCTAGATGAGCCTTGTCTGTAACAGCATTTTAGCCATACCAGTAGCAACCAGCAGATTTCTCATTTTCATTTCATTCATTCATCTTTTTATTAGCAATCAGCTTTGCTCTTGGGGTTGGGGGTATTTTGTTCTTAAGCAATGTTCCTGATTCAAAATGATGCTGGAGACTGCTAATGCAAGATTCTGTTGCATGCTCTGTGGAAAAGCTTTGCTTTTTTTGAAACTAAAGTTTAAGTGTTCTTTGCTAGATCAAACTGCAGGAGTCTCCTGAAGATATGCCAGCAGGACAGACCCCTCATACAGTTGCGCTGTTTGCTCACAATGACCTTGTTGATAAAGTTCAGCCAGGTGATAGAGTTAATGTCACAGGTAAAATTTGGTTTGACTATTTATGTCCTCCTTTTTCACTGATCTTAACCATCTGTAAGGGGACCTGATGGAAGGCACCTGCATGTGCTTGAGGGATCTGGTCACTGTCTTTGCAAGTCCACTCAACTATCTTTGAAAAGTCATGGTGACTGGCTAAGATATAGGAAGAAAGCCAATGTCACTCATAGGGCAAGGAGGAGACCTGAAGAACTACGGCCAGTCAACCTTATCTTGACCCCTGGGAAGGTGATACAGTGAATAATCCTGGAAACCATTTCTAACTCTATGAAGGACAAGAAGGTGGTTGGGTGTAGTCAGCATGGATTTACAGTGGATAACAGCCTTTCACAGTAAAACAACTGGAGCAGTGGATGTTGTTCATCTTGACTTTAGCAAGGCTTTCATCACTGTCTCCCATAACATCCTCCTAGACAAACTGAGGGCATATGGGTTAGATAAGTAGACAGTGAGATGGATTTAACTGGCAGAACTGTTGGGCTCAAAGCAGTATGATCAGTGGCACAAAGTCCAGCTGCAGGCTGGTCACCACAGGTGTACTGCAGGAGTCAATACTAGGGCCAGACACTGATATCTTCACTAACGACCTGGATGGTGGGGCAGAGTGCACCCTCAGAAAACTTGCAGACAAAAGCAAAACTGGAAGGAAGCAGTGCTTGATAGACCAGATGACTAGTGCTAACAGCCTCCTGGGCTGCGTTAGGAGGACTGCTGCTAGCAGGTTAAAGGAGGTGATCCCTCCCCTCATTCAGCTATGGTGAGGCCACATCGGGAGTGCTGTGTCCAGTTCTGGGCTCTCCAGTACAAGGAAGACATGAACATACTGGAATCAGCAAAGAGCCATGATGATAACTGGAGCCTCTGTCATATACAGAAAGGCTGAGAAAGGTGGGACTGCTCAGCCTGGAGAAGAGAAGGCTCGGAGGATCTCACCAGGGTGTTTATAAATGCCTGATTTGATTGGGGGTGGGGGTGGCGCGGGCATGTCAAGAAGACAGAGCCAGATTCTTCTCAGTGGAGCCCAGTGGTAGGCAGTGGGCAGAAGCTGAAATACAGGAAACTCCAGTTAAAACATAAGAGAAATTTCTTACTGTTTGGGTGGTCAAGACCTGGCACAGGTTGCCTAGAGAGGCTGTGTGGAGTCTCCATCCTTGGACATATTCAAAACCTGACTAGACAGTGCCTTTAGCAGCCTCTTATGATTGACTCCAGTTTGAGTCCGTGGTTAGACTACACAATCTCCAGAGATCCCTTCTGACCTTGACGATTCAGTCATTCTGAGAATGAAGGTGAAGAAGCAGTATCTTAAATAGTGTTTGCTCTCAGGAGAACGATAACAGAGTAAGCCTTGTGATACTGGAACCACATTTCTATAAACCACTTTGCTTCAAAACAGCTGCTGTACTGCAAGCTGTTAGGGGTGCATTAGAAATCTATTCTTAAATGTGGCACTTACAAAAGGGGAAAATGCTGACTTTAGACAGCAGGACTTGCAAAAGCATCAAGCCTTTAACTTTTTTTAAAAATGGTTAAGCATTTTCCTTGTTGAGAACAGTTGTGATAGGAATGTTAAACATGTACCTGCAAAAATAGGGTCTGGATGACTTAAATATGTTCTCTTGACTTCTACACGACTTACTCATACTGGGAAATAAACTGACTGAAGTATTTAGGCTGTTTTGAAAAGCTTTACTTTTTATGGTAACATGTAAAATTTTCTGGTTTTGGAATTACCATGTTCATATCTAATGCTGTGATTAAAAATTGTATTTAGGTATTTACAGGGCAGTCCCAATTCGAGTTAATCTGAGGGTCAGCAACGTAAAATCCGTCTATAAGACCCACATTGATGTCATACACTATCGCAAGACAGATGCAAAACGCCTGCATGGTGTTGATGAGGAAACAGAGCAAAAAATGTTTACAGAGGAACGTGTGGAAATTCTAAAACAGCTTTCTAAAAAACTAGACATATATGAAAGACTTTCTTTGGCATTGGCCCCAAGTATCTACGAGCATGAAGATATCAAAAAGGTGAAAAATTCTGTATTTTTCTTGTAAGACATACTTATATGCAAGTATATTTGTAATTATTGTTTGTTATAAAAATAACTTCAGGCTTCAAAATTCAAAAAACTATCTTCAGCAGTCTTAAAAAGCCATGGTCTTGTCAGGAGGGAGTTGGTTATACGTGTATCACAATCCTTTTCATGGTATTAAGGAGTGTTAATTGGAGGGAAGATACTGAAAAGGTAGGAAAGCAGCAGAACTGGGAAAACTGAATTGCAGAATGAATCTTGGACATTTCTTGAATGTTCAGATTACTGGTGATTAAAGAAAAAATAAGTAGCTATAGCATAATAAGTGATTGCTGAAAAGAGGCATCTGTAAGAGAACAGTAGCTTTAAAACGGCATTTGATTTACCCTGATTTATGGGATGTCAAAACAATTAGATGTATCTAAGAAGTGACTGTTCCAATAAAATGTTCAGCTGAGGCACTATAACTTTATCAGTGCAAAAACTACAGTCGGTAGTGGGTCTGAAGGTAGTGTCAGACACCAAACAATCCTCTTAGAGTATATTCCTTTGTTTATAGATTTATATGTTGTTATAGTTCACAGGTTTCTGAAATGGCTAGAAGTTGAATTCAAAACCATACGATTTCCCACTGAAATGGAAATACCATAATGACAATTCCATTTGTTGTTACCTCCTCAGCACAGTAATAAGGCACCACCAGGTGTAGTGGGTGGAGCTGTGGAAAGCTAGGGGCCATTCATCACGGGAGATTCTTCAGGTTCCAACCAAAATCTGTTCACAACAACATACAAAATTTCTTCATTACTTGAAAGTGCTTGAAACCCATATGTATTGGACCACCGATACTTGGGGACCTCGAGGAAAATAAAATGGGGCAGATCATGCTTCTTGTAACTACTGAACAAGTTTTACTGACCTTCGCAAGTTGTTCTAAGTGAATAAGAAAGGAACAAATGCAAATAGCTCAGTTCATGTCTCTGCAAGGAGGTTTCTTTACTGTAAGAAATTGTGCAGAGGCTTTACAGGAAGTAGTGTACAGTTTTCCTTCCTCTTTTCCTTGCTGTTTCCAGCTGCTGTTGTCACTATCACTTTTTTTCATTAACTATCTAGCATGTATATGCTGCTAGAAGAAGGGAAGAAAAAAAAAAAAAAAAAATACTGGGAAATGGTGAATTTTTAAACTAGCGAATTTGAAAAGGAAAACAAAATTCCCCCCTGATAATTCTAGCTATCTGATAAAATTACAAGTATATGTTTATACTAATAATTCTAGTACTTTCAAAATACTGGAAGTTAGTTACTTTTACTTTATTAACACTGCATGGAACACTAATGGAACAACCATTCACTTTTTTTAGGAAGTATAAAGGTGGAGGTGTTAGTAAATTCCAATGAAATAAAGACCTTAAACACTTGTTAACTTCTTGAGCAAGTAAAGAACTTTTATTTGAAGTAATGTAACACAGTAGAGCAGTTTTCCTGAAAAGAAAATGATACTTGATTAGTCTTGACTAAAAAACTGATAAAAATTGCACTTTTTAAATGATACAAAAGAGGTAATAGTACTTTGGTCCTAGATGAAACATAGCATTAGGAAAAAGAATAGTCTATTCCAGCTTTCCTGATGTCAGCAGAATTTGTTGTCAAAATTTTGATTATATAAGTTTTGAAATAGATTTGCAACAAATTTAATTTCAAACTTTAATTATAAGCTGAGTTTGTAGGACCTAGCAGTTTAACTATATCTTTGTTATTAACTTGAATTGAGGATATCTATAAAGAATGAACCCTTTTAAAGACTTAAAAACAGTTTCAAGGGTTTTCTTCCATGGCTGAGTTAATTTTAGCAGTGTTTTGGTTCACTAGATGTTTCAGTTCAACAGTTGTTTTTGCTCTGTTAACTATACGAGAGGTGATGTTTTGATTTTTAAAGAGAATATTTTTGTAGGGTATTCTGCTTCAGCTTTTTGGGGGATCAAGAAAGGACTTTACTCACACAGGAAGAGGCAATTTTCGCGCCGAGATCAACATTCTTCTCTGTGGTGATCCTGGTACTAGTAAATCACAGCTGCTTCAGTATGTCTATAACCTCGTTCCTCGAGGCCAATATACATCTGGCAAAGGCTCAAGTGCAGTTGGTCTCACTGCGTATGTGATGAAGGATCCAGAAACACGGCAACTGGTTCTTCAGACAGGTGCTCTAGTACTAAGTGATAATGGCATTTGCTGCATTGATGAGTTTGATAAAATGAATGAAAGCACAAGATCAGTACTGCATGAAGTAATGGAACAACAGACTCTTTCCATTGCAAAGGTAAGCGTCTCTCTAATTTCCGGTTCTTTCCACTAAGTATGATATATGTTAAGCAGCTGAAAATGAAAAGTTAACACAACAGAGGATTACATTTTTCTGTTGTTGTCAGTGGATCAAACCTAGATTATGTAACGTTTACAAAAGAATATGGCCTTCATAGCAAACTATAGTATTTCCAGATACTCTTGGTTTTGCTTCACTCTAAAAGGCTTCTGCAATGCAGTTTTTTTACTACAGAACCCATTTAATAACACTGGTGGTCTCATTAAGTTGGAGGAAAAAAGTTTTGGTGGCACGTAGTTGCAGCTGGTTTCAGAAGTGTTCTTCATTTTGACAGGCTGGAATAATTTGCCAACTGAATGCCCGTACATCTATCCTAGCAGCAGCTAACCCTATAGAATCACAGTGGAATCCAAAAAAGACTACTATTGAAAACATTCAGCTTCCTCATACACTCTTGTCAAGGTACTCATCTCCTCCTTCCTTGCATGTCTCATGAGATACTATACTTCCTCTTGTGAAAATGATTAAGTATAGTAGAGCAAAACTATTGTGTTCTGTAGTTCAGTGGAAAACTTTTATAGTGCTTATTCTAAATGATGTTCTTACAGCTTCTCTGCGAGCAGAAAACTGCCTTTTAGTATTTACACATGGACCTTGAACAGAAGATGTGATGAAATATGTAGGATCACTTTATTTACATCTATGATATTGGTTTTCTGTTGTTTCATAATTATTTATAACTTACAGTATTGATAACAAAAACTCAGGATACTTTTCTTAGCTCTGTAAAACTTCTAAAGTGAAACGCTGATGACCAGGGAACTTGCAGTGGAGGTGGCAAAATCCGAAGATCTTTGCCTGCATCATCTTCTGTAAAATTCAGTTGGGGAGGTGGCAGTGCCAGCCCTTTGGGCGACAGTTGTTAGAGCAACATTTCTTATCTGCTGCTAGAAAATTAAACTATTTGCTGCAGTTGTGTTTTGTGAGGAATTCCCTTACTAACTGGGAGTTTTAAGTGCACTGACGGTATACTGGATATTCTGGGAACACTTGCTGAATCATAGAACCATAGAATAATTATGGTTGGAAGGGACCTCCAGGGTCATCAAGTCCAACCTTTATCCCATCCTATTCCTAACCATTAGACCACTAGACCATGGCCTCAAGTGCCTCATCAACCCGTTTTTTGAACACCCCCAGGGACGGCAACTCTACCACCTCCCTGGGCAGCCTGTTCCAGTGCTCAACCACCCTCTCAGTAAAGAACTTCTTCCTAATATCCAATCTAAACTTCCCCTGATGCAACTTGAGGCCATTTCCTCTCATCCTATCATTAGTAATTTAGGAGAAGAGACCAACACCAGCCTCACTACAACCTCCTTTAAGTGGTTGTAGAGGGCAATGAGGCCTCCTCTTAGTCTCCTCTTCTCCAGCTGCTGCTTAGATTTCAATTAAAAGCTGCTTGATTTAGCCACTTAGTGACAAGTGTTACCTTACTACAGGTGTACTGAATGAAAGTAGGCTTGAGCAGCATCTTGTTTCCACCATTTATTGGATTTGGAATACATGGAATACATGATTGGCTGGCGAAAAATACATTATTTGTGTCTACCTATAGTTGAGCATAGTTGAATAGTAGTAGTAGTAGTTTGTAAAATTATAAACTATTTTCTTCAGGATTAAACTGCAAGTACTTTTTTATTTATACATGTGTTTTTAATATGCATAGAATAATTATATATAGGTATGTGCCTATTGCTATTGTGTTTCAGGGCAGTTTCTTTAGCAACAAGTTTGTTCTGTGTATTTGATAAAGTGTGGGGGGGTTTTTTTTTGTTTGGGAGGTGTGCATGTGCATTTCTTGTTTTAAGAAAACGTAAAACCAAAAATTGTCAGCCTTGAACATGGGAACTGAATTTTGCAGAATTCACTTACAAAGTTTCAAGTCCATAGGGTGAAAGCAAATCCACTGTGCTGTTCTGCACTTCCAGAACTGTAGAAAACATATCTTTTCAGTTAAATAGAGCAATTCTTACTTAGATAAGGAATTAACAGTCAAATAACTCTTACCTGTACTTGTTAAGTCAAAACTCCTAAATCAAACTACTTTAAATGAAAAGAAAGTATACACACTAATGCTGGATTCTTACCCTGTTCAGATTTGACTTGATCTTTTTAATGTTGGATCCACGTGATGAAGCTTATGACAGACGTCTTGCTCGCCATTTGGTTTCACTGTACTACCAAAGTGAAGAAAAGATGGAAGAAGAATATATGGATATGGCAGTGTTGAGGGATTACATTGCATATGCTCGTTGTTATATAAATCCCAGGTTAAGTGAAGAAGCAAGCCAGGCCCTTATTGAGGTAAAGGAATTGCGCATGTTAAGAATATTCAGTCTTTCCTGACTTTCCAAAAATGGCCAAATCCACTAGTATGTGTGCTTTCTATCTACAGACAACTTTTCTGTAAGGTACTTCAGAAAATCTCTCCTTTTAAATGCTGGTGATTTTACTGAAATAAATATGTCATTACAGACACAAGTACTACTATGTCAGACTAGTCCTACTTTTTTAAAGCGATTCAAAACTTAATTCATTATCATGGCTTAATTGCTTTATAATGCAAAGAAGTATATGTCATGTGGTTATCCTTCATTGCAGAAGAATTGTGAAGGTATATCAGCAGAAATACAGTATTTGAAATGGCTTGCCAGAATTGCTCATATTCTGAAATAAGAGGTGGAGGATGAAGGGGACTCTGAAAACAACAGGATTTACTGAAATGTTGAGTGACACTCTGCTTTTCAGGCATATGTAGACATGAGGAAGATTGGTAGTGGCAGGGGAATGGTTTCTGCATATCCTCGACAACTTGAGTCTCTGATTCGACTGGCAGAAGCGCATGCTAAAGTACGCTTTTCTGAGAAAGTTGAAACAATTGATGTAGAAGAAGCAAAACGCCTCCATCGGGAAGCACTGAAACAATCTGCTACTGATCCAAGGACTGGAATTGTGGACATATCCATTCTCACGACAGGTTTGTGTTTTCATAGTTAAAGCTGGGATGCTATTGGGTTTTTGTGATTTACTTTTTTTTAGAGGTAACTTAACCTGTCCTTAGTTGATCTCTAAAAGGTATTCTCTTTCCTTTTGTAAGGAATGAGTGCAACAGCACGTAAGCGGAAAGAGGAGTTGGCTCAAGCCTTAAGGAAGCTTATCCAGTCAAAGGGTAAAATGCCAGCTTTGAAGTACCAACAGCTTTTCGATGATCTCCGAGCACAGTCTGATACAGTAAGTTTCCTGCTTTGTTTTTCATTAATTTTTAAAAGCATGGTGTCTTTCAAATCAACATTCTTGTCCTCAAATCACATTACGGAGGGAAAGGGAGACAGCATCTTATTTGACTGATGTGACCAGAGAGCCAATTCTACTATAGATAAATGAGTTGAATCTTTGTTGTGTCTTAGTTTATTCTGGCTTCTGAAATAGCAAACTCGGCTTCAGGGTTCCAGGCCAGATTTCAAAGTGCAAAAAGAACAAACTAAAACTTTAAAAATCCGGTAAGAAAACTGGTAGGAAGTAAGGCATTTTTACTGTCTTTAAAGTATTTTCCCCCCCCATCTTTACTTGATGTATTTCTTTTCTTTAAGGCTGTCACAAAGGAAATGTTTGAAGAAGCCCTTCGTGCCTTGGCTGATGATGACTTCTTGACTGTGACTGGAAAGACTGTTAGACTACTCTAAGTTAGCCTTTATTTCTGACCCGACAGTCAGAGCTTTTGCTTTGCCCTACTTAAGATAGTGTCAGCCTTCAAGACCTTTGAGATTTGGGACTGTCAATCATTTGCTATGACAAGCATAGCCTTTCCTTGCAAGCCAACTCTCATGGCTTTGCTTTGCCAGTCTGCAAGATTTTCAAGATATGGGGCTATCACTTGCTATGACAAGTAGCAATGATAAAGTGACACTTTTGCCAGCACAAGGTTTTACAGAAGACCTAAAAAATCCTCAGCTGAATAATGCTATTTACATTTTAGCTAAATGTAATTACTAATATGTCAAGTGCTATGTGTTTTTTATGAGGTTTTGTAGAACATGCTAACAATGTTGTATGTATTTCAAACTGAATTGTAAAAATTCATCTTAAATGAGTTTTTAGTAAATGCAATTTGACTATTAGTATTGCTGTAATCTGAAATAAAGTTATTGGACTTAAAAGGGCTATTTAGCATTCATTTCAAGTGAAAATGAGCATATCCTGTGCTAAGCACTTTTCAATGTAGAATTCTGTGATTTTTAGGAAGTTCTTTGTGAGAGCATGAAAGAAGTTTTGCTTTTTTTTTCTGTTTGACTTGAGTGTACTTTGGTAGTATCCTCAATGTAAAAAAAGACTGACAGATTCTACTGGAAAACAAATTTTCTTACTGCAATTTTAAGCATAAGTTAAGAGACTCACCTTTGGTGTAATGTCATATGTATGCTGAAAGAACAAGGTCCAGCAGTGCATGACTGGAGAATCTTCCCAACGAACCAGGGTAGATGCTCTCAGCCACTGCATGTCAATAGCTGCTATTGTTTCCACAGCTGAAGTAGCAGAAGAGTTCCCTAATTCACTTCGGTACAGACAGCACCAGGCTGATGTCAATGGCTCACTTAACCCTTTCAAGCTTGAAGTAAATACTCCTATATTCTGTGTCGCTGCTTCCAACAGAAGGAAAGCAAATTTCCCCCATGAAAAAAGGGGGCACTTTAAAATCTAATTTTTCTTGCTACTGGTTCTTTATATGAGCAAGGTACTGGTTACCTGTAGTTGAATTTTCAGTTATTTACTTTTTTGTACAAGGAAGGAACTAGGTCTAATCTACAATTAAAAATACAGTGTATGTTGGAAGGATCAGGTTAAGCCACAGCCATCTCGCCTCAGTCTTGTTAATTAGTAAACAAGTCACTATCTCCTCATCTTTTTGGCTTTTATGGACTGGAAGGATGTAGTTCACGTTGTGCTTTTCTGTAGAGGAAGTCTGGGTTCCCTGACTCAAGGCTTAAAAATTACATATAGGCAAGCTGAGATCCCAGGAGCTTGACACTTCTCCGCAAAAGAAATCTGTAAAATAAAATTCCAAACTCCCTTAAATACCAGAACCATAGATCCTCTAGTGGCACTTGTCTTACAGGATCATATTTTCTTCTCTGCCATGTTATTAGTCATGTATTTTGCTTAGAAAACAGCCATCTCATGACCCCTTCTTTTGTTCCCCACTGTAACATGCCTTTATTTCACAGTTACTATCTGCCTTTTATGTGAGACTGATGCAGTTCTAAGCTTTTCACTTTTTGAAAGCATCACTTGCATGTTTTTTTCCATTTATAGTGCTTGGTCCTTAAAGTACTACCTCAGTTCACAAACCTTTCTCTCACCTGTTTTTCCACTCATAGCTATAACGAGACTACCCTTCCTAACTACTTGGTGCCTCCTCAGAAAAACCACACCAAGGAAGTTTCTTAAATATGTTTTCAAGTTTAAGAAAGTTGGCTTAGTGTTTAAAAAAAAAAATAATAAAAAATCCAAATAGTGATGCATCTAGGTACACTAGCAAAATTCCTCAAATTAAAATTGTCTGTCAGTATGGAAACTCTTACTGCAAAACAGAAATTGGGCTGTTCATCTGCTTGTAAACAACATGTGCTGAATCGTGTAGCCACAAAATCAAGTGTTCTAGGAAATGGAAGAAACTTTTTTGTATAAAATGGACTTCAGCTCTCTTTTGTTTTAAGGTGACTCTTAATTTGCCATCTTCTAGTTCATTGGGTGGTTTTTTTGTTTTGGGGTTTTTTTTTTGTTTGTTTGTTTTTAAAAGTAAAATGCTTATTGGCAATTACTCTATTTAGTCTCTACAGGGTTATTTGCAGAATAATCTCACTAGGTGGCTCTTAGAGCCTGTATGTAGTAGTTGATAGAGATGATTTGTTTTCAGTCTGTAGTGTATTTTTGTTTTTTAAATAAGCAAGGACTGCAAGTGCCACTCTGTAATTAGGTAGTCAGAATGGAAATGCTTCTGAACAGTCTTGGTTGAAAAAAAAAATCTGATTAAAAGATCTTAACCATTTATATGCTAATTTAAAATGTACACAAAGCGAAAGAAAGATTAAAGTAATTTACTTGAACTGAGAATATTTTCCTTACTTTATGCAACAGTCTCAAATGGTATAGTATAATTTGCTTCTGTATTTACCCTAATGCTGTTTGTTAGTAGTCATAATTAAGCTCATTTAAAAAACTCAAGTCATTTAAAGACTAGAATATGCAACCAGGGGAAAGCACTTCTGCCAGAAACTTTATATTCTTAAATCAGAAATGACATAGAAGAAAGTCATTGAAGTTTTCTGTATGTTCTACAAAAGGCATTAAAAAAAAAAACTTATAAGCCTACTGGCAGAAATTATTTGTAGTAAGTCACTTTGAGAGACCATAGTTCAATTGATGTGCTATCTTGTCTAACACTAAAGAGAGGCTGCTGGTGAAGTGAAACAGAATGGTATTCTTCTCTTTTCTTAGAACAGAGTGCAATCACCAGTTACTCGGGGTGGGTGGGGAGCCAGTAAAAAACTGAAAATTGTCATTTGCTACATTGGTTTCAAAGCTGGTACGTTTCTCTGCAAACAGATTTGACTGGAAAATGGCTCAACCCCTAGTTTTGTCAGGTGCTTCAGTAGGAACAGCTGTAAACTCCTAAGTGAGATGTAAACTCCCTGAGGCTATGTTCTGCTTGGCCTCATCAAACTTGACTTATTTTTGGCAGTCACTCTGCCGTTTTATCTTCCTTGAAGGCTGTAGGACTTGCAGGATTATCTCAGGAAAGACCTGCATGTCAAATAGCTTGTCAGGGAAGTGATTCTATCCCACTTTTGCATCATACTTATCTAATTCAATAATCAGAGCGGCTATGTAACTTGCCATCTGGATACAGCAATATGGACTGAAGAAAATAAGCATTTTGCATATTTTTTCTGACTTGGCAAGACCACATGTAGTCTTGTAAAAATACATGGCATGGTTTACTTAAAAGGCATGGGATTCATTGTATGTGAGGTAAACTGACAAGTCAATACGGAGGCTGTCATCCAATTCTCAGTTTGCATGGCCACCTTACAATAATATTTACAGACAGCCCAGCACCAGCTTTTAATACTCAAAACCAAAGAGCTAGTTAATTTTGGGTTCTAAGGTTTTGAGAGTACAGTTTGACCATACAATAAGCACAACCAGACTCTCCTTATGACTGGCATCTCTGGACTGCAAATTGACAAAGAAAACAAAAGCGCTGCATTTGCTACTACGAAAAATATTTTGGAAGAAGTCAAAATCTGAGCAGAAGACTTACTAATTATATAATTATTATATAATTACATTGTAGATCCCTAAAGCATTCTCTCTGACTGGCCTATATTTTGATTGCAGAGAAAATATTCACTTGGTTTGCTCAGTGACTTCTGATCATGTCCCACCTCTCAACTGGATAGGGTAGGAGCAGGTCTGGATTCCTTTTGCCTAAATTTGAGCCCCTTTTCTAATAAAGCTTAGAGTTTTCAATTACCATATTATGTGAGTGGAAATCTTACCAGGGAGCCACTGAAGTCCTGTGTAATTTGTTTTGAAGATCTTGCTACATCTTCAGGTTAAAATGTTTCTTTTATAACCATGATTTTAAAACCCAGATTTTTTATGTGGTTTCACAGTCCAGCTATCTCCTAACCATTATGACATTTTTCACCTAATGATGAAATAGTTGGCACAAGCTTACTGAATTGGGAGCCAGGTTCTAGCTCTTACGAGCACTTTACAGTTGCCCGTCTTTTCCAGCAGCATGAGATACAGACTTGAACTGGGAGAATGTAAACACCCTTCCAGAACATAACTGCACATTACTACTTCCACAGTTTAAAGCCAGAGAGAGTTAAGACAGAATTGAGCCTATGTATCCATGCACATAATATCCATTGAGTGAGCTGAGCTTCCAACAATATAGTAAGGCTAGGCTGGCTACCTGCACTGGTATTTATGACCTTATCTCAGTTTTAGTCACATAGTGTGTTATCTTTGCATTTCAGTACACGTGAGTGGGCAGATGATGAAAGGGGAGGCACCTCCATCATCCAGATAGTTCTTAGCCCATCTTTCAGTATGCAAAGAACAGCCATTAAGCTCTTAAGCTTGTACTCGGTAACAGTGAAGCTCTAAGGACATTATATAGGCAGAATTTTTTTCATTAATTGGGCATCTCCTTACCGTATCTTTAAACAGCTGACAACATCTGCTTGGTTGACAGTTCCACTCATGTCCCATCACTATATAACACTTACATACCACCATCACACAGTTCCTGTCACTTTTAAAAAATAATTGCCTCTGTGACCCTTATTAGAGGAGTCTCTCATAGAATCTAAATGATATATAAACACTCCAAAACTGAAATCAATATAAAGAAATGAATACAAAGTAAACATCATCATGATGCCTGATCCAGATTCTCAGCAATACATGGACTAAGCTGTAGAAATCCATTTAAGTATCTCCTTATTGTTCTCAGCTTCCTCTCAATGACTGAAAAGAGCAGCCCAAGGCTGAACAGGAATCTGAAGCAGGTTTAACTGCAAATGTGAGAATGACCCCAATAGGTAATGCTCCCAAATGTCTGGTACTGGTGATTTTTTTATAGAAAAATACAATCCCGTGTAGACCTTCCTCAGCTGCTTTATATGGTCTATTTTATCCTAAGTGCAACAAGCAGGTTAGAACCCTTGCATAACCCTTCTGGCAAAACTTGAAGATGGATGTTACTCAGAAATATATCAAACTGTGTACTCTGCCTTCCTTTCATGAAGGCTGAGGGGGGTGTGTGGAAATAAAAATCAATCTCTTCACTTATTTGAAGAGATCTTGGAATACTCAGTGGTCATCCTAAAAGACTGAAAGGTATTCTTTCTCTGAAAAGACTCACCATTAGATATACTCAAGAGACAGATGTGCAAGTTATCTTTGTCCACACTTCTTACAATAGTTGATAAGAAATCACACATCAAAGATAATGGTCAGGAATCATTTTTTATAAGGCAGATTTACTAAAGGATGTTGGTAGGACAAGAACCCCGTGCCAACATAGTGTGCACTGAGAACAACCCTGCTGAAAGTAAGTGTGTACACAGTAGCTATAAGCATCTTCCAGACTATTGTCAGAATGATGGCATTTAGCATGACCATTCAAGGCATCTTCTGTCTACTAATCATATTGAAAACAGTCACTAAGGCTGGTACACACTTTTTTTAGGTATGCCCAAGAGTTCAAGGTTAAGTTTTCAGCCTCCAAAGTGTAAGGAGACATGCCAACAAGTGGAATAACAGTCTTTTGCTAGTTCCATGTGCACGGACAGAAAATGTGAGGAAATAAGTAGGCCTTTTTGCACACTGTAAGGTGCTTAGTTAACACTCAAGAAACAACAGATTTAGCAGCACTGGTCACTAAGAGCTAAAAAGCTGCACTTGCTGTGCAGCTGCTTCTAGAAGCGTCAGGAGGAAGCGCACCATAAAGAATCACACACCATCTAGAGAAGGATCAGAAGAAGAAACTAATAAGGTGTTAGGGGAAGTCAGTGAATCAGTTAGATGGTCGAGGTTATCTCTGAGGCTCTAACACAAGTATGGAAGCCTCTTAAAAGCAGCTCTGCAAAAAAAGAAGAGAGAAGGCTGAGAAGCTCAGAGGCCATAGCTAAAAGACATGGTTGCTGTAGTGTGCTTTTTAGGATACCAACTTGGGGAGAAAGAGGTGACAACTTTTACCCTTGAACTTGAATTGACCAACCCAGCTCATACTACAGCTTCACAAAGACTGTAAACTAAAAGAAGATCCTGTACTTCTGGACAGGGGCCACAACAGATAGCTAGGGAAGAACAAGCATTTCTAAACAGCTGTTTTCCAGTGTCTGATCAAAAAGACATGCTGATTCAGATCTCTAACCATCATTCATCCATTGTTTTTCATAAAGCCTGGAAAAACATCATATTGCAGAATTCTCTTTCTGCCAAATTTGACTGAACTGTTGACTTTTCCTGACCAGTTAAAGACAGAGGATTAACACATGCACTTATATAAGCTTGATTTTGGTAGTGAAGCACACAGAGGAAGGACAAAGATCAGTTTTACCCCGATTAAAACAAAATTAATGTTTTACTGAAATATTTACATGTTTTGTTTTGGTAGTTTCTACTTCTAGGTTTAACAATTCCTGCTTAACAAAACACTGGAGAATGCGGGCATCGATCCCGCTACCTCTCGCATGCTAAGCGAGCGCTCTACCATTTGAGCTAATTCCCCCCCCATTATTGATAACAGGGACCACAAAACTGTCATCTTCAGGCTCTCTTTAAAATGGCAGTTCCATATATATAATACAAGTCTCTCTCTTGCTCTGGTCTCACCACAAATGAAAACACATTCAATGTCAATTCCAAAACAGTTGTCAAATAATAAATTTTTAATAGTTCATTTAGCATTTCCAAATGAAGTAGTAAGAAACAAGACAAACCAGAAAAGACATGTTTACCAGGTGTATAAAATAAAATTTTAAAAAGTTTATTACTTGCAATTCTTGAGAGGAAGTACATTCTGGCATTTGCTTTTCTCCCCATAAAAGTCAGGGGGTTTTGTGGTTGTTTTTTTTTTTCGTTGGTTTTGTTTTTTTTTTAAATACGAATTAAATATTTTAATTTATTCTAGTCAAACATATGGCAGCATTTAAGAGATAAGCCACATACACTGAAAAAATAAGAACTTGTTTTATTTTCATGTATTGAACTGGAATTTTGAAGTATCTTTCGTAGTCAACTGGTTTTTCTCCCACCATGAACAAAACATCAGTGGAGAATGCGGGCATCGATCCCGCTACCTCTCGCATGCTAAGCGAGCGCTCTACCATTTGAGCTAATTCCCCCTTCAACACTAACTTCTCCTGTAACAATAGATTTTAATAACCATAAAAGTAAAGTGCCTTCCCCCTATGACAGTCTGCTCCTTTATGACAGGTAGTAACCCCAGGACAGCCCTTCTGAACACTCACTACCATTTGACCTTGAGCTTGTCTATTTTTTTCCCAAGATGACAAACTCCGAGTAATGTGATAAGGCATTTCACACTGACTTGTATGACAAACTCATGACCTGCAGCCTTTCAGTGCCACCCAACTTGCACTAGATATATCCTTCTTTGAAGAGGGCAGCTGCTTCTTATACATTGAGGGAAGTCACATCACAGACAATGCAGTAGAGCAGCTTCAAGATCATACAAAACTCGCATTTGCCCTGACGTCCCCATAAGAAGACTATCTTAGAAAGCAAAAGTGAAACCTAATTACATTAGCTTGTAGCAGTTTGTATTATTGTTGCCAAAGAGATGCATCAAAGTGATCTGTGTTAAATGCAAGTATATGGACACAAAGCCTTCACAGCTGAAATACCCTAGAGAATTAAAAAAAAAAGGAAGTAAGAAGGTCAGGTTACTTTCAGCCATGTAGGTAAGGAAGTTCTCCCAACCAATCAGAGAAATGAGAAAGTTTTACTCATCTTACATGAAAACTTTGCAATCACAACAAATTCAAGATCACAAAACAATGGGCTGTCAATTATATGAAATACATATTTTAATCACAAAACCCACTACTACTGCAGAGGTCTTTCCTCACCCTTAACTAACTTTGGCATCAAATAGACTGTTTTTCTGGAAGCTGAACTGTCCAAGCATTAGGCCTTTTCAGTGGCAGCAGAGTAGAAATTTGGGGGTGAGAAATAGAGGTAATCTGCCATTTTCATACTGACTCAGACTGCACAGGGCAGATAAAAGACAAGTGTACATAGAGCTGAACCTTGTGAAATATGATATGGGAAAGATCCCAGAAGTAGATGTGCAGTGGGCTACCACTGAGCCTAAGATACCTGCCTGCGTGAAGGACTGAAACCATTTTTGCATATTTTTTTCCACCCCTCAAGTTTACTCCAGCGAGGTAGATTCAGTTACAATATACTGCAAGAAATGGTAAGAACAAATTTTTATTTATTGCTGTGCAGAGACTGAGGTAAGGCAGGAGAGTATTTAAATTCTAGGAGAATGTTTGCAGTGGTACTGTGGTTTTAGTTCCACATCTTGGCCTGAATCTGGTTTGTGATAGATTTGAAGTACTACCTTATGTTAGACAAGTCACAACTAGCTAATGCATAACTGTAATTTATTTTCTTTTGACTGGATTCTGTCATCCAGTAAATTAAACCCATTAGAGAAAATGGCCAGCACATGTATTGTTGGATTACTGCACACGTTTTACTTTACTAGCAGAACTTACTTTTCTGCATTTAAACAGAAAGTATATAATTTTCATTGCCTTTGTTGTTTAATAGTATATCAGGGTAATCACTCTCATTGTAAACTACATTTTTGTTCTTTAAGTTCAGAAAGCATTCCTTGATTTAATAACCTGGGCATAGAGCTCTGCCTATGTCTGCTTACTGCAAAGTCATTTAGTATGACTACACTTGAATTTTTATATTTCTAAAATGGTTTTAGTAACCCCATATATTTAAGATGCAATACTGTCAATACAAAAAGGCAGAAATACTTAGAGTATAACTTTGGAAGATATAAATGAATACTTTACACAAACAACGGTAAATGTGAACTTTTAAACCACTGTATTTATAATTTACATACGTCTAATTAGAAAATAAAATTGGAAAAGAAAATAAAAAAGACTTGAAAAACAAGGGCAAGAAAAATGTCATTGCCCTTCAGTGACTTCTAACAGTATACTTTCTAGATTCACAAGTCTTTTGCTATCTGCCTTTTAACAGAGGTAAAAAAAAAAAAAGTTCTCTCTCCTTCCTGAATAAACATTAGAGGAAGCTTTGTTCAGGAAAGTAAATACTGTTTTATCGAAGAAACATAGCAGAAAATGCACCATATGCTTCCCATATGTCAAGTGACTATGCTGACTTTTAAGCTAACAGGCTTTCCACATAAATACAGTGATGATTCAGTATTATTAAATAAGCAAACTAACTCAACAAAGTAATTATATCTAAACCAGCCAAGATATGGTTCAGCAGAAGTAAATCAGCCCTGGGTGGACTAAAGCAAGGGGAATTAGCTCAAATGGTAGAGCGCTCGCTTAGCATGCGAGAGGTAGCGGGATCGATGCCCGCATTCTCCAGTGTTTTGAGAGACTGAATACCTATGCTACTATAAGGTTTTCTTTCATAAATTGTTCATGTTTGTGAAAGAAAATATGCACGCAGTAATATATACCATTTCATACAGCAAACAAAACAGCTAAGAATTCTCAATTAACAGATTACAGTTGTGAACTCTCCGAAAAATGATTTCTTCACAAAAGCATCTAATACTAATGTTGTTCTTCTGCAGTACAGGAAATAAAATTCAATTATGTCCCTTACAAGTGCATTGAGTTTTATGAAAAGTTCATTTAATTATATGAAAAGTTAAAAAATGAAGAAAATGTAAAAGTATGTAGCTGTGTATATAATCATAAACTCACCATAGAATTACTGTCTCTCCAGCTACTTTGGCACCTGTTGTAGCTAGGATGGGCATGATACACTTGTTCCTCGCTCGTGTTTCAAGCAACACCCATTCACTCACAGTTTCACTCAATTTCTTCCTCAACCCATTGTAAGAAAATACTTTGCACTTTAAAATAAATGCTCATCTTTGATCAACATTAGTAACTTAAATCATTCATCTTGTGCATGTGCTTTTTAAAATTGATTAATTTTAAACCTTACAAAACTGCTACAGAAAAATGCATCTAAATTTAAAATAGCCCCACAATATAAGGTAGTATAAACAGGGAACTGAAATTGTACTGCAGCCAAAAATCAGAAGAAACAGTGGTATCTGTCAGTGTGTTTTTGTTTCATTCTTTAAAACCTATTAACAGGAATTTTTTTCTTTCTTTTGTGCAGACAGTTACTGTAATTTTAGCTAAAAGAGGAGTTTACAAGCCTTTCTTTTCCAAAGCAGCAAAAAACTTACAACTGGTGTCCTGGTTTGACCAAAACAGAATAAATCTTTCCTTTCAGTGATTTTACTTTTCACTTAAATCTCTTCTAAGACTGCACTTTCTGAAGTTAACAACATGTTTTTCAGACACTGTCTGCTCCTAGAAGTAATAATGCTCGATGTCTGTAATTAGTACTGAGCGCACAGTACAATGGTGTGCAGAAAAGCTCTTGCTTACACTTATTCTTACAGAAACCAAGGTCACTGCTGAATTCTTTCAGTGCTGCCTTGGGCCCCCCTTAGTGTAAGGGTGCAAAAAGGTGGTGCCTGCAGGGAGGAGCGGACAGGACAGGTGACCTGAACTGACCAACGAAGTATTCCATCCCTTACATGTCAAGCTCAGTATAAAGCTGAGGGACCACAGGGCACAAGTGCTCTGCCCCTTCTCCTCTCTGGCTCTTGCTCATCTTATATGGCTGGCATCCTGGCAGGACTCTCTCTGTGATCTGCACTTTCCTCAATCCAGTTCCCATCTGCCATTGTATCCACGAGCCCAGACTGGGATCATCCCAGAGCTGCTCTGCAGCACCAGTGGTGATGTGAGCATTATCGGGGGGAGCATGTGATTGGGGGGGGGAGAAGCTTGATACTGGTTTTGTATATATTTGTATATTTTTCACTATTTTTCTTATTATTCTATTTTGTATGTACTGTTATAGTTTCATTAAAGCTGTTTTATTTCAAACACATAAGTCTCCCTTTTCTTCTTTCCTTTCCCCTATCTGGGGAGGGAGAGGGGTTAACAGAGTATCTGCCATCTGTTTAGTGGCTGGCCCAGCCCCAAACTACACAACTGGTAACTGAAAAAATGAAGCATTGTCGATAAAAAGTAATACTTGTAAGCAGCAAATGGAGAATGCGGGCATCGATCCCGCTACCTCTCGCATGCTAAGCGAGCGCTCTACCATTTGAGCTAATTCCCCCTATGAAGGGCCACCTCTGTATGCTGTCTCTTCGTGCTTTTGACAGAGTAACTTCTGTCTCTAACAGAGTCACTTCCTACAAACTATACTGAAATTTGGTCTGCTGTCTCCAGTACAAACAAAACTTTCTCCTAAAAGTCACACTGATTTTCTGCTGAAATATCACACTGGTAGCTGGGCAGTCTGAGCCCACTGCTCGAGTTCTAAGACCCTACCGAAGTTATTCTTAGTCAGTAACAGAACACAACTTTCCAGTGAAATGCAGAAGCAATTAGGTCTTTCTTAAAGCACAGTGCTTTTAACGTTTGTGGGAATTTCGCCTAACAAGACATCTGGACTCCTTGATGTAATAGCATGTGTTTTATTCAGCTGAGTTGCATCTGGACAACAGAAGGTCTGTGCTTCCAAACAATTTCAGATTTATGTTCACACCAAACAATTATGACTGTTCAGAGAAATATGGATCTATTTAAAGATTGTATTTTTCTAAAATAGATTTTTCCTATTTGTAATCCCTAGGTAGAAGAGAATCAGCTAAATGATTTCACCCATTCCCACATTTTCAAGTATAATAGATGTGACTGAACAGGTACAGTTCTTCCAGTTCTTTCTCTAGTGGCGATGGAATCTGGGCACAAGTTATAAAACGGGGGGAAAAAAAGCATCCAGGCAAATGGAACAGTGGGAAACAAAGTAATAGCTCACTTTACTTATTTACATCTCTCAGGAATTTTTAAGGTGTGACTATATCACCAGATAGATATGCACACTCACACATACATATAAAAATCAAGAATACATAATGAAAATGTAAAAAAAAATCATATCTACAATGAAACAGCAGTGAAAACTCTCTTGAGTGGTTCGGTTTCAACTCTACAAGATCAGGCAGAAAGCACAAAGAAAGTAGGGTCTCCAGTGTTTCCTATTATTTGAAGTTATGTACTAGAGTCTTGTCCCTTTGAAAGTGGCATTTAGAGAAGAAAAAAAAAAAAAGAAAATAAGTAACTGCTTATGATTTCACACTAGTAAAACAGAAATAAAGCAAGCAAAAGAGGTGAAGGAGAAGCAAGACACTAATTATCACTGACCACAGAAAGAAAAGATAAAATTCACAAGCTAGTACTCCTATTAGTTATAAATGACTAACGACAACCTCACTTTCTGAAACTGTCAAATGCTGCTGCAGCATCCAAGATACCAACTCCTTCTCTACCTGATGAGGGGCACTGATCTAACCCCAAATCCCTGTATGAAAAGTCCTGCACAAACTCTCCCATTAACAAACTCTGGTATCTTGTTACCTGCTCCCTCACTCTGACTGACAGAGCTGGCTTTGGGAAAAGACGTTTCTCGCTCTCATATTAAAACATAATGTGGAAAGAAGCATACGAAATTAATTTGTAGAAGACAATTAAGTTCTTGCAGCTGGAATTAATGTGCAGATACCCACAGACATTTCAGCAACTGGCTGACTGAAAGCCCCACTAGTCAGTATGTCTGGCAAAGTAAACCAGCTTGCTACTACTCTACGATGTCTACACCTGACCAGTTGGATTTTTGCACCAAAAGCTCTGAAATGTCCAATAGTTCCTTTGCTTAGTTATATAGTAACTAGAAACACAGCACTTAGTTATGATTAAAACATTCCAGAATACCAGACTAAATGGTGCTTTCACAAGTGACTCAGAGTTATGCCACGGTTATGGCACTATACATTTCATTACAGTACAGAAACAAACTAGCTTTAAATGAGTTGGCTTGATTATTAAAAATTCCACTCAATATTTTACCTTGTTTTAGTCAGAATGCCTTCTGCTTTCTGTATGATTGACAAAAATAGTTGATCTAAAATCACTCACAGACAAAACCCATGATTTTCCTCTAAACAGGAATACATAACTCTAAGCTTTGCATTTCAAAGCAACTAAAATAAAAATTCAAAAAAAAACCCCAACAAACAAAAAACCCAAATGAACTGTAAGCCTTACAGATTTTCATCTGTGTTTGGTGGGTTGATTTTTTTTTTCCCCTCATATTCTTTCAAAATAAAAATTGCCGAAGTCTTAAAAACACCTGTGTTGGAAAACAGACAGAACCCTTCTAATTGTGTTTGCATTAGGCTTGTATGAACACAGCCCAGGCAGGAACAGGGTTTCATCATGCCAGCTTTGGAATGGTTAAAGCACATCTACAGGGCTTAATTAAGGGAAGCCCCAACCAGGCTTACAACTGCACACAAATTGGCAAGTACTGCTGCCTATGAAACTTTTTAATTTGTTACTAAGCAGTGGTAGTCTTCAGGCACAGCAAGCAGGGGAAAACTTACCTAAAACCAAACAAACCCCAGAACTAACTATAAATTAAGCAGTGACAAAATAACCTAAGGACAGCTACAGTACGTTCAATTAATTCTTTTAAGCAGCCGAACCTTCACATGAAGAGATTAATCATTAAAATGAAACAAATAAGTAAGTCGCCAGTTGTAAATCCAAATCTGTATTCAAAGCATTGAAAGAAATGTGTTCTGGACCTTAGAAGCAATCTGATGAAAAATCAGTATCAAAATACAGAATTGGGCAACAAAATCAACACCTTCCTTTGGGAAAAACAAAATGAAACAACAGTACTGTAAATCACACAAATAGCCACACAGCAGGTCTCTCATCAGTCAGAAGAAACCTGCTCCCCAAACTATTTCAGTTCTTAATGGCTACAATAAGAATAAAACTTGATTTGTTGATGAAAATTTTATTGATTGCTCACAAAATTTTGCCTCCATGTTGCCATCATTTATCATTTTGCACCCAAGCCACAGTACAAAAACAAGCTAAAAAACCCCAAACCAATTAAAAAAAAAAAAAACAGAAAAAAAACCCCAAGCTGGAAAGCTTTGCTACTTTTAATAATATTTGCCACTGCTATTATCTTGTTTGAGGAAAATCAGTGCAGTCCATCTGGGAGATAAAGTTACAGTAGGAAATGCTGTAATATTGATCAAAGAATCAATGCTGGGAACAGCTAAGCCAGCCAACTTAAGTAACTTCAGTCAGCATTAACAGCCACAACAGAAGCTTGCCATGGCCCAAATAATTCATATTAAATATGCTGCTTTTGTAGGAAGTACAAACCCATAATGTTCTTTGTGTGTATTTATCAGACTAGCATTTCAGTTAACATAGTGCTAAGGAGGCAGTGAGCTCAGATCTCAGCTCAGAGGGAGATGTGACTATCCTTTTGTGCTACTCTCTGGGATCTCTATCTGGATCACACAAAAATCACCATTGTGATTTCAACTCATGACATCCCAAACTTGAGAGGAAAGTTGCAGTACTGAAGAAGACATCTGAGTTACAATTCTCTTTTTCTAAAAGCATGAATGGGTTTTAAATTTCTGTCCAATCATAATGCTTCCAGACTGGCAAAGATTTCATTTGATTTCCAGATGGGAAATAGTAAGTTGTATCTTAATACGATTATGCATTTTGGTTTCTTTTTTTAAGGAAAATGCATATATTCATATCACAATTTCCTTCTCTTCTTTTTTCTGGAAGACTTGACATCTCTACCAACTTCATGAGGGTTTCAAAAAAGTTTCAACATCATAGGGCTCATCTACAACACCCTCCTTGAACTAAGATGGCAATATAGAAAAACTGTATTACTCATTTTACATACCATCCAGCTTCAGATACTCCTTCCAAACAAACTGTTCAACAACAGACAAAAAAGGTTGTTACAAAGGCAGTGAGAATGGCTATGCCTGACTCCAAATGGATCTCCAACATCTGTCTTCTAAATCACCAGTATAACAATCCAAATGTTCTCCACATTCCCTGTAATCCAGAAAGGAGAGGATGTGTGCTGCTTACATTCTGAGCTCTGTGTAGGCTGCTTGGCTGATCAACTATCACTAAACAGCACATACAGCATTTTCCTCATGTTCTTTTAGAGGCTCTGCAGAACCATCGATTTCCACAACACACTGTACAATTTATTTACCTTTCAGATTTTAATCTACCTTTCACTTTTGGTGCAAAAGTTAACAGAGATGGGAGTGACAAAGACTTCCCTAGTTTAGAAGACTGCAGAAGATTAAGATTCCTACTTCTTGTGGGTTTTACTAAGGAATGGAATCGCTAAATGAGAATTTCTCCAGAATAATACAATAGTTTTAAGAACATTAACCTCATCCAAACAAACAAAACAGAAAAAGACCCGAGGAATTAGTTATATAGGATGATGCAATTTTCAAAGATGAGAAGTTTAAGGTACACAGAACTCACTAAAATTCAGTCTACGTTTAGCATTTGATTGCTTAGGTTAATATGAAAATCTGAGATTTTTGTTTGGTTTTTTTTTTTTAAATTATACACCACCATACTATACAGTCATTTTAGAATTAGACTGGGGAAACCAGACCTATCAGTAAAAGAGCTGCATTCACTGATGAAGCTACCTGTTTACAGTGCACTCAAAACACAAGTATAGCGCAAAAAACATCACAACCACGCTGAATTAAAAACACAGTTTAAGTTAGCACCCACTTCAACAAGTTCCTCAACCTATGTTATCCTCCGGTTTGACTTTTCCACTTCTTTCATGGGCTTAGTGAACTCTGGCTAAGCAGTACCAGAAGAAGAAGAAAACAACAGCTATTGGTGTTGACAGCCATGGAAGGAGAGCTGGTACTACTCATGGCAGCACAGTTCAGGAGTAGGAGGTGCCCCAGAAAAACCCACGAAATCAACCCTGTCCTGAGGGACTGCACCACCCCCCCATACCTCAAGCAAACACACCCCCATGGCCTCAAAACCACATTTCATGAGACCCACTCAGACCTCAGACAACCATCACGACCAGAAAACCCCCGAGTGAAAGGCTACAAACAAACCTCCTCCGACAGCTTTGTCATTCGATGCTCCTCAGCCCGGCCTGGCGCAGGTTGACACAATCTCCATGCTACTTTCCCCGCCGCCGCCGCCTCAGGGCCTGGCCTGCCCTCCGCGCCTCCCGCCCAGTGCTAGAATCTTCTGCGGCGCATGCTCCCGCCCTCCTCCCCGAGGGCCACACTGCCCCGGGTTACTGCCATCCCCTTCTTTTCTTTAAACGTAGGCGGCGTGGTGAAGGGGCTGTGCTGGGAGGTGTGCTGCTGGGTGGGTGGGGAAGCGCTGTAGCTCGGTCTCCGCCTTATCCTTGAGGCCGCCGTTGGGATGGCGGGTAAGTGCTGAGGAGAAAAGCCTCGGCCGTGGGGTGCGGCTGCCCAGTGGCCAGTTCAGGCGTTACCGCTTGAGCCACACAGTGTGAATTCACCTCCTGTGTCTCTGGGGGGAGAAGGCAGTGCGGGAAAGAGAGATTTCCCAGGTGCAGTGGCTGTGAGTTGCAGGAATAACAACTGACTCTGTGGGTTTTTTTCAGAATGTAAACTCGTAGTTTGGTTTATTCACAGGCATTTTCCTAGGTGTTGCTTTGAGGGTGGAGGTTGGGAAAAGTAATTAAAAATCTTTGTATTGATCTGTGCTTATGGAGGACAGGATTCTTACAGCCACATTTCTCATAGTTTCTAGCACTTGAGTGCACGACTCCTAATTTGGGTAGAGAATATAGCTTTGTTATTTTACTTTCTCTTTTTTTTCCTTAACGAAAAACTTCAAACTGGTTTGCAACTGTAAAAGTTTCTCCTGCCTTACAAAAAATCTTGGCCTTTGAACCTTCAACACCACATATCAGGTTAATTGCTAGCAAGAAAAGGCAGCTTCACTGGAGTATGGGAAAAAACACTTCTAATCTGTCCTGCTAGCAAGTTTGCTGAAATTCTGTAGGATAAGTTGCTCCAGCTTGCTCCCTTCTTTAGCAGGTCCTTAGAGTTTCAAAGTTTGGGAATAACTCATCTCATGCACACTTCTAACTTGGTTATCTTTGCATATTGGTAAATATTTTTCCTGAAAAAAAGAAGGAAAAACAAGACTTGAAAAATTTCTCTTTCAGCGAGAACTGAGCTGGTTTTCTGATGGAAAAGCTAAGGCCTCTCTTTAGTTCATGAGTATATGCCTTTTTCTAAATGTTGATAGTGAAATTACAGCTACTTCAGCACTTACCAAATGAATATAAGGTTATGAAAAACTTATTAATGGTATTAAACAACCCAAAACAAAATCAGTGCAGAATTTGAATTGTTTAGCAGTCAATTAAGGTTACAGCAGCATTTGAAGGGATAGTAGCTATCTCTGAACAGCTTTCTGTGAGGAAAGCTTTACCTTCGCTGAAGTTACAGACAAAAATAAGGTCTTTTTTTGTTTTTTAAAACTATTTTAGAATAACAATACCGAACCAGGAAGTTACTCAGGAATGCCTGGTTTAAATATACTCTTTGTCATCACTGCTAAAAATTATTGACCTTTACCATGGAATAATTAGTGTTGGTTAGCTACCTCACTCTAAATTCCTACTGATAATCAACTAAGCAGGTGCTATGAGGCCCAGATGAGAGTCCAGAGGTGGCTGATCCTGCATAAATAAGACCACGTGAAAAACACATGCTTTACTTCAGTTGGATTTTGCATCACAGTTTCTACTACAAATGAAATGCTTGCAGGAAGAAAGCTCCCCCAAGTGAGAAATACGATTGTAGCTTTTGTAACTTTCCTCATAACTATCCAAAGACTTCACTTCTGGCTTTAACTTTTTCTATTTAAGTCTGATTTGAGAGTCGTGTGCAGCTGAGAACGCCTTCCAAATGTTTTCTTAAGCTTTGTGTTATCAGTAGGTGATCAATTGTTTTAACTAACTTACAAAAAGAAGTAGTTTTTTTCTGTTTTGATACAGAAAACTATAATGTTTTTCACCAAGTGTTTTCAACACAGAAAACGTGCTGAATCTTCTGTGCATGTTCTAGCAGCTGCATAGAAGAATGAATTATTTATATGGCAAAGATCTCTCCTTGCTTCACAGGTATTACAACTACATCGATTTCATGCTGTTTTTAATCTTTATTTTTTTCATGTTTGTAGAATGTTTTATACATGATCATTCACTCCCCCTAAAAACAAACCAAACCATAACTTTATTTTAGCTCTGGCAGGGCTAGCTTTAGTATTAAAATAAATAAATAAAAAAATCTAGCCAACTTAAACTTACAGACAGCCATAAATCTGCAGCATCTTTATTTGTGATTATTACTCTCACTTGCACCAGTTGTGCTTTTAGAGAGCTGACAACTAAGGAAGTTTTTTTCTGAATACTTTCCCCTTCCTATCTCCTTGTGGCTGGCACCATCAGGAAATCTGTAGCAAATCAATGCTGAAGCTTATCAAGCACCAAGTGAATCGTGCCATGCAGAGTAAAGACAGTGGGTCACTTTGAGTTATTTCTACTTTGTGTTGCCACCTGCCAGAGCAACCAGCTCCAGGAACAACTGAATAGGTATGTACAGTTGCTCCAAGCCATGCATCACAGGGTTAGTGCTCTTAAAGCAGCCAGTAAGATGATGTGAAAACAAGCCAGGCCAGTTTGAAACCAGTCAAGTGGCAATCTTCCCTCCACTCACACTCTGGTTTGATGTCCCCTTAGCCTGACTTAGTCTCCTGTTTTGGCAGTCATAATCCTCTGGAGTGAGAAATACGGCTGAACTTAGCACAGAGTCATTGTCTGTGATGCAGCACAAGAACAGTCTGATCTGTAAATTAAGATGTTTAAGCAACAGTGAAAATGTCACCATGTGGTAGTTGATGGGCTGTATAATCTGGCTGTATGGGCAGGAGTCTGTAAAGCCTATGGAGAAGAGCATGAATGCATACTACCATGTCAGATCAGTTCAAGTCTGTGAACTCTTCTGATGCTGCAGAGAACTGGAGTCCCCATTCTCTTGCTGGGTACACCACTTCATACACCATACCCAGCTTGTGTTTCACAGAGATACTTGAGCGACTTCTGTTGCTGAAACAATAGGGAGGGGGAATATATGAAGTTGAACTTTGAGCTCTGAAAACCAAGGCTGATCAATTACATGCGCGCGGCAAGTTGTTATAAACTCCAGCACATCGTAGTTGAGCTCAGGTTTGAGGCTGCCTGCAGAGAGGTTTCAAATCCCTCTCCTGACTCCCTGATTGCACTCCACCTTTCATTTGTGCTTCGGGTTGTGTGCTGGGTTCAGGGATGGATGGCAGGGGGATTCGGGGTACCAAGGGGAGGGGTTTGTGGAAGGGGAGAGGGCTGTTGGAAAAACCGGGGAAGCGAATGCAGGTGTGGAGCGGCAGAAGCGAAGGTCCGGGAGCAGGTGTGTGAGGGAGCGCAGCTGCAGGAGGGGTGGCCCAGGCCCATCTGCTCCTCCGGGCCGGCGGGAAGCGGGCCGGCCTCGCCCTCAGTGCCCCCTGGCGGCAGCGGCTGGGGCCCAGCTCCCGCCGGGGCGCAGCGCCGCTTCCCGGGGACAGCGCGCTGTGCATGCGCCTGCCTGCGCTGCGGGGCCGGGCGACCTGCAGGTTACGGCGGTGTCGTTTTTCCCGCAGTCAGTCTATAGATCTGCAGTTTGAGTTAAGTACCTGTTGTGGGCAAGTAAAGGTGAAAATTACAATGTTAAAGATGGCTTAATACCATCCATCATCGTGTTCCTTGGCTATGGTGTAGGTTTTATGCTCTGTCCCCTCAGGCAATCATTTGTCATGCTTGTGTGCGTTCGTTTTTGAAAAAGTCAGTGTTTTAAGGCTGTTAAAAGTGATGTATTATAGGGGAGTGCATTTGGTAAGGTAATAAATAAGGAAAAATAAGATAATAAATAAGGAAAATACAGGTATGTTTTAATTTCACTTGACTCACCCCAGAGAAGCCAGACACCTTCCAAATGGATGTGTATATAAGCTTTGAATGTAAAACTCTGTTTCAATCAAGCATATAATATTTTTCACTTGCTAAACGTTTCTTGGACCAGGTTCTTCACGTGTATGCCTTGAAAATTGCAAAGAACATGTGTTTCCTCGTTGAATTCAGAACAGTTTTATTCATAACAGTTGTGCGATTTTTTTTCAGTAATTTGGTTTCTTGTAAATAACTTGATCTTTTGGAGAGCTTCTTGTATGAAAATAGCTAAATAATAAAGAATTGTGTTGCAAAAGAGATGAATAAGGCTATTCTGGTAGTGTAGAAGCTGAAAGATATATCATGTGATTCCAGCTTAAGTTGCAGTCTGTTATTGTCGAGTGGAAGGAATGACTCAGCAAGAAACAACGAATTTATAATTTAAAGTGATTGTGGTGTACTTCCCAGTAAGTCTGGAGTGTGTAAATCTAAGTTTCAATGTTTTTTTTTTTAGGTGGGGAATTAGCTCAAATGGTAGAGCGCTCGCTTAGCATGCGAGAGGTAGCGGGATCGATGCCCGCATTCTCCAGTATATATTTTCAACAGTTGTTCCATTATAAACTAAACAGCAGCATTTAAAAACGTTTATTATTCACACTTAATTTTTCTTGTAAAATGGTGTAAAGAAGCCTGAAACAATTGTAATCTAAAAAAAGTTAATATATTGTTTTAAATATTTCGTTTTTCCTTTTCAAAATCATGTTTGTTCTTTTGCATACAGGGAGAAAAAATATAATCCTTGCATGAAATAACAAAACTTACTGACATTTTACTGCAATAATAAATGACATGAAGAAATTACAGAGAAAAATAAAGGAGGTATTTCTTAATGTGCCCTTAAATCTTTGGTTTATGATTTCATTAATTAGTTAAATTTCTGTTTGATAAATATATAGTTTTGTATAATGAGGAAAATATCGTATTTCTGCTGTGTGTAATACTAATTGTCTTTGTTCTGTTTTGGTTGTGTAGACTATTTATCTGAAACAGTGAGCTAGAATTGTTACTCCTGGTAGCAAGATTCTGTCCTTTGCTTGTGAATTTTCACATCTATGAAATATGGAAGTTTTCTCTGCTCTGGGTATGTCTGCACTTTTCAAGTCAGAAGTTGCACAGAGGTACGCTGTGTAAAGAACCATGAGGGAATTCAGCTTTGTTTGATTTTTATTTTTATTCTTATTATAAAATTATATAAAATATATTTATATATAATAAAATATAATATATATATAAAATAATAGAATGTATAAGTCAAACAATATAATTATTACAGAATTATTATTTTATTATTTATTATTGGCATTCACACAGGCTTATGGCCTCTATAATACTGTGCTTAAATGAGTTACACAAGTTAGTTACTCATTCTGTTAAAACTAGTTTGTTTGTATTAAACTGGCTGGAAGATAGTGTTATCCCTTTTCTGTGTTTGTTGTAGTCTAAGAAAGGGGAATAATTATTCCTTACTTGTCTTTTCTCAGTGCTTTGTTTCAAGTATTACTTGGAAAATCTTTCCAGGGTGGGATGGAGCTTGGAGACTATCCTTGTGGCAACTATGGAGCCAGTGTTCTACAACAAGAGGGACATCTGTAGAATCTGCACTCAAAAATCTCAACTTTGTGAAACGCTTCTTTTAAATAAATTTATTCCACGATATGATTATAGTGCATTGGTTTTCTGAGCTGAGCACACTGCACTTCTAAGTTTTCTTGTAAGGGATGTTATGTGAGTACACAGCAAAGTAGGGGGGAGGATCACCTCACTAGACCTGCTGGCCACACTGTTCTTAATGCACCCCAGGACGCCATTGGCCTTCCTGGCCACAAGGGCACATTGCTGGCTCATGGTTAAGTTGTTGTCCACAAGGACTCCCAGGTCCTTCTCTGCAGAGCAGCTTTCCTGTTATAGAAACCTGGTCAAAACTAGTAACTTTATAAAGTGTCCTGGCTCCCCAGGCACAGCCCCATGGGCCAGCCATGCAGGCAGGCCATGAGTAGCCCCGAGTCAGCTGGGAGATCCAATCAAGGCAGCTGACTCACAGGTGTATCCCATACCACTTCATCATGCTCATTATAAAAGGAGGGAGCCCACTGAGGGTAGAGTTCTTCCCTTTTATGGAGCTCCTTCTTTGTGGTCTTTTGCTCCTGCTGTCAACATCAAGGACTGGCCTGAGTAGAACATTCCATACTTTATGTCTGTTGTTGCATTGGTTTTGTTATTTCATTAAACCTGTTTCTCCTTCAAATCATGGGGCTTTTCTCTCTTTTTCCCGATTCTCCTTCTCAACTGGGGAGGGAGCATTGGGTGGTAGGCTAACTGCTATGGTTTAGACCCAGGTACTGGCTAAACGTAGACAAAAAGGAAACAGAAATCAATGGATGAACTAAAAACTATGGTAGATTTATCATTTCCATGTATGTGCAGATAGCACCTGCAGTATTCGATCTATAATGAACAAACAAAGGAAAAATGGAGGCAGCCTGTTGCACAGGCAAGGGTGGCAGTGACTCATGGGTGAAGAGGTTTCAGGTTAGCTGGAGGAAAAGTATTTTGCATCTTTGATTTTTGATCTTTACCAGAAAAATCTGTAAATGAGTTTAACACTCTGTCGAGTGTAAAGCAAAACATTAAGCATATTTATAAGAGGATAGGATGTTAAGAACAGCGTATGGGTGTTGTCACCTCTTAGCAAGGCATGTGTGGGACAGTCCTTCCTGTGAGAAACTGCTGCTGGCAGCAGCCCTGTGCTCGGGCTGCACCAGGACTGTGTCCCTGCTGAGACAGGCTCATGCAATCCGCAGCAGCGGTCCCTCACCCCTCCTGTCACCGCCAGCGCAGGTGACAGAACCGGTCCCGTTTCAGGTGCGCTCGCCCTCCGTACGCCTTCAGGGCACTGCGGTGAGCACTTCCCTCACAGCCGTGTGGGCGCTGACAGGCCGCACGCGGATGCCGCCGTTACCGAGCCCGCTGCCCCCTGCTTTTCCTGTTTGCCAACGAGGCCCCCGCGCGGTGCCAGTCTGCGGTTGTTCCCGGGTGGCAGGCGCAAGGCGCCACCGGCAGCGGCCGGGCCCCGGGACTCCCCTCAGCGGCGCCCGGGCAGGGGGCGGTGTGCCGCGTGGGCGCGCGCCAGGCCCCGCCCCCTCCCCTTGGCCCCGCCCCGCCCGCTCGCGCATGTGCCCCCGCCCCGTGTCTTTCCCGCGCGCGCCTCTGTGCTCCGGAGCTGCGGGTGTCCTGTGGAAGTGACGCGCTGCGTCAAGCGGAAGTGACGCGCGTCGCGTGCAGGCCCGGACCGGCGGGGGGGGTTCGGACAAGATGGCTGGATCTACAGGTCTGTGAAGGGGGCTCAGTGGGCCTGGGGCTCGTGCGGGAAAGGGGGACGTTTGGCTCGTGCTCGGGAGGCGATCCCGCAAGGACCGGCGGAGGGGAAGGGGGGGTGTCTCCTGTCTCTGGAGGGGAGCTAGCTGCCTCTGTCGGGAGCGACCGGAGTGGGAAAGAGGTGTCTCTGAAAGGGGGAAGAGGGAGGCTGCAGGAGCGCCGGCCGAGGTTATGCTGTAGGCACGATCCCTCCCGTCTGTTGGGCACCGGTGCCCCTGTGAGAGCCTGACCTAAGGGGTGAGTGGTGGGAGAAACGGCTGCGGTTTCTGTAGTGAGCGTAGTGGGGTGCTGGAGGAGAGGCGGCTTCATCTGCTGGGAGGCAGGCAGGGATGGATGCCTGATAGATGTAGAGAAGGAAGAAGATGTGACTAGCCCGGTAAGAATGCTGGAGGAAAAAGATTTGTACCAGTGTACCATCTGGTGAGTATAGAAGTTGTGGTACAGTAGTACCTAAAATAAAGGATTGTCTCTTTCCCCTCTTGATGCGGGGAGAAAGGGGTAAGGACTGTGTGGTGTTCTGGGGCAAAGGTGCTTCATTTTGGTGCTGCCTGCAGTATGGTGGGGAAGAGGAGTGAAGCTCTCTTCTATTAGACAGCCATTGGAGCCAAAGAGTGTCTCTTATAGGCAAATGAATGGGCAAAGAGCTGCAAGTCGTCCCAGGAATCCCATATCAGTAACCAGTATACCATGTGTTGAGTATTTGCATGGCAGAATATTGTGGAAGCTGGTGGCAAAGAAAGGGACAAGAACATTGCTTCAAGTACTAAACGCAGAAGTTTAAGAAGTATAGTTACACTGTCCCTCTTTCATTTCATGAGAGGCTTGAAATATAAAAAAGACTTTTCCCTGGTACAAAAAGTTGAATTCTTCAAGGCCTCCCTTCCCCTTCTCTCTCCCCTGAGACTTTATAAGTGGGATCGACAGAGCTCAGGACAGGAATGAATTGACATCAGTGGTCAGTCTAGGCTGAAAGTAGGCCACTAATTTATTTGTGCTCCCAGTCGATTGGATCATTGGGAGATTGAGACCATAACAACACAGAAGAAACTTCTATATATTGAAACTGATCTTGATGCCTTACTGTTGTTTCTGTGAGGAAGGCTTGGGCAGATGTTTTGGTGTAGGAGAGTCCTCTCCACTTGATAATATGATTTTGGGGATGGGGGTTTTACAGAGTGGAATTTGGAAAGGTTACCACAAATTGGGGCGTAGAGCAGCTCTTGCAACTCTGTGAAAGACCAGTCCAAAAAGATATATTATTGCCTATGATAAACTGAGCTAAAATGGTTAAACTAGAGAAATGTAAGTATTTACTCAACTGTGGGTTACTGCATGTTATTGTGTTAAAATGTATTGATTTATTTCTTGGTGTCTAAGTTTAAAAGGATTTTTAAATTTTTGTTAAGCAGCAACTCCCAAAGACTTCAGCTTATGTTGGGGTTCTGGCCTGGGATTTCCTGTAATGCACAGGAAGTAAAGTTGGTTTAGGTCATGTGTATTTAGTATTGTGTTTTGCATCACAATCTATTCAGCCTGGCTGAAGTAGAATATCAGTTACTAAAAATTTGTATAGAAAAAAAAGCTATTTTCCTGCTACAGAACATTCAACTCTGTAAGAAGAGGGGGTTTTTTTGGCTGAACTTTCTTGGGTTTACTGCTATAAATGCTCTTCAGTCTTACATGTGATATTTTAAAATCTCCTATATGCACTTACTCAGTACAGTTATTTTTGTCTCAGAAATACAACCACACCTAAAGTTCAAAAAAAGTGGGAGATGTAGCAAACTGTTCATACATGTATCTGCTTCAAACAATGTAACGTGCTCGTACTGCATGTATGCATTGTTCAAGAAATGAAATAGTTTTAGTAAAATGGAGAGAGCAGACAATCATCAACAAAGCTGCTGGGAAAATTAGGCAGGGCTTCTAAAGCAAAATAATTCCCTGGAGAAAATACTGTTGGCTTTTTGTTGGTATATGCATAGATTTGGGGGGAGAAAGGAGTGTGCATTTTGTTCTGTGCTTTCCGCGTAGTATGTAGAAATTTAGATTTTTAAGACTTCACCCAGAAGAACTGCTCTTGCCGGGAAGCTGTGTTATACTCGTTTGTGGAGGAGTGAAGGGAATGATTTGCTATAGAAATAAGATTTAACTCTACCTAGCTCTGTGAATTTAATTGGCTCTTGCTATAAAGTTCAACTTAATCCTTATTTATTTCAGAAAAAATGAATGTTGTGGGTGCATGAACTCCAGGAATTAAATTCTAGCCTCAAGGAAGTCAACAACAAAACTTTTACTGAGGTCAACTGTCTTAGTTTTATCCCAGAAATTCCTTTCCTGGGCTCACTAGTTCTTTGAACAGTCACATAAAAAATTACATGCCCTTAACAAGAGATAATTTGGTTTGAAAATAGCTGTTATTTCATATGTGCTAAAGAAACTGTGTATGTCAGTGTTAAGTTGTTGTTGAATAAGTGTTTTACCTGCTTTCTAAAATCACCTGTATTGACTCATTTCACATGTAGATATTGCATGTCCTAGAAATGGACATTCACAAGCTACACTTTGATTAATCTTCTGATACTGAAACTCCTTCTGCTTGAACCTAGGTTGTTTTTGTGGGTACTGCTGAAGGTCTGGGGAAAAACAAGTTAGTTTTTTAAAGATGAGAACAGCTGTTGTTGATGTAATCAGCCAGTTTCATATTGCTTAGCTGGAAAGTCATCCTATTAATCTCTTTGAAAATACAGAGCAGAAGATGTCGGTAAACATAGTCTCAGGTTAAAAGAAATAATTTACTGAAACATGCTATTTAAAATCTCTTGTGTAACTTGAGAAAAAGAAACAGATCAATAACATCATTAAAAGGAGTTTATTCAGGAGTTAATTTCTGCATTTCCATAACTTGGGTTTTTCTTAAAATTACCTTATGTGTATAGGATATAGATATATCTGTCTAAAAGGTGAATGTTTCCTCAAAGTGACCATGTCAGTAAGGGGTTAGAACTTACTTGTGAAAAGATGAGAATTAAGGCAGCAGTGTCTAATACTGTGCTCTAACTACGGGCTGCTAAAGCTTTTGTTTCATTCCTGTTCAACTGGGGGCTTCAGTAGCTTGGAGGAGGTGAACAGGGCTAAGATAATGAAAATTTCCCTTGGTTTTCTGAAACTCTGCACTTGGGAGAAAAAAAAATCAACTGATCTACTGTCATCAATTGTGTGAGATTACTGATTTACTTCTCGTATGTAGTCACAAGCAATCTTTTTTGAAAGTGTGCTTAATGTCTTTGAAGGAACACAGCTGGATCCCAAATAAGTATTTTTTCTGTAAAATTCATACTACTTATTTCCAGATACTGTAATCTTTAAGGATGAATCGGCTTCTTTGTGTGACTTCCACTGCCCATGCAAAAATCTCTTTCCCTTTGAATTTATATATGCTTGATTCTTTGAATAGAAATGTCACAGTACTCAATGTCAGTGCCTTGTTTCCTTTACTTCGGGTTTTACTTTTACTTGGAAACATTTAGTGGCAGTGAAAGCAGTTCTAAGTGTGCATGAGTGCAGGTGTAAGGAAGCCGATACTAAAAATGAAGAGCAGGAAGTGGTCTCAAGTGCATTCAGTCTGACTTCCCGAGCTGTGAAACAAGGACTGACTGTATCTTTCCTGCTGATTAGGATTTTTGTTGTTGTTTTTGTTTTGTTTTTATTCCCCCTCCCCCTAAAATCTCCTCTTGTAAAAGATTCCATAATGTGAGATAGGTTTTTGTAATACTTTCCCTTAAATCCTTTGCAACTCTTCTCCATTCCAAGTCAAGCTGATGTCTGTGTTCTGTGCTTAGTGGGATAGAGATTGATGGATCACCTTACCCTGTGTGCAGACTCCTAGATATTAAGAGCCATTCAGACGTGTAATAAAGGAATTTATTACACATAAGTGGGATGCAGAAGTAATGTTTTAAAGCCTATTTTTTCCATATAGGAGGTGGTATAATTTAAGCTTTGTATCTAGAAAACTTTTGTGTTAAACTCTGCTCAGGTAGGCTTCTCTTTGACTGGTTGAATGCCCGTTTGCTCCCTCTTTTTTTTTTTCCTTGTGGAGGAAATAGTTGTTTCTCTATTTTCTAGTATGTTTTACCTTCAAGGATGTATTACTCCCTCCCTTTTTCTCTGTTGTGCCTCCATCACACATTTCACTTATCCAGAACCTGTCCAAGAAGTCAGTTTAAAAGCTGTTTAGAATTTCCCAGTCCTTGAAGTTTGTTCTGTGTGTTTATAATGTTAGCTCTGTAAGCACAGACTTCTTGAAGCTGCAAGTAATCAGACAAAACAAAAGAAGTAAAATACTGTGTTCTTTGAGGCAGCAAGCACTTTGTGTGGGGCATTTTTCCATCCTGTCCTATGCACAAGGAATTGCAACTGTGATTGTTCTGCCTGCTTAAAAACATCTTGGCGAGCCACAAATAATTTAGATGTGCTTCAGCTGGGTTGAGAACAGTCTAGCTTACAAATGACTTTTAAACTATATATAGACCATCAGTTCCTTCCAACTTTGTGGCATATATAGACAAGATACTCTGTTTCTTCTCAGAGCTTTGCCCGTTCCATTTCCCTGTCTTTGTTACTGGTATTTCACAACTCTGTCCTTAAATACAAACCCCAACTTATGTCTTCCTGTCACAATAGCTGTGTAAAAGTACACTCATAGGCTAAACACCTTACTTCTGAGACAAAAAAGTGGCCTACCTTGTAGTCTTCTGTGTAAGAGTTTGTTTGAAATTCAAGGATATTACCAGGCATAGTATTAAAGCCTATCATCTAAACTATTCTGTACAATCCTGGAAAACTGTAGCCTGGATGAAGATACAGCACACACAGTTTCAGGAAGATTGGAGGCAGATGAGCTATACTATAAATCTAAGCACGGATGAGAAGGCTTCTCATGTGTGAGAACTAGATTTCCAAGTCTTATGAGTAGTTGGTGGAGCTGAATTACATACATATTTGTTAGTATGTGTGTTTTGCCTTATGGAAGACTTTTCCAAAAGCAATATTAAGTACATGCTGTGAAATTGCTCAGCCTCATTTTGTTGACAGACCCTTCCTCCTCTCACTCCCTACTCTGACAGATTTTTTTCCTAGACTATAGCTTGTACTTCATCCTGACCAAAACTTTGTGTGAAGTACTAGATCAGCTTCAGCTACTCATGTCTCTTACATTTTGTTTCCTTGCTGTCTCAACTAGCCTGTGGGAGCCTCAGCATGGATTGTGGACAGACAAGAAGGTGGTATGCGGAAAGCATTCAAAATAGTCTTGATTTAAGCTCTGCTCAGAAGGGTTTTGCTATATGCTGTCCTGCCCAAAAGAGTGTTTCTCTGTCATTTGGAAGACACTAATGAGATATAATTCAAACAATATTTTGAGTAAAATCAGTACATCAGTGCAAAAACTTATGGCTGTGAAGCTGTCAGACTGGTTCTGAATAACATGAGCTTCTGTTTTACAGCCTTTTCAGAAATGTGTGGTGCTTTAAGTATGTAACTCTAAATCACTTCTAGTTAGCATTTTGGAACAAATGGAACCTTCAACACTTAGAACCTCAGAGCTCTAAATTAATCATTTATTTCAGAAGGATGAGAAGCTTCAACTAGATGTAAAAAAAAATTGTCAGAAAAATTACATCTAACATCAAGATAGTATCCCTTTTTAAAAGAATTGTTGCATTAAACATGCTAAACTGCACAAAGAAAGAAATCACCTCCTTTCATTGCATTTGTAATTATTCGTAACTGAATAGTTAAGTGTGTTTGAAATTTGCTTGAGTAAATCAAAAACATTCTTTCCAATACATGTGAAAATAATGTCCTCTACTCAGGATACCAATATAGTCTTAGTAAAATGTCCAGTTTTATTCTTATAATTTAGAACTTTTTCAAGGAAGAAATTGTGAGCTTGCTTTCTTCTCACTGAAGTGGAATATGTGATCGTGTAAATATTAAATAATTTAAACTTTTGAGTACATGGCATGTAGAAAATAGCAGGCTGAAATATGACTCTCACAAAAATTATGTACAAAAATAGTTTAATGGCAGTTCTTATTACTGAATAAGTGGTGATTGCTATATTTGCTGACTATATCCATAAGTTTATGCTTATGTGTGTAACTGAAAGAATAACAGCAATTCACATAATTTGTTTTATATAGATAAAGGATCTTTATGTTTTGGACTGTGGGTGGGTGCTGAGTCATGTTGGAAAGGACCTTCATGCAAGTCTTTGAACAACTGTTTGCTAATCAATGACTTGTAACCCGTTTTAGACAGCTTTACAGCTTTGCTAAACTAAATCCTTGATGCTACTGTTCTTATCTGGGTCACACATTGTATTCTTACTATTAAAGTGAAAGCCATTCCATGACAAGAGATGTTGGCCTCTGCTGGGTTCCTCTAGTCTCCCACTCCTCCTGTCCCTTTTTCTGAAAAAAATTTTATGCTTTAAAAGATAGCTTAAAAAGTATGTATTTGAAATATTTTTTCTTCTCTGCCGCCACAATCTCAGGCTCAATTTCTGAGTTTCATTTTAAACCTATCTGCCATTATACCTTTCCTTTAGTCTTTTCTTTTTGCCTTCATATAGCTTTATGGTTTTAATAATGGGGTTAATTTGTACTAAACAAGTTTGGGGTTTTTTATTAGCTTCTGAGGAGAGAAATTGGAAAGATTTCTTTGGTAAAATCTTGATTCCTTACACTATTAAATCACAATTAGTATTGCTAGTGGATTTTTTAAGTGAGGGATATCTTTTCTAAACCCTCTTTACTGGCTTCCTGCCTTGCATTGTTTTGTACAAAATTAAAAAAATAATAAAATTCTCAATTTGCAAAGCATCACAATGTGTCATCTTTCATAATCTATCACTTCATATACAATAACATATGGGAAGATAGTTGAACTATTTAATATCTCATCTATGTTTCATTCAGTGGTTGCCTATAAAGAGTTAACTTTTAAACCCCTAGTCAGCCTATGCATTTCCACCCTTCTCCAAAACAGCTTGGATGTCAATTGATGAGCTGTTTAGTGACTTAACTGTTTCATTCCTGTATGTTTTTTCTTATGATTAGGCACGACTGGACATGCAGTGTCTGATAAAACTAAACTCTGAGTTAACAGTGGTCTTTTTAATAAAAAAAAAAACAACCTTGCACTTTGTTATAATACAGACTGTAAATTTGTGCCATTAATATTGGTGCAATTTTGTAAAATTAATTTTTAAGTAATTTACACCAGTTTTCTTTTAGGACTCTAACCTAGTTGAGTGTTTTTTATTCTATAGTTTTTTATTGGTGTGATACTATTTTTTGAGGTTTTCTTTGATGAGGTATTTTAATTACTGAAAACTTACTGTGTTTGAGCATTTCAAGGTTTGGGGTTTTTTACTGAGAGCTTGTTTAAGCCTTCACTGTATTGTAGTCTAACAGTATTTATATCTGTAGTGGAACAAGCTTCTTCATTAGTGCAATTTATATGAGTAGTTCCAGTAGTGCCAGCAACTGTACTCAAGATGATTCTATTTGCATGAAAATACAAAAATAGACTGAAACAAACTGTAACTGTCATTGCATCCTTGCTAATGAAGTTGAGTCCAGTTGGAGTTTCTCTCAGATCTGGACTATATTCTGTGTGTGCATGTATCCAATCTTTACTCTGTGTGCTTCTGCTCACATACATAGGATGGCTCCTAATGCTTCTTTACTGTTGGACCTTGTACAGTTTGAGGATGGTTAGGCTATTGTTGCTACATAAAATCAGGAGAGAAGGGAGCATTTGGAAGTTGGGATGGATGAACCTTGGTAAGGAGAGATGATGCAGAATGGGAAGAACTTGCTAGGATTTGTGAGAAATAGCTTCTCCATGGATGCTGGTCAGAGGGTGAAGCACCTCTGATGAGACAGATAGCTGATGGCAGCCACATCTCCCTCTACTGCTCTTCTGAGAAAGGTGAGTAAGGGGCAGGGGGAGACAGTGGGGAACAAGGAAGGAGGGTAGAGGGGGAGTGGCCATGAGCATGGTTAGAAGTGAATAAAACTAAACAGATCTAATATTTTCCTGGAGGACGTTGACCATCTCAGGAAGAGTCCTGTCCACAAGGCTGCCTTCAGTAAATAATCTTATGAATTATGGAACAGAATTGGTGGAACTCAAAATTACTAGGAGCAGTTAGCTCAGTTCCTTCTGCTTACCTTAGAGGTAGGGTAAGAGAAAAGAAGGGAGGACTTCTTAGCTGAAGATGCCTTGATAATGGAGCTATTTATTCTGCTAGTAATTTCTCACACTTAAAAACATAATTAATAAAACCTAAAAGTGCACAGTTTTTTTCTGTGAGGTTGTACATTTGGAATGCTCACTCTGCTGGAGAAGTCAAGTCTGAGATCTCCTCATTCTTACTGTGAAACCAGCAGCAACTGAAACACATCAAATAAACTGATGTTGCTTTTGCAGTTTTGATATGCTGACATCTCTTACTCCAGCATCAAGATTTGTAGCTTAGGCTGTTCTAATGTGTGTTTGTAAATTAGGTATGTGTTTATGACATCTCAACTATTAATGCCTAGATCTATAAAAATTAATTTCTTCCCACCCCCAAACTAAATAAACTTAAAGCTTTCAATACATGAACAATATTAATTTTTTTTTTTTTTTTGTGGTGTTTAAATACACCTTTTTTTTTTTTTTTTTTAAATTAAATGTAAGCTGAGGCCTTGTTGGGCAAACTGGTGTTAGCATCTCTTCTACCTTTTGAGGTAGAAGTCCATCACTATACTACATTCTCTAGTTTGTGAGTGTAGCTGATAAGATGTATATGGAAGGTAAATGAGAGAATTTGATACCACTAAATGCTTCTGAGGTGGGCTCAGCCTTGGAAGGGGGAGCTGACAGGCAGAGGACCGTACTTATGCTTGTGGCTGTTACTTTCTGAGTTAGTAGTCTGCCTGCCCCTAAATATGCAGGTATAAAGTAAGTTGTTTTTCTTTAAAGGCCTGTTGTACTGTATTTGGCAACTGAACCCAAAGTATGAGGTGGAGGAGAATGAGTTGTATTAAATGCAAATTTTAACACTGTGCAACTAGAACTGCTACTGCAGAAACAGGTCCACATGCAAATATCATTCTGTTTAGTAATAATAATAAAAAATGATATATTCTAGTAGATAACTGACAGTGTCTTAATGTTGTGAATATGCATAATGAAGTTGAAAGTAAGGGGAAAAGATCTCCTTCTGTAAATCTACGTTCTGTCTTCAATGAAATGACTGGGTTTTTTTAAGCACTAGTGTTTGTACCCTACCCTAAAGATATAAATACCCTTAGACCCCTCCGGACCTTTTGTGCTTAGCCAAAATGTGCATACTGGGTTGCGATAAATGACGAAGGCTTCTGCTGTATTAGCATGGTTTCTCATTAGTTGCCTTCTTAATATAAGCTATATATAGAATGCTTATGACTGTGGCTAGACTCAAATATAAAGGAAATTCCTGTGGAAGTTGTTTTCATGCAGCAGCCTAACTTTAGTTCTGAACTGTGTCTGTTAAGATACCAACAAATTTAAGATTTCATTTAAGTGAAATAAATAGAAATTATCTCCAATGTAGTTCTGAATATTGCTTTAGTTAGCTTTAGCCAAAAGGTAGGTTCTAAGATGCAGGTTTGACTTTCACACTGCTGTGACTGTTTCTTGTTTCCTGCTTGGAAATGTTCCTCGGCAAGTGATAGATCTTCATAAGAAGAAAACAAACCCCAAAAACTGATGAAATGTATGCTTTAACTTCAATGTTGTTCCTAGAATTGCACCTCCTCCATGAAGTCTTCCAACCTGTGTGCTTTCAGATTTTTTTTGAAATTTTAGATATTGTAAAAGGCAAAAGAAGTTAACAAGTCAAATATATAATGTTTTGTATAAGTAAATGTATATACAAATATATATATATCATTTTAGTCCCACAAAGAAATAGAATAGCACATTCACTACTTACCAGTTCTGTTGAATACAGGCAATTTCTTTAGTTCATGTGAGATGGCAGTTTTCTAATCTTTAGGGTTTTAGCAAAACTGTCTCTAACTTACAGTAAACATAGAACACATCAAATAAATGGCCATTTGCTCTGTATGTGTCCATCGATGTACTTCTATTTGAGCTGTGAAAACTTACCTGCTCCTCATCTCTTATTAATTCCTAAAGTTAGTTGTCTTGTTTAGTTTGTTTCTTTCTTTGGGGATGGAGAATTTCATTCTATGTGGAAATGGACTTTTACCTGATTATGTCAGACTTGTTTTTCTTCTTGAACTTCTCTTTCTAGAAATTTTCCATGGGTAAGCTTAGTTAGGTTAGTCTTCATGAGTCTGCAGATTTAAACTGCTCTTTCTTATTAGCTTTGCTAATTGTGGACAGTAATGACAAGACACTGCTCAATTGATCTGACACAAGGCATGCTTTAGTCACTAGCAAAATGGAGAAGAAAGCATTCAGGATCACTGTTGTTTGAGGGGTTGCTCATGATTAATTTGGGAAGCACAGAGTGCTTACTAGGTCTCTGTTATCTGTTGTCTTTTATGTCATCTGTCTGTACTGTGTGGCTTTAATAAAGTCCTTTTGTGTTCTGTTAACATTGCTAGAAATGCATCTATTTGTTTTTATGTGACAAAATCAATGATGACTGGAATGTTCCAGTGGAAAATATTATGCTTTAGTTATATGGATGTTTCATCCATACGTGCTAGAATTGCTTAGTACCTTATTCACCATCCTGATAAAACGTGTATGTGCCACATTACTGCTAAATACCTTCATTTCACCATTCTAGATAACACAGTACTTTCCCAGTTTAAACTGAAAAGTGTTAATGCAGAATGTTCTGTTGCCTGAGCTTCATTGCTTTGGGACATACTTGCTGAAGGAAAGTAGAGAAAAATAGTGTATAGCAAATGTAGCTTTATGAATACTACTGATACATGGAATTATGAATTTAAACTTTACTGAAGCGTATCAAAACTTGGTTGGAAAGCAGTTCAAGGAAGTTGGGTGTACTCATAATTCTAAGAAAGCAGAAGGTTCAATTAACAGAAAAGTCAAGATGTATCAAACCCATTTAATAAAGATACAGTTTTCTCAGTGCAGGCTCTCTGTACTTTTGGTAGCTCATGGTTGGGTTGATTCATAGACTGAATTCTGCAGCAGCAACTGGGTGTTTTCATAGTTACTAAAAACAAATGTATTGCTTTTCCCTGAAAATGTCTATTTGCCTTGAACATGAATCATGTTCTTTTCTTGGTTATTGGAAACAGTGCTTTTACTGTGTGTGTTGTAGCGTTCTTGATTTAAAACAAAAAAAATATTCACTGTTGAATTGCTGCATTCCACCACTAACAGTAGCGATGGAGTTTTTGTAGACAAAACTCACTTGTCCAACTTTGTTAATAGGCAAGTTATTAGTTCCTGATAGTAAGTCAGCCATTTTTTTTTTGGTGTTTATTCACAGAATATTTCACTAGGCAAGAGAGTATGTGATGTGAGGAGGGTAACTGGCAAACACAAATACAGATCATATTTTTTAAATAATTTTTTCAGAGAAGGTCTTCCAAAAATTTAATTCCACAGGAATAATTTTTGCAGCCAGGATAATACATGTGCACATTTCATATGCACTAGCGCTGTTTCCTTTCTTTTTTGTGTATCTCCCATTTTGAGGCCTATTTAAGGCTTTGATTGTTTTATGTTCTTTTTGTGGGTGTGTTGTTGTTGTTAGTACAGTATTTTAGTTTATTGCTTTATCTTGTTCAGAGCAAGATGACTTCTGAATTGTTCAGGCTGAAAGGAACCTGTTATTTTCTATGTGTTTCTCTTTGGAATTTTTTGTTGCTTCCCCTCCCTGCCCCTGGAGAAATAGTATTATGGCTTAGAATTTGCAAGGCTGACATCCTTCCCCCCCTCTCTGTCATTAAGAAATACTTCTTTTTCTGCCAGCCTAAAACTATTAAATGGGGTTTGAGAGTTTTTCGTTTTGTTACCAAGCTATAAATATTTTTTTCAGTTTCTGTTAGCTGGAAGTCAGTGGGGAAAATATAACTCAGACATTCGAAATTGTTTATACTACAGACTTTTCCTGACATAGCTGTTTTAATCAGGAAGAGTAGCATCCCTGACAGTGTCCTAGCTGTGTTGCTGTATAATTTACTGATATAACTTGTTCTTGTGTCCATATTAAGATTTGTTTTCATAGCTGTGCTGGGGAGTGTGCTGGCAGTATGGGATGTGCTGGTATAACTATGGTAAAAGGCTCCTGGTGTGGATATGACTGTTAGGAGCGATTGAAGCCAAGAGCTAAGGCAGATTTTAAGAGAAAATGAATGTTGCTACAGATATGGTAATAGACAATTATTATAAAAAAAATAGTTTTGAATATAACAGAAAACCTGATACTTTAGGCTCTGAGCCCATCTATGAAAAATTAGGGTTATGGCTCTCTTTTATAAGTGACAGGGGAAACAGTGGAGTGTAGCTTATTCCACTCTTGCCTATTACATGGCAAAGAATCATTTGATGTGCAGGGAGCTTGGACTCCCAACTGTATTTGAAAGAGTGTGTACATGTGAGTTGTTTAAAAATGTGATTTAGTGTAGCCAATATGCTTTGTCAAATTTGACATAAGTGCAGTTGTGTGTTCTGTCTTGATGCTGATGAATTCTCTGTACTAGTGGGTGATCTGGCATTACCAGTTGTGGAACTATTATCTTGACATACTGTCAAGAGCAGGTCCATCCAGGCAATTCCCCTTTATTGCTCCAGTGAAAGTTGTTGCTCCTACTAAAGGATACTAGAGAGTCTTTTATTTATTTATTTATTTATTTATTCTGATTTTTTTTTTTTCAGGTTCTGCAGATTCTGGATCAAAGCATAGCTGTAACTTCTTTTCTAACTTGTCCTACGGGAAAGTGTACTACTTGCTTTTATTAATTTGGTGGTTTAGAATGTGATGTCTGAAGTAGCTTCCATATGTATGAAAGTAGACCCTCCTGCTTAAATTAAGTCTTTATTTTCTGATTCTGCTTTCATTCTTTTGCCATTGTTCCAATGTATTAAATTCGCTGTTAATTTCACAGTTTTCTAATGGGTACCAGTTTCTGTAGTCCAGTTTCATGATAAAACTTCCAAATTAAAAAACAATGGTATATATAAGCATGAGTGGGTGGTGTTTTGTTTCTGTGAAATGTTTACTTCAACTCTTTGTGAAAACTTAGTAAATACTGTTTGTCAGTTCCTGTGAAAGGGGGCGGGGTGGGTGGTGGTGAGGGAAGAGGTATTCGTTAGTAAAATCCATAGTGAGGTAAACTTTGCAGATAAACCAAAAAGAGGTTGGGGGGAGATTGCTTTTGTTTTTTAATCTTGAACCCAGCTACATTTTCACATGTAAAGCCTTAGTCCATCATTGCAAATGATGCAGTGCTGTACCTAGCCTGCAGCTCTGCCAGTGGTAAAATGGCATGACTGCTTTAATCCGCTTCACTTGGAAGGGAGAAGTTTTAGATGAGGGATGCCTGTGACAGGGATTAAAAACAACCTGTCTGCACTTGTCTGAAGCCAGTTAGTGGTCCTATCGGCAAGTGGAACTGGGGAGAACAGTATTTGACAGGCCTATGGTGGTGAAAGGCTAGAGGTATTTCTTCAATTGCCACTACTTGTTCCAGAAGGTAGTCAGCTGAAGGATGGGGGTGATTTCTGTAATTTCCTATTGCTTATGAACTGCAAACTAGAACAGAAGGATGTTGTTTCATTGTCCAAATTCTGTAAATAAAATACTGATTCTTATTCAGATTCTGTCAAGGAAAATTTCTGACTTCTTAACAAATATTTGATGAATTGCATTGTCTGGATTAGACACAGAACTGCAAGTTGTGTATGCACCATAAACATACGGTTTAGATTGTGCCCTCTGGAATATATGAGATAGTAAGAAGAGCAAGAATTTTTTACTTTATACTAGGAGCAAACTTAATTGCCAAAAGATCCAGAGAATCATTATCTGATCTTCTGAATAGAAGGTTTTCCTGTTGTTTTACTGGAAAGAAGGCAAGATTTTGTACACATATTCTGTTCTAGCTAGGTGGATTTCTATTGTGTAAAGGTTACAGCATGAGCAAAGCAAACATAGAGTGCAGTAATGTGCATGAGTGCATGGTGGATGCTCAGGACAGCATTAGTGTAATTCCAGTTCATTTTTCTGGTAGTTTCTAAGACTATAAAGGTAAGAGATTTTTTTTTTCCTTTTTTTATTTTTTTTTTTCCTTTTTTTTTTTATCCACTGTGTTCATTTTTATAGTATTCAATGTCACTTGTCAGAAATCTGTCAACAATGGTTTTCTAATAAAACATTCGGTAGTGACTTCAATTGAAGTTTGAAGTATTGAGGATAAAGCGTTAATCTTATATGCCAGGGACATAGAATCAGTTTAGTGGGTTTTGTTGTTTAGTTTTGTTTTTTTCCGCAAGCTAGGAAATAGTGACCTGGTAATCCTTTGTTGCAGAAAGCTCTAGTAGACATTCATAATTAAGATGTGCATAGCTTGTTGCTGTACCCCTCTGATGTCAGTATCTCTTTTGAAATAGGGTGGAAGAGGTTGTTGTCCAAATCTTTAATATACAATTGCATAAAGAGATCTTTGATTTTCTTATGAATTCATAAATACGGGAATAGAATATATTTGTGGAAGTGAACTAAGTACCTTGCATATAGAAGTGCTCTTATGAAATAGTGGTTGTATCTTAATTTATCCAATTGTTTCTGTTGACTCCAACCTAAATGTTGTAGGACTGTGTGAATTTCTGAAAGGGAACCTGCTTGAAAGTGTATTTGGTTCAGTTTCAAATGAGAACTAACATATTTTTTTTTCCTAGGAGTTTTTTTAATGGGCTGGAATCTCAGTAGGGTGGTGTGGTGTTTTTGAGTTTTGTTTGTTTTGCTTTGTTTGGCCTATGTTTGGTTTTTGTTTTTAAACACTAAGTGTTTAAACACTAACTCAAGAGTGGTGTTTTGCTACCTAGTTCTTGTACTGATAGGAATGCTAGTATGGGGAGCCTGGCACTTGCTGTCAAATGGTTTTGTCCCTTTTTCAGAGCAGACCTAAATTATTTACTGGAGATGTTCTGGAGGTTTCCCAAGTCCTTCACTGCTCCCCTAGGACAGGCAGGGGATCTAGTGAGCACAGACAGCTTAGTGGAAAAAAATGTGATGAACACAGGACAGTCAGTCATAGGTAGTTGCTATTTTCTAGTAACTGTCATCTCCTGCAGTTTTGTGTGTTGAGTACAATTTTATGATACAACTGAGCCAGTCCAATGGCTTTTTGCCACAAAAAGCTCCCTCATCTCCACACCCATGGTTTTGCCAAGGAAGGCACTGAAACACCCAGGAGTCAGCTCTGACATTTGTTGATCTTTTTTCCTGAGTTAATTCAGTTGATTAACTGGTTGGATTTGATTTTTGCCTAAAGGAAAAGCAGCTTTTTGCTAAATTAGTGTGCCAAATTGGCTAATAGAGAATCCTGGTTAGTGCAAGAGCAATAGAGTTTTGGGAGAAGACATGGAACCTCTTCTCTGGGCCGTGGGTGGCTGGGTTGTCTCGGCTGCACTGAGAGGTGATAGGAGGTGATCAGAAGTAAACATAAAGCCTGTTTGCTACTGTCTTTTATGTGCTTTTTAAAAGAGGTTTACCGTAAATCCAAAGTTCTGCAGTCAGAACAAGTATTCTGAGAAACGGTGGATTTAGGCCACTGGAGAAGCCTTAAGATAATGGTTGGATGCTAAAGTACATGGGATGGGGGTTGTTTGTGGGTTTTTGTCTGAGGTTCCATATACCAATCAAAAGCTGTTCAGTCATGTAATGCAAAACAAGAAGTTTAATAGAAGTTTATCCTGCTGTTTTATTTTTTTTTTTTTTTTAAAGGTTAGCATTAACCTTTTACTGGCAGACTCCATTCCAGAGCATGTATGAATCAAGAGCAAAAGTAAAAACCTTGTGCTCTATAATGTGATAGAAGCGTGATTGCCAGTTCTCATTCTTAGTCAGAATTAGATATGTAAATGTACAGCTCTAATGTTAATAACAAGTCAGGATAGGACCAGAGCAATCGGCCAATGAAATTCAATGAAGCTTTCTAAAATTATCTATGCTGAAGTATTCTCCTTGATATACTGTGCTAGTACTTTCAGGTAATTGTATGTGAACTCTTATCTGTAAAAGTAAGCTTCCAGAGTACTTTGACTCCATTAAAACATGTTTTTACATCGAGGTTATCTGAGCTTTTGCTGCCATGGCTGCACTTTATTGCTGGTACTTGTCAGATCTCGCTGTGAGCAGGGCTGGTTTTTTAAGCTGTCAGGAGACTAACCAAAATGTATAATTTTCTGCTCGGTTAGTAAGCTGAAGTAGCTCCTTATAGGCTCAGATGGGTGGTAATACTAAAGCAGGAAGGAAGATGAGGCCATACATGAGTGATTTAATTTCCTTGCACTGTTCTGAAACTATACGCTTAATGCTTTTTTCTGGGAATTTGGAGAACTTGGAGACAATCGTTTCTGCAGTTTTTAGAAGCCTCTCCCTAGTCTGTGTTATTTAAAAAAACCCCCACAATTGTTTAGGAGACACCATAGTTATGCAAGGTAAGCTATTTGAATAGTTACTGAAGAGTATGTTTATCTATACGGGTCCATACGTATACGTATTGACTAAATAATCACATTGTATACTACTGGTCTTAAGTTTTTGCATAGAGACCACTTGGAATACAGTCTAGGGTAATGTAAAATCTGAACTCCTGGTGATTAAATAACTGATAGGAAAACCAGGATTCTCTTTACCCCCATCTTTTTCAAACTTACATAGTATGTATTCCTGTTGAACAACTTTGTATGCATGCAGTCTTAAAAGTTTTAGTTTTATAGGGAACCTGGATTCTTCCAGTACAAGAAGGGATGTCTATTAAAAATCATGAAAAACACTAGCTGTAAGTAGCTATGTGAAAAAAAAATAACTATAAGCAGCTATAAGAAAACTGAAGTTTTATTGTGTTTTAATATTGCTACTAGATCATTGTGCATGTTTTATTTGACAATAAAAGCATACCTTGATTGCATGCACAAGTGTTAATTAGCTTTGTTCCCCGAATCAGTGCTGAAATACCATTTTAGCTTCTGTGATGTAAAACAATTAAACATCCACTTTTTAAACACCTATCAATATCTGTCTGTTTTCATGTATAACAATAATCAAAATCCAGGAATTATAGTTCAGTAAGTGAGTATTACCTGACTCTCTTTAGAGGCAGTGTGTCCTCATATTCTGTTGTGAATATGTCATTATGTCTCTTTAATGACTTAATTAATGTTTCTGTGCTGCTTTTTTTTTTTTTCCCTTTGTTAAGTGGGAATAATAATCACTAGATAGGCTTAGGGGTTTTTTGTGTGGTTTTGTTGGGTTTTTTTTCCCCCAGATATTAAAGTGTGTGGTTTTTTGGTTTTGTTTTTTTTTAAAATAATAATCAAATTTGATCAAGTGAAAATGTTTTAATCTTTCTCTTACAGTTTACATTTATTAATGTATTTTCTTAAATGTTGCATTTTTTAATGATTTTTTGGAGGGAATTTGCCATATCAATTTTATATGAATTCTAGTTGGAGTAGAACTTGACAGATAGTGAATTGATTTTGAAATGTACTGGCTCTAACCACTACCATGCTTGGGAAAGAGAGCCTGAATTAAGCCATCTCAAACTTAAGAGAGCTCTGTTGTTTTCTCTTTTACAGTTTGTGTTGCTATCACTTGGTAGTAACTAGTTCTAGCAAAGTGGCTGTCTCAAAAGACTTTGAGTGCTAAATAAGTTCACACAGGAAATATTTGTTTAGCTTTGAATGTATGTTCAGTGGCTGCTAGTGCAGAGCATAAAAAAGTAATGAAATTGTTTCTCTTTTCCTTAATGTGAGCACTATTAATTACATTCTTCCCTTATCTCTAGTTAAAGTACCTCGTAATTTTCGTTTGTTGGAAGAACTTGAAGAAGGGCAGAAAGGAGTAGGTGATGGTACAGTAAGCTGGGGCCTTGAAGATGATGAAGATATGACACTCACCAGATGGACAGGAATGATTATTGGGCCACCAAGGGTAAGTGTGATGAATTAAAATGTTTTTCTTAAGTTTGTAGGCAATAAAAAAATGCATAAAAGGTTACTTTGCTATAATGTAAAGGGATTAGTTAAAATTGAACATATGAAGTTGTAGAAACACTGTATATTCATGTTAGAATTCATCTCTTCTTGACATGTTAATGTTTTCAGTCTAGCCTCCTCTGGTACATGTTTCTGCAGCTTTCTGTATAAGCCAGTTGTGATTTTAGACTTATTACTGAGTTAGGAATATACTCTGTATTTCCATCATTACATAAGTGTACAGTGATAATACAGTAAACAGGGTAACTGTCTTTCCACAGTTCATCATATGTGCCTAGTAATTTCAATTCTGTAGCAAACTGGCAATATATTTTCAACTTTTACAGCTTTTATCAAAATCTTTCAGTATAGCAGTTCATGTAATTTGTTTGAATTGCACGCAAAGACCAAGCAGTTTTTAATTACCTCTAATTAGGTAAAATATATACACAAATTTAAAATTCTTCTGACCTTTAAAGTTCTGTAGAATGTCATCTAGACTGATAAAACCTGCAAGAGAAGTAAGGATCTCTAGTGTCTGAATATCAACCTCATCCAGATACAAGTGAACGCATCTTTACCTGACGCATAACTTTTGTGCAGGCTTTCTCATGTGTTACAATGTGATGCAAAAGACCACAGTGTAAATGAGAACTTTAACCGAGTATACTTCAAGTAGCTCTAAGTTAACCTCATGTTAGCAGTGAAAGACATATGCTATTATCTTGTGTGTCCTTCAGTGCTGCAGGGCTTATTGAAAGAACTATCTAAGACAAGAACTGAGATCAGAAATTGGCCTCAGTGAAGATAATATCTTCCAGAGTAAGAGTTCCAGGGTTAGACTGAGTTGTAATTCAGGCTTCTTTTGGAAGTCAGAGTTAGTTGTAACTTGCAGCAGACTGTTTTGAACATCTGCGTAATTGTACTGAGCTCCTAAGATTTGGATGCATTTCAGAGAAGACCAATTTAAAATATAAGCATAATGATGATATACTTCTGTGGAATCACAGTGTTTGAATATATTTTGAAGACAGTTTGTAGTCTCATGGGTTTTGAAAATAACTTGATTACTGGAGCTAACTAAAGTAGTGTCTCCCTGACTCTCCATACAGCCTCCAGGTTGGGACACACTTCTAGTTCTGGTCAGTTTATATTGCTGTTACTTAGTTTTCTTTATGAAAGAGTGCATGCAAGTAATATTGTAGGCCATTTCAGGGACATGCAGTCTTGCTGATAAGAAGACTTGCTGTACATGATGATTGTAGAAAGTGAAAGCCACCAGCTCCTAAGTCAGTGGTGATACTTGGATGAGAAGAACTGCATCTCCAGTTTCAGAGTTTGTAGATGATGAGTGGTTTTGGAATTGGTTGAGTTACATAGACAGTGTGCAGTTAGGCAGAACAGAGAAAGGTGCTAATTACTGTCCACATCATGAATTTCTTCACATATCTGGCTTCTCTGGAGCTGTGCAAAAATTGCTTATCAATTTTTCTATTTTTTTTTTTTTTGCTTCATTTGAAGGGTGAACCAACATGGGAGGGGAAGATTTGTTTTGAATTAAAGGAAGCATTTTTCTGAACCTGAAAAAATGGGAGGGTTTTTAGGCTTTTTGGGGAGCTAGGCAGGGATCCTTAGCTTGCAGCAAAACAGTGACTTGAAAAGCTGAAGAAAATTGAGAAGCCACCTGGATAGGAATGAGGGAATGAGAATGAGTGCCGTTCTCGGGATTCTTCAGAGTTGTGAGCAGTATATATACTCTTCAGCCTATTTCCACTATAACTGATGGCATCCCTCTCTGGGGAAGTAAATTGTTTTATCTGAGTGAATAATGAAAATTTCTGGTACTGTGTTTTCTTGCTGTGGTAGCAGCTATGTTACCTGTGGTAGCAGGACAGGATTGCATTTATTGGGCCTTTAGCTTTTAATGGGAAAGAATAATAGAAAACCTTTTTTTAAACAAAGGATGCCCTGCTTCGTCTTGATTCTTTACTTGCTGCTCAGTCTCTATGGCTTCTTGAAATTATAGGACACAGTTAGGGTGCTTCAGTAGTCCAGTTTCCACTGTGCATTTAAATTGACCACACTGTGGACTGTCATTTGATAACTTGACTGCATGGTTGATAATTCTGCTTGGAGAGAGTGATAGCTGGCTGATGTGGAACAGCTTAAAGGTGGTACTTCTGGAAGTATTTATTGTGTCTTAGTTATTGGGTTATTGGCATCTTTGTCTTTCCCCATTTCCATTTCTTTTGTGTGTTAAACTTTATTTTTTTTTACAGGGGAAAGCAGTCATTTTCCTAAAGGTTATTGATTTTTTTTTTTTTTTTTTAATTTTATTTTTATTTTTTTTTCCTCTCAGCCTCCTACTGTGTCAAAGTTGTTTTGGGAATCTGGGTGGGTAAAAGGGATAAGAGTAAATGTGAATTTAAAAAAGAACTGTATTCTGTTAAAACTTTTGTGTGGTACCATCAATAAGTAGTGTAATTTATATACATTCACCAAGATATCCATGTAACCAAAACAGTGGAATATCAATCACTAATCCAGCACCATCAGCTGGTACATAATATTTACATATAATTACTTGGTATTTCTTCACCTTTGTTCCTCTTGCCTTTGCTTTGTTTTTGGGTTTTTTTACAAATGAATATTCAACTTTCAGTAAGATAAAATAGTCTTTCTTTTTGCTTTCTAGACAAACTATGAAAACAGAATATACAGTCTGAAAGTAGAGTGTGGACCTAAATATCCAGAAGCACCTCCTACAGTTAGATTTGTAACTAAAATTAATATGAATGGAATAAATAATTCCAATGGAATGGTAAGTTGAAATGGTAAGATCAACCATGTTGTTAATCTGTACTATAAATTATTTATATGAAGAACCCAGGTGAGGAATATGCATGCTGGACGTAGCCTTCGTATTTAAATTTTAAAATATAAGTACTTGATTTAAACCAAGTTTTGCTTGCTTACTATTTAAAATCTTTAGGTATTTACAATATGTTAGTGGTTCTTAGTGACTTTTCAATGAGATGAGCATTATTTATAGTATTGAAATGGTTCTTTATTTTAAATGAAGCTGAAGATTTTAGTGTGGAACAGAAAAAAGTATTTAAGCCATGTGTAGGTATCTCCCTTGTAGTACTCATAAAAGAGGATTAGATTCATATTGTAACAGGAGTACTACAAACTTTATCTGATGTTTCCATTAATTAGAAATGGAGGTTATTCCTGATGAGTCTTACTCTGGATGTAGTAACTCCCCTATAATGAATGACTGTATTTAAACTCATTTTCTTTATAATGGGTTTATTCAAATCCAAGGTGATTCTGAGCTTCAGTCTTAAGGTCTTTTGATATAGATGGTAATCACTTTAATTTTCAAGATCAATTTGCAGTAAGTTGCTTTCACTGATCCTGGACTGAGGGCGGGATGATTTCACGTACACGAGCAATGGCAGCAGCTCAAGCAAGTTTGTTACTCCATTATTCACTAGGTACTCTAGGCTTGTGAAGAACTCTGGGGTACCCCATTGCTCAGTGAAAAGAGATGTGAGCTGTCTTGCATTTGCAGTGGTGTATATGTATTGCGAAGTAATTTGGTTAAGGTAACGCTTAGAGGTGAGTCAGAGAACATCTTTGGATTTTAAATAATTTGCAAGGTTTAAAAGAAAAATGGACTTCCATTTGTGTCATTAATGGTACTGAAATGTGAAGCTAGGTATCTCAATGACTGTAGAGGAGGGAGAGATTCTTAGGGGTTCATGTGAGCTGTTGCAGGTGGTAGGATAGTGTACTGGTTGATCATCCAAAGCCAGTGCGCTAACACTTCAGAAATAATATAAAATTAATTTGAAAGTACTTCTTACATAGCCAACAGTTACTCTACCTGAAGATCTTGTTAAAATTGCTATCTACAAAGCAGCTGTTGCCCTTCATCACAATTGTGGCTTGTGGCCTTAAGTATATGTCTTTATTAAGAGGCTGTGAGTAGCAAAAGCTGCCAATCTGGAATGCAGCAGAGCTTTTGGTATGTTGATAGTATTATTTTCATCCCTCTCCCCAGTAACATGTATTCTTCTGAATCGGTAAAGAAGTGTGGCCTCGTTGCTTCATCTGTGCATGCCTCGGAGTATAGGTGTTGGTTTCTGGAAGTGGAATCTCAGACCTGCAGAGCCTGAAGGCTGATGTTCAGAGAGAGTCCTTGGGCCTGAGCTTTTGTTTGGAGAAAGCTATACTCCCTCAGCTTGCTGAGGAGTGGGATGAATACTGTGACAGGAAATCTGCCTGGTGGTTTTAAAAACACTGTTAAAATCCAGTCATTGCTACAGGAAAATTTGTTTTAATAAGTTATAAGCTTATATAAAACCTTAATTCAGTTTTCCCTGACTGTTTTATAAACGAGTATGTCTTATGAAGGATTTGCTATAAAAATGCATAACTTATTTTTTTAATGCCTTTAAATAGGACTAGACAGTATTTTTAATAAAAAAAAAATTTGTAACTAATGAATTTAAAACTCATTTATTGTGTAATTTTAATGTGCCCATTGTCCTGGTATTTTGCATTTTATCTTATTTTGCCATTGTGCTCACTAGAGCACAATGTACCAAATGTATCAGATAAACTGAGGACACCTTCAGCATCCCTGGAACAGTTCATGTTGCTGCTTCCTATTTTAGCTCCTGCATGTTTCTTCTGAGTTGCTCTTTCGCTTACTGATCGTCTTTCATACAATAGATCATAAGCTGTTTGCTGCATTCTTCGAATGAATGACAGGGTTTCATCTTCAGGCAAGCTCTACTATCCATGTTTCTGCACCCTGTTTTTTGACATGTGGCCAGCTTTTGATCACGTTGCCTGAAGTTAAAAAAGTTAGTGACTTGCAGAAAAGAGACCTGAGATAAACAGCAACTGAAATTCCATGTTGTAGCAGTATCATCATACTACTCAAAATATTTGTAATGTTGTTAAGGAACAATTTACAGGTGTGTGCCCGTTAGCATCTGACAAATATTAGAGCCCTCAGCATGAGTTTAGAGGGTGATAGTTTGTCGAGTTGGTGTGTGAATGGTGGAGGGCAGAGATGGATGTGTGCTAGAATTGACAGTGGTCTAAGGAAGCTAGTCTCAAACTGCCTTGTTGGCAGTGGTTCTCAAACTTCTGGACTTAGGAGTCCCTTCATGCTTTGCATGAAAAGCGCACCTGTGTGATAAATTTGTCTGTACTGACAGCTACAAGTTTATTCACTTTTTGTTTGATTATTCTGAGAGAGGCGAGTTTTGCTTGTGTGTAACTTTTCCATCAGCAGCATATCTTCAGGGATCCCAGAGATTGCTGTTTAGTAAATTTAGTGCAGGAAAGGAGAGGGCTACTTCAGGAGTATTTTTTTCTCAAAAGACTAAACTTGAGTGCTCTGAGTCACACTGTTAAATTGCCTTCCTTCTCTTACCTGCAAGTTAGTTTTTGTGGTTTTCTGCTTTCTAACTTGCCTATGGAGCTACTGTGTGTGTATGCAGAATTAGGGTACTAAGTTCAGAAAAGCTAGTCCAAGTACTTATGTAGGGCTGGACAAAATGTCTTTGTGTGCTAATGGCATCACTGTTGTAAAATTTTTTTTTAAATTATCATTCTTAATGCTGCGGGGTCTTTTCTCGTGGAGACTTGTGTATCCTGTATTGATAAAACACAGGTTGCATTCTGACATGTTATTTATTTTCCCATGGTCTTTTTAGGATGTCTGATTTTTGCATCTGTGAGAGCTCTCTTCGTCACTGTCTTGCAGGATTTACAATCACTTCTGTTCATTTAAGTACTATTTACAGCTGGAAATATTTGTTTCCTTTAAACTCACTTGGGACTCTGTCAACTATAAATCTGTAAACAGTTGCCCAGTTACTGCTTTGAGTATGTTTATTGTGGACTAAGCAGTTTGCTGTTTCTTAAAGTTGAGATATTGGAAGCATTATAAATGCTGAATACTTTCCAACATTGTGTAAAATTATTTGGTTTAATTTCAGTTATTTAGGAAAAATTATGCATTATACATACTACTTCTCTTCCTATTGTTTAAAGATTTACAGTGATGTACCCTCAGAATAAAATAGTCTTTCAGGTTGCCTTTTTCAGCTTTATTGGCTTTTATGTGACCTTGAAATTTGTCCCTCTGTGTCCCAGGATGTGTGCTGGAGTATTACCTAATGCTTTTTGTGTGATTTGAACATAGTTTGTCTCATTCTTCCAGATATCTTATCACTGTTCTTCATAAAGTGAATTTATTGTGCACTAACTTGGAAATAAATTCTGCAACACAGAAAACAGAACCTGAGTCAAAATCATTACTGCTGCAAGATGTCATGAAAAAAGTTGGTGACTCGCAGAAAAGAGACTTGATATAAACAGCAAGGAAAATGTAATGTCTAGCAGTCTTTACTCAAAAAAACATTCATAACATTGTTTCAGCAGAGTTTACAGTCTATGAGCTTGTTGCTGCAGATTCCCAGCTGAGAAAGAAAAGCTGGAGGATCTTACTTCGAAGTGATCAGGTCTCTTATTCTTGTACAGCCAGTGTATGTAGAATTGCATTGTTTGAACAGCACTGGTGACAGACTGCTGTATGCTGTAGTTGACGCACATCTACAGACTTGAGAGAGCCTACAAAGGCACAATTGAGGAGGAGTTAGGAAAAGGAAGATGGTATGAAAGCAGAATTACCAGGCTGAAGACATTCATCTGGGAAGTCCCAGGGCAACTGCCTTTCAACTCAGTCTTTATCTGAACAGATAATATTAGTTTTCTTTCTCAAACCTACCAAAATCTAAACCTACCTTTTTCTTATCCATGTTGGTTTACCAGTCATCTTCTAAAACAGTTTATTATCACAGGGCTTCCATTCCCAAGTACATGCCTTTCCTAGTTGGGAATCTTTTGTTGCAACCATTACCTGGTCCTTGATAGTTGTTTACTGTTGCTTCTTCTCCCCTATTTTTCTTAGGGAGATTATAGGTTTTTTAAATTTTTTTTTTTTTTTTTTGGCAGGTCAGTGACACATAATGTGATCTCTCCTCATCTACTTTAGTAGCAAGTATTGTCATTCAGACTAACATGGAAATTTTTTTAACTGCTGGTCTGCCAAAGGACTTGTAACAAGGCATTCAGGGAGTACTCTCACATTTTGTTCCCTTTTGCTAAGTTGAAGGGAATGTCAGGGTAGTTGCAGAGAAGTACTAACAAACGGTAATAAGTGTGTCTGTGTGTGAGAGAGGGGAAAAAAAACATCTGCAGCTATATGCTAAGTGAGTGTAAGATCTGAGCCCTTGTTTCTTCTGTTACCATGATACTTAACCATCATGAAGTTTTTCTTCTTGCTGTAGGACCCCATGAGGACAAATGATAGTGTTGTGCGTTTCTCATGGCATTTTCTATATGAAGAACAGTTTTGAGTAGCGTGATATTTACTATTATAGCTTTTGAAATGAATTTGTGTTGTTCCTAGTTTGCTGGGTCTGGATTGAAGTGCTGGAGTGTCCTTCTTTAATCTGACCTAGAGGGTCTGGAGAAGAATTGATCTTTAAGGGCTTAGTACCTCAGAACAAAGATTCAGGCTAAATGATGCCTTACTTAAGCTGATACTTGATAACACAGGTGATGTCTTATCAGAATTTCCCTTTTACTCGCTGATGGTTTTATGTAATAGTCTACTTTTTAAGAGAAGAGAACTGGCTGCCCAGGGCAGTAGTGGAATCCCCATCCCTGGAGGTATTTAAGAAACATGTAGATGAGGTGCTGAGGGACATGGTTTAATGTGGAATTGACAGTGTTAGGTTAATGGTTGGACTTGATGATCTTAGAGGTGTCTTCCAACCAAGACTATTCTGTGATTCTGTGAAAGACTGTTCTGCTCTGTTATTGCCTCTTTTGTCTAGCACATTAAACCAAATACCCCTTTAAAAAAGTAATCATAGTCCAGGAACTACAGTGATGGTCTGACCAGTGTTACTTTCAAACCCTTTTTATATTAGCTTATACACTCGTGTATTTTAAACTGTCATGATCTTACTGCATAATGGAGCTTTCCTTTTGATGCTCTTTTTCTTCCTAACTTATTAATGTTTGCAATAATACTTAAGTAATCTGACTGCCTTCTATACTGTGGTTTGATATGCTGTCTTGGCAGCTCTACTGACTTTAAGGTGTTCCTGACTCTGAGCAGAACGTTATTTGTGTGGAGAGAAATGCTTATAGTGCTGAGCTGTGAATTGGATCAAGGATCTTGTTTAGGCACTTCTTTCCAAGATGTTGTTTTTTTTTTTTTTTTTTTAAACTGGAGGGGTTTGATCAGTACAGGTCAGAAAGTAGCTCTACACCATTTCATGGTTCACCTGAGCTGATAGGCAGTAGCACTGTTAAGCAAGTACTTAGAGAGAGGGAGCAGCAATTTCTTTGGTTAGTATTGCTGCCCAAGCCAGCATGCTGTTAAACCTTGGCCTTTTTCCTCCTACAGAAACGTTTAGTCTCATCTGGTGTTCTAAAAGTAGACAGCCTCACTTTGAACAATTTAGAAAAAAAACATCTGTGTTAATGTTCTTATTTCTGATTCCAGTGTTGTTTTTTCTTTCAGTTTGCCCTAATTAAGATGGGATAAGAAACTTCTTGATGTTTTATGCTGCCTAAATCATAAAGCAGTGGTTTCCAGAACCTGTATAGCCATGCGGGCTGCCTGTGCTACTTTGCCAGTGGAATTCTATAGCATCCAATAGCTCTCTTCCTGCCCACAGGCCTGCTTTGCAGTTGCACAGCAGTAGCCCCCTCTGCCTTCTTAAGTTCCTCCTTCCAGGGGCTGGGTGGCCAGGACTTACCTGCCAAAACAGTTCCCAAGCTGACTTTCAATTGCTGACTTTCCTATGGAAACCTCCCTGTTATAATACAATTGTGTAAATTGTCCCACAGGTTTTATAAACGCATAGGAGATGTCCCATGTCCTTTCCTTTCAGTTCATATTCAAATTGGTAAGTGATGTACAGTAATCTTCACGGCTCCATAAGATGACTTGCTGTAAGAAGGATGCAAAGAACTAAGAAATGTCCAAACATGATGAATCGGTTATTTCAGTATTTCAAGCCATTTCTTAATATATGTGGTGACTCTTGATGTATCAGAAACATCATATAATATCGATGTGAAATAAGTAACTATTGATACTTATAGCAAGGGGAAAAACAAGGGAATTTTTTCTTTAGAAAGGTATTCTATGGACTGTTGTGTGGCAGGTTCTTTTAAAGAACTGAGGAAACCCCAAGTGTAAGTATTGGCATATTGAAGGTGATTACTTTTTTCCTTTTTGGGGGTAATTTGAAACAAATTAATAAATTTTACAAGATAAGGCTCCAGTGTTGTAGTGAACAGTTTGCTGATCTCCCCCCTTACCTCTTTCCTTCTCACTAATACTAGTATCAGCACAGATGGAAGGGTCTACCTGCATGGATTTTATTGTAGAATCTATATCTGTGTGTAAGTATATTATTGTTTTCCTTAAAATATTGTATGAACACAGGGACTTTTATGCCACAGAGAAAATGTAAGGGAGTGCTTAGACTCTTTCATAGAACGATTAGGTCAATAGCAGTTATTTATGTAGACATTTTGTATTTCATTGTAACTTATAACTCCCTCTTCTTTTTCCAGGTGGATGCACGGAGCATACCAGTGTTAGCAAAATGGCAAAATTCTTATAGCATTAAAGTTGTACTTCAAGAGCTAAGACGTCTAATGATGTCCAAAGAAAATATGAAGCTTCCACAACCTCCAGAGGGACAAACTTACAACAATTAATTTTAGCTGATTCTCAAACTTCTGTCTTAAAACAACAACCTTCTACTCATGTTAATGTCTTGATTAAATCTCACAATGCAAACACCCACACATTAAAAGAATTTCAGCTGGTATACATGACCTGGACATTTGTAAGAATATATATATTATATGTATGCCCAATATGTTTTCAGGCACTATGGGAGAAAAAGGCAGCACAATTATTTTTTTTTTTTTTTCTCTTATCAAGGCACTGTCATTTAAGCATAAGCCTGAAATAGCCTAAAATTGGAATTCAGGTTTTATAAGATGAAAGCATGACAGAAAGTGTCAGATTGCTGTGGAATAATATATGTTTCTGAAAATAATCTCTTGAGAAGGCAAATTATAAATGGCATGTTTTAACCATCTTGCTTAGTAAAAGAGCTGCAGTTAAATTTGTTTTAAAGTAGCAGGTACAGTGAATACCGTTGCTCATCTTGTTTAATTTTGCAAGGGTGTGGGTGCCGACTACTAGTAGTGTCACAAAGTATGTTCAGGATTGTTTTGATACCTGTATTTATAAAATGGGGGGGGTTAATTTCTGTTAAGCAGCTCCTGTGTGTTACGTGTATTGGACATGGCAAATATTTGTTTACAGTCTTTGTTCTAATAAACCATGCATTTAAGTTTTAGTGAAACAAAGGAAATGTATGGATATGTGATTGAGATTAAAGTTAGTCTTAAAATGTAAATAAAATGTGGAAAGTGTCTGAGGCTGTGCTATTTCTATAATAGTGATGTAATATATGTACAGTAACTTGCAGAAGTAGTGGAAAGCCAAACATAATATTGCTGCTGGTTTTACATGCACCTTTTATTCTTACCACTTTTGTATGCTTAATCTACTTGAGAAGAGGTCAAGGTATTCCATTTGTTGCAAAGGAGTAAGTTCTGTCATCTGTAGTACCACTTCTTCAGCCAAGCTTGCACTGTATGTATATATATATTTTAAAAAACCAACCCCCCCCAAACCAACTCCAAAATAAAACCAAAAACCTGCCTACTCACCTCCTCTTCATCTCCCCTCTGGATTCTTTTGAGAAATGAGCTTTCACTTTGCTTATTTGACCTCTGAGCAGTTTTCAGACCACATTGCTGTCTGTCCTAGTTCTCAGTCCTTTGTCTTGCTCTTGCAGTTGTTGCCTTGATTCTTGCTTTCTTGCATCTTTTCCTCTTTTATACTTCTTACCTTTTTTCCTTCTCTGTTCCACTTCTGCATTTTCTGAAACACCAAAAAAGAAATTTCAGGAAGCTTTAATAAAAATTAACCCTGTAATACAGATGATTATATTTCCATCTGCATTCCATGTATCATATGCCATAACACTACTGTCTGTTGCTTTCTGCCTCTCCTGCAATTGTTGGTCTGTTTTTTCAGTGTCTTCTGTCTGATGGGAACATTGGGTTTAGTTCTGTTACTGATTTCTCATAAGAAAGTAGTTAATGCTGTCCTTTTGGAGGTTATACCTTCTTTTCCTGTCCTCCCTCTTTTGAAAGATTTAAGTCTTTGTTCGTTTTGGTGAGAACATGTAACATTGGAAGCGAGTCAGCTATTTGCATTCAAAATTTAATTTCTTTCTTTTGAAAAAGAATATAATCAAAAGCCATCAACAGCTAGGTAACTTTCTTTGATATGCCTTTGCCTATTTCTGATGTAAAGAATTAACCTTTAAAAGCAATAAACTAGGTGTTCTCTTTTTTTTTTTTTTTTTTAAATGGAAAGGTTTAATTAGTATTTGTCAGTTTATGCTTTTTAGACAAATTGGACACTTCCAGAATTGCAGGGTTTGTAGCTGCCAGCTACCTCGTGTCTGTATTTATATAGCATATCATTTGTGACAGTTTGGCTGAGGTGCCTTGCAACGTTTTCTTACTTGATTTAATTTGAATTATTTTGATGCCATTAAGTCTTTTTTTCTTATACTAACACTGCTAAGCTATATTTAATCAATTAAAATAATGGAACTGTACAGTTCTGAGATGTGAATTTTTGGGAAAATTTTAGCATAAACTGTTGAGAGAATGAGAAGCACTTGTAGACTATTGCACAATTGGTAATGTAAGAGACCGACTTATTCAGAGAACATGAAAAAGGGCTGGTTGTTTGCTTGGTTGTGTCCTGCAGCAGCTATTCCTCCTTGTCTGTACTTGGAACCATTTGTATGAAAATCTGCGTATCTAGCTGTAAGCAGATACATTTTGCAGGAGGAAAAAAAGTGAAGGGACCTGATCTCTGACAGCAGGGTATGTAATATAAAGGATGACTGTAAGAATATTCCCGCAGTGATTTTAAGTGTGTTGGTTTTCCATTTTGTTCACACTGAAAACAGTCTAAGTGTAATTAATTATGAAATTTAAAAATGTCTTTGACTACTGCTTGAAGTGAGAGCCTTCCAGAAACTCTTCTGTTACCTGAAGAAGATTTTGAAGCACTGCTGCTTACTTTCCTCCAGAAAGGTTACATTGTTTCACATATATCCATGTCTGATTACGTTTATTTAGTAATTTGTTTTCTTGTGTTCTTGTGGTTTCTCTTAGGTGACCTACTTGGATGCTGGAATTTTATTTTTTCTCTTACAAGTATTTATGTTACATTCTTTTGGAAAGATTTGAATTTGCTGCTGTTAGTAAACGTGTACTTTTTTCCTTCTCAAAACTGTAACTTTACATCTTGCAAAGTAGAGCACCATTTTAATCCAGTTGTGTGAGGGGCAAAGTGCAAAAATTTTAAACATAATGTTTTTTCAGGTTGCGTTTGAAAATTCATGTCACATTGGTAGTCATCAGCTGGGATTTAAACTAGCTTTGTGCTCTGAAGCATTGCCAAAGTTCTTGTGTTTTGGTTGCTTGAGGGAGGGATGAGTTTACTATGAAGCAAAGAAAAAACCAAAAAAACACCCGAAGATATGATTCATGCTTCGTAAACCTTAAGATAAATTGAGCAGGCCTATGGAAATGTCCACGTTACAAATAATGTGCCTTATTTATAATAAAGTACATAAAATGTTGCAAGGTGTGCACCTACCGACTGCCTTGATTGCGCTCATCTTCCTGAAAGCAACTTTGAAATACTTGGCACCCAGCAAGACATAGATGGGAATGGATCCCTCAACTGTTAAATAAGTGCATAATGCACACCTCTCCTAAATATTTCTTATTGTATAGGGGATACCTAAAGGGAAATCTCAGTGCATCCTATGACAGTTGATCAACCATAACAATAAACAACTGTGTAATTTAGACAAGTATTTGTGTTTTACATGGTTACTTACATGGTGAGTTTGTGGAAATGTATTTCCTATTTAGTAGCTTTCGGGACAATAATTACAGAACCACAGAGTGGAAGGGGTTGGAGGGGACCTCCGAAGATCATCTAGTCCAGCTCCCCTGCAGGATCTTAGGATGTAAAAATTCAGGGCCTGAAAATATTTATTACGCTTCTCTTACACTATCTTTTGATGCAGAAGGCTCGTGTAGCTGGCCACCTGGGAATGGCTCTATGACAGAGGCAGGATGCCTGACTGCTGCTTGGTTTTATTCTGGCCTCTAGTTTTTGAAAACTCAGCCAGACTGCTCCTGGTGTGGCTTAGCTGCTAGAGAAGGAGGAGTAAACAGGTATTAAGCACGTCTGAATACATGTTACTGTAACAACAAAAAAAACGTGACTCAAAACTACTGTTGGTTTGTTTCTTCTATGCAAGTCAAATTCCAGCTAGAAGTGAAGCAGTGGGACAAAAATATGTTTCTCAAATTTTTCTGCATAATGTGCTCAGATGCTTTTGAAGCTCAGGAAGATTTCTGAGACGGAGAGTTACTTCCCACGTGGTAGAACATGATGAATGCCTGTGGTCTTTCTTTAATAATAATAAAGAAAAACCTAAATAAACAAACTTTAGCACTTGCTAATGTATCTGTGTTAACTCTACATGATGAAACAATTGTGCAAGTAGGTGTTCTTTTACCTGTTCTGGTGATTTCTTTATTCCCTGAACCAGTGTATTACAACTTTTCCATTGCAGACCCAATTGATCATGGGCTAAAATGATAGGAAGGATGTATTGCCTGCAATGCTGGAAGTATGAAAGTAACTTACTTAGGCTGCTTTAAAAAAAATACAAAAGGACATATTTCATTAATTGATCTCAACTTCCATAGGAATGAGTACTCCAATAGTTAAAATATCAACTTTCTACATTATGTTAGTGTTAATGTGGTTTATCACTTTTTTTTTTTTTTACTAAATGGATCTGTATCTTCAGGTCAATTGTTAAGCAGCTGTAAATGCTTAGAATTTACAAAAAAAAAAAGTTCAGTAAATTGTGTTCTATAAAATAGGTGTCATATACCAACTCGAGTAGCATTCCCATATTCAAAGTTCCATGAAGTTTATTCAGGCTTTACCATTTAAAAATAATGATAAATACAGGAAGCCTTTTGTTATTTATACTAGTGCCAAACTATATAAATGGGTAACTTAATGGATGATGTTGGGATAATGCACAAATAACCAGTGCTTGGGTTCTCTTGATATAACGCATTTTTTTCTATGCTAATTTATGTTTTTTTCACCATTTCTTAACAGAAGCATCCCAACCTTCTGGTTTTAATATATGCAGTACAGATAAAATGTAAACATGGTTTTATAATCTATAAACTATGCAGTTTGGGTTTAAAAAACCCTCAAACTGTATATTTATTAACTCAGAAATACTGAAGGAATGGCTGTGCAGACATAAACAAGGACGGTTTTAATCATCCGTGTTGTTCTTTTTCCCACTCCCTGGTGATCATTATAGATGTGTAGGTATGCTGATTTAACACATTGGCTGTTTTCATTCTGAATTATGTTATATTTTTTAGGCATGCAGGAGTGAGAAAGGGAGGGGGGAAGGGTTTAATTTCCCTCTGAAATTTCTACTGATTAAAAATTATGAAGAAAAGAAGAAACCTGGTTGAGGTAAACACATCTGTTACTGACTTGACTTGAGAACAGACCATGAAAAATTGGCTGGGTTTTTTCCAGTTGTCACAGGGGAAAAAACTGTTACAGTTAGGTTGAGAGCAGTCCAAACAGTAGAGCTGTGAAGTTACCATGAAGATGTGGAAGCAAGTGTTTCTAGCAGATCTTTCCAGTGTCATGAAAATTGGGTTAACATGGGAGAGAGGCATGAGCCTCACAGGATGACTTTGGGAGATGAACTAGCACTTGGAACTCCTTGAATTCATCCTGACAGGACTTAATGTAGTTCTATTCATCTCTTTCACTTTTCTGAGATAGAATATGCCCAATTTAAAATGGTTAAACATTGTGGTGAAGTATCTCAGGTTCAAATGACTGTTTCTTTCAGGTTTTGATATGCAAAGCTTGCAACTGTGAGGAGCTGTGTAAACCCAAAGCATGGAAGCATGTGACACTGGTGGCTGGCTCTTTAGTTTGTGGGTCAATCGAAGTGATTGGTGGTCAGCAGTTACAAGTTTAAATGTGTATGTGTAGTTAACAGAGTCAATGCTATTAATGAGAAAAGTGTGCGCTAAAAGCTCTTTGCTTTTGTTGCAGTATTGGTTGAATTGCCAGTGACCCTGACCCCTGCCTTTTCTGGCCAACAGTTTCTCCCACTGGTTGTTGTTTGCTGAACTGCAGTTTCAGGCCAGAACATTATTTCTCGTCTCTTGGGTGGTTTGTTGCACTTTGAACTGCGGGACTGTCCGCTTCTGAGAAATCTCTAAAATAACTCCTTGCTACGACATCAGTGTGAGGATTCATGGAGACAGTCATAGTCATCTTGGTCTGTGTTTTCTGAAACTGTTTCCTGCCATACATGTTTGTTTTTTTCCTGTATGAAGATTTGCAGATGAAATTTATGATCTTATATGGTATTACTAACCTATAAAAATATATTACATTTGTTACAGCCTTATCAGAAAAAGTTTCAAACATCTATGTCCTTACAGTCAGCATCAGATGTATGAGTCATTGGATTTATAGCAAAATTCTCATGCTAAGTTAGTACTATACTTTCATTCCTTAAATGCTGTAACTTTGAAGTACTGAAATAATGTGAAATGAAAATTTATAGCCATGATGTTTCCAGTTAGCAATGGTTTTATATTGCTATTAAATCACTAGGATAATTATTTGCTTCCTTGAGCTGTCATTTAGATTGTGGATTAAACATTATTTAAAATCTTTGAGTGTCACCTCAATTAGTGGTGTAAAGATTTTAATCTTCAGAGTGGAATGCTGTGAATAGCATACTGCTTTGGAAGCACTTCATTCCACTGCAGTGCTTTCAGTCTGTTAAAAATACACATATTTTGAACTGCTTCTGTTTCGTAGAGGAGTAACTATTTCTTCTGGCATTTCAAATACTCTTCACTTTTACCTTCAGATTTGTTTGGAATTTTTGTGTTACTCATTCAGTGTAACAACGTTAACTATCAGTCTCTAATGCTTTACTGTATTTTTGCGATTTTATGATTCTGTAATATCTGTATGATAATTGGTATTAAAACAGAAGCCAACAAAAATGGTGCATTGCTTTACTTGACAGATGCACAAATTGCATACACTGTACTAACGAGCCTATAGCTGAAGACAAGGGGGCAGTGGAGAGGATGGAATTCATACAACTCAAGTATAGAACTCCTGACACCCTGCTGTTCTCTATATAAAACTAGTGTGCTCACTAAGTATTTGCTTGGTTTTTACATGCCTGCTACTATACAGCTGAAACTACATTTTATAGTCGTCTAGATACAGGGGTGACTGGTAATTTGTGCCCAGGCAGGCGTGGTTTAGTACAACCACAGCAAGAATTAGAATTCTGTTGTAGGTGCTTTTATAGCTGGAGCCTGATTTATGTATGTACTATTTAAAGGCAAGCGGCAAAATGTTTTGTTATTAAATTCATGCTGTATCGCTAATGCTGTTTGGTGGCTAGTTCTTAGTTGCTGTGGCTTGTGATGTAGTGATACTTATTTTGTATTTTCACAGTATTGGCTGGGATTATTCCACTCTGGTCTTCTAAAGGATAAAGAACACGTGTGTTCTCACACTTACAAAACACGTAGACAAATACAATTGTGCTGCTCCTTCTCCCCAGTTATCTGGAGAGCTGGATAGGGTAGCTCAAAACTTTGTGTTGAAATGGCCAGCTAGTGATAATCAGGTGGCAGCTGCATTTCTTCTGGTGCCCACACCTCACCTGTAACCCAGCTCACCAAGTAGCAGTGATCCCATCCTTTGCTGATCATGGTAGTTTCAAGGGGGTTACTTCTCAGGTCTTAACTGGAGGCAGCCTAGCTCAGACTGCTTGTGCTTACCAAGGAGAGTGCCATGCTGGTGTCCACCCACCCGCCTTACTCTGCCCTCACCCTTGTGAGAGGAGTCCTGTGGTCTGTGTGGAAGCTTCTTAGGGGTGGAACAAGGAGCTCTGTGGCTCCCAAACAGGGTCTTGGCAGCTTGAAAGCATGCTTTTTCCCCACATTGATATTTCACAACTCTCTCTCAACTAAGTTAAATGCAACTTGCATCTTGAATCCTTAAAGTATTTACTTAAAGTACGTAGCTACTAGCTTTGTGTGGTGATGACCACAGAATCCTTGTCTACAAAGCAGCAGTTTTCAGTTAGGCTGTGATCTCTCTGAGGTTAAGAACACTTGTAAATAAGGTAGCAAGACTTGCAGAAGCATGTATCAAAGTCAGAAAGGAGTGGAAAACATGGGAACTGGTCACAGGCTGGGTTCTCTGCTCTCCTGGGGGAGAATTTTATCTTCCAGTATTGAGAAAGTAGTCTTTCATCATTGCCTATGCTTGTGTTTATCCATGGCAAAATCTGAGCTGTGGAAGCTCTTGGATAAGCAGAGAGATCCGTGTGTGATATTTGAGGATGAAAACTTATTGCAGAAAGCAGAACAATCCTTATGTACACTTTACAGGACTGATAATATACCCTCCAAAATACTTTGCAGAAGAAAGATTAAAACTCATGTTTGGTATTGGAGTGTGTGTGTGAGAGCATATTTAACAATGACAGCCAAAATGCATAGATTTGGGGTCAAATTCTGACAAGGCAATTTAGCAGTATGTATTTGTAGTGCAGGAATTTCTGGTACAGAATGCTTTTACAACCCCAATCTGCATTTGCCTTCTTCATACAAGTATTCTGAAAATAACTTTTTCTGTGTAAAAGGAGGAATACGTCTTCAAGTTTCATTGTAAAATAATGAACGGACTGTGAATATGTATGTATGTGCTTTGCAAGGCCTTGTCTGTCCTCTGTAGAGTTCTTCCAGCACCTGAATCTCTAGGATGCAGCTGTGTTCTGCAGTCTGAAATATCTCTCTGCTTTTTGCTTTCTAGCTTTTAGACCCATGCCATTTGGGCACTGCTTCTCAGAGGTTCATGAAATGTGTTTCAGATAAGTAAGCATACTGGTGGGCTTGAGTTAACTATAGAAGAGTCTATGAAAAAAAAAAATAAAAAAATTTATGTGTTAAAGTCTGAAAACCCATTGTTACTCCATTTTGTTTTTTTAAATTTGAGTGCACGAGTGAATGCCTGTGAGAATTCGCAGTACAGCTGAGCCACTGAAGTACAGCTGAGCCACTGCTGCAGAGACCAGGCTGGAATCTTGTCTGATGGAAGAGTTGTCAGCTTCAGTCTGCTGGCAACTAGGGACAGCCAAGGCAAATGCTCAGGTGTGCGCTTATGGATGGTGATGGTATTCCTGTTTGAGGAAAAACAGCCAGGCTGTTCACATAACAAATCATTGTGACATGGAATGAGGCCTAATTGTGCTCTCTGTGAGCAGTGTGACTTAGCCTCGTCCCTTTCCCCTAGAAAGGTAACTTTAGTTTCAGGGTTTTTTCCCCCTTTCTGTATCGTTCAGTGGATTTTGTATTTCTGTTTGTGCTGCAGCCTCTATGGTGCCCAGATCTATTCACATGTACCAGTTTGATCTAACACAACTAGACAATAACATCATACAAATTCCCGTGTTCTGGAAGTAAAGAAATGGGTAAAGGGAGACCTTGCAGTAGCCAGTTTGGACATCCCTGAATGAAGGAGCAGTGGGGTCCCAGCCAGGAGCTCTGCTCAGGTGCCTGCTATTACCATCTGGTCTCTGCTTTCCTTTGCTCTGTTTTAAACTTGGAATAGGACTAGTTAAACCCAACTTTTGTACAAGCACATAGTAGTTTCATCACAAAACATTTTTGTGCTAAACCCCAAAACTAAGGTCTGAGCTACTGTGTTTAATAAAGCATATACCACTTTTTAGATAATAACAGGTCAAAATCAGAGTATGAACCTGGCTATTCCTCCTCAATTCACCTTTGACTGGAGTGATTTAATTGATCACACGATGTGTGTTTTTTGTCAGGTAACTTCTCTATGGATGTATTGGTAGCAAAGATAAATTTATTTCCCTACACCTATAAGGAATGTAACATTAACTTTTCTAATGCATTTACTGTTGCTTGTAGCCATTCACACAGTTTTGAGCAACAGTTATTTTCTAAGATCTTTGGTTTCAACCTGGACCACTTCTTTTCTTGCCAGGTCTGGAATTTGCATATTTCTTTTGAAATCTCTAGTGTGAAACACCTAATTGAGCTGTTAGGAAATCCACAGTCACGGTATAAGAAGCTGGGCTTAGGCCATTGCTGTATCCTGATGTGGAGGTGCCCCCCTGCCCTGGGCAGAGTCATTACATTTGAGAAGTGTGACTAGTGGGCCACAAGGAAACTTTTCAGCCTTGCTAAAACCATAGGTCCAAAAGGCTTGGTTTCAGATAATTTGCATGTGGCTTGTGTACAGATCTTTTTTTTTCCCCCTCTTGCCATTTAGTACTCACTAACTGATGACCAGGAACTATTTATATTTCCTCATTATTTGAGATGAGACCTTTCCAAACTGGTCCATGTGCCAGTAAGCGGAGAGCAGCAGCAATCTTTCTCTTCTCTGTCTATCTTCAGGAACCAAAAACATGCCTTGGAGGTGGCAAACATACAGCATGTTCCCGATTTTTCTTTACAGTAAATATTTGACATGCATGAAGTCTCTTTCTGCTTTGACTGAACTGCCAACTTGCAAACTACTTCAGGCAAAGTATCCAAGTGGTAGTGAGTTTGGTAGTGTAGCAAATGTTTCTTATCTATCTAAAAAGGAAATTGACATGTAAATTCTAAGGAAATTGCGTTAGAGAAAAAGCTCTTTTTGAGATGTCTATATAATACTAAGAATTCAGGGTTTAACTGAGTGTCACTGCAACCTAGATTTTGTTTTATTTAATTAAATTGTGTGATTAGATTAGTGGATCGAGTTCTTTGGACAGCCCAAAGCACAGCAAGTGATCATCTCTTTAAAACAAACAAAGCCCCTGTGCCTTAAACATCCCTGTTTGCTGAACAGTCAGCAAGGAGCCGGTGTGATAATCTTGCTACAGAGATCAGTCTGTGGAGTGACTTCTTCACCGGAGAGCACCGGCTCAGACAAGTTTATTTGCTTTGACTGTGCTGGATCTATACACAGACCCAGCAAACCAAGCTTAAACACGAACCAGCCAATCTCTGCACCACAGCTACTCCATCCTTATCTGTTTTTTCCATTCCTCTCTCTTTCAGTCTCAAAGAGACTGATCTTGGGCTCACATCATTCTTGTTGGCATCTCAAAGATTCTTGGAGGCTACCATAATGTCATCACTTTTTTCCTGTAGGACACACATGGAAAACGGTGAAGAGGAGATGCTAATGGCAGAAGATCATGGGCCTGATTTGATTCATTCTTAGGGTTTTAGGAGGCAACATAGCATCAGCAGAAGCAGTTTAGCATATTATCACTGCAAAGATGATAAGGAGGAGAGAGAACACCTGATAGCCCATGAGAGTTTGGATTATTTGCCTTCACATAGTAAAGTTTACAAGAAGTGGCTACAAGAGAAAACATACAGGTAAACTTAACTTAAATACTGTTATGTTGCCTCTAAACTATGGGTAGTTTGGACAATCCGGAGAGATGTCTATAGCAGAGGGAATTAAGAAAAAGTTATTTATTGTTTCTATACATGAGAAAATACTTTCACAGAATGTAGAAGGGTGCCAAGTAGCAAACAACTTTGATAGGTGCTGTGCCAGTGCATTAGTTGCAGTAAACAGGAATTACTCTGAAATGAGTTCTGAATGCTCTGCTGAATGCTTATTTAGTGAGTCACATAATTGAATTTTGAGATGGCATCAAATGATCAGCATCTGAAAGCAGATTGCACTCCTAGTTATGTATTAAAAAAGACAAAACCAAAAAATCCAACCATGTTCCTTACCCAAATGGAAATGGCTTTCACTTGAAGGTAGTGCTTTGTTGACCCTAGGCTTTTTAAAGAGATATTGGTAGAAACTGCCTCTTGCTCATGCAGTCATGGTTAATAATCAAAATTCTCTAAAAATGGAGCTTGCATGTTTGTGATAGGAAGGGTTGCAAACAGTCCTGTGCTGTAGCGTGAGAAGCAACTGTGTTTTCCTATTTCTAGAAAAGAGTGGGATCGATGGCTGCTGATGGGGCTAATTGGTACAGCAGTTGGGATGCTGGGGTTTTTGACTCATCAGATAATTGATTCTCTCATCAAATTGAAATGGGACCTGGTGGAAAATTACCTGCAGGTGAGCAAGAGAAAGTCAGAGTGACCCCTTCTGTGTTTGTTTATTGGAAAATCCACATTGTAAATTTTTAACTGACTCGAGGTGCTGTCTGTCTAGGTGGGTGTGGACACCAGATATCCTGCGGTCCTTTGTGTAGGCATGCTTTGGTGTCCTTTGCTACAACTTAGCCTATAGTACAGTATAATATTTGATGGAGTTCTTGTCATGAGATTGATGAAGGCAGTCTTTAAAATATTGTGGTCTTTGTCTTTCCCCTTGTACATAAGGGACACACGCTGCTTTAGGTATTGTTGATGTCCAAGAGAAGGCATTAAGTTGCTCTTAAGGTACTTGGTGAATATGGACCTGCTGTCAGATATGCTCCGTGTCTGGAGCTAATGCTGTACAAAGATTACTGTGGAATAATTAATTTCTTATTGGTGGGTATTGTCATCTCTGTGATAATTGGGATGGTGGTGGTACAAATCAGTAAACAGCTAAAACTAATATAAATGTTAAGGCATCTCCAACCCTGACTGCTTGTTTTTTTCACCAGTAGAGAGAAGCAGGTCATAAAATTTCAGCCTGGTTTGTGATATTTATGGTAGATAGTACAAATATGGAAGAGCTTCTTGTGAAAAAAGGGCTTTGAGCTTTGGTTCCAGCTGAATCCTGACCTGGGAGGGTCAGGCATCCAGTCAGCTGGTGCTGGGGGGAGAGTGTATAACCATCAAGCAAGCTGTGCAGCCAGCAGATGCAGCAGTTTGTGCAGAAGGGTCCAGCGTCTGGGCTGACAGTGCTTTTGTGGCAAGGAGCTGCAGGACATCGTCTCCAGCACTCAGAGGAGAAATTACCACTGACTCAGCAGAGACCACAATGCAGAGCAAACTCCAGAGGGAGGGTGCAGCTCTGCAAGTCTGGGGCTGCGGGCAGTGCCTGGGGCTTCTTGCTGAGGTTGGAGCATGGCAGGTGAGCTCCTTATCTGCACAGTTATGGTGGGATAGGTGGCACTGCTGCAATGCTGCAGTGACTGGATAAGGCTCTTTAGGAATGACAGACTGGGAGGGAGAGTTGCCCTTTTCGTGAGAAAGCGGTGGGAATGGATGGAGCTCTGCCTTAGGACAGATGAGAGTTGGCCGAGAGCTTGCAGATCAGGGTTACAGGGCACACCAACATGTGTGATGTTGTCGTGGGTGTCTGCTGTAGACCACCAGATCATGAAGAATTAGACAAGACTGTCTTCAGACAATTAGAAGAGGTCCCATATTCACTGGCCCAGGCCCTTGTGGGGGTCTTTAGCCAACCATCTGAGTATCTACTGGAAGGACAACAAGGCAAGCCTGAAGCAATCCATGAGGTTTTTGGAGTGTATTGACAACAGCTTCCTGATAAATAATCAAGAAGCCAATGAGGGGACATGCTGAGCTAGACCTCATACTTACAGACAAGAAAAGACTGGTCAGGGATGTGATGGCTGGGGGCAGCAGTGGCCATCAGATGATGGCAGGCTCCTGAGATGAGAGGGGAAAAGCAAAAAAAGCAGGGTCACAATTATGGACTCCTTCCCCTCTGTTCAGCACTGGTGAGGCCACTCCTGGAGTGCTTGTCCAGTTCTGAGATCTCCAGTAAAAGGGAGACAAGGATGTGTCCTCCACTATGCTGTGAAATTAAGATAATGGAATAATGCTGCCAAATGCTGAAGGTCAGATCTCAGTCACTTCAGAGAAATACAAGGGAAGACTTATTCTGTGGAACAGATGGAGGCTGAATGTATCAGACAGAATATCCAAGAAATGAACAAGTTTAGGTTTTCCATGAGAAAAGCATATATAAAGCTCTTGGAATATTATTTCCCTGGGGTTTCTTATATACAAACTATGCGTACGTTTATAAAATGTATAAACAGTGCCTGAATACACATGCATACATTTATATATGTATGTATATACATGCGTGTCTGCATATATACACACTAAAAGATATAGAAAGAAACAACAGTTTGACTCCAGGGCATCACAACAACCGTTACAGACACTGTTGGTACTGGTGTATTATAAAATTTGTCCTATTTTATTGAACTAATACAGAGGGACAGGAGGTATGCTCTGACATCAGTACAAACATGTAATTCCTGCCTTGGAAGACCTTCCTATCAAAATACCTCCTTCAACTGCAGATGAGCAAAACTCATGTTCGTGCACTTTGCTTTGTTGTTTGGCTGTGCTGCAGGATGTGCTTGCAGAAGCCTCGATGGGCCGTGCTGCTGGAAAGTCTGTGGTGGCTGGCCGTAATGCTGTGACATCAGAAATACAAGGGATGTGTTTGACCTGTGCACAGAATGAATCACAGCTGAGCACTGTGGAAGGCGGCAAAGCATGTGGGAGCTGAGGAGTTCTGGAGACAGCATGGCTGTGGTCAGCCCAAGCACAAACAAACAAACCGAAAACCCAGGGAGACTGAAACGTGTTTTTTAAATGTGAGAAGGGCTAGTATGAGAGATGTCCTTTTGGTTAGAATAAAGCAGGAAAGAGCTTTACATATTCTGTCTATTAATAATAGCTGCAAATTCGTAAAGGTAATTACTGATGTAAGACTTTGCCATTCAGGCAAAATGTCTCCTAAAGATACCATTTAGTGTTTTCTTGTGCATATTCTTAAGGTTTTTTGGCTCTGCTTCTGACCTGAAAAGGGCCCTGATGAGTAACGTGTCCTTTGTAGTGTTTTTAGAGATGGACATAAAGTCTTGGAAAAAGCATGATTTGACTCAAAAAGCATGATTTGACTCATGATTTGACTCTTACTGTTTCTCACTCCTATCCTCCTAAAGAGCCTGCACTGCTCTTTTTTTTTTTTTCCCTATGGAAACCTTCTGCCCACAGAAATGTTTGTGGGAGAAAAGATCATTGAAAATCAGTACCTGGTTTATGGGTGCCGATGGAGTAACCTATTTGTCAACTGGACAGGTTGGCAACATCCACATGACCTGGCTGTGTGTGCTTGGGTCTGGGCTGGCCGTGGTGGTTCTCTCTTCGAGCTCTGTCCTGGTAAGTGTTGTCTCCTATGCAACAAGCCTATAACGTTGTGATAAACCAAATTGCTTGCTCTTCAAATACTAGTTAATGCAGTATTTTATTTAAAAAAAAAAAAAAAAAAAAAGACCTCTATTATACAACCCAATTGGAGAGGTCTTTCTTGGCCTTCAGCCTATGGTTGGATTCAACTGCCTGTAACTTGTATAAAAGTGTCTGGGGTAAAATCAGTGGTGGCGGCGATGCAATTTACACTTAGTATGTGATGTTTATAAAATAAATACAAGTGGTAGCTGGTGTAACTTATGAAAACGGGATGTTTGGAGGGGACCTAAGCCAAAGACCATCAGTCCATATAAAAGTTACTGTTGGTTTTAGATTGATCTTTTAGCTGTGCTATGTGGGTATCGCTTAGAGCCCAGATCAGTACTTTTACAAGGCAGCAAGGCTAAAATGTTGAGCCTTTCTGTTATTTACTGTTCTGCGGTGTACAATTTAATTATAGACAGGCAAATAACAGCACAGGTGAGAGAAAAAGTAAATGTTTTACTGAATTTACCCTAAAATCCAGCAACAGTAGGAAAAGGGAGATTACTGTTACATGGGTAATAACTGACCTGTTTTTAGCTATCTAAAATCTGAACTGACAGGACAAATCATGCGAGTTCACATGTACAACCTGCCTCGCAGACAGCCTGTGCAAAGGCAAGAGGCTGGTTGGCTTCCGGCATCAGGGAGGGATGGCAGGGGGGTGGGGCAAGACCTTTCATCAGTTGTTTTCTTCTCTCAATACTCCCAGTACACATATAGCAACACTGTTGGGAGCTTGAATTTTTGTGGGTAGCCAGAAGTTATATGTGTATCTACATCATCTGTTAATTCTGGGAAGGTTTGTTTGTGAACAGAGCAAGGTGAGGGCTGGACTTAAATCTGTGTCCACAGACACATCTAATGATTGTTGATCTAATCATTAGATGATCTAATCATCCAATGGCTGTTGACTCTTTTTTTTTTTTTTTTTTTTTTTTTTGTCTCTTTGCAGTTCTTTTGCCCAGCAGGTTCACTGTCTGGCTTGCCAGAAATCATTGGATATTTGAATGGCATTTCTATTCATCATCTTTTTAACATTAAGACCTTTTTCAGGACATTTGTCTCATGTGTGCTGGCTGTAGCCTCCAGGCTCTTCTGCAGGCCAGAAGGTCCCATGATCCATTTGGGGTAAGAAATAGCAGACAAAAGTTAAAGCTGTCAGGCTGAGGGTATAGTTTTGCAATGTCTGTCTTGGTGGCAGTGCTGGCTTCAAAAATGTCCTGCACTGGGAGCTCTTTTCAACTGTGCTGTCCCCTCCTTAGCATTAGCATGACTATTCATGCCATGCAGTGAAGAAAAACATTTTTTCACTGTGTGTTTTAAGTACTGTCTGGGTTCCCTAGTATGGTTCCCCGTGAGGCTCAACAAGCAGTTATCTGGACAACTGCAGTCAGTTTTGTTTCTGAAAGCAGCCTGTCCCGCAGTTATGGCTTGCCGGCTGCTTTGCATCTTGTATAACCGCTTTTACCTATGCAAAGTCTGTATAAAAATAAAGCTAATCTCAAGTGGTGTTTTGCCAATTACTAGGCCCAGTACAAAGGACACAGCCAGCAGCAGAAAAACAATCCAGTAAGTAGATTCTATTACATGTAAAGGAGTCAGAATATAGGGGATCACTGGGGGTACAAACAAGTCAGATAGATCACAAATAATAGACATTAACCCCAGCAACCCCAGGAATGACATAGCATGACCCATAATAGATGGAACAAGCAGAGACACACGGTAACCCATGGAAAAAATGGGAGACAACCAAGACAATAGGGTGATCACATATGATAGAGGTAACCCCATGTTGCCTCCCCACAAAGCCCACGTTTGTAAGCGCCAGACCTGACTGGGATCCAGTTGCATGAAGAGTCAGAAGGTCCTTCCCCAACAGGAAACTCTGTGAAGTGCGTCTACTCCACAGACAGACACTCCAACCCTTCCTGCAAGTGGGCCCAGCTTTTATCCCCAAAACAGGACACCTGGCACTCATCACCAAAATGCAGGGCACCTGGGGCTTGTTTACTCAAGGGCTTTCCTTGCAGGGCCGGCCACACCTTGGAGGAAAGCCAAAAGGCAAACTCATCCCCTCCTCTTAAAGGACCATGGGGCCCACCCATATGTCATCCTTAATTCAGGGCTTGGGATTCAGACCCCAGCACTTCAAGTGGCTGCGCAACAAAGGGGCAACATTTTACCACCACCCGCACAAGTGCTCTACGTGGCTGTGCAAGGTGTGTGGTGGTGGATGGCCACTACCTCGGGGTCCTTGTTTCCCGCTTGCAAACACAGTGGCTGCTGGTGCCAGCTAAGGGTGACCACAGAAAGCAGGCGTCTCTTTGCAAGCTCTGCAGGTGGCAGGTTGCAAGTCAGGTTGGAGCTGCTTGTTGTTCGTGCAGTAGTGTAATATTCTGTTTCTAGGTAGGGAAAGGTAGATTTTTATATAGCCTTTTTGAAGGATATTGTTTTTATTCACCCTTGTCATTACCCTGTTATGGCCCAGGGCCTTATGAGAGGAGGAGAGGTGGGTTGCCCAGTCCTGCTCTGTAGGTCAGTGCGGTTCTTAAAATTTACTGTGTTGCAATACAGCCAAACTTAGTAAGGACTGCGGGCCAGATTTTGGGTTTTTCTGTTTTGATAAGTGGCATCATTTCCTTTTTTCACCATTTAGGTGAGAATCCTGCTGCACTTTATTACCATTATTAAACCTTAACTTGAGCAGAGTAGTAAAATTAGTCTCTGCTAATATGATATAGATTGTTTGTTGGGCAGTTTGCCGTTTTATTTCTGATCCTTTTTGGTTTTGGAAAGTATTCATCCTTGAGGTTTGTTTTCTAAGTCTTCACTGTCCTGACCAAACCTCTCCTCCTCCCCGCCACCCTTTCACATTTTCTGTTACTCCGTGGCTTTGTATTTATTTATTTATTTGCACGGAGGTGCAGCACCCTAAGGGATGACTCAGATGTTCAAAAGTAGGAGCGCGTGGCTAGTCAGAGGCAGCCACAAGCCTTCCAGACAATGATTACCAAGGTTTAGCTCTCTCTTTAGGTTTCTTTTGTTTTCTTTGCTTTCAGACAATTGTCTCCAGGAGCTCAGAGACTGCAGCTGTGATTTTTTTTTTTTTTTTTTTTCTCCTTTGGGCTGGGTTGGTAACAGTGATGCGTGAGCCAAAGAATTGAATCATATTTCCATGAAGAAAGTCAGCATGGTATTAATGTGATGCCTTTTCAAAACATAGGAATTAAGAGCTAGTTTAATTTAATTTAGCTGGAACCCTTCACCGTTTTTATTAAACATAAACACACGTAAGTTGCTAAAAGCCTCTGAGAGATTCGTTAAGGTTCCTAATTTAGGTCTTACAGAAAAGTCTTCCAAGATTATACATTGAATAGATTTTTCATTTCACTAAGGTTTGGATTAGTTTTTTTTTCCCATTTAAATAGAGTTTGAAGCGCTGCCTGGGAACACACTGTAAAAAATTAAGTCATTACACATCTTCTGTTAGAAGTAGGGCTGTTCTGGCTGCCATGGTCATTAACTTGGGAACAGATGATTGAAATGACGGGCTATAGTCTGATGTGTCACCACACATGGGCAGACGTTAACATGCAGTTCTTCAAAAGGCATTTCATGGTCTATCATCAACACTACTTGCAAAAGAGACCTTTAAGTCTCTGAGTCAAGAATCCAAAAGTCTTTAGTAGCCTCCTGCTTTATGTCAATGGGACTTTGCATATTTAAAAGACATGTTCAACATTTTCCGTGTTTAAATCTGTTGCAACCAATCTAGCTTTGCTGCTGCATGTCAGCTAAGGCTCTGTCCTCCCCTGCCTTTAACTATGGCTGATTTATGAATAATTTACCAAAGAGTGCTCTCAATTATATATGATTTTTAGTTCTCTCCTGGGTTGTGGCCTGAGCCAGCTGCAGTCGGACACCCTTGGCATCCACCTCCCAATCTTCACCAGGTTTCGGAATTCAGCTGATAAGTAAGTGACGGGCAGAGATGTGGGATCTGGGGATGCAGCCCTGCTGCCTGCCCTCAGCACCCTGGGGGTGTCCGGCAAGTTGCCGACAAGCCCGTTGCGTCTGGAAGGTAAATGGAGGTGCTGCTCCAGCAGTCTTTCAGCCTTCCTGCTGTTGGTCACTATGGAATGGGGAAAAAGCCACCTGCTCTAATTAAAAGAAGGTTGTTTACTTAAACCACTTTAAAGTTCTTTAATTAAAAAAAGTTTGCAAGTTGTTTTATTGAATGCTTGTGAAATAATACATTAAAACTGAAGACTTTTTCCCGTTGCCTTCTGGGTTGTGCAAGGAGGGAGAAAAATGTAGGATTTTTAGACGTAGGCTTTATCCCCAAACTAGTGATGCTGGCCCAGGAAAAAGGAGATGGCAAGGACTGCACAATGTGCACAGAGGGCCCTTGCTTTATTTTTCTAGTTTTGAAAAAGTAAATTGTTTGAGACACTTTTTTAATCTGGCTCATGCATGAGGAGACAAGTCTGTGAGATAACTCTTGCAAGCTCTCTCTTGTGAACAGGTCTACTGAAATTAATGAGATTAGTTTCCAGAAAAAGAAATTACAAACCAGTTTATGACTTCTGGATGGTATTTATTGTCATGGTGACATAAAAACTCCTATATGATACTGTTTGTGGTTTTTTAGTAAATAACAAGGAAAAAAGAAAGACTCCTATGTGTTAATTTCCTAAAGAAATACAAAGAACTCAAATGAACAGCCACTGTGAACTATCTGTAGCTTAAAAGAAAATCAAAAAGCACCAAAGGGAAGATCAGTCATTTAAATAAATCTGAGATGTAGTGGTTAAATAAAATGTTACTCATGGAAGAAATTGGCAACTGCTGTAAGAGAAACAGTGAGAACTTTTGTTTTTCTCTGTAGGATCCAGTTATAGTATAATTAGAAAGAAGCATTAGCTTGCAGTGAGGAACCATCCTGGATGAGACAGGCTGTATGGAAGTTCCCTTCACAGAGAGGGTTGTTGGTGAGCAGCAGGGACAAATTTCAGTTTAAGTGAGACCTCGCTTATTTTACAAAGACCAGGATGAAAGTCTCCTACTGCCCCGGTATCTCTTGGAGTTATTAAGTAGGCTTAAGAGAGGTACTCTCTCCAAGCACAGTCACAGGCAGAGCAGTAGAAACTCAGCAAGTGCCAGGATGTTGAAGGATCTTAAGGCTTCCCTCCACTAGGCAGCTGCAACAGATCTGTAGGAGGGGCCCATGTAGCACGTACAACTGCAGCAAGAAGTTGGAGATGTCCAAGCAAAGCTCACCCAGCATTTAATGTGGCACGCAGTACCTTTTAAGTTCCCTGCTGCTGGAAACGTTGTCACTGTGCAAATACAATGTGTAAATACAAATCCATGCACAAGACTGTCTAACTCAGCATCTGCAAGTTGGGAAATACTAGACCTAAAGTTGCCTGTGTAGCTTTACTGGCAGACTCCTCCACATTCTGTGGAGGAGAGGGGCTTTGTAAGTGTTTCGACACATGAACTCTCTAACCTGTTCCCTTATTTTATGTCCATTATCATCATTGCCACACATCTTTGTACTGAAAAAATTTGTAGATACCACAGAGAAGTCAAAAGGGCCCTGTAATGTTTGGAGATGACTCTGGTCTGTTGGTTTTTTTTGGTTTGTGTTTTGTTCATTTTTGTTTTGTTTTGGTGGGGTTTTTTCCCCTTTTGTTTTTTTTATTCCCTGAGAACTTGGCATTTCTTAATATTAAGAATACTCAAGTGTTTTGTACACTTGTTGACTTCAGCTCATACTGAATGCTCAGCATTTCTACAAATTACCCCCACAGTCTCAGGTACCACATCCAGAGGATACAAGTTTTATAACCTGGTGAGCGCTAGTGATTAGTGTGTTATATATATCAGCATCATCTCAGTATCCCCCGCAAAGGCTGGAATTGAATCCAGTTTTCCAAGGCAGAATTCAATCTTAAATTCATTTCCTCTTTCTATATCCTTCCCTCTGTTGTGCACACTGCAGACCTCCTTAAAAAATCTAACATTGGTCAGATGCAGGATGTTGTTTTCATATAATAAAATGGGTCCTTTGGAAATAAAATGATGTTGTGTGTGAGAAAGGAAATAATAATAACAATAAGTGTATTAATGAAGACTGTCCATTAATTCCTTTCTTTACAACACTATAATTCTTTTTTGTTACCTATATTTTTCTTTTTTTTTAAGTTTTCTTTTTTCTTTTCTTTACTGACTCACGGTGCTGGTCTCTGCCATTGGAGCTCCTAATGAAGCTTACAGCAACAGAAGTTTGTTGCTCTTTAGGGTTGTATGTGTGCTCCACACCTTTACAGGGAGGGAGACAAGGCATGTATGTTCCCAGTGAATTTCTTAGACATTTACAGACTGAGGAGACGCGTGGAGCCTACAGGCTCTGGGGCTGTACTCGCAATTTCTAGTGAATCCCAAACTTTCTTGCCTTAGTTCTGGCAGTGTTTTACCCCTGTGACTGCGCTGCTTCCAGGGTGTGAGATGGTCGATCTGCCTGGGACTGAGCTGGTGGGTGGTGGTCCAGCAGCTCCCTGGCATGGCATGGTGGTCCCTGTGTGATGTTACAGGATTGAGGGTTTTGTCAAGGCCAGAGGTTGAGATGGAGAGATCTGAACACAAATTCTAGAGATGAAAGGTGCTATAATAACCCCAAAATAAACCATCAGCACTATAAATTCAGCCCCATAAACTCAGTTTTGACAGGAAGCAATGTTTCTAGAGGGTTTTTGTTTCTGTTTTTTTCCCCTGCTGTTATCTGAATTTTGACTCTTCTACCCATTGCAGACGCAATCTACCCTAGTTTAAAGCCATTACCCCTCATCCTATCACTACATGCCCTTGCAAAAAGTCCCTCTCCAGCTTTCTTGTAGGCCCCCTTAATATTACAAAGGAAATTTATTATATTCCAGAGTTTGAGATTTTCAGGAAGCTTCACTTTATTTTTATGTAGACCATTGTATTATTTGTAAAGGTGAAACTTGTTCTGTAGGTAACAGATTTTCCTTGATGACTGGCCAAAGCGGGTGGCTGATACTACAACAAAAACAAACATTCCCAGCACGTGGAGCACTCGCTTGACTTTACCTTTACTGTCACACACATGCAGTGTAATGGGCATATATTACTTTAAAACAATCATCTCAGTATATCTTTCCCTTAGGAAAAATGGAGGCAGGGAGAAAAAACAATAAAACCATGTGTGTCCAGTTTTAGTTTTAATGCAGGACTGGATTTAAGGAGAATATAATGCAAGGTACTTGGATCCTGCAGTAGATAAACCAGAATTTTTCTACTTCAAATTAAGCTACTTGTCTCTGAATTTCAACATCTTAAACATTAGATCTCTCTAAATCATTTGGAAAACGTATGGATTTTGTTGCAGCCATTGGTAAAAATAGAATTGTTAAAGTTTTGCTTAATATATGGAGTAGCTACATATGTGATGGTTGTAGTCCTGATTTTAAGGCACAATACACCTTAAGTCTCTCTGTACTCTCTGTGAGTGTACCTCCAGGTGGTGGGCTTCTTGTGCCTGGGAATGGCTACTGGTATTCTCCCTCTTCCAGACCCAGTTTCTCAGTCTGCAGCACCCTATGGACCAACTCTACAAGCTTGGCTGGATTTTTACCCTGACATTCCTCCTCTCAGGAAATACCACCAGTGTTTAGTACAGCCACCCGGTGGATTTTCTAAAGTCTAGGCTAGTTCTAGCAAGAACAAGAATAAGATTAAGGAACAAGAAGAGGAGGAAGAGAAAGACTTTCAACAGTAAGAGGGCCTGCTCAAGCAGTTTTAAGGAAGGCTGACAGTTTCTCCTATCCACTACCCTGAAGATTATGCCAGTTCAGGGATTTTTTTGCAGGCAGTCCTTGACACGTGCCCTGATTGCTCCTTGCAGGTAGCTTTCTGAGCATTCTGTAATCTCTTAGTCTGTCTAGATCCTAATCTTGGCAAAAAACTCTGTAACTCTAAACCTGGGCTAAGGAAATAATAACCTCACAGCTTTTAATAGATTGCCACCAGTCTGTTGTCTTTTTGTTGTCTGGAATATAAAATTATGACGTGATATTGCTCTCATCTTTGCTGCCTGTTGAGGCAGCAGAAAATTCAGCTACTGGTCCAGCTGCCAAATTATATTCTGCATTTGTGATTTGTTGTTCTGCGAGTTGTTCCACCCATTTTCACAGTTTTTCTTAAATACATTTACTTATAAATGATCTCAATGCACATGGATGTAGGTTGACAGATAATAAATGAACTTTCCCAAATTATGATGTAGTTATAGACACAGTGAGCAAAGCTCTGGTTCAGCAGAGTTTTTTGAAGTATTCATTAAGGCCAAAATGTCATGTTATTTGGATGTAACCTGAGGTGCTGAGTGCTTGTGGTAACTGCAGTGTAATGCAGAGGTTTCTGCTATGTGTGACACCTCCTGGCTCCACTTCTGTGAGGTGTATGAGAAGAGTACACTGTCTCTCATGGGAGCAGCTTTAAATTAATTAGCTGAGCTCCCCAAACCACAAAGAAAGATTTATTTCCTGTATGGAAATTACTTTGTGGTATCAAGTTTTGTAAGAGAGGGTGCAATATTTAGTGCCACTGGCAGGATGCTCAGAACTTTTTTTCTCCTTTTTTTGAATCAGGTTAAGAACTTGCTGGATGTGAACATCTTGGCCTTCATTCCAACCATCCTCCTTGGAATGCTTGGAGGTCTCCTGGGAGCTCTCTTTGTTTCCCTAAATATAAAAATAAATAAATTACGTATGCAGTTCTTCAGTTCAATTCCAAAATCATCCCTTAGAAAAACAAGCAAGCTGTTGGAAACTGTGCTCATCCTTGTAAGTAAATAATACAGTTCTCTTGATTATATAAAGTTTACAGTGGCTAATGAGAGCAGGTCATAAGTTGGCTGGATGGAAAAGGGAATCTGACCTGCTGGTACTTGATCTAATGTACAACAGAGTACAGAAAATGTGGATTTCCAAAGTACATATAGATATTTAATGTTGTTGGGTATATAGGAATGGAGAAGACATGTTTTGGTTTGTTTTTTTGGGGGTTATTTTTTGACTCTTGAAGTATTTTACCTGTAGAGTTGCTCTCCCACTGCTTTTCTACGCCAATGATACTACATCAACAGTGACATGTATCTGTTATGTTGCGGTGCTTTTGCATTTGTTTGAAATCTATGGAGGGCTGTTACAAGTAGATTTCATCATTTTTTTCTCCATTTTTCCTTGCTAGTGATTGACCCTCTCATTACTGCATTCAGCTTGCCCCCAAGCCCTGCAGCAGAAGCAGGTGGATATCATCTTCCACACCTCTGCACCCAGACACTTTTTCAGCTGCTGCACTGGAGAGAACAATTAGGAGACTATTACCATAACCATATGTATTTTTGTCTCAAGGCAACAGAGAAGATCTCTGCCTGTTGCAAGAAGAATAGGTGCACAAGGAATAAATATTACAGTGTTTAAAGGTTATGGATAGGAACAGAAAACTTTCTGGACCTAAGTATGTATCTGGAGTCAGTTATCTCTAGTTGTTGCTAATGGAGGTCACCCTGAAGCCTCAGATGTCCTGATAAGGCATGATAGGCTTTGAAGTTTCCATTTGGCATTGTATGGCTTTGGGAAGGGTCATACCATTGGAACAAAAAGGCTATAGACAAAAGTTTTCCATATTTTGAGCATTTTTGTAATTTTCTATTTTATGCTTCAGTTCTAACTTGAGTAAGTTGTTAAATGTGGAGGAAGGAAACCTTCAGAGCTGTTTTACTGTACGTTTAGTAAATTGTGCACATTTGGGTTTCTCTGCAAGTTTCTCTAGTGAATATCTGCTTTTCATGATTTCCCCTTTTCTCTCAATTTTTGAGTAGTTTTCAGACCTTTAAAAGTGTTGAGATGACCCATCTTTAAGGACATTGGTGCACACTGAAGCCCCTTTCTTCTGCCCTCTCTTAGGCAGTCTTGCCAGTATGTTTTATGTATGCTTTATATGTTTTTTATATATACAATTGTATACTTTCTCTTCCCTCCTTCCTGGAGAGAAGGTTGCTCAATTTTAGACCAATGAGTTGCCCATAAAGATGCTCTCCTCCCATCAGTCCAGACCGGCCTTCAGTGGCCTCTACTCTGAGCCAACAAAAGGACATAACCTCGATGGAAAAGCATCACCTTAGCTTGTGTCAGTGACCTGGATGATACTGGGAGGAAAGCAATTAGTATTTTAAATATGAAAAGGGAAACTTTTGGTGCTAAAAGTGTGAATAACCATAGATTGAGGCACATGATAAAGTCTCTACAAGCTCTCCACACATTGGTACAGAGATGTGCATGTTTCCCACAGGTTGCACTTTTTTCCCTCTCCATAGGGTTATAAAGAGTACATCTCTTGAAAGGTGTGCATGCTATGGCAGTCCAGCTCTTCCTCTGCTGCCTACTGCTTGTTGCTCGGAGCAGCATCCTGCTTGCTGGGTTCTCTGTTGGCACATCAGAGGTGAAATCTGACCTCAGTAGGAGGAAGAGGAGGAGGAGGAGGGGTCCCTGTGAGTGGACTGTGCTGGAGCAGGCACTGATGACAACTGGGGTTTAGCTCTTCTCAGGGGCAGGATGATGGCTTTGCGGTGTGCAGCTGTGGCTGTTCAGCATCTCGCTGAGGGGAGACACCTTGAGTAAGCTCACTCAAAGCTTTCTGCTTCCGTGTTTGAAGGAGTGGGTAAGGTAGGTAGGGAAAATGGGGTTTCTCAGCTCTAGGGTGAGTCTCTCCATAGCCCAGGCATTGTTTTGTTGTGCTACAAATTGTCTCCCAGATCCTGCAAAGGATTCAGGACTTTGTGCTGTTGAGCACTGCAATGAGACATTCGAACAAAAATCCAGTTTTCAAACCAGCAGGATGAGGAGTAGAGTTCCATGTGTGACTCCCATTAGTCCTGTCTAAACGCCACAGTTTCCAAAGGACCTCCGTTTGTGAGAGGTCAGGTTTGTAACAATTATTATTTTAACAATTTGGAGCTGGAGCTCTGTGTTTGACAGCTGCTTCCCCTACTATTGGGAAAGGTTTGGCTTTCTCATATTATGTGACAAAAACCTTGCATAAACTACTTAATCACATTAAAAACATGCAGTTCCTTATTATTTTTCACAAAAAACCCCAAACAAGTCACAACATAAGCCAGCAAGGCTCAGTATGTTAGAAGATACTATAGAATTAAACTTAAGATCAGCTAGCAAAGATTTAATATCAGACGTAAAGAAAATGCCTCCTAAGAGTTGTTTTACATTGTTGAAGAGTGGTGCCTTACTGACTCCAAAAGTTCACGGAGTGGTTAGCACCTTGCCAGATCATACCTGAAACTCGGATAATGGCATGTGTTTTGTAGGGCTGTAGTGCTTACAAGAGCTTTTCTGTTTATATATTTTTGTCTTCATCCTTTAAATTAAAAAAAATACTGTTTTTTTTTTTTTTTTTTCATTTGTAGCATGAACTCTTATTCAGAGTTCAGTTTTTCCTTTCTGTTAGCTCTAGAAAATCCTGCTCAGGTCACAGTCCTTATTTTATTATAACTTGGCAAAAAAAAAGGCAGGAAAGGAACTGTCTGATCTGAGAGAGAACCATACAATTATTTTATTCTTTTTTTTTTTTAAACTCACATAATCAGGCAACTGAAAGAAACTATGTCACAGTGACTTTAACCAAAAATAATCTTGTATAAACCAGCCTGCATTTAAACTTGGAAAGAACCCATCACAGTATCTTCCACACCCACAACATAACCCAGGGTACCATTCCTTTGACTGGAATTGAATATCTAATCTTCAGCCCATAGATTAGGCGAAGCTGTCATCCTAAGTGCCCTTCTGCTCCTTGGCCTGCATTTGCTTCTCCTCAATTCATCACCTTTCTCTCCGTGAGGAAATCACAATGTAGATAATGTTTTGCCAAGAATCTGGCAGAGCTATCTTTCTTTTTGTAATTTTTTTTATCATGTTGACTAATGCTTCTGTTCCAAAAGCTCAGTGTTTCCCTGGGCAGGGTGAATGATTTAAGGATCTATGCATATGCACTTATATATTCAATTGTCAAAGCTTTAAAAGGTTACTTGAAAGGATTTTATTTTTTTCTGCCTAGCTGTGAAGATGGGCTACTGCTTTAAATATGTAACCACTGCCTTCAGGCTAGCTGTCCTTCTAGCTCCCTTTGGACTTTGGGGCTTTGGCAAAAACTTGACCTGGGTTTGAACTGTTCCAGAGTCAAGTTTTCAGAAACAAAACCTGACCTAAGCTTTCTGAAAACCGAACTACTCCCAGTTTGGTCTATCTCTTGTAGATGCGCTCTGCCTGTAAGCTCATAATCTTTGGGAAACAGGGAAACAGAGGCTTGAGAAACTATTGTCTGACAAATCATCACAACTGCACACAGTTGAATGTCAGCTTGAGAGTTTCTATAAATGTGTTACCTGAGCTGTTTTATAACAATCCACAGAGTGCATGAAGCCTTTTGCTTGGAAAATATATTATTATGATGGCTGTGTGTTCCAGTAATTTATCTCCAGATGTCTACTGAAATTTTTTCTAAATTTTTTTTTTGAGGGGTTTTATCTTCATTTATTTAGAAATGTAAATTGATCTCATTGATAAATTGATAAAAACCTTAACATTAGTTTTGAATTAAATATAACTATGTTATATTGAACTATTTTATGTTGAAAAATATGCATAACTGAAATAGTCATCTCATTTAAAAACTCCCTTTGCTTTTGGCAAATGCAAAGCAACCAGTGAAAACACCACCTGCTGTGCTCCATTTCAAACATTTTTGGTTTCATTCATGTTTACTTCAAAATTGGTATATGGAAAACTCGTAGAAGGACCTGATAAAGTCTCTTTATCCATTTGGATTGCAATGTCTCTGTCTCTACAATATGTTATGTAATCTGCTTTAGGCATTATAGCTGTCTAGTATTGCTAGGATGTCTAGGAACTTCTTCGGTTGATTACCTGAATCTTCGTCCTTTCATAACATCTTCCTTAAAAGGGAAGGGAAGTGATAAGTTTACAAGTTAGAAACAAGTCTTTAGCTGTTCATATTGACCAGGGACTTCGAATCTGCATAAATCAGGAAGTAACTTAAATTGGAGAAGTGTATTGTTTTTGACACACAGCATAATTTTAAGTACCAGCCAAAAAACTAGGTCCTTAATGAAAGACACATAGATCCCAAGTCCTTGCTGTGTACAAGCTGCCATCTCAGGCTAGTAGCCTGCACGAAGCTCTGGCTGGACATGGGATGTCTCAGGGAGGCTGGATATATGTAGATCATCCCATGTGCTGCAAATCTTTCTCTTTGGAGGTAGCGCTGGCTCTCTGGTGGCTGCAGAGTTGGAGGTCAATTACCTAGTTGCAACAGCTGAGTCCCTGAATCTAGATGGGATGAATCTGGGCCTCACTGGCTGCTTAGGATCAAATGCCGATCTTCCGGGAGATGCGAGCAAAAGAAAAGGACAATTTCTTTGTTGTAACTGCTGGCACTAATGATTTAAGACACTTTTCTTTCTGTTGTTGCCTGTTTCTACATCTCATGATAGTCTGTTTACTTATTTTAATGCTTGCAGGTATGCACAACGACTGTTACAGTATACTTACCGTATTTCTTTCCTTGCACTCCCATCATGAGCATGAGAAACCACCAGCTGAGAAACAACTCAGAAACGTAAGTGGGGAAGAGTCACCAGGAGCATATCTATGTAAATACAAATATTAACCATTTTTCTCAGTTAGTTGTTAAAAGGATTTGGGATGGAAAAAATCAAAGGTCCATCAGAGCTGAATGTTTAAAATGAATTCAGGTAGAGACAAGAATCACACTGAAATTCAATCACGCTTAAACTTTTCCAGTGAGAGACATTTGCCACCATGTCAAATTAAAGAGGAAAAAAAAAAAAAAAAGAAAGAAACAAAATGAAAAGAGCCTGAAACGTGGCTATTATATATCATGCAAGCACTTTTTCAATTTAGAATCCTAATTTTGATTTAAAAGGTGTATAGGCCTTATATATAGGTATATAGGCCTATAGGAAACAGGCTGTGCTTTAACTGGAAACTGATGAAAAACCTTCGTTATTCTCAGCTTCAGTCAGCTACTATTGGCAGAGGCACATGATTTGATGAGTCATCTATATAAGAACACCAATAGGTACCACATCAGAGGTGTATGCGACTACAGCACAAATTGTCATCTGGGGACTTAAAATGACAAATATTGTGTTAATAAACAGGCAGGGAATATGTAGCTGAATGAATCAGGATTTTATGGGTGGTCCAGTTGAAGAGGTCCTTTAATCTTATACGGGTTTTGCAGTCCAAGTATCTTTCTTGAGAAATACCTATGAGGAATCCAGAGGAAGTAGAAAAAGAATTGCTCAGATTTGGTTAAATGACAGCTTGTTTTCACAGTCATTGCAAATGGTCACTACCAACTTGTAGTTTTCCAAATTCATAAATTTTACGAATTTTTGAATTCCTTCTTACAAGTGGGCAGTGTCATATATATTGTGTAATAAGAACTATAATTTCTCGATAAGTTGCCATTGGTGACTGGACTCTGAACAGCTTATTTTTAAGTACATGGAAAGCAGACAAGCTTTCTTCCCATTCTTGCCACCAATTCTAGACTGTCATTTGACTTGCAATACCTGGTTCAGCATTGTTTGCTGTAATATGTATTTATGTATTCTTTATAAAAGCAAACTTTGTCACTTAGTACCAGGACTTGGTAACTAGCACTATTTGGAAAAGCTACAGGAAAAGCCTTTCCTCACCCTGACATCCTTTTTTATTTTAAGGACTAAATGCTTGCAAAATGTTGTTTTTCAAAACAAAACTATTTTTGCTCCAAAGGAAAAATGTCTGAAACCACGATAATTTCATGGCTTTTTTTGTCTGTCTCTGAATCAAACATAGTCACTCTGATCCAACCTAGAGGCTAAACTGTTTTTGTGCCAATTTTTCATGTGGTGTGGCTACAAGTTATAAAGAGTACATCCTCTTGAAAATGGATAGATCTGAAGGGAATTAAGCACCAAATTGCCATGGACTTTGCAAGGCCATGCATATGCTGAAGGTAGTGATGATGTCTCTAGTGAGGTTGTAGTAAGGTACAAGACTAAACATGGAAAAGCAACTTGTTCACAGTTCTTCAATTCTTAGAAATTCCAAATGATTGTAGTTGTGAGATTTTAATTAGGATCATTTAAATTCAGCTCATCTCAGCGTAATTGTTCCAGAGGCAGGTAAATATCAGTAACCTTTGAAGATCCAACAGGTTAGTAACAGACACCCTTGCCACTTTAAGATATCCAATAAGAACCATATAACAAAAAACCTTTAAGATGCTTAGTTTTGTTTTTTGTACTGATCCAACTTGATGAAGTGTATGTTTTGTCTTTTAAACCATGACAAGAGCTGCAGCTCCAGGTGGGGCTGTATGTGCCTATGCCAGTACAATGGCACTTCCTTCTAGCACAGCTTATCCTCATAAATGTATACTGGAACAGTGCTTTCAGTAGCATTTTGTAGCACTTCCATCAGGTCTTGATAATCCCAGGAGAAGGAGAAATAGGAGGTCATGGGGAGGCAGGAGAAGGAAGTAAAGAAGTGATGGGTTTCTTCCATTAGCAGGTCTAGCACATGTATTCCTGCAGCATGTAGTGTGTCAGTGCAGTCCTCTCATTCACACCATGGAGAAATCTGTCTCTACTAAATATACTGATTTAAAATGGAAAGAGTTAGTGGTGCAAAACCCTGTGTACTATCAAGTCCTACACCTCCATTCTAAGCTTTGATCTTCTTACTCAACCATGTATTTTAATTGTAAAAAACCTTACTTCTGTTGTTTCTCTCTATTTTATTTTGGCATTGCTGCAAGCTTCAAATTGTCTCTCAGATGTGCTGGTTTTCATGTGTGCAGTCCTTTACTGATAGTAAAGACATTTGTATAGAATTTGAGGTTTTCCTGTAAGTGGGTTACATAATCATATGACTTCTAAAGCAGGATGGAGTAAATAATTTTTTTATTTTTTATTGACCATTATGAATTTGGAATATAGTTTGTTTGAGTGGTTGGATTAATGTAAAAAGCAAATACAAGATTGGCAAGTATCTTGTGTTCCTTTAGTTGCCAATCTGGGGTCTGGAAGAAATTTTCTCACACTAGATGTTGGCTGCATCTTAAGTTTTCTGTGTAGTTCTGAGCAGGGGTCAGGTGGGTCAAATACCATAGGTCTCCTGCTCTTTGTTCCAGAAACAGAGCTCATATTGTTACTGTTTAGATTGTGGCAATGATGTCCAAAAAAAAGGGGTCCTTTCCAAACTGGAAGAAGGAAGTTGTACCTGCTTGGACGGTGCAATTGCTCTAGATGACAGGGATTGAGAAAGTGTCCAGGAACAGCAGTGCTGTACAGGAAGGCTGGTCATGCTCAGCCTGATTACCATCAGTCTAAGTTGCAAGATGTTGAAATAACTGGTGCCAGTATTTACTGAAGGAGAGCTTTAAGAATGTGTTGGACAAACATCTTTTAGGTGTGGGTTGGGTATAGCCTGCACTGCTGTTGAAGAGGAAACCTCTAAGTCCTTCCTGCTCTCCATGGCGCTCTCCTGTGTGAACCTTTCTAACTGCAAATGCATCTGTGAGCTTGGGACGCTGTGCTTACCCACAGAAATGTTTGTCAGGAATGATAAGTTCTTGGTCTGCTGATCCTGTTTTACGGAGTTACAATGACACATTTGGATAAGGAGATCAAGGCCAGGATGGGTATTTTAATCAGATTTTCCCCTGTTTTCTAGTTTTAGGCAGTGCAGTGTGATTCCTGGTTTTGGAAATTTTGGGTTTTGGCAGCAGGAGGTTTATGCACAGGAATATGAGCATTAATAAATCAGATTTGTTAGTTTAGGAGAATAATTAATAAACTGATATAGTAAACTAGATGTATTAGTTAATAAAACAACTTAATTGAGAGACGTAAGGGAAAGTAGGCTTTTTGTATAAAATTTGTATCTGACACATTCTGTACAGGCACTAAGGTAAGTTATATTCATCCATTTAATATACCTTTTTGTTTTGTTTTTAATATTTAAGCATAAATCAGTTTGAGAGGTCAATTACAGCATATAGCTGTTCACCAAGCACATGGATTGGTCCAGATGGAGTCAGATATTCTAGTGAAACCTTCAATCAAGGTAAGGGGAGCTGAGTGATCGATACCGGGGAACAAATTGAATTTATGTAACTTAAGGTGATATCCAAGTATATTTACTAACAGTGTAGGTTTTCTTCAAAGTAAAGTAGTGTTCCCTTTTGAGGGATATAACAGAACTAAATTCCATATTTGAGCCAAATATGCTGGGAAGTTCCTGAATTATTGCCTCTGAAAGGAATGGGGAAAGAGCCCTGCTGAAGTAGTACGGTTGCCTTTCTTTGGCTTAAATGGCTGCAGTTTCTCCTTGTTTAGAACAAGATTAGAGTCACACAGACCAGACTGAGAAGAACAAATGTTCCTTGTTTTCCTGAAAGTGCCCCAAATGCTGTCATGTAAATGCCAATTAACTGATCTGTGTATTTTGCTGGTTTTATCAGGTTTAGGCAAATGAGAACTACTACAAACTGTATTTTTGCAAAGGATCCTGTTAATGTTTTGTATTTCTCCACATCTCTTCCTTTGTGTTGCAGCTGCTGTGCTTCTAGTTGAAAATGGGAAGCAAGGGATCACATATCTTTTTAAACGTGGGACTCATGAAGAATTTGGATACACATCCCTCTGCACTGCTTTGGCATTTTATTTCATCCTCAGCTGTTGGACGGCAGGTTCTGCTGTTGCCAGTGGCCTGGTTATTCCTATGCTGTAAGCTTCACCCGTCTTGGTTTGAGCTTCCTATACAAAAGGCCTGTGTTGAGTAGCAACAGTCTGAATTGTAAGCTGAAAGCTTGGCAATAGCAAAGCTGTAATTGCTTGGAGGAGGTTATATAGGTGGAACAGGATGGTTTGCTTGGAAAGAGATGCTGAAATTGTGGAAAAGAAAGAAGAAAAATCATCTGAGAATAGCTGTGGAAGGACCATAGCCAAAACTGTGTACTTTCCAAGTATAGATCATTTGAATCCTTTGGGAACTCAGAGAGAGTCTTGACTGCTGGCTCCATCTCTGTAACTGTAGAAATATGGGTTCAGATCCAGACTTTTCATCTGTTTCTTATGCACATAATAGCCTGAATCTTAATCTTGGACATCAACACCCTAGACTTTGGAGAAAACTGCAGTTAGGGCTTTTGTTGTACTTTTTAGAAAGCTGTGCTAGACTAGAGCAAAGTTCTTACAGTAATGTTGAGAGGTTTAATGTTCAGCATGCAAGGAGTCATGGCTGGAGAGTGGGCATCCAGCACAATGCAATTCAGATACTGAAAGAATTCTAAAAAGAAATAAATAGTTGTGTGTACAGCCTTCTGCCTTTGCCCTTCCCCTTGAGAATTTGCCTCCTAACCTCCCCAAACTGTTGTCTAAATCAGTTTTTAATATGCAGTGTTTGCTGAAACATGGCATACTTGGCTGAACATGCATTGATAGTCAAGTCTGTCAGCCAGCTTCCATGTTTCTGACCTATTCTAGAACTACTGGAACTGCATCTATCAATAAAATGAATTACTTGCATGAATAAATGGGAAGAAGTAGTGTAATGGTGCAAGATGATGTTTCCCAAATCAAATAATATATAATATATATGGCTATTATATAATAATAATAATAATAATTTGCAATAATAATTCACCATTTCTGGAAGGTGAATGTCTACAAATCCAGTTCCTTGGCTGACGCTTAGATCTGTGTATTTTATTCCTTGCATATGGAATGAAATGCTGTGTCTCATGCCAGCAATTACATGCCCACCTGTGGTAAATTTTGTTTTTGTTCTTCAGTGTAGCATATGATTGGTGTGAAGACTCCTGGATTCTCTTCACAGCTTCATTCCTGGTTGGCTTTGGGCAGGTCATTAATACCTCATACTCCATTTCGCCCATTCATTATATGGCTGTAATATTTTACTTGCCAGGTTTATGGGACGCAGGTAGACTTAATTCTAAGAAATTATAGAAGGCTTGAGTTTTAGAAGTGTGGGCTTTTTATCTGAAATATCCCAGTGTGTATACCTGTAACATATACTTTTGACTGTATTCCTGTAATGTGCATTCTCATTTAACTTTGAAGAACATAAAAAAAAGACATGCTGATAGTCTTTTTTCTTCAAAGTATGGTAGATCTGGCAGTTTTGGGCACTAAGTAAATGCTTATGCTAAGGAAGGATGCTATAGCTTTTCTTGGAAAAGGAGTTGCTACAGAAGTTGATGAAATTAATCTGGGGTCAGCAGAATATTAGAAGCATTTTGAGAAAACACTGTCACTGGTGAGAGAAGTGCTCTTTTTCTTCCTGCACACAGGAGCTTTGTATGGCAGGATAATCGCGTTGATCCTTGTTTCCATCTTTGGTGTTCAAACTAATGAATACGGAGCATGGATTGATCCAGGACTCTTTGCTGCCATTGGAGCTGACTCCTTTTTCAGTGGTGTGTCAAGACTAACCATCTCCCTCACTGTGATAATGGTAAGTATGTTAAGTTTTCAGATATTTGTGTGGCCAAGGGTGAGTTGAGCTTTTGCTGCTGCTGCTAAATGAACCGCAGGTGGTGTCCCACGCACAATGGACCACAGAGAAATAAATCATTGGCTTGGCTATTTCTAGCTTGCCTGAAGAGGTTTTTTTCTTGGACCTTTTGTTTGTGAAGTGTAAGTTTGGAATTAACACTTGACTGAGAAATCTGAGTATCTGTTTTCCTATTTTTTTTTGTTGTTGTTACAGAAACACTAATGTCATCAGTGGTTTGCAGACAAGAAAACAGAATATACTATCTTTGGTTTCTTGTGGATTAAAAAAAAAATAGTAGAACACTGCTTGGCTTGTGAATTGACTTCTGTTGGGGCTGAGGACCTTGTGCAATGTAACTTTTTTATGCTGGGATTGAATATGGCCTTCTGGATGGAGTAAGTGAAGGATTTGCAGTAGTATAGGCGAGTGATGCAATGGGAACCCTCCCTGGTCTCTGGTAAAATCATGCCTAATAGATTTCAAAGTTTTGAGATTCCCTTGGAACACAATTCATATTTCAGTTTCCTGCCTCCCCTCCTTTTATAACAGAACTTCTTGAATCTGTGCTGCAATACATTCAAGGCAAACCTCTGAAAGCTAAAGGATTTTCAAATAATAGCCCTACAAAATTAGAGAGGATGTTCTTTGCTCTCCCTGGTTGCAACACCTGGGGATGGTGAGTTGTAAGGCACAGCTGAAATTCAGCTTAGTCAACAGAGAAGTGATGTTGAGGTCACAAGGGGGAAGCTTTCACAGCAGGACATTCAAGTCCTATGAGTGTAACTATGTGTGGAAATTTCACCCATGACAAAACCCAGTCTTGGCTGCCCAGCTGGCTTTGCCCAAAAGGATGTCATTAAAATCTTCACAGATATCGGAATTCACCCAGAGTGACGAAGCCAGGATTTTCCCTCCTAGTACATTGTTGCACAGTGTTTGATAAAGTAGCTGTTTATTGGCACTCGCTTGGAATTGGGTTCATTTTAGTGATAGGTTGTGTAAATTGTGTAGGAAGCATTTTTTTTTTAATGTTTTAGCTTGAAAAGTGTTGTATGTGCATAAAAACTTCTCTGTTGTGAAATAATTAGATTGATTATGGAAACACTCCTCCTTCAGTGTCCTCTTGGTACTTGAACACTTAGTTATCCATTAAGTACAAATGCAGTCTGGTATTTTTGCTTCTATTACTGTTACTCATATTTTGGAAGTTGCTGTATGATTTGTTGGGCAGCTACTAAGTCTGTAAGACATGAAGGGGAAAAGCTGGTGCTTGAACACTAAGTGTAAGTTCTTTGAGAGCCCCAGTTACCACTAAATATAAAGTTTTTTCCAAAGTAGGCCTGAATTTTCTAGCAATGGCTCCATTACTTTAAGGTCTTGCTGCAGATATAAGTCCTTACTGGCAAAATCAGTTGATTGACATCTTCCTTAGATTTGTGCTCATGAGACCATGCTTCATTGCAAGGAAGTGACAGGTGATTATATACCAGAACACTTGCTGGTATTAAGTGACAGAACTGCCTTTCATTCGGCTCCAATAGAGAGAAAAAGTCTAAATTTTACTTGCTTCAATTTCTTCCTGCCTTCTCCATTACCTGCACTTGTTCTTTTTTTTTTCCAACTGCCTCCCTGAGCATGCATGTATGTAACATGCAAAACAATAGCTGGATACTGTTAAGAGAACTGTAGGAAACTCAGTTGAAAAAGCACTAGAAAAATGATGAGGATTGTGTTGCAATGTGTTCTGAATTCCCCTAGGTGTCATGTTCTAACTCTTCTGCGCGTCTCTCTGCAGAGGCAGATTGTGTTTCAATTCATGTTCATCCAAGATAAATAGCAGCATTGCTTGAGGAAATATTAATTTTTGAGGAGAAAAAAGGTCTTGGACATGACAATGCAAAAACATAATTAAAAGGTTGTGCCCTCAAACCATAAAATGCACATATTTTTCCTATATTGTCTGATGGCTTCAAAAAGAATTGAGAATGTTTGCTTTGGCTTTTCACACAACCTTCCATTTGGAATCAGTTATGAATGTGGGACTTGTAGTGAACAGGTTTGTAAGACGCTTTTTTTTTTTTTTTTTTTTTTTCCCTCATGGCAGACCCCACAGGCATCTGCCCACCTCTTCTTTCTTGGCTGCCTCTTTCTACCCCCCATGCTGACACTTGACCCTCATCCTCAGCTCTTTGTGGTGAACACTAGATGTGGTGACATTTTCCTTGGCAAGTACAAGAACTAGGCTTATGATTTGCCTTCCCACAGCCTTCTGTCTCCCATGTCTTTGTAAGTGTCATGTCCTGAGCCTGCTGGCCTCAGGGTGTTCTAGATGTGGGAAGAACAGCGTCTTCCTACAGTGTGTTTTGTCTTGGAGTCATTCTCTATTTTTATCATTCCTTTTGTATTTTTACATCTCAATTACACTGCCTTGCAAGGGTTAAAGACGAAGGATGGCACTGAGCTGGCCTAGGATTAGTGTTCTTGTCCAGTCCTGGTGATGCCCCTGTGTGTGAGCTGAGCGAAGCTTGATCTATGTTGATTTGGATCCTGAGTTGCCTTTCTTTCTGTTACCTGTGATGGAAAATAGCCTTGACTCTCTCCGCTTTCTTGCCTGTTCTGTTCAAACAAAATTAAATCAGTATATCGGTTTATTTGCCTAATTTATTTCTCCAAGAAATCTCTTCTGATGGATATGGGGAATGCCATTAATTCTGAAAAGGTTAAGACTCAAACCACTCCTCTGAGTGTGAAACACTGAAATATCAGGCTTTTGACAGATGCAGACTAATGGAGAAAATGAAGTATTCCTTCGGATTTGGAAGGGGAAATACAATGTTGTTATATAAACCAAAGGGAAATCTCAATAGGGGATTAAATTGCCCAAGGTCTGTCCTTGAGTCTCTTGCTAATGGCAGATGTGGCTGCTGTAAATGAGTGGCTCGTGCTAATGGGCACGATGTTGGTACTGAAATAAAATGATCATCTGATGGTGGTTCAGAGCATTATGAAAAGCTGCTTGTTAATATCTGTCCCTATCTGCAGTATGGCAGAAATAACAAGCTGTATGTAAAATCATCTGGTTCATAAGACAGTATTGAAGGCTCAGTGATGAGGTTTGTTTGTGCTTTCTGCTCTCTGATGCCTACATCAAGACAGGCACACTGGCAAAGCACTGTATATATAACCTACACTGCTGTAAGTGACCACTATCCTATAGTTAGGAAACGTGGCATATTTATTATACACATTCCATTAAGAAATGAAAATGAACATCTATTTTTTGCCTAATTTGGATACGTCAGTTGTAATGTATACTTCTGACATGCTTCACAGCAGTGTTACAGGTCATCTTGAATAAGTGCAGTAAAATAACTGTATCATCAGGTAGTAATAATTAAACTCTAACTTCTCCCCTCTCTCTGTATTTTTCAGTATTTCTAATTGAGGCAAAATGTGCTTACCTCAAATTATAGGCAGGCTGTATTGTTGCAAATTCTGTGGCTATCCTTCTCACTTCCTCTGAGAGAGCAACTCTCAAGAAGCTTAAGTTCTTTCACAAGAAATTTAAGTAGAGCATCAGCTGTGGGCACTTACTTTAGATACAACAGACACATCTTGTTGTACGGACATGATGTGAGAATATAGCACAGAAAACCACCCAATCCAACTAACTAGAGGGAAGTTATAAGAAGAGCAGAATGGTGATATAAGATCTTAGAATACTAAGCACAAGACTCGTAAAATACATGTAAAACCTGCCTGGTTTCCAGTGGAAGTTTTGCACAAGAGGGCTGTGTTGGTCAATGGTTGTAGGATGCACGGTGCTGCATTTTGAACCATGATGATGCAAGCAGGAAGAATGGTTTTGAAAATGCTAAACCAAATATAAATTCTGAATCTTTCCTTGTTGTGTGGAGGTGTCAGATAATATCGCATAGCTGGTGCTTGAAGACCAAACAGTGAAACAATCTTGGCTTCTCATGGCATGGCTTGTCTGTGTTGCTGCTAGAGCGACCTTCAGGGGGCCAGGAATTCTCATTGATTTAAATCAAATTTCTCCTGAGTGAGGCCTGATCTAATGGATGACAGCTCTATTCTACAGACAAAGATGGGTAAACTGTAAATTAACCAGGCAACAAAATTGTGATATGTATCATGCTTGGATTAAATGTAAATGTTAATGGGTGTAAATTCTGGGATTTATTCTTGTCTAATGGTATGCCAGAAAAAGTCTGTATAGCTATTGATACAGGGGCAAAAGAGTTAATAGAAGTAGTTTAATTAAAGGAGTATGCAGCTCTTGCTTGGGGAGTATGTAATCTTGCCTCTCTTGCTTGGGAGCCTTGCCTGCTGGGCGAAACAGGTGCTACAGGCCGCTGATTAGAACAAGACTGTTGAGAAAAGGGAGGACAGCTCCTCCTCCTTCTGATAAGAGGACGGTCGGTTCCCACCATCTCAGCATTTGAGCTGGTGGGAATCGATGCCACGGCCTGGAGAAGAGCCAGAGGCCCACAGAGCATGCGCAGCCAACTGAGGAAGACTCGGAGCCTTCTTCCCAAGACCCCCGAAGAGGACCACCAGGGAGCACTGCGCAGGCGCAACCAGGCGGAGCAAGAGGCGTGGAATATTATAATGACCTGATACAATGATGTAATGTTTATGATACACTCCTCATGAATATGTATTACTTAGTGCTATAAAAGAAACACGCTTTGGCCCCCTAGGTGTGCAAGTTCAGAGGAGCGATCCCCCTTGCACCTGGCGCTGAATAAACATACCTACTTTATAACTTTTCAGGAGTTACAGAGTCCTTTCCACGCATCACTGTGCCTTTCAATATGCTGTAGACTGGATTGCCAGCAGCCATGTTTGGGGCTCGGTTGGTACCCACTTATACCTTGTAGTGTTTCTGTGGATTTCTGCTGCTCACCTCTGCAGATCATTAGTACTGTTCTCTTTTGAGTGATATTTTGGGGTAATGTTATTAATTTACATGCTGATTTTCTGGGTTTTTGGGGGTTTTTTGGTTTTTTTTTGTGAGATCTAAAGAGTTTACAAGTAGAGAGTGTTTTAGTAGAAATGCTGGGTTGCCCACTGAATTGCTTTTCCTGTGATGTTTAGTTTGTCTGTTGAAACATGAATGATGTTTCCTTACATTTTCAGTTCCAGCCTGCCTGCTGCCTCCTGTTACCTCTTGCTGTTTTCCTTGGCTGCTAGCAGGGCAGGGTCTTCCTGAGAAGGGAGGGAGTACGCCTCCAATGGTGCACGTGCTCCTTGTCATGTGAAACAGCAGTGTCCATTTGCATGGGGCAGCCTCCATCTCTGTTTGGGTAGGGGCTGTGTCTGCCACCTGGAGCTCTTGTTTTTCCCTCATCCCTTCTGCTCCTTGACCTGGGAGCTAAGGACAGAGGGAGTTCATGGTATGTGCAGCAGCAAAACAGTCATATAGTTTCGCCACTCTCTGGTGTTTGTCCACCCTTGGTTTGAGTGCCTGTGACTGTTGTGTAGGCAATGAGGAGAGCCTGCAAAGGGAGTTGAAAGTTACTCAAGGTGGTGCTCCTGCAGAGCTGGCAGGACTCGGAGGTGCAAAGGGGTCTTAGCGCAGACTGTGCATTATGTGAGACTTGTTCATGTACTTGCAGTCTTCTTGGATCTTGCTCTAGTAAGACAAGGGGACAATAGAAATACCCTTTAATCATCTGACTCTAAACCACCCTTAAGTCCCAACTACAGTGCAGGTGCTTTTCTGTGTTTCCCCCTAGTTTATATTACTTTTTTTTTGGTAAATTATTAAATGCACAAAATGAGTGCTGGCACAAAGCTGGACTTGTGTACAGATGCCATTATATTCCTCCTGAATGGAGGAGCAGCTGACTCTGAAGCAAGGAGGCTCATGAGCTGTGGCACTGTCATGCTATGGTGGTGGGCTTCAGAAAATGGAGGCTACTGGGTTTGGGTCCATGACAGCTCTTCAGGGCAGGTCCTACAGCATGAGTAACTACAGGAAGCAGGATGTTTTGCAAGATGTTGAAATAAATGATTTAATCAGTCCTTCTGGTCTTAAAAGAAACCAGTCTTGTTTTCAGCACATAGAATGTGGTGTAACATCTGACTAGTTGAAGAGAAGGGGTTTCCCTTCCGAACTCGTAATGACATTCAAAGTATGATTCTTTCCTTGATAAGGACCACAGTTTGCTGAGGCGAGAACTTCTCTGAGTGCTGAGTACGCTTTTGTCGTACAAGCATGCAGGAGAACAGTTTGATTTGAAATACATGAATTTCTTGTTCACGTCAAATACAGCATATGGTCAAATACAGCGAAATGTTCTTCAGTGCCTAGCTTTGTGGTGGGAATGACTGTAAACATGGAAGTCTGTTATAGCTTGTTTTTTCAGCATCCCTTCTACTCTGTGACTGAAAATTGGGTCTTTGGATTTGTTTTCACAAAATCTTTGGACATTTCATCAAAAAGCTGAACATCTGAAAAAGAGAAATAAAGAAAAAAATATTTTAAATATATTGCTATAAGCTTTGTCATTTCATGTCAGCATTTTTCTGTAAGGAATGAAATGTTTCCTGTGAAACACTGAAGAGCCTTTCTTGGTATGTTTGAGGAAGGAGTGGGCAATACATGATGCATTGTGGGAGATGTAGTTTAATCTGAGTAGCCAAACTGAATCCAATCTTAAAATTCTCAAGGGATGCCACAATAGCATTCCAAATGAAAGGTTTTTGCATTTTAACCTAAAAAATAGTGCTCCATAGGGATGATAATTTGTCAGGTCACTGGAACATTCCATTTAAAAATGTATGTTTGTAGGGAAAACCGAAAGAAAACCTTTTTTCTTTCTGGATGGTAGCCTTGTGAACCCAACCCAAGAAAGTCAGAACAGGTCCCCTCTGATTCATTCACTCATCATCTGTAAAGAAAAACTGCAACTATTGGACGGTTGGTTAGTCTGTAGGTAATTCACAAATTAGAAGAGAATCCAGCTTTATCTCTAATATAGCTGTTTCAGCTCTGGCACCAGGTTTTTATCAGTAAAATAAACAGGCATGACTGAATTGTACATGGATTCAATTGGCATTGAACTTTTAGAAAGTTCAGTTGTGCATCTGAAATACTGAAATTAAGACCACATCTCTGTTTTAAATACACACATTGAAAATGAAGTTGTAATGTGAGAAGATAACATTTTATGTAGTCATTTTTCTGGCTCTAGCTTTCGGTAGCTTTAAAGGTTTTTTATAAATAAAGCCATCTAGTGTATTACAACATACAATTGTACATTTGGGACATGTAATACAAACCTTAATGAAAGTTCATGAGAATTTAATGTGCAGAAGTTATTTTTAATTCACAGTATCTTATCTGGTTTTAATATTTTTCAAATTACAAAATGCAATTGGGCTGTCTTATGTACTAATTCTTTGCCAAATTTAATTTGTTTCCAAATTAAAGACATTTTTCAGTTACATTGTCACAAAAAGCATCTGAAACCATTAAGTTTTGTTATATTTTTAACTTTCAAACCTTCAGAATGTTGCCAATAGTGTTTTTTCCAGATTTTGAGAAAATGATTTCTCTCTGGGACAAAAGCTACCACAATAAGCCTATCTCTCTCTTCCCCCACCAACCCCCCCGCCCCAGCCTGAGGGTTTTATTATCATCTTGAATTAAAAACCCCATGTAACCGGGTGTTCTGATGAATGGGAGCTTGGGGCCAGAAATCCCTGTTTGATTATTGGACCCAGCTGAAACAGGAGCAAGTGGTTACACAACCCAGCAGCTGCTGGGCTGAACACGGTCTGTCGGTGGGAAGGAGGCTCCTACTGTAGGATCTGAGAAAGGCAAATCCCTAAGGAGGAGCATGGTCTCTCCTTTACTTAAGATGGACAGAACAACACGTTTTGTTGTGCTGTTTTCAATGTTTTCCCTGGGGGTTTTTTGAAAGAGGAGTAAGACTGGGTCCAGGACACGCACAGGGTGGTGGTGCTGGTGAGTGCTGGTGAAAGGTGTGCCACTGTTGTGAGCAAGACTGAACGGAGGCAGGCACTGAGGAGAAGCCATGAAAGCATGTGGAAAAGTAGAAGCATTGCAGAAAAGAGAAGCACAAACAGTAGGCAGTGGGATTTGCCCTAATGACGGCTCTCCTCTCATTTTGAAATATGAAATAGTGATGACAGAAAAACTGTTGAGTGCCTGATGGCTGAGTCTCAGGCAAGCTTGCAGAGCCAGACCTGAGCGGCTTGCTTACATCTCAAAAAGAAAACAATCCACTCCAAACTGGCAGTGGCCACCCAGGTTGTCCACTGGTGAATTATGCAGCAGCAGGTGACTTCTGCAGTTTCTGGTGCAATTTATGAAACAGCAGGGCCTGGCTTTAGAAATGAAGAAGTTGCACAGCTGCGGACATAGCGAGAGTGGAGTTGTCTGCTGCTTCAGGTCGTGCAGTATGAGAATGACCTCAGGTTACTCTGGTTATACCCCTCTCATCTCATGCTCTTCCTCAGCCCGATCCTAGTTCAAAGAAAAGTGAATTTATTTGGAAGGCTCGAGTCGTACTTTTCCCTTTCTCCTCCTTGTTTAGCAGAGTGTATGCAATACTTGGGAGGGAACAGGCAAAGAGAAGGGAAAGAACTGACTGTAAAAAATTAATACATCCTCATGGCACACTTTGGCAGCACAGACCTTGGGAGATCTCTGATATTGCCTTCCTCTGACTTGCTCAAGACTGAAAAGCCTGAAAGGGACATTGGGCCCCTGGGGCAAACACAGCCTGGTACTCTGGAGATAAAATGATAAGGAGCACACAGCTGCCTGTCAGGAGAGCCATTCCTGTGAGAGAAAGTCATAGAGGCTCTGGGAAACAGCAGGTCCTGTCAGCATCTGTTGTGCTACTCTGGTGTAGATGAGAGATTTGACCCTCACTTTAGAATGAGTTCACACGTACGTGCTCTGGATCAGGGAGCATGTTTTGCACTGCTAGTTAATAAGGCACATACTATAGAGTCCCTACCAGAAGGGCAGGAAGGCGTATGTGCCCACTCAACAGTCAGGTTCAAATTCTTCTCTCCTTAGATGCTTAAAAATAGTTCAGTACAGTTATTCCAGCAGAGTTACTCAATACTGAGTTTAGCTTTGGTCAGGATCCTCCGCACAGCCAGAGTCTTAATTTTAACTCCCCAGGAGAGAATGCTGCATGGTTGATTTTCCACCTGATTTTGCTGGGGAAAGGAAAACCTTTTGCAGAAGCTGGGACAAATGTAGTATTCAAGATTTTTCACATTATGTTTCCTTCAAAGCAGGCAGAGGAAGTGCTTAGTTATTTGGAAATTCATTTGGCAGGTTCTTCCCAGTGCTAGGCTATTTAATACATCAGCCCATCATACTTAAATACTTTAGGGCTCACTTAAAGTTTTTGATTACACCTGAGATGGTTCACAGAAGTTGTTTTGACAGGGCCTAATTTTCTGTTACTAAGCTGCCTGATTTTTTTCTAATCAAGAGTTTAAACCCTAGTCAAAATAATTTTTCAAAATCTCCAATCTCTCTTTAAGAAACTGGAGACTCAGTGCTCATTTTGAGAAAAACAAGCTTTTGTAAGTTTTCTGTTCTGGTATACAAGGTGAAATCTCCTACTGAAGTTAAAGCTGAAGTTTGCAGCTCGTGCTGCAGAGTATTTATCAAACAGCCTCAGTAAAACCACTATCCAGTCTGCATCTGTCTGTAGTCGTGGGGCTCTTTCTTCTCCAGACTTTTCTAGACTTCAGGAGATGGGACCATAAGAATTGTGACATTTTTGAGATGTTGGTTTTAGCATCACTTAAGTATGACAGAGATTCCTTGCAGTTGTCTATCTTATTTTAAAAAATGCTCATGAATAATAATTTAAAGAATACTGTGGTTGCTTAGCTGGGTTATTATACAGTACAGTACCTGTTTTGAAAACATTTAATATGTGAGCCTGATGAATGTTTCAGCATATCCAGCAACGCACATACACAATGCTGGTTATTTTATTAATAGTTTTGCTTGACATGACACACACCAGTGTTACCTTCCTGAGACACAGATTATAGATGGGTTTGAAACCTTCTTTCAGGGTTTGGTGTCTACTACTAAAAATCACTGATAGATATCTTTCCAGGGGATCTTGGCAAGAGGCACTGCTCTCCTATACTGTTTTCGATACCACTTGCATCCATTGCCACAACCTGTCAAAACAAGTGTATTTGTAGGCCTTGAGGGACTGAAACAAGAAATCAAACATTTGTATAGCATCTTCTGTCCAAGTTCTCAAGGACTTTGATACGTTTCCAGTGGCTACTTAGCTGTGCTGGGTATTTTTAAGTTCTCTTTAGCAATCTCCTACTGCTGCACTAGATCTGGGAATTAGAAGAGTTTGTGCTCTCTTTTAACAAGGAAATCATCAACAAAATGCTGGTTGGCTTCAGAAAAACTCACACAAATATTTAAATCTACCTCAGAGAAAACGAGGATGAGATCTCACTGAACATTACAAATTAAGGTAAATTAAGAAGCAGTGCACAAGTGTGACTAGTCAGAACTGCTTTAGAGAGAAAAACTATGTGCCCTGTGCTAAGACATTTTTTCGTGCCCTGTCTTGGCAGTAATTAAGCTCTAGGATGCTAGAGGCTGCCTGCTCATTGTAATGGCCTGGAAGAGTTAATGGGGTTGAGCTGTGGAAGAGGAAGAATCCCACTAATTGTGCAATCCTCCTGGCACTGAGGTTTGGCAGGAAGTCCTCTCAGTGAACCTACGCTGGGTGTGCCGCCCTTTGTAGAGGCTGATGCACAGCTTCGTGTGCCTGAGGCTGCAAGAAATAATCATTTTCAGCAGTGTGAGTGAACTTGAATGCATAACTTTTGGGGGCTAACACGACAATTGTGTCTTTTTATAAGATTTATGTTTACTGTATTGTAGCATCCCACTTCTCCAAAAATTTCCAGCAGTGATGGTGATGAGTGATAAGGAGATACAGTAAAGCAAATTGAGTTAATGGATGTAGTCCTAGGACTATAAAGCATTTCTTTAAAGGTGAAGTGCACAGGAAAGGAATATTTTTCACTTAGGCTTAAAGAGAGAGATTAATGGAAGTTCAGGGAGGGAGCATTCAGCTGGATTGATACTTGAAAAGGTGCCTCTTTTGGCATAATCCTGGATGAAAATAGTGGACCGTGATAAAGGCATTTCAGTTTATAGTTTTGTCAGGACATTATAAAGTGGAAAGTGACTCACGTGTTCAATGCACAGGTTACTAAGGGCCAGCAGATCATGATCCAGAGAGTAAAGAAATTAAAATGCAGATCTGCATTGTTTATGAAATGGCTGTGACAATACAGATCCTGGGAGACATTATCTCCATAAACGCTTATTCTCATGAAAGCTGCATGAACAGCTCTTTTACTGCTGTGAATTGTTCTGTCCTTCCTTTCTTTATGTCAAGCAATCAGCTTGCAACCTGGTTGGCATTTGCTCCAAGAAAAAGATGATCAAAAGTTTTCCACTGGCTACAAGCCCTTCACCCTTTGGAAATGTTCTGTTGACTATGGATGATATTTTATTGGTGTGTTCAATCAATAGTAGCAAAAATTACAAATGGGAAAAGTTCTGGTTGTATATGAGGGAAACAAAAGGTGCTTCCTGGGGAAGTGTGTGCTCTTCCACAAAATCTGGTGGTATGGAGACTGGGAAACTTGCCCTGACTGAGCTGGTCTTTTGTGCCATTTGCAGCCTCAGCTCCTGGATTGGGCTGGTAATACCAAGACTTCATGTCCCTTCCCATCCACCCCCTTTTTAAACTCTCTCTCAGACATATTGTCTTTTACCTTTGTCCAGCAACTGCTTGTTTTTTCCTCCGTATTTTCCAAATTCCAGGTCTTTCAGTTAAGTGTGTGTAACCTTGTGAAGAATGATGTAAATATTTTTTTTTTTTGAGCGTTTATTTCTATCAAGGATGATGGTCTTTATAGCATGGGAAGGAAGTAGATTTTTTATTTTGTTGTTCAGTTTGCCAGGCAACTCTTCTATTTAAATGAATATTGAAAAATGAATAGACTACAAAGTAATTTTTTTTCTTTTTGATAAACCCTTTCTTCTGCATTTGTTGTAGGCTGTAAGTTGCCAGAGACCTCTCTTTCTAAGTGCGTTTTCAATAGAAGAAAGAAAATTGATTTTCACTATGTAGCTGGCTGACCATATTTTCTTTTACATTATTGGAAATTTCAAAGGTTCAGCAAATATTCACTGTATCAGCAGCCTTGAGTCTAATGAGGTTGTTTGGACTCTGAGCTGGAGTAAAACCTTTGAAACATGTTAACCACAATTTGATTGAAAAGTTGGGGAGGGTTTTTAACAGTGAGCTTTAAGTAAACTGCATCTTTTTGAATTTCCTGGGCAGCTGCCTTTCTTTCTTTGATGTACCCTGCCTAGTGACGCTGTTAATGAAATGCATAATTATGTGTTATATAATAAAACAGAGCTAACATGAAGGTGGCTAATAGATTATAATGATGTGGAGGCCTGAGAAACTCAGGACCATGGGGGTTGTTGAAAAGTGCCTCCGGTGACAAAGAAGATATTTAAAGAGGTTTGAATAACTGTGCTAATAAATTAATTGTGGTCTCTGTGTGTGTGTGTGTGTAAACGACATTTTTCAAGATTTTGTATAGAGAGCGAATATTGAAAAAAATAGGTGCAATTTACTAGGCTGCTGATGTATGAAGTGTTAGTGCCGAGTGCTTCCAGTGCCTGTTAGCACGGCTGGCTTTGCACAGATGGGTGCCCTGGGCAAAGACATTTTTGGCACAGCCTATTTCACCCGTAGGATCAAAAGGAAAAAAACCCGCAATCTGGCAAGATGAGTAAAGAGTAAATAAGAGTAAATTGCATCCTAAAGAGCAGCCCCTAAAATGCAGGCTTGGAATGAATATCAATAAATGAAATATCACATTTAATGGCTGAAGAATTATAGGTGTTTGGTGGCTGCCCCCAACTTTCCCCCTTCTTTTCTCTGCTTTTGTCACCTTTATTTTATTTGTCCCTCTGTAATACTCTATATAATTTGTTCCTTTCCTAGATTCTTTAGGAACCAGTTTGAACAGATAGGTATTTTTAAAGGAGATGCTGCATAACCTTCCAGCCCTGGGCCACATGGGCTCTTAATGGTGTTGGGCTGTGGCTGGGCTTGCTTGGCTGCTGTTCTGGGCTTACAAGGGCCTGTCTGCTGGGAGAATTGGTACACAGGGAGCTCCAGCGAGAATTTACAGCCTGCTAGTTACTTGGCACTAATTCCTTGAGTGGATGCTTCTAGGTCCTACTAAGACTGCTTTTGTGCAGGTTAGTTCTAAGAGTGCTTTTGAGTCACTTAGGAAGGCTCCTTTTGAAGGTGAAGTATGTTGTTTTTCACTTCCCAAGCACCAAGGGTACCCCAATGGGCAGTTAGTGCAGAGTAGTTAATATACAGTAAATTCAAACCCAAGCTCACTGCGCAGTAACTTCCTCATGCACCCGTGTCCTGAGGCTCTGCACTTTGTTTCTCTCAGCAGGGAGCAGATGGCCCTTCTCTAAACAGGGAATACTAATAAAGCCTTATGAAGACCACACGTATGTGTGTGTGTAGGTTTGTGTGTGTCCATATGTTTATATAAAATGACTTGAATCTATCAGTTCTCGGATTAACTAGTGCTTCCTTGACTTTTATCAAGATACCCTCAGGAGAACTTTGCTGCTGCATTGCCATCATCCTTGTCATTAATGGACTTCAGTGTTAGTGGCAGGTTTTGATAAATTCTTCCTTTTTCTTTGGTGCTAAGAGTGGCATACTTTTTCTTATATGAGTGACTGCACCTTTTGTGTGTGAATCTTTCTTTGTTGTGATTCCCTTCCCCAGAATTTCTTATTTGATCTCTGGAGTTTATTCTTGTATTTGATATGCTTTTATAGAATCATAGAATGGTGTGCATTGGAAAGGACCTTAAAGATCATCTACTTCCAACTCTCCTGACATGGGCAGGGATACCTTCCACTAGAGCAGGTGGTTCAAAGCCCCATAATAGCTAATAAATTCTTAAATGCTCCATTTATAGCTAAGAAATATTCTTACACAACTTGAGAACCCTCAGTAAGGAAATAAAGATTTCTCTAGCTCTGCAAATACTTAGATGTGAAATCAAGTAAATTTTTTAATAAAACTTTTGCTTTAGACTGGGCTTCATAAATAACTGGATCTGTAATTAGTGTACAGCTTCACCTTATATTAAATTCTCATAATGGGTTAAATTTTCATGCAAAGTTTTCTTGAAATTTTAGAAATTATTGTATCTGTTTTTCACACTCATGCTTTAAATGTATCAATGATTTCTAGGTCATCTGCAGATTTGCTTTATGTTTTTTCTCTAGTATTACCCATTTCCAGGAAAATTTAATATCACAAAAATTGCCTCTTCAGTTTCCATCTGTAGTGAGAGTTCAGGACAATTCTATCAGCAATATTTTGGCCAAAGATTAGATTTACTTATATACAAAAGATATTGCTCAAAATGCTTTTAACATGTCTTTCTTTAATGATCTCAGCCATACTAGCCTGCCAAAGATAAACAGCATTTCTGCTCAGCAGGCATTAACTCTTGGAGGAAGTCAAGTCCGACTCTGAACCCAGAGGCACTTGCTCTAAGCGTTCAATGTGGTGTTGTAGAGAGGAGCAATTCTCTTCTTCCCAGATCCCAGCACTCAGGAGAGCTGCAGGGCTGGGGAAGATCAGCACAAGCCTCAGAGTTTCTCAATAGCAGATGTAAAATGCTGCTGAATGTTTGCGACAATAAAGGATCAGGGCCCAGGCCAAGACAGATGACTGTTCCCACTAGAGGATGGGAGAGTGGGAAGAGGGGATAAAACAGGATGAAAAACAAGGAGGGGAGCTGGAAAGCCAGGCTCTGGTTCTTGGTGTTCTGGAGATATTCTGTATAGGTTAAAGCAATCACTTGAGAGGTTATTTTTCAGAGTTTGAGTTTAAAGAGTTTTTAAATTTAGAGTTTTAGAGTGCTTTTATAGCTTTTTAGAGTGTTTTTATATTAATTTTTGATGCTTGTTTTATTCCAGAAGAGTTCCCCATAGCAAAATACTTTAAAAAAACCTTAAAAGGAATCCACAATAAAGAAGTCTCCATCTGTGTGAATGAGTTGCAGCAGATATGATGAAGCAATTCTTAAAATCCCACAGTTGCTGTTTTCCTTTCAACTGACATGTTCCTGGTGTTTTTAAATAAAACAGTTGAAGACTAGGTTTAAAGAGACATTCAAAGAATGCTGTGATGTTATTAGAAATCCCTGGCTATGTCTAAGCAGGAAGGACAGTTGCACGGCCCTGTTGTACATGGATGACCAGGCCATAGGAGTCCCTTGTTGGGATGTACTGTAAATCATCCTGGACGCTATCTTTCCAAACAGAGAACAGAGACAGAAGGAGGGTGAAAGTATAAGTCTGGATAAATTTACTACAGTTTATCATGCAGAAATGTGTTTATTGGCATTCTTTGAATGTAGATTCTTGGAGGACTTAACAATCTCTGGCTAATGAGGTCTATTAAATGGTAATGTGCTGCAATTTGCTCTGTCTGAATTGGAGAGAAGTTTCTGGGCAAAAGCCTCTTAATGTTATGAGGAAAGTTTGCATATTTAATCCCAAGATAATTGCTAATGAATATCCCTTTTTAATAGGATGCAATGGTAGGAGAAATAGTGGGAAGTGAAAGGAGTTAGCAGTTTTTACTAAAAAGTCTTATTAAGGTAGTCTAGAGAGAATACTTATGCACAGTCATTTTCACCATGAAAAATATTTGACTTTGTTGTGAATTGGGCATAAGCAGTATCAAGCACATTCACATTACTCTTCATTCTGTGTATGAGGATTCACTCTGAATTCAAGGCAGCTGTATTGTTGTTCTCCATTTAGTCACGGCCGCCACAGCCATTAGACATTTGCAGTAGTAGATCAAGTGAACTCAGTCTCCCTTTGCACTGCACTGAGCTGACAATACTGTTATGGTGGCTGTGTCCAACTGCGGAGGAAAAAACAAATGATCGAAGGGGGATAAAGTGTTAAAACGTGCTACATACTTCGCCACTCTTCTGACCATACCCTCACTACACAGGGAGAAAGTGCAAGTATACTTAGGTAAGATGTTCTGGATGAGATACCGTAACCTGTGCATACACTCTGTTTCTCTACAAAAGGTGCTAGAGTGCAACTTTCATAGAATTGTGATCATGGGGACAGGGATGCTGGCACCATGCCTTGTACTGCCACACGTTGCTCAGCACAGTGACTGCATGATATTCTTTCTGCTTGATCTCCTGTGCTGGACTTCTGTTTAAAGAATCTTGTTCCCTTTTCTGGCATCCTTCAAGACAATGTTTTTACAAGGAACTTGCTCTGTCAGGAAGCAGCAGTATGGGAAAACAATTTAATATCTCCTGAGCTCAGCAAGAAAGAAAAAATATTTGGATTTGTTTGCATTTTTTAATATTTGTCACAATGCCAAGCTATTTTAAGCAATCTGGCTACTCCATCTCTACTTACTCTACTCTGATACTTCAAAATTATCACAAGCCACCTGAAATATGGGAGTCAGATGTGAGTTTTAATCTAAGTGCAGTGCTTCAAGCTGATAGGAACGGGAGGGGGAGCTGTCACTGCATCAGCCAAGACTCTCTGGTCGAACTGTTAATTGATTACCTATCCCTGGGAAAGGAGGGGGAGCACCCTTCCACTTTCAACAGACTGAATTGCTTCCCGTTCTCTCATGAAAGAAGTAGGTAGTTCATTGTGTGGACCATTGTCTCCAGGTATATGAAAACATAGAAAGTGCTTTGTTCTCTTTCTCCTTAGGCAGAGATCACAAATGATGTCCAGTCCCTGCTACTGATAATGCTGGCTGTCATGGTGGCTAAGACGGTTGGTAACTTGTTCAGTGCACCCCTGTACAGCTCCCTCCTGAAGCTGAAATGCATTCCCTACTTGGATGTGGAGCCTTTTGTTCATCACAGGAGAAAATGGTGAGATCTCTTATGCATTTGTCAAGTATTGGAACAGGCTTCTCAGGGCAGTGGTGGAGTTCTCATCCCTGGAGGGATTTAAGAGACATGTAGATGTGGTGCTGAGGGATATGGTTTAGTGGTGGCTTGGCAGTGCTAGGTTAATGGTTGGACTTGATGATTTTAGAGGTCTTTTCCAACCAAAGCTATTCTATGATTCTATGCTGCTGATCTGTAAGTTTTCTATATTATGTTCCGCACAGAGACTGCATGGGTTCTTTGCAACAACATCCCCACAGTGCAATATGCTGTACAAATAAAACAAAAGAGACTCTCTTTCTCTTTGAGTTTATGGGAGGATCTGAATTACCACTGTCACCAGAGTCCGGAGAACAGTAAGTGCTCTATAATGCCGAGTTAGATGCCGTATTTTAGTGATCCAACTGCTCCAATGGAGAATCTAGTAGAGGTTTCCACTGACAGCTGTGACACTGGTTCTTGTGAGCAGATGCCATAGTGCAGAGGAATAACAGGTTATTTAGAGTCTATTACGGTGGGATTTGTCTCACCCAACTTCTGGATCACTGCTCTGGGCTTCCTGTGTGTTTGATACCATAACATTTACATTTTCAGGAGGTGAAAGGATAGCAATTTAAGGCAGGTAGCATGAATTGTTTTCTCGAAGTGCCTCCACTGGCCTTCAACTAAATGAAAAGCCTGGAAATAAATTATGGTTTTTATTTTTTAACTTGTGTTAATCCAGCCTGTCCTGTGTATCTTCCAGTGTATGAACTAGTATCCAAAACTTCAGTCTGTTCATGGGCATTTATAACCAGTAGTAAGAATTTTCTCTCCTTAATGTGGGTGCTGGGTCCACCTTTATCTGTAGGTAGTGAGAACTCTGTACTATTGTCTTCTATAGAATAATTAGAAGAAATACTGATTCTTTAAGATATTCTCTAGGAATGAATTAGGTAATGTGATGAAGAAATAGAAGGAAAAATGAATTTATTTATTTATCATAGAAAAACTTTTTCTTTTCCTTAAGGCACATTTGGGTAGTATATGTCCACAACCAAAGCTATTTTCAGGACACTGTAGCTGTTGTTTCTCCCAGTATTGAGGTCTACTGGACAATCTCTTAGTTTCAAATGACCCTCTAGAAGACTAAAATATTGACACTTTGTTCTGTTCACACTTTATAACTTTCTTCCAAATGTAGCCATATCTGAAAGTTTTTAGCAGGCATATTGAATGCTGGGTATAATCTGACTGTATTTGACATGAGAGAAAAAAGAGCCAGCAATGTGGTAGGAGGAAATAAAAACAATGTGTGACATTATTGATGACTTTTATATGTACCATGGCAGATAAAACAGAGGGGAAGAAGTTATAAAGTTTCCCATGGTATTCCAGTTAGATGACAAGTGCATGGAAAGAATTATAGCTGCTTTCCTGGTTCAGAGTGAGGTCTTATTCACTTGAAGGACAAATAGATATATATTTATATAAATAAAATTTCATTTCCCTCCCACTCCTTTCCCTTTCCTCTCTAGGAACATTAAAGAAAGTTTCTGGATAACTGGGTCACAGAATATACTGATACTATAAAGCAAAATACGTAGTATCACAACTTGGTAAAGATTTTATAGCTAGACACTTTACAGGCTGCCAAGTTTTAGTCTAAGTCCTCTTAGACATAGTCTGAATAGGCTGATACACATCTGAACTGGCAGATGCAGTTGCTAAGCTGCTCTCCATCATATTTGAAGAGTCTTGGCAGTCAGGTGAAGCCCTCAGCAACTAGAAAAAGGGAAACATCATATCCATTTTTAAAAAGGATAAAAAGGAGGACCTCAGGAACTACCAGTCAGCCTCACCTTTGTGCCTGATAAGATCATGGAACAGATCCTGCTGGAACCTATGTAGAGGAATTTGGAAGACAGGGAGATGATTCAAGACAGACATTATGGTTTCACAAAGGGCAAATCATGCCTGGCTAATCTAGTGGCCTTTTACAACAGAGTGAATGCATCAGTGGACAAGGGAGAACTACAGATGTCATCTACCTGGATTTCTGTTAGGCCTTTGATACAGTCCTGTACAACATTCTTTTAGCTAAATTGGAGAGATATGGGTTTCATGGATGGAATATTTGTTGGATAAGGAATTAGCTGAGTGGCTGTATCTGAAGAGTTGCAGTCAATGGTTCAATGTCCAAGTGGAGATCAGTAACAACTGGTGTCTCTCAGGGGTCCATATTGGAACTGGTACTGTTCAGTGTCTTCTTCAATGTCACAGCCAGTGGGATTGTACCCTCAGCAAGTTTGCAGATGACACAAAGCTGAGTGTGCAGTTGATATGCTTGCGGGAAAGGATGCCATCCACAGGGATCTTGAGGAGTGGGCCATTGTGAACATCATGAAGTTCAACAAGGTCCTGCACTTGCACTGGGGCAATCACCAGTATCACTACAGACAGGGTAATGAATGGATTGAAAGTAGCCCCGTGGACTTGGGGATATTGGTAGATGAAAAACTAGATACGATCTGACAATGTTTAATTGCATCCCAGAAAGCCAGTCGTATCCTGGGCTGCATGAAAAGAAGTATGGCCAGCAGGTCGAGGAAGATGATTCTCTCCCTTTACTCTGCTCTCGAGTTCCCACGCTGAGTACTGTGTTCAGCTCTGGGATCCTCAGTACAAGAAAGACATAGACCTTTTAGAGCAGATCCAGAGGAGGGCCATAAAGATGGTCAGAGGGCCGGAACACCTCTCCTGTGAAGAAAGGCTGAGAGCTGTGGTTGTTTAGCCTGGAGAAGAGAAGGCTCTGGAGAGTCCTTATTGCAGTTTTTCAATACTTAAAGAAGGCTTATAGGAAAGATGAAGAGGGACTTTTTACCAGGGCCTGTAGTGATAGGACAAGGGACAACAGTTTTAAACTAAAAGAGGAGAGGTTTAGATTGGACATAAGGAAGACATTTATTATGATGAGGATGGTGAAACACTGGAACTGGTTGCTCTGAGAAGTTGTGGATGCCCCGTTTCTGGAAGTCAAGGGAGTTCAAGATCAGGTTGGATGGGGCTTTGAGCAACTTGATCTAGTGAAAGATCCCTGCCCATGTCAGGGGGATTGGAACTAGATGATCATCAAAGGTTCCTTCCAACCCAAACCATTCTATGGGTCTATGATTCTATGGCACTGGCGCATTTCTTGGTCTCTCCAGCATACTTCGTGGATTCTCTGTTACCTTGTTACCTCTGTTACCAGAAGCAAATGAAGCTTCACCATTCAGCCACCTTAAACCTCCGGGATTTGAACTGATCCCTAGATCTTACATCTTAGGCATCCTGAACCCTGAATATTGACTCAAGGAAACTCTGGTTTTATAATCTGCCTCTTAAAGTAAAAAAGTGTAATAACTGAAACAAATTATGAAGCCTGACACGCAGTATTTGTAAGAATTGCAAAACCAAGATCCTACTACTTTACCTAGCACGAGAAATACACAGATTAAGACAAGACATTTAAAAAAATTAGTCTCTGTACACGCTTATCTCTGTTTCCTCATCACTTCTGAGCATCCATGAAACTTGAGTCAGAATTCTACAGAAAGGTGTTTGGCCATGACTTTTCTTTCCATGTGTTTTCCCTGCAGACTAAGATTTCTCATTTGTTTTCTCTCTGACTGGTCCTGCAGCTAACAAGATGCTGTGGGAGCCTGCCTATCTGCTTCTCTTGTCTTTCTTTTATCTCAGAGTGACCACCCAGAATATGTGAGACTCTGCTCTTTTTGAGTTCCACTTATTTGCTACAGTTTGGGAGTGTTTTTATCTTAAAATGCCTACACTCAGATGTCATTTTGGAGAGGCTATCCTCTTTCTCTGGTTGTGTCAGCTTGGCTGAGAATTTGCAATACCAATTGCTGCTTTGGGAAAGTGTAGGTGACACAGTTATGTGTATGGCAGGTTCTGCATCCTCTCTGTTCAATATTAATTATTCCGTAAAATCACAAAATGTATAAATTGTGCATTTCTGGATTCCCCAAATCATAACAGGGACAGGGGCCAGCTGTGTAGGAACTGGGAGCTAAAATGTGTTTATAAACAGGTGATAAATTGTATTTGTGTATGCAGAGTGAAAGATTTGGATAACTAACAGCTTGCTTAAATGCCATAGAAATGCCACATAAATTGTGATCCTTCTTCAACTGAAACACCTTTGGAACATAGTGCCTGGTTGGTAGCAGGAAGGAAAAATGAGAAACTCAAGAGAACGTGTGTTTTTAGGTCCTCAGCACTCATACTGTTAGAGAGAAAGTGTGGATCTTCTCTTTCTCGGCTCTTCATCAGTGTTAAAGATAAAAAGACCTTCCGTATTTGGTCATTTGTTGATTACTCTCACAAGGCTGGATAACATTCCCAGGCAGAAGATGTGTTAGACACTGAACTGAGAAGAGAAAATAGCCTTTACATTAACAAGGTGGCATTAAGGTCCAGTTCCACAAAAGAATTTAACTCCTAACTGCTGCTCACTATGAAGACATCTCTGTAAATACTCTTATATATGAAACTGGTGGAAGTGAGACCTAGATCCTCAGTGGTATTTCACTACCCAATTCATATGTAGGCACTGGCATCTCTGGATGCTTTTCTTCCTATGGATCGAGGAGGCTTGAGATTTGTTATCTTAATACTTATTATTTTTTTGGAACCTCGTTGATCACCCTGCCTGTTGTATTCTGTGCCCTGCGTGATAAGACTCCAAACACAGCTGTATCTAGTATAGGGCTGCCATGGTGCACAGTGATTTCCAGCTACATTGCACAGCACTGTAAACACCCCCCCTATAAAATCTGGTTCACTGGAACACTCAAAGCTGCTGACTGCCAGGGAATGTTCTTTAATGAGGGTAAGGAGTACTTGAACACATCTCTGACTTGGCAACCCTTCCTGCTTTTTATAAGCTACTATACACTTCAGAGAGAAAATATCTTAGAGGCTACTTTTTAATGGGACAAGTTTACTTAAGAGCTGAGTGGAGCTGGTGCCAGTAGTTCTGTTTTGTTCTAGCTTAATATTAGCCTTGTCAAAGTTCTTACAGCGTCTCCTGGGTGTTTCTGTATTGCATACCATATAAAGCTGGTTTGGGGAGCCAAGAATTTTGGCTGGAGTATATATTATAGTGGTCACATTATATTTTTTGAAAGTGTATCAGAGGTGACCCTATGTTAAAGATCTATGGAACGAGGCTGATTTTTTTTTTTCTTTCTCCCTTCTAGTTTTGCCTTAGCCCACACTGCAGACATTAGATCCAGAACTTGAGCCAATCCAAGTTTGAGGGTTTTTTGGGATCCAAGGTCCTGGTTTGGCCAGTTATAAAATTTGGGGTAATTAGTGAACTTTTCAGATGAGGCTTTGGATTTTGAAAATCATGAATCTTTGGCGGTGGAGGAAGGTGGTTTTGGTTTGGGCCTAGACTAGCAACTACCTTAATATTCCTTATCCATCTTGCTGACACAAGTGTTCATTCAAAGACAACTTATTGAGATGCACGTGGTGCATCCCGTCTTGCCTCTTTGAGAAGCCAGTGTGTTTCATGGCTGCTTGGCACTTTCATCCTGAGAGGCATCATTAGTGGGTAGACTTGGCAATGTTTTCACATCAGAGGGCATCCAGCCCATCTTTTGTAGAGTGTTTGTGGTGGAAGCTGGATCCTGTTCTGGCTGCACAAAGGAAAAAGGGAGCTACTGTAACAAGGCCACGCTTTGTCTAGAGAGAATCCTGGCTGCTGCAGAAAAGATGGAGGGAAGGTGTTGAGATGTGGGTGAGATTTACTAAAATTACATTTGGGCTTTAAGTTGCCTCTATGTCAGGCTTAAGTCAACTTGGCAAAGATCTGGTTTTAGTGCCTTTTTCTGCCTATTCTCCTGTGCCGGGTTTTGAGATTAGTGTGATCCCATCACCCAAGAAGCAACTGTACAGAGCCATAAATGGCAGTATTGGCCCCCTGACAAAAACACTATGGCAGAGCCAGATGTCCCTTTAAGTGTGTGGAAGAACAGCAGTATGGCCTTGCCTTGTTTATGAACTGTCTCTCTTCCTTTTAAAACCTGGGAAGAGACTTCACTGTGCTCAGGTGTTTAGACTGAGCTTTGGCTCCAAATTATCCAGAACTGCTCCTAAAACAAAGGTGAAGACTTGATGCACTTGAATCTATATGAAGAAGGTTGTCTTAATCTGAACATGAATAGAAGGTGACCTTCTAGCTGGGCAGAGTTACTGCTGTGTATTAACCGGAATATTTATGTTATTGATGCATTTTTTACTCTATGACAGGTGGTGATGAACACGGCTACTTAGCTTTGTAGTTTTCAGGAGATCTGATTCTCTCTCTTTACAGGATTTTGGGAAAAAAACAAGACTAGGTGACACTGAGTGATCTATGAAAATGACCTAATAGACCTTTTCAGCCTTAATCCTCAGAGATTAGAGACACTGTTTTCTCAGAATTTTTTAATCTAAAATTTCACCTTAAATTTCAAATTTAGTATGATGTGCCTGTATACCTCATGTGGCTTTCAGTGTCTGTTGTCTTTGCCAAGTATTGTCAAGTTCTCAAAATTAAGGCCTTTCATAAAGACAAATTTTCTTGTGAACTCTAGAAAATGATTTTTGACCTACTCTAATTTTGACTATTTAATGAAGCCACTACCTAAAGGTACTACATGAATCAAAATGACTTTATTTAGATTTGTAAAACTATATAAATCTGCCCAAGATTCTGGTTGTATTACTATTTAGTTTTAGAATGGAGTCTGAACAAATAGAACAAATTACTCTTCCCATGCTACAGTGAATACCAGCAGATATAACTCTTTCTCCAACCTAAAATAAACCTTTCCCACCCTTAGCCATTCCCTTTCCTAAAATGTCCAGGGTGAGAGCTGGAGCTGGTGCTGTGCCCTCAAGGTTAGGAGCTGCAGGCTTACACAGAGCAGTGGATGAGGAGGAAGCATGGAGCTCGCGGAGACCCAGTCAGCAGCACGCTCCTTTGATAGAAAGGGCTGGAGGGCGAGCAATAGCTCACTGCTGACCTACTGCACTTGGAAGTGTATTGTTAGTTACTGCAGTCCTCACAACCACATAGATACAACAGAAGCACGAATACAGAAGAATAATGACAAGGATAGTGAAGACAAGCCAACAAGCTCTCTGATTAAAATCCTTGAAGGGGCTTGTAAATACTTTAATATATACACAGGGCCTGTATATCTGCACAATTACCTTTCTATGAGCTCAAAATGTTTTACACTGGAATGTTTTCAGGCTCTAAGAAATTAATTTTTCTGATATGTCTGAAAACTTCAGGCTCAGCTTCCCTATCTATCTCCCCCATTTTTTTCATGAACAATTAAAGCTGGATTCCCCCCATCCCTGAATATGCAAAATGTAAATGGCACATCCTACCAAGTTTAAATACTGATTGTGATCACTGTGTGCTAAGAAGAAAATGTTTTGAATTTACAAGTGAATGTTGTACTCTATTAGATAGATGCAGCTACATGGTCAGCTTTTATTATAATTCAGAAGTGGCTGAAAGAGAGAAGTGAGAGAAATGGCTTTCCTGTAGATTTTTAAGAGGAACAAACATAACAAGTTTGACAGAATGGCTTAGTGCAGTTGGTCAAAACCTTAGGGAGAAAGTTTGGAGGCGTGAATAGGCAGATCAAATATAGTGAGTTTTGAAGCAGCTCTCCTGTTCCTCTGGTTTCTGTCACAAGGCCCTTCTCTTACCTGTCCAAAGCAAGGTCCCTGTTAGAGTGTGCATGGGACTGTCATGAGGTTGGCAAACCTGCTGCGAGTATTGGGCATGCTGTAACAATGGACAGGAACTTAATATGAGGTTCTGGTTCTTGCTTTAAGGTCCATGGTGAGTGTAATACAGATCCCTTCGGATCCTGGACAAGTCTTTCCACAGATGTCTTAGTTGCTGCTGCAGCCTGCCTGATGTTGAAGGAGGGATGACAAATCCACTCTGACTTTTGGTGTGTTTTCCATTTCTGAGGAGTCCCATGAAACTGAAAGAAGTGACTTCTGCACACTTTCTGCAGAAGGAAAGGCACTGAAGCAGCATCTGGAACTAATCACCTGTGTTCCACAGCTCACTGGTGGGCAGTGAGCGAGCCGCACTGGCTCCTAAAGACCCTTACGTAAAACATGCACACAGTGACTTTCAGCTGCGGGAAACTTGAAACGGCTTCTTCTGGCCCAGTGAGGAGCAGACTGACTCCCTTTTGGCTCACCTGGGAGGACAGGCTGTCTGCTGCCCATACGGGTACCACCGCAACCTTCAGATGTGGTAGCACACAGGTGGAGCGTGCACATATACACACAGAGAAATCCCATCCAGCCATCGGATGGGGTATTCCACTAATTGGTTAAGTCTGCTCTGGTGTCTGGCCACCATTTGGCAGATACTGACAGTTTCCACTTAGAGCCAGCCAACCTCACTGGAAAGCCAGCTGTGCCAGCAGAGTGGCCGATTTCATGAAGATGTCATTGAACAACAGTTTGAACTCATTCAAGAAATGGTGGGTCTGACTTGAAATGTGCTGAAATTCCCTGAGGGTCTTTGCTGGAGATGGGGATATGGACATCCATTTATCTAAGTGTTACACCTCAGTGCTCTCGAGTTACAAGAATATCAGCTTCATTCTGGCGCTGGGGACTGCTTCCAAGTTCACCTTAAGCTGAAATGAATTCTCTTTGCTGTTCACATATATGTCACTTTTTCTGTTCTTGTGAGTGTTGCTACATCCCCATAAATATTAGTAGCTTGTCATAGTGGTTGCCACGATGGAAAGCGTTATTTATTTACAAAGAGGAAACAGATGGCACAACATACTTTTATGAATTTCAGCATGTTTGAGAAATGAAATACCCTTTTTAGAAATAATATCACTTTTGCGAAGCTGTTAAGTGCTACTTCACACAATCACAAGGGAGGCTTGTTCTTCAGTACACTGAATGTACACAGAGGCACAGCAGAAGTAAGGGAAAAAAGGGCACAGAATGGAGTAGTTTTATGAAAAGCCATGAACATAGTTTTATTAGCTGCTGCCATTCAACTTACAGAGTTGTGACAGTAGGTGAGTGGGAGATGAAAGCGACTGTAGATGGAAAAAGCCTTAGGATGCTGAGTCCTGATGTTGGGAATAAGGAAGGAGAGAGAGAAAGCAAGTCAGACACACAAAATCTCTTCCCAGAATTTCAGGTGCATATATTGACTGTGTTTCATTATAAATACATTGTCAGGTGCGGAGAGATCACCACTCATTTTCTGGAAGAGCAGATAAGTAATACGAGCATTCATGTTCTTATTTTTAACTGGGATGTAAATACCTGCATAGTCTTCACTTGCAGTGGTGGATCCTTGCCATAAAGTCATAACCTAGGAAAAAATGTGTTGCATGTGAATAGTACTTAGAGAGCAGGGGGGTTAGTTAAAGAAATAATTTTTAAAAATGATAAATATATGTAGACATTTGTAGCTTACAGTATTTTTATGAAAAATAATTATGGTTCCCAAGGTGCTTGTGGTGTAAGAAATGGTGTAGCTTTGTTTTAGAAATAGGAATGATGAGGTTTGAGGCGTTAAGTGCCTTTCCCAAGGAAGTTGATTGTACAGCTGTACGAAGTGCCTTTGCTTGAAATCCTGGTTATAAGTGTAAAAACCTTCTATTTACTGGACTGGGAGCAAGGTATAATCTGTATATCCAGATACCCAATGTTATGTTTTAATAAGCTGACTACACTTTTCCACTAGGGAGTGCCTGATTCACAGAGGGTCTGAGCAATTTGAAATATTTTAATCTTTTTTTTCCCATCCATATTACTTTAGTTTACTCATTTTATAATCTGTTAGAGCTAAATCTCTGTACCTCATTTTGACTAAAAGGTCATCTGATGGTCTGTGTCTGATTATTAAAACATATATTGCCATCACTATCCATTCCCAAATATTTTAAAGCCAACATTTCTAATATAGCAGTCAGTGCTTTCTTGGACCAGGCAGCGTGGAAAAGCTAAGGTGGCTGGTACGGTACATGAGGGTGGAGGCCCTGAATGAAGCTTTTATAAAAACTGTCTCATATGAGCTTTCCTCTCTTTTTTCCAGTTTGGATTAGTTTTTTTGGCATACATTTGCAAGAAACTCATCATGTCATTGCATTCGAACTGCAAGAGCCAGCTTAGTATTTTGCTAATTTCCCTTGGAAATTGCTCTGCAATGATCTATCCAGAGAGTATGCATTTCCCTGTTTGTTTGGTTATAAGCAAGATCATGAGGTATTTATTTTAGTGTTCAGTTTACTTGCTTCTCTCACTTTCTTCCTATGGAAATTTGTTTGAAACATTTCTTTGAATTTAAATAGCTTCAACTGGTGTCATTTTGAGAAATGACTTTCTTTGCCTCTGGTTGGTTGCAATGCCAAAGGCAGATGGTTTTAACACACGCTTAACACCTCTTCATTTTTATTTTCCCCCTCCCTCCCCCATTTTTTTTTTTAAGGAAAATATTCATACAGGCTCAGATAATAATTTGGAAAATTCCCATTCTGAATATAGTAATAATAAGTAGTATGTCCTCCAGGGTTAACCCATTAGACATCAAGATCCATCTTTGGATCTTTCTCTGTGTTTACATTTCTACACATGCATGTGTGTACTCACTAGAGCTGGCTACGTGTTGCTTGCAGGGGTCTTCCTTTCCTGACCATCCAGCTGAGCAGCCTTGGCAAGAGGGAGTTTGCTCCCACGCCCCTGAGAGCCTAGGTGCTGCAGCATCCCCTGTGTCTTGGAGATGCCAGGTGAGGGTTCAGATCCCCCATGGCTGAGGTGAAAACACACTTTGGATCTTCCACATTTCCACCAAATGTAGTCTTCTATAGGTCTTATCTGTTGGACACCACTCTTCAGTGGCCATGGTGCAGCGCCTCACGTTGGACTCGCAGTGCTGCCAATATGTGTGCAATGGCTGAGAGGAAGTGCATGCCAGACAGCTGCTTGTTTGGACTGAGATATTTCCACACATACTATGTGGAGCAATGCAGAGTTCTGAATAGAAACACCAAATGAGTTCAGATGCCTTCAGGTTTGGGTGGAAGTAGTGATGAGCGGGCAATGCTCTAAGTATTTAGATGCCTCCCCGTAATACTGACATGGCTAAAGTAGGCTCCTAGTTACAATGTGTAAATTTGTTTTTGGACTTGCATGGTGATAACTAAGTCAAGAACTGTGAGTTTATGTTTTTACTTACAGTTCTGCATGTAGTGCACTGAGGGTGTAGTTTTTAAGCTGTTTTTTGAGTAATTCCAGCATTTGGATCCACTCACGTGATCCTTTACCTGTTCATCCCAATGTCTCATGCACAACCTAACCTAATTGATTTTTTTTTAAGCTAAATGCCCATGTATAAACAGCTGCATCTATGCAAAGTGGGTAGGAGCTGCTATTTTTATAACTTGGTAATACTTTATACTGACAGTGCTGGTGGGAAAAACTTGTGATAAAGGAACAGAGAAGCAAGATCTCGGCAGAAATCCCTCAAACATTCAACATATCCCCCTGCCCCTCCCACCCCAAATCCATCTCTCTTCCAAAACACAAAGGCTTTCTTATGTGTTTCCTTTGTTTCTTTTTTGTTCTGCAATTTTTCAAGCATTAGAGAGAGACAGTTTCCCAGCAGATTATGAGACCATGTGGAAATCCATTTGTCTTTAGCATACAGTAGTTGCTAAACATATATAACTTTCAAAGCCTCTCAGGGAAATAAGTGACAGAGAAATTCAGCTAACCCAAACAACACATTTCACAGTAAGTGCTGTACTATCAAAAGACCTTTAGACTGAATAGCTAAATGTCCCCTTATTTAAGGATACTGAGGGAGCCAGGACCAGGGGATGCTGGGAAGCTTGTCGTCTTACAGTCAATATAAATATTTGTAGATATACTGAACAGAGACTGAACCCTGCCAAACTTTTGGCTCCTGATTTAACTAGAAGAATTTCTCACTCAGTTTAGTGTTCAACTAAAATAAAGAGCAAGGAGTCATAGGCCTTGTCTGCTGTGCAAAGCTCCACTGAAAACTGATTTTGAATAGATCTAATTAAATGAAAGCACATCACTAGCATGCATGAGCTAACATCAACGCACACAGTGATTGTATTGGTCTAATTTAACTTTAAATCAGTTTAAATGTGTCTACTTCAGGGGTTAGCACTGAGTGGAGCAAATCAATTTTAAAATTTATTTAAGTGGTGTCCTTTTCCAGTGTAAGTAGGTTTTACATAGCTTTTCGTTTCCATTTATTGATCTCAGTGGTATTCTGTAAGCATAGTTAAAGAACCATTTTTTTCACAGAATCCACTTGCAAAACTACTGAATTCAGTCATCTGCACATGATTAACATTTCTGTAGTACACATATGCTATTCTATTATATAGTGAGATCAATATTGGCAGGTAACTTTTGGATAAACTTTTTTATTGTTGGCTTTTACCAAATGTCTTGTTGAAAATTGGTTGACCTGTGACAAGTATGTAGAAACCTTTTTTAATAACTTTTTAAGAAAAAAAATTTTGGATTTAAATGTAAGCAATTTACTGCAATGTTGTGAGTTTTTACAATGAAGTTTCTTTAAAGACAATAGAATGTACGAAAGCTAATATTAATAAGCTGTATTTATAATGTAGTAGCAGCTACAGGGCTTCATAGGAGTGTGGCTGGTTCTGTAGTAGAATGAAAATTATGAAATAAATCTGTTCAGTTTTTCTCGCCAGATGAAATGTATTCCTGCTCTGTCAGGGGGATTGGACTAGATGATCTTTTGAGGTCCCTTCTAATCCCTAACATTCTGTGATTCTGTGATTTAAAAAAACCCCCACAACACCCCTGTCTCAGAAAATGCATGAATAGTAGAAACTAGAAGTGAATAGCTCTAATATTTGGGGATGTTTGTGACACAGGTAAGTAATTTTAATGACCTCCAACCTGTTAATGTTCCCCTAAGCTAACCAGCCCGCCCTCTCAATTGTTCAGAGACCTGACTATGCTCAGACTAAAAATCACCACAAGCGTTAAGCAAACCCTAAAACAACCTCCTGAGAACTATTTATACAAGATGTGGTGGCCAGTCAGGGCAATAAAACAATGGTTTACAAGAACTCCAAATAAAACCTCGAGCTGTCCTGAGCAGGGCAGCCTGTGGCGAGTCAATGGGTAAACACTCTCAGTGCAGAAACAGGAGAACGGGAGAGACAGCTAAAAAAGCTGAGGGCAAGTCTGTGAATAAATCCAAGCAAGAAGCACTGCCTGTGTTCTCATGCACCTTGATCCTTGGAGTATGTTTGATTTAGGATTATGCTTCTCTCCCACTCCCCTTTAAGTCCTTTTAATCATTTGAAACTTGCATAAAATATAAACCCTATTTGAAGAAAAGTTCTTTTTGTACTGCATGTTGTGTAAGGAAACCTCCATGTTATGATTAGATCTGTTATGGTTAGATCCTTAACAATTTATTTCAGTGGGAAAACTTCCACTGGATTTAATAGCAACAGAGGCCAAACTACATTTCCATGAATCATTTCAAGACAGTTTACCATTCAGGGATATTGACTTCTTACCAAATGACTGTCTTATTTAGGTCATAAGGCAGATTGTCTTTGTTCCGTGTTATATCCAGGCTCATGGATGTGCTTTTGAAAGGAACCTGAAACTTGGATATCGTAACTTTGGTGAAATAGCTTTAATACTCTAACACATTATGCTACTATAGTGAATTATATGTTGGTAGAAAATGTTCTTACATGTCCTATAGAAGAAAAATTTACTCTAGATCTATTTTAGTAGTGTAGCTACAGCTCTGTGTCTCTCCTCGAGGTACATCTAATCATGTAAGAAAGATCTACTTGATAAAATCCAAATGCAAATACCTTTCATTACTCCATATAAAAAGGCATTTTCACAATGGTAAATGAAATGTCCTTGCTTGAAATTGCATCATGAAACCGAGGGTTTTGTTGCAAGTGTGGAGCAGCAATGGCAGTCACCAGCTAAGCAAAGCATCCTTCAGCAGGCTCATAGTTGTGCAGGAGAAGGGACCCACCAATGGTGGGGACCCTGCCCACAGGGGCTGATGCCTGGGCATGATGTACATTTGCTGTCTAACTAGCCTGTGGGCAGCAGAGCTACCTGGAGAGCTGTGAGCAGAGCCTGGGCAGCTGGCATGGTCATTGGTGGGCTAGTGTGCATGTAGGTGCCAGGGATGGGTTTTAGGCTCCTGGTCACTGTTTGTACTCTCCTTCTGGCTCTTCTGTGAGTTTTCTTTGCCATCTTTGGATCTTGGCTTCTGCTGGGAAAGCTGACCCTGGTGAAGGTGTGTTAAGCACCCATTTAACAACAGCTTGAACCCCCAGCTGCACATAAGCAGGCGCCCCGGGAGACCGTGGTAGGTTGTAGGTGGCAAATGGGGACTGCCATGATGGGAAAGGCTGGAGACCTGTGACTCCTGATGGTAAGAAGGCAGTTCCTTCTCCACTTTCAGGTCTGCAATTGCAGATTAAGTTTAGTGCTCTGGAAGCAGATGGAGGAGAACACATGATTTAGTGAGAGCAGCCATGGGAAAGACACTCAATGCCTTGTTTGCTTCACTGTCTACCAACAAGGACAAGATTGTGTCCCTGTGTAAGGATTCAAGGAGAACTACCAGCAGTACTAAGGACTGAGTGAGGGATTACTTGTGAAAACTTGAGCTGTAGAAGTGTATGAGACCAGATAGGCTGCATCTAAATACACTGAGAAAGCTGGTCAATGCCTTTTCAAGGCTGCCATCTTTCTTCTTGGAAAGGCTGTGGAGACTGAGGGAGATCCTCAATTATGGCAGAATGGCAAGTATTGTGCCTGTGTTCAAAAAAGACCAAAAGTTCAGCCTAGAAAACTATAGGTCAGTCAGCCTCACTTCAGTCACTGGGAAAATCATGAAGTGAGTCCTCTTGGAACAGGTTTCTGGGCACAGGAAGGTGGCTATCAGGATGACTGACCAAAGGTAAACCATACCTGACTGACCTGACTGCCTTCTGTGCAGAAATGAGTGGGTTTGTGGATGACAGGAGAGCAGTGGATGACATTTACCTTGAATTTAACAAGGCTTTTGACACTGCCTTTCATCATATTCTTGTGTCCAAGGTAAGATGTTACAGTTCAGAGGCTGAACAACCACATGATAAAATAACTGATTGGATGGTTGGCCTTAGAGTGTGGTGGTTAATGGATCACACACTGCCTGCAGGTCTAACAAGTGGAGCACTGCAGGGTCTATCCCTGGACCTGGCCTGTTTAACATTGTCATAAATGACATGGAGGAGACAACAAAGTGCACTTTCAACAGAATTGCAGATGTTGCCAAGTTGGGATGGTCAGGGCTGGACCACTTGCACTGTGAGGCTGCAGGCCTGAGCCTGGAGATGAGGAGACTTGGAAGGCACCTAACAGTGTGCCTCCCTCCTAACTGTTGGAAATCATTGAGAAGATGGAGCCATGGTCTTCACAATGGTGCATGGTAGGAGGACAAGAAACAACAGGCACGTTCAAACAAAATATATTTATACTGGATATGAGAAAATATCCTTTTCACCATGAGGACAGCAGAGTAGTGGCACAGGTTGCCCGGGGTGGCTGCGCAGCCTTCATCCTTGGGAGGTTTTTAAGACCTGACTAGAGAAAGGCCAAGCACTAGGTTTGAGCTCATGGCTGAGTCTACCTTCAGCAGGAGGTTGGACTACAGAACTGCTGAGGTCACTTCTGACTTGAACAATCCTTAATTCTTATGATCCTATATACACAGCTCCACTTTGGCTTGGTGTTTTTCTGAGAAGCAATATATTGGTGAAAGCTTTCTTTAGCCAATTATTTAAAGATACCTTGGCCTTGTAACAGTCTTTCATAAAACAACTCTTTTGCCTGCTTTTCTCCTCTACCTCCAGAGCAAGGAGGTGCTTTACAGCAACAGACAGAAGACTAATCAAAATAAATGTCACTGACAGTGAGTGAATCAGCACCAGTCCTTAGTGCATTCCTACATGTGAGAAAGCTGACCAATGGTAATGCAAGGTCTATAGTTACTCTAGACAATACAGACACTTTATAATCCCAGACAAAACCAAGATCACAGATCTGTATAACGAGCTATCCCTCGCTTTTATACAAATGACTAATTTGACAAAACCTAAGGATGTTTCATGGACTTCTGCAATAATGTGAAACATTTGCTTTCTATGCAACAGAGCAAAACTGTAAAGCTGTGAAGATGGAAAACCTACGTACTGCTAAGAAATACACTAGTAACTGCTGGAATGTAACAGTATTCACATTGCTCTTATTTAAAAATCATTCAGAGTTTGCACGTATTTCATGTAATTCAGGAAGTAGCTATTATCATTAATCATGTTTTCACATTGGGTCCACTCTGCTAGGTATGCTACTTTTAATAGTGATACAGTGCATAATATTTCTAGACAAATTGTAAGGCAAGCAAATACAGATTTTTATCTGGCCTATGGCGATGGAACTATCGAGATGGAAAAGAGGCAGAGGACAAACAGGAATATACTCATTTATGAAAAATAAAATTCCTCTGGTGGAGAGTTTTACCCAACAAACAGCCACAGTGGCACAGTTCTGACAGCAACTCACCCTGAGCACCACCTGTGGTTCCCACTGAGTTCCATCACTTGTACTGCATTAGCTGGTAGTGCTCAGTGGGGTTAAGAATGAAGAAATCCATCTCTTTGGGATTTTTTGATTTTGTTTTCACTAGTTGATACTAAATTCTGTACTTAGGCATTTTGATTTGCAAGGTAAACTACTGCTCATTGTAACTCAGAAGCAAAATGTGGTTCAGAGAGTTTTATTTTTCCATAAGTTGGTGGAATCTGGTCCCTTGAAATGGTGATCTGTAATAAGATGGTGTTCCAAATTTTCAGTGCCTGAAGTTTGTTTCATATAACTAGGGATGGTATGATGTGGTTCAATGCATATAAGACTGTTCTTTTTCAGGATTCATTTAAATCCAACCCAGTTTAGAAGAAAAAGAAACTTCTTTCACAGCTGTGTAGGTACCATGTATGCACTGCATTGTCTTCTCAGTTCAGTTACTCATAGGCAGGTGGTCACATTGCAAACTGTCAAAGTAACTGGTTTGAAAAAATAACCTTGTGTCTCTCAGGAGGGAGGACAATAATTAACAGCATATGGAAAGAGTTGCTTTTACCACAGGGATGAAAGGTACATTGGTAAAACAGGATGTGGGCAAATTTATGCTCCAGTTGTCTCTGTCTGTGGTTTGTGTCAGCCTGTGTCTGAGCAGGAGATTCTGGCTTATGGTATGTCCAGATGATAGTCAGAATAATTAATGTATTTTTTTTGAAAATAGAAAATATAAAAAAAGCTTAAAACTAGAGCAGTTCATTGACTTTTCAGTTGTCAGAATCTGACCTACTGTAATACCATAGAAATTACTGCTGAATTTTGCAGAAAGTATCTTTATTTTTCATTTCACCCTACAGTCAGAAATAACAGGTACACACATTTTTCAGTTTTGTATGTTCATGTTTCCTGAAACTTTGCCTAGAACCTGCAAAGTGTTAGAAAATACTAGAAAATCAGTAGATGATTTGTAAGCTGTCTTTGAAGGGGCTATCCTTCTAGATGCTACCGCCACAGAAAAAAATTGCAGTGATAAGCGTAAGCCTGAATTTCTCCGAAGTGCTTAACTTTAAACTATTTGATATCAGCCAGAATTCCAGAGGATTTCAGCTTAGATGAAAATTTTTTTTTTTAATGTGAAAAGTCATGCAAATTGATAAATGAGTCTTACAATATCCTGTCTAGGATGACCATGTCATGCATATGGTTGAATTTATCATGTATCTCACACAAAGAAAGGCAATGCTTGATAAGCAGTTTTATTGGGTAATTACTTTTTTTTTTTTTAAACATTTGCAAATAAAGCAGATTGATTTCCATCTTGAAGTAATTTACTAACACATTATAAACTCGTCAAACACTAACATGGTACAGTGTCCCTCATTTTCTGTTTACTAAAACAAACTTTTGGCTGTCTGCTTTATGTCTTTCAGGTTGAACCTGGAATTGTTCTCTGCCAGGGACATCATGGAGCCTGGCGTCAGAGTCCTTCACCTGAAGGAAAACATTGCCTCCTTGGCTCGGCTTCTTGCAAGTACAAGCCATGGTGCATTCCCAGTGGTTTGCAGGCCCAAGCCAGACCATGCAGAGGTGTTCCAGGGAACTATCAGAAGGTAAAAATGCTATCAAATTGATGTCATGTGATGTTCCTGGCTATTTATCAGTTTTTTTTTTTTTTTTTTTTTGAGCACCTGTTTGTGAAGATTATTTGAGATGGATATGAAACTTGTTCCTACTTTCTTTAGCATGAACAGCAGGTGTCCTTTAAAGAAAGAACCCAGATCCTTTCTAGTACAAGGTTATCTATAGCTCAGGGATTTATTGAAACAGCACCAATGAAATGATCTTATGGGAACTGTAGAAAAAGGGCAAATTGCCCTTCAGAGCCTTAAAGGTTCAGTGAAACAGTAATTTAAAATGATTTGAATCTAGTTACTCATGAAATGTCCCATGCCAATTCAAAGCTGGCCTGCTCTTCCTTCACAATTTTTTCATTTTATTAGTGTATGCTTTTACAGGAAATGAGTTAACATAAATCACATCACAGATGAGATAAGCAACAAAGTCACTGGAATTAACATGCTACGGTAAATAAGAATTAGACTAAAGGAATCCTTGCCATACGAGGGACTCTCAAAAGGCATATAAAATCTCCTGATAAACGAAGTATTTATGGTATTGTATTTCATATGACTACAAGAGTGAATTCATCCTTTCAGGAAGGTATCTTAAGACTGTCCTTTGAATCGGGGGTCATGAGTGGGAGAGGCAGTGACCTAATTTCCACCTTGAGTATCCTACAGGAAAGGAGAAGATGCATATACACTCCTGCTGCACAGAAGTTCTCACAGCAAAGCCCTAAGAATTATGCTTCCAAAACCTGCAATACAAACACACGGCCAGTTTTGTATTATAATATAATCATCTTTCGTAATTTGCATGGTGTCTTTTGTCCGGAATGTCCATAGTATTCTTACATTTTTTCTGGTAGAGAATTTTTTTTATCCACTCCTGGTTTAAAGCCTCAACTGTGTGGCAGTTGGGAGCTATCTGAGCAAACAAGGATAAAAGCATTTTCTTCTGTTGATCTGGATGGGGAAAAATGTTATCCGTGCTTCATCAGTGGAAATTTGGTTAGGACTTGTCTGCTTTATAACAAATTTTCAAGGATGAACCACTGGCAGCTGGATCACACAAACTTACCTCATAGCAATGTGGTCAGCTGCCCTCTTGGAGCATGATGATGGGAAGGGAGTGAATATTTAATAAAAATTGTGACCTTGCTTCATCAACAAGTGAAACAGTTTGTATGAACCTTTTAGGAAGAGAAACATCTGCTTGGAATGTGAATTGTACAGTGGAAATCATTTGATCTGCAGTGGCCTGCAGGAGTAATGACATCAATAAGTGCAGTATCATACACTTGTGTATGACATGTATACTTGTTCCCTCACAGTGATCCCATCATAAACATTATTAATAAGAAATGTGCTAAGGCACTAAAACCGAAATTTCTGAGTGATATTCTACAGTGTGCACCAATCTGAAGATATTATATAGCATAAAGTAGTGTGCTTTTAGTTCTCAGCTGTCCAAGGCAATAAAACTAGAAAGCACACTAGCAACTGAGCTAGCCAAAGTTCCTTTAAATTCAATGTATAGTCTCATCGTTTCTTTATTAATCCACCAAATCACCTTGCAGTGAGTGTCCCAGGCTGCTGAGGAGTATACTGAGTTTATGCAAATACCACTGCTCTTTGTAATGTGGAGCAGAGTGTTGTGAGAGCAAGCAAAGAAGAGTAATGGGAGGCTGGTCATTAGCACATCCCAAAGAGAGGTGCCTTTAGAGAAAAGCCGATGCTACCTGACAGTTCTGGTAGGCTTGTGGTTTGCTTAATCCCCAGAGCTCTTTTATGATACATTCTGTTAGAACCTTACAAGGGATGAATGAAAAAGTTCTTTTTCCCCTGTCACTTTCAGTGTAAATGAGCTGTTGTTAGACTGTTCCGAGTAAAACCAAGATAACATTTTAAATGGCTGACAAAGAAGCAGCAAATAGCTTTCTTGGCTAGCTGGTAACAGTGAAACCCATAGAGAGGTTGTCTGGGAATAAGCATTGCATTCTGAGGTGCTCTGGTGACACTCTTTTCTTGCCCCAGTGTGTGCCGAGCAGTCTGAGTACTTGCATGAGTTCTGTGTGCCTTGTCCCCAGCAGGGACCATGAGTGACTTTGGTGTTCTGCTGTTCTCACCAACACCAGGAAGGGAATGCTCTGCAGCCACCCTCTGAAACAAGCCTCCAAAAATGTGATGTGTCATGGAATTAGTGTATTCATAACCATAAGTTGTTAGGATTCAGGTTTTCCATTTACTCATAAAATTGCAGCTCTTGCAGGACGTAACTGTTAAGACCAAGAGGAGAAATGCTGTGAACTCCTTAAAGGAGAAGGATCCTGTTCAACTTCTTACCCTATGAGTTCCAATACAATCCCATGTGGAGGTGACATGGCCACGGGCAGAAAAATGATGTTTTTTTTCCATCTAATACATCAACAATGTTAAAGTGGAGGAAATGTAGCTTGCCTGGCATGTTTTAAAAAAGGTGGACTGGGGAAGATGCAAGAATAATTGCTGTGATGTTTTTCTTGAGAGTTGCCTTGGTCATTACTACTGGCTCTTGATTATATTTTTATTCCTAGTAAAAAAAATGTTGGTACAGGTTTAAAAAAAAGAGGGGCAACAAGCTAAAGAAGGGAAAGAACCAAACTCTGCTAAGCTTGCATGAAGACAGCAGCAGCAGCTCATATTTTTTTAATACTGTTTCTCATTTATATGTGTTTTTGTGATGTTTCTTCTCGTGAAATAAGCATCGATGAAACATATAAATTTGGACTGAATGTAAAAGTTATTCAGTACCTGCCCACACTTGGAAACTGTAGTGATGAGAGTTGCTCCACAAGGACAAAGTGTTGTTATGTTTTGTAATACATATGAATGATTCTAACCCTTGGAAGAGAGAAGTTCAATGTCAGTTCTTACAAAACCAAGGACTGTGGCCAAACAATGTTGGCTGGAACTTGCATGGGCCTACAAATGCATCTCAGTGCTGGCCTGTGGCAAACACCCAGTTATTCCACTTTTATTTTAAAAAAACTCCGCCCCCCCAAGCCCCCAAAATCTTTCAGATCTGCTTAGAGGGACCAGATTTTTCTCCTACCCTTTCTGGATCTGGATGGTTACCCACTGATGATCAAGATGAGATCACCAAACACGTTTTCACATTGGTGATCTAAATCTGAAGTTATATTCCCCAGCTGAGTAAGCAGTAGAGACTAAAAACAAAAGCAACTACTAAAAAAACCCACCTTGGCTTTAAAATTGTTAAAGAGGAAGCAAACTGTAGCCGAGAAGCAAGTTTCCAAAACAAAGATCTCCTTAGAGTAATACTTTTGACGCTTTGCCACAGGCAGAACTCTGTGCATGCCTGGGAAATCCTCACAGAATCCAGTTTGAGGAACGTGTGGCTGGTGAACTTGATGCACGGCATTGATGGGGATGACGACTTATTGTGTGCAACACAGAGGGTAGAGGGACAGCCTTCACCCCTTAATTTCTCCCACGGTAATGGGTGATACTTGCACATCAAAATAAAACAAGCTATTCTTTTGCAGTGCGGCTGAAAGTCCTGTCTCCCCCCAGCAACTACAGGAAGGGAGCTGGGCTCTTACGAATGTGTCAGAACGCAGAGTCTGCTGAGACCCATAAATGTCATGCCCTAAATAGCATGCCCTCCTGGCGAGGAAGGCAACTGTACCCCAGGTGGAATTCTATCTTCAGAGAGACCTGAGGATAGGACCACTGCCTTCCTTCCCAGGAAACTTCTGCCAGAGACGCTGCGTGAAGCTGTACATGCATATTGAGCAGTTGTTCGGAGGTCCCCTGGCTCTCTTGCCTTGGCTGCTCTAGTCTGTGGCTCCAGATCTTTCTCCAGTGGGAAAAGATAGAGTTATGCTTCTGCCTAATTTCTGTGAAACCAAAACTGAAAAGAAAGCTATTTTTTCACTTCCACATATGTTACAGTGTACTGGTGTAGGGCCATTGTGGGGCAATGAAGTGGTTCTTTGACATGATGAAGAGATTAGACACATCATCACTTGTGTTTTGCTGCTCCATCTTCTTTGCCAGAGGTTACTTTATAATGTAAACCACAGTAAAAACAGAAGACATGGATGATTTGAGGAGGAAAGCTGTAGGTAACAAATTTCTTTCCCCTGGTTGTGAACACAGCTAGGATATAACATAGAAGGTGATGATACCTCATGGTCATCAGTAACATTTTTGCTGTCACGCTGCACATCCTCCCGTGCATGGTCACTTCCCTCCACATGCGTGTGTGACACTCACATACTCTCTGATTTCTTCCACCAAAATGGATAACAATGTGCTCTTTACCTAGGTGGTTTTTTTTTCTGAGATTCTGTCTATTCCTCATTGTATGTAGGTTTCCTGCATATTCATGACTGATGAATACCATGTTCCTCCCGGGGACTGTTCTGGTGTTGGTGGGTTTCCTTGTCTTTGTTTCACTTTTGCCAAGGAAAACGAAAGAGCAGTGTTTCTGTACTGCAGTTAAATCCTCCTGGTATTCACTGAAGAAAAGCAGGTGGATGCTGGTGTCTTGTTAGGCCAGGTTCTGTCCCCTCCATTTCCTTTGAGGAGAAGTGGTGCAGAGAGGCAGAAGCTGGAGTGCTGCCCGGCAATCTTAATTTCTGCCTTCAAGACAGCTATGATACAGTTTTCCTAGAGAAACTCCTGGGCTGACAAATACCACTGAGTAGCTGTTTGGGAATTTTACCATAAGAAATAAGCCATTTTATTCATGCCTGAACCTCTCAGATCTGTACCGTATATAGCTCTCCTGTTGTAAGGCTGAAGGCTGGATTCCCTGTTTTTGCCTTTGCACTCTTACCTACACAGCTGTTAGACATTACTTTGCAATTTTGTTTGTGTCTCTTTTAGCTGAAGGAAATTTTTTTTTTTTGCTTGATTTAATTTGATTGGGAGAAAGTAATTATGCAGAAACCACAGTTTCTCTGACTGTAAGCAGACTGTACAGAATATATCTGTCTAAGCAGAAATGGGTAGAATTTGGTTCTCTGCTCCTTCTGTACAGGATGTGACATTTCTGGCCTTGTGCCTGCATTTTTGTGTGTACTTTTTCAGCTAGGAAACCCCTTTTCTTCCCGCCCATCAAGTTTACTGAAACTTCAGCATTTGTGGTTGATGGAAACAGATATTTTTGGGCCAGAAAGAAATTTCAATAAAAATATTGTAGGAAAAGTTGTCAAAAATCCTTGTAGTTTATCGTGTTCATTTCTCTTGAACAATTTTTTTACGTATTTTGATATGCTGTATGGGAATGTATTGACTATGTAATTGCCTTACTCAAAATAAGTTTGTTTGATACATGTGAAGTGTTCAGAATGCCTAATTCCCATTTTTGGAACAAAGTTGGAAAGCTAAGATCTTTTCAGAAATAGAACTTAGTTCTCTAAATCAGAAAAGAAATATATTCAAAAGCTGTGGTCTTTCTGTAGTTGAAAAGTTACAAAAGCTTGGACTTTCAGAAATGCCTAGATATTACCAGTGACTGAAAGCATGTCTTCCCATCTGAAGACATTTCAAAAGGTCTACTATTCTGGAAAACATATTTTAGCCATATTAAAATAAAGCTTAATTACTTCTGAAGATGTTGTTCTGAAAGGTGAATTAGAGCCTGCTGCTCTGTGTCACACAAACGGCTCTGGGTTGTGTGATCTTTCCTGAAAAATGCGCAGGCGACCTGCGCCAAGCTGCCCGGGCCACAGCATCACCACTGCGATGTTTCTGGCGAGCCCGGCGGGACTCCATCGCTCATGTAGAGCTGGATGTGGAAACTTACTTCAGTGAGGCTGGGAGCGCTGGCAAGAGCACTGAGGGTTACATCTTTCCACTTCAGAAACTCAAGGGAGATATTAAACACCCGCTTGATCAGCAGCAAACTCCCCACTCTAATTCTCGCTCCAAGGGTGTCATGTCTAAGGCAGCTGAGCAGCCAGAGAGCTGCACCTGAGAGGAGGGTTTCTGCTCAGGTTAGTAAGTCTCCAGAGTCAGAAGAACTACCAGTGGAGGGAGCCAAACTACATTTCTATTGGCAATATTTACTTTGCTGCTGTTTTTGCTGCACTGCACTTTCTGCTTCCTTCGAGGTAGGAGAAAGCCAGGTACAGAACAGTGTGTACTCATAAACCTCCTACTTGATGGTTCCGCTTCAATTTCTCTGCTTGTAAACTGGTATGGGAAGGGTGATACTCTGCTTTCCACAATCAGAAGACATGGTAGAGCAGCTGTTCCCAGTAACAATAATGACACTATTGCTGAGACAAACATTTTCACGATGATGCATGGGAACACTAAATCCAAACCACATTGTTTAGCTAATGCATGCTTTCACTCCACTAAAGGGGAATGTCACATAACTGAAAGTAAATGGAAGAGATTGGAGTTTAGAAAATATGACAAAGTTGAAAACTTAAAGCTGTATTACACCGTAATATCTTTTAGCAGAGAAATCATTGATCCAAAGTGGTGTGTGTATGTGTATTTTACGGCAGTTTGTTAGGTATGACTCGCCTCTGGTCAGTCCAGTGAACAGAAACCGTTGTGAGTCAGGAATGCTTTCTGCCAAGCACTTCAGTAAAACCAAGTACAGCATATTGATATGTGCTGTGGGAAAGGAGATCTAGCACTGCAACATATCAGAGATATGCCAGGCAGTAGGTATGGTTTCTGATATTTTTCTTTAATCTGCTCTCCCAGTGAGGACTAATGAAACACTACTTTCAAGGAGTGTGCATGTGCATGTGTGCAGAGTCCCCACACACTTGTTTAATAAGGAAATACCTTTATTTTTTCTTAGCAAGGGGAGAAGCACTTGCCTTCAGTAAGCAATGCGGTGCAACAACTTAGGGAAAGTTAAAGATGAATTGAGACCCAAAACATTTAATTCATAAATTACCTTTATTTTTTCTTAGCAAGGGGAGAAGCACTTGCCTTCAGTAAGCAATGCGGTGCAACAACTTAGGGAAAGTTAAAGATGAATTGAGACCCAAAACATTTAATTCATAAATTAATTACTGAGCTTAGTGATATCTACCTTAACATTGCAACAGCCTTGCTGCTGGCACTCCTGAAATAACTGATATAGATTTGAAAGCTTCTTGGAGAGCCTTTTATTTCTGGCACTATTGTGGAGAGGTTGCTAAGTTTAGATCACAGGAATGCAAAGTTACTCAATCAAACACAGAAGTCTGCAAAGTTCATGCAATAAATGGAGATAAAAATAAGGTTTTGTTTCTTACTAGAGGATCATGGACAACTTTCCCCCTCCCTCCTTCCTGTGGCTTTGCTCTAAGTTCTGGGCAATGGTGATTCTACCAAGTCTGATCAAAGCTAGAAACACAGTTGGCGGTGGTTTGAAGGCTGCATCTAAACTCAGCCAGAAAAGGAGAAAAAAAAAGGGGAAAGGAAACACGTTAGGGAGTTGAAAACTATTTTTAGGTGTGCAGACTGGGGAGCTGACGGCAATATCAAAGTGCTTTTGTGATTACTTGGTTTTCATGTGAGAGGGTAGAGTCTGTCAGCACATTGTTTGTTTTTACTGTCCGAATTCCTGCGTTTGAAAAGCTGATCCAGTTAATTTCAATGATACACTGTACAGTAATCTTGCCTATTAAAATAAATGGAATCCAGCACTTTCGACAAAAGCCCTTGACGTTATGATCCTCCCATGTATTGTCAGGGTCCTGAGGCACTGCAGCTCATGAATAACACAGATGGAGGAAGGTTTATAGAGTCTACGGCAGTGGTTTTATTTTGTATCTGAAGTGTGAAACTTTTTTTCCAAAGAGCAACATTATATGATACTTTTAAAATTAGGAGGCCTGTTTGGCCATACAAATAATTGTGCAGGTGCTGTAGGACTTTGTGACAGAGCCCTTTGGAGGGAAAACCGGAGTGCTGCAGAGGCTGCGTGCTAACTCAAAAAACCAAATTAAAAACGTATGCAGCCTCACTGCAGCATGTGGGTGGCTTTTAGGCAAGTGCAGAGTGTTGTTAAATGTTGAAATCAAATATAGGCATGAGGAAAACTGGTGTGTGAATGGAAAGATTGATCACATGCTTGTCCTGTCGTTTAAACATGTGGTAGGTTCCTCTGAATTTGAAAATCTGCCTCGTAACAAGCCAGCTTGTAGGGAAATACAAATCTAATCCTAAATCTTCATCCTTTTCTAAAATCTAGCCTTTCTGTAGGTTTGAAATACGAATTTCTTTACAGCTGCCCATGAATTTTCATATTGAGGCTGTGGACTCACTGTCTGCTCCCTGATGATGGTGCCCATAAAACCAGACAGCTGGCAACTTAGGTAATGAAAATTAACCTCAAAACACAGCTCTGAGGTGGAAGAAATCCCCGTTTTGTAGATCTGAAAACTGAGGTACAGAGATTAAATATTTATTCAGCATCCTTTGAAAGGCTGTGGAAGGGACAGGACTTGATCTTTACTCTGGAAAACCTCAGTCCAGTACTTGATAATGACCTTTTTATCATCTTGTAGGTAAAATGCCAAAAATTCATGCAAAGCTCCTTCTTGGTTTGAAGAATGAGATATTAAGGAAACCATAATGATTCAGACTGCCTAACCTGAAACAACCCTGTAACCCTGAAATTCTGCTGTGAAAAATGAAGATTTGGTGGATTTTAAAACAGTTCCTGGTATGCAATGATCTAGTACTTATCTACTGTCTAGCTTACCATATGCAGAGTACCCTTTTTTACCAGTTAAAAAAGGCACAATGCTATTTGAAGTCAGGAAAAATGCATGTAGTATACTAGTGGCTATCTTACCAAGATCATAAAGTAACAACTGTTCTTAAATAGAATTTACATTTTACAGTCCATGTAAAAAGTTTCTCTAAATGTGCCCTTTTGGAAGTGTTGCATGTTTTTGCTAGAACTTCTGCTGAGAGCAGAGCAGTGGTCAAATCCTGCAAAATCCTCTAAGCACTCCTTTCATTTTGACTGCTGTGAAAGTTGAAGATGCAAGACACTGAGCCTTAGCTGGAGGAAATTTTCAAAGCCTTGTTGATATTGTAAAATAATTTACATCAGGATGAGGAAGGACTATGAAGAGTTTCAGGGTGCCATATTTGCTTGTTTTAGTGTGCAATTTATTGTTACTTCTTACTGTTCTTTTGATATCATTTTTTCAAACCAACTGACATAAATGAAAATTTAGTAATTGATGTCACTGAGTTTTAAACATGTCAGAGAGATGCCCTGAGACAGTAGATTTTTAATACATGGAAGGGACATTTGTTTTATTCTGGTCAGAATATGTTACTCACTGGTCCTTGCTGAGTTGGTCAAAACATCAGTTATAATCAGCTCAACAATAAAAACAATGCAGGTACTTTGGTGGACTAATGCAGGACAAATAAATCTAAAGCTTTCTGAAGCAAGGTAAAAATGATGCTTCAGGTTCTATAATCCTCTCTTTTCCCCCTGGCCCTCTGTGTAGCTATTTTATCCATTCAGTTTGGGAGAGTCCTGCCCTGAACATTTTTGCCAGGGACATCACCTTTTAATCTTCCTTCTGTTCATTTGCAGCTACTTTGGAGCTACAGTACCTTTTATGTCACTCCCCCAATATTTAGAATTTGTAGTTTCCTCAGATAATTGGCCATCTTGACAAGACGAGTGACACAATCAGCTGTCAGATACTTTCCATTCCTGACTTCCATGCCAAATCTGACATATGGATATTGGGATAATAATGTGTTATCTTAATTAGGTGTATCTTCATGATGCATGCTTTATAACAGATAGAACATACAAAACTACTGCAATGTCTTGCCAGGGTATCTTTGAAATGAGATTCCCTACTTAAGGGTTTTCTTCCTTCTTAAATAAATAAAGAGTAAACGAACAATTGCAGAGTCCAAGTCTGAATCCTAGCACTTCCTGTTAAACCTCACAAAATAGTGCAAGAAACATGTTTGGTCTGCTTTTTAAGGCTTGATGATGTGATAGGAAGGATGTTGTATGGAACATCAAAGAGTGGTGTTGTTATACCTCTGAAGCATGACTTCTGGAAGTCCAAGTGAAATAATGTATGCTCATTTTTCTCCTGAATATGGCAGTTGTTAATAGGCTTGGATTCTTATCAGAAGTGTTCCAACGATTTCCCTCATTGTGTTTGTGTGTGGGGTTTTTTTTGACTAGCTAAATTTCTCTCACACTTCCTAAAGCCCTGTTAAGTGACTCCCTGCTGGGTTTAGTTAAGAGCGGTGCCGAGTAAATTGCAAGCTGCCAAATCCAGCCAACAAACCACTGGTGATGAGCAAATGTTTCTGCTCTTTCAGCTCATGGTCAGTGTTACTGTTTTGTAATCCAAGCCCATGATGTTCAAATGGAAAATAGTGAAGTCTGGACTATAGACAGGTCTGAACAGTGTTTTGGACCTGAGCATACAGAGTCTGGCAAAGGATCAGGGTGGATCATAACTTTTGCACTTGATGTCTATATATTCATGTTGGGATTAAAGTCTTGAGAGTATTCCTGGCCCAGTGATCACCCTTGAAATTGACTTCTTGGATCTATACATCATGATCTCAGAGCAGAATTTAGATCTGTGTATTTATATCTCACGTAGAATGATTACAGACCTGTTTGTGAAAGACCATAAAATGTGAATCTTTAGAGCACCCTGCAGAACAAAGTGTGTAATGCATCAAACGTAATTCATGGGGTATGACTGAATTAATTTCTTCTCCATGTCCTCTGCTGTAGTGAGTATATTAGGGGTATATTGTGTTTTCCTCCTTTTCCTCCTCCAAATGTAGCCTGAGTGGAATAGATCTTGCCGGTTTTAGCATGCCTATCCAGTTCTTTTTAGTGTGTTCTCATGATTGTCCTCAAACCCAAGTCCATTAATTGTCTATGTGACATGTCCATATGCTGGCATGCACACGGCAAGAAGCTTAGGGCAAGCCAGGGACTTTCTCACGACGGGAGATGTGAGCTCAGGGCAAAGTACTTCCTCAGTAGAGTTTTCTCAGCAGTGAGTTCTGCTGCAGTGTTGTGCTCTCCTTAGTAATCTGAAAAAGATTTTAGGAAAACCAAAGGCACTCAGATATTAAATTGAGACAAATAAAGTTTCAATAGTTATGAAGGATACTGAATTTCTTGTTCGTCCTGTGAACGGGACATGTTTTAAAGGTGGGAGCAGGTGACAGATTCCAAGTATTCCTGGCTGTGCTAGTGATTTTCTTCCAAACTGTTTTTTTTCCCACAAGTTCTTTTCACTCTCGTGTCTTCACCTGTAAAGGAAAATACCTATATCCCAGCCACAGGTGTACTTACTTATAAATCCCATTGAGAATCTTAGATGAGAGACCAAGTGTCTGCATTAAGAAAATACAGATTTTGAGACTGGATCTACAGCTGACTGTTTCAGGAGAAAGAGGACTGCTCTGCAATGCTAACCAACTCATGGGAGGAAGAGGTGATAGGATAGTTTCCTTCAAAAGTGTGTTCCAGATCGGAACTAAAATGTGGAGGTAGATGCTCCCAAAGTATCTTGTTTTTAAATTGGAGAAAAGCTGGACTACATAAAAGACCTGAAAGGTGAAACTGCAGACAGTTGAATATAATATATTGGAAACTAGTTTAACATTACATCTTCATGTGTGAGAGCTCAATGGTATTTCATAATAAGTTTACTTTTTTATTTTTTTTTTGCACTCTTTACAGTTTTGATCCAACTTCATGAAATGCAGGACAAAGAAGTACAGAATAGTGAAGGGGAGACTGTTTGGAAAGAAAATAATAGAACACCAAATAGCCTGCTGGTTAGGGCAACCAGCAGAAATGGGGAGACCTGGTTGTACAGACCCCCGTTTATTCAGCATGGAACCCCTCCAACACGAGAAATTAAGACATGCCATACATAGCCACTAATGTTCTTGTTATGAAGGAGTGTAGAGAAAGGGCTTGAACCCAGTTCTTCCATATCCTGTCCCTAGGGAGGGCACTAACCACCAGCTTTTGGAGCTGGCAGGCACGTCATCTTAGTGCAAGTCCTGTGCTGTGGAGTGCCAATCCCACCTTGAAGCAGACTAATCTTTCCCAGGAGACATTACATTAAAAGCAGTGAATTCCAACAACAAGTTTTGATTTGAACAAAAAAATATTTTCTAATATAGAAATATATATTTGATATATTCCCACCTTAAGCTTGGTGTTCCAATCATGAAAGCCACTTTGTACCTCATTTGTATTTCTCTGATGCCCTAATGAAGGTTATGTATCTGCTCTTCTCTGGGTCCGTCAAGCACACATCATTTAGCAGTGTGTTGCACATCTCTGTACTACTGTAGTAGCTCCTAGTTGTAATCACATACCAGGGCTAACATGATATGAAGTATGTTGCAAAACAAAAAGCTTTGTGGTAGTGTTTGTTATCTAAGTACAAGTTAAAAAACTGGAAGTGGATAGTGTGGATGGAGTGTGTGTGAGAGAGCAAGGAAACACTAAGATATAAATGATAATTTGAATTATATTGCTTGTCAAGGCTTTTTATGTGTGGTGCAGAAGGGGAAAACTCTAAAGAAAGGTTTGAAATGATATAATAATTGATAAAGACGTTCATTGTCACATGACTAAGCAAGAATATTAAATGCCTTAATGAACTCTAGAGTGCAGTACTGTAACAGAAGGTTTCACTGATGATTTAAAATATGACATGAATTTTTGGCAGACCTTGTGTTTTAATGTGGATGTTAACTTAAGAAGGATGTGGAAAGAAAGAACAATCTATCTACTTGTATTCAGATTATTGTAGTTGCTTATTATTGATATTGTCTTGTTGGGTGCAAACTAGACAGTGCATGAGCTGCTCCTGCCAAGCAGGTTGATCCAGCTCAAGAAGAACATGCAGGATAGCTGACATCCTATAATATAATTAGCCAAACCTAAACCAGAAGACACCTATGTGATGCTTCTCCTGCTGATGGAAATATAGGAAGGTGAAATATGTGGTCAGCCTGCTAATACTCTATCCATCATATATCTGATGGTAAAGCAGTGTGTGCTTGCTTTTTAAAATTTGCCCATCACAATGAACGTAGTCCTCTTCTCTCCCTCTTTTGGACCTTATTTTTTGTTAACCTTAGATTAGAGCTGTGCATGCTACTGGAGAATGAACACATCTTTGAACCAGAGACAAATGATGAGTCTTTCTCCTCTTCTCATCCTCTCTCCTATGAGAAGGTAATCACTTTTCTTTCAGTTCTTTCTTTGCTTAATCAGCTTGCATACTAAGTGATTTAGGATGAGCTCTCCATGAACAAAAAGACAATGTAATGTAAGGGGTTGAGATAAAGAAATGGTCAGGTACAATTTACATTAAAGAATGACCAGAGACCTTCCAGGGACAATGTCATAAACTATAATGCCACTCAGAGACTGAAAGTTGTGCAAGACTGCTGGCAAAGAATTTCCTTGCTCTGATAGACTGTTCCAGTCTTCTCTCTCTCAGCTTCTCCATGGATAGCTGAATTATTATAATATTTAATGCTGTATGGGATAGCACCTCTCTGAATGACGAGTGTTTATAAAAGCTTTCAAACTTGAAAAGCATGTAGCATTCCCTCCTTTCATAGATGACTAAAGGATTTTTAGGAAGAGTAAACATGAAGTGTGGTAGAAGAAAATCATGTGTCAACAAGGCAAGACTAGTAATGGAGGTTTGAGCGATTTATAGAGGCACAACTGTAAAGTCATCATATATTACTGAAGCTTGGTCTGCACATGGAAATCTGGCTCGCAAAACAATGTTGAGAAGGAGCAGGGCAATTATGTATGGGATGTGGTGCCAGGATACAGACAGGTACTCCTATGGAAGAGAGCTGCAGCTCAGCTGATGGCTGATGCCAGTTTTGTTGCATTTTTCTGCAGTACACTGTCATGTAATTACCACTTAGTGTGTGAATTTTCACAGCATGAAAAACCTTATCCCTAAGCCAATATAACTTACATTGTCTTAACAGACATACAGTTACTCTAAAGGAAAAAAAAATATCTTTTTGAAGTAAGGAGTGTTTTATTTTAAATTGCTAATTTAAGCCTTATTGGCAAAAGAACTTTATAAAGTTTGGACAAGCTCTGCCAGCATAGCTCTGCTAGAAAACTTTCTCTCAAGAGTCAAACTGGAAAGCTTTTGAACCTTGGGTTCTAATGCACAGTGCAGAAGGAAAGAGAAATGGATTCTTGCCTATTCCAGATAACAGTGGAGAAGCTGCCCAATCTGTCGCGCCTAACCACGCTGCTGAGTCGCTATGCTACAGATCCCCGGTATCAGCAACTCTTCATCAATCTGGTAAGACTGAAGCCAACTCTAAAAACAAACATTTCGTCCATGAACAATGTGTTTGTTATATTTTCTCATTTGTTTATGATGGCTGTGTCAGCCTCACTGATTTACATAAACACTGCCAATCCTGGGACGTTACATTCTCAACAAAAGTAGCTGAGTACAAACAGCATTCCGAAGTTTTAATTCATATTGTATAAACATAACAGATGTTGATAAAATGAGCCAAAAAGAAAATACAACAAAGGAGACCATTTCAAGGAGGCTTTTGATTAAAATACATTCCAGATTGACAAAATGATACAATGTTAATGGAATAGATCATTTAAATGTCATTATTTGGCTCTTATAGTACTATAAAGCAAATATAAAGCAACACTTTTGAGATTTTAGGCTCCATTACAGTACAGTGCCTATACATCAACTTATAAATAAAGCTATATTTCTCTCCCCTTTCCCCCTCCTCCCTTTTTTTTTTTTTAAATCCCTGCTGTGACATTGCCACATTTATTTCCTAAATACTGTACTAAAATACTGGGTCCAAAAGCAATAATGTGTTTGGTATACTGAATAAGGCTAAAATAAATATGTTATAAACAAAATAAATGTAGTTTCTGCCTTGGTGAATTTCCAGTCTACGGCATTGAAACTGAGGTGGGGGGGCACTGGGAAATCCAAGCCAGAGAGCCTAATTCAGATGGATTTTATTTAAAAAGACATAAAATCTCCTCCTGTTTATTCATGTGTAAAGAAGATGGGACTGAGTTTGAGACCCATCTAGTCTGAATTCCTTGCTTTGAGACTAGGTAGAAGGAGAGAAAAATTATAAAGAACACAATGCTCCTAATATCAATTATCTAGTTTGGTTTAAGAGTTTCCTTTTAATAGATGGGAAACTGAGGTGGAGAGAGGACATACGGCTTTCCAAAGTTCAAGAGGAGGTCGTGCATGGGAGTAGAAGTCAGCTCAGCTGAGACCCAGTCCAGTGCTTGCACCATTGGGCCACACAACCATTTTGTTATGGGAAACCTAGAGCACTCAATTAGGTTTCACATTGATACCTGACTTTTTAGTACCTGATGTGATCCTTGAAGCATGACATTTAGTATCTATTCCAACAATTTGTTATTATCACTCATGAAAGCTGTTTCTGATATCCACAGGAACATCCACTGTGACGTTCTTGGGTGTAATGATTTCCTGTGGCAGAGTTCCACAGCAAAATTATATGTGCTATAGAAAGAGGAAACCTTTCTACCTTTAATTTTTTTCTTCCTTATGTCTTTGAATGGCCCATCAATCCTGTATATGAAAGGGGGATGTCAAGGTTTGGGGCTGGGCTGGCCATTAAATAAATGACAGATGCTCTCTATTAACCCCTCTCCCTTCCCAGACAGGGGAAGGGAAAGAAGAAAAGGGAGAGAGACTTCTGTGTTGGAAAAAACCTAAAAGAGCTTTAATGAATCAGTAACAATAAAAAGCAAATATAATAATAATGAGAAGAAAAATAATTAAATATATACAAATAGATACAAAACCAGTATCGAGCTCCCCACCCCCAATCACACACTCCCCCCAGTGATGCTCACATCACCACTGATGCTGCAGGGAAGCTCTGGGAAGATCCCAGGCTGGGCTCGTGGATGCAGTAGCAGATGGGAACTGGATTCAGGAACACATGCATCAGGACTGAAGGCAGAAGAAACGGACAGAGTCCTCCCAGGACGCCGGTCATGGAAGAAGAGAACTTGATCCCCCATGATCTCTCAGCTTTATGCAGATGTGTATTGGATGGAATACTTCGTTGGTCAGTTTGAGTCACCTGTCCTGTCTGCTCCTCCCTGCAGTTACAATCCTTTTGCACCCTTACACTAAGGGGTGCCCAAGGCAGCACTGAAAGAATTCAGCAGTGACCTTCGTTTCTGTAAGAATAAGTGTAAGCAAGAGCCTTTCTGCACACCGTTGTACTGTGAGCTTAGTACCAACTATAGACATTCAGTGTAATCACTTCTAGGAGCAGACAGTGTCTGAAACATGTTGTTAACTTCAGAACGTGCAGTCTTAGAAGAGATTTAAGTGAAATGTACAACCACTGAAAGGAAAAATTCATTCTGTTTTTGTCAAACCAGGACAAGGGAGGAGACATGTCCCTCTATCCTGTGCATTTATTTATATCATTTTATCATGTCTTCATTTCACTTTTCCTCTGTCTGGGGAAGCATACTCTTGGGAAGCATAATTCACCTTCTTTGACAGAACTGCCCAAGTCATAAGAAGGATATTGTAGAATTATGTGGAAAGCAAAAACTTAGTGAACACATATATAAGCTATAAAGACCAGCTTGGTTAACAATAAAATGGTCTTTAGCTCTGTTTCTGTCAAGAAACAGTTATAGTCCTCATAGTTTTCAGTGACCAGAATTTAGTACTTGCAGTCCTTCTTCTCAGAGCCATATGATTGTTTTCTTCGTCCTCTTCCTTGCAGTCTATGTTTCTGTGTGAATTGACTTTTACAAGCATTTACTGCAAAATATTACAGGATGTCATAAATGGTTGTGTAATGAGATAGCAGCTATAAAAAATCTTAGGACTTAATAAATATTGGGGTCACTGACTACTTCCAAGTGAAAACTCAGACCATATCAATGGAGCTCAACTTTGCTTTTTTAGCCTGTGAGATTTGGGTACATTCCAGTCATAATAGTTTATTTTGAGTGAACCTGATGGTTTACCAAAAAAGAAAGTGTTTTTTTACTATGGAATTTCCGGATGTTTTACGTCTAATTGGGGATGGGGAACAGGGAGAGAAGAACTAATGTTCTTATTGGCTCCTGTCCCTCAAGCCTACTACCTCTCTCTCCCCAGCCTCCTTCCTCTGTCTCTTCTTTCCATCCATCTGGCAGGGGTGCACTCATGTTTTTGTGTTCTGCCAATGTCTTCTCTCTTTGCCTTACAGGAGCCATATGTAAACAAATCTGCAATGTCAGTCCAAGCTCATTTCTCACTGCAACGCACCTACATCATCTTTCGTACCCTGGGGCTGCGCCACCTCACTGTTGTTGACCTGCAGAACCGAGTGGTTGGGGTGATCACCAGGAAGGGCCTGATGCCTTTCCCACTGGAAGAGAGGCTCAGGCTCCAGCTGGTGCCACAGAGCCCTGGTGTGGGTGAGCAGCCCCCAGATTCAAGGCCACGGATGCGTTCTGAGGCTTCGTCACTTCTTTTTGAGCCTGTGTTCTTCTTCAGGAAAAAATAATTGAAGCTTTTCCACTTGATCCCACTGGAGAAGAGATGCTTAAAAGCTGTAGTATCTAGACATGTGGGATTGTAGCCCAGAACTATGTCTCTTCAGCTGTTTGGTGATTGCAAGATTCATTAATTTAAGTGCTTGTGAGACAAAATAAGAATTCATGTGTTTATGGAAGATGTGCATAAAATCAGATGTGAAGGATGGATGTCAAGAATGCTTTTGTCACACTCTGTCTATGCCTCCCAATGAGAAAATGTCATAGCCATTAGCAGCAATTATGTTGGCAAAGCCTTTCAGCAAGGACTAAATCTTCAGCCTCTGAGTATCTGCCTGTTAAAAAGGACAATGTTTCCATATCAGTGTTTTTATGTCAAAATACATATGTTTAACTGAGAGGAAATACTGCCTTGAGAGAAGTGGGCAACTGAAAGGAACAAGGGATTTGCCTTTCTTATTGGCCTATGTGTATTAGAAATTGAAAGGGAGAATTGTATGTAAGAGAAAGATACTGATTGTGGGGCTCCTGCCAAATTCCCATCACACTTCTCAATGAGAGAAACTTGACATGCTTTTCTGTTGCCTACATTTCTTTCAATTTCTGCAACTCCTAGAATAGGCTCTCTTTCTCTCCTTCCACCTGATACGATAATATTTTTAGTTAAGTACATGTGCAGTGAGGTATGGGGCAAATTCTAATAATGGGGAAGCAACATGATAAATTGTGGGAGTAGTTTTTTTGTATATTGCAGCATATTTACAAACTGAGCACAAATTAAATAATTCTTCATGACTTTGGAGTCATACAATGTTTGAAACCTTAGAAAGTGTTGTTGGTTAATAAATTAATGTGAACAATTTTTTGGATTAAGACACTTTTAGTTTTCCTTGTATGACTTTGTAATTAATGTTTAATTTTGTTCTGTTAAATACCAGAGGGATTCCCACAGATTTGGATGTTAAAGTCAAACATGTACAAAGGAATCCACCAGTATTAATGTTGTTGCAATGAATACCAAGGAAAACTAGTAATAATTTACTGGTTATAGAAACTTGCCAAAATTCCTGAAAGTGAATTTCTGGTATTTGAATCATGCAGCTTTGAGTCTCCAATGAATCAAAGATTTGTTGGATTTTCTCCTGTTTTCCCTGATTGATCTTGTCTTTATTATCAATAATCTTGCTTTCGTAGCACCACAGAGAATGCATAACACTTCAAAACTTTGGTGTCTATTCAATGCTAACAACTAGCAGCCTGGAAACTTATGAAGGTACATGAGAAAAGCTTTTTAAATGGTCAGTTAAAATATATCATATGCATGGTGAGAAATGCTTTGCAAATCATCCAAGGGACAAGGAGCTGGATGTTTATTCATATCCTGTTACAGTTACTAATCTTTTGTTCATTAGTGCACTAGTAAGGTTATTGTCACTATTGATCTATGCCTCACCTACCTAAAAAAATGCAAAGTTTTTCTTGAAGGAATTAGGGTTTGCGTGTTAGCAGAACAAGAGATCCAATCTAGAAACGCCTAGTGATTCCCCCTTAAGGGGAGATAACCAAATCTGAATAACCTTGCCATGAATTCGCATTTTTGGTTCACAGCCCATTGATGATTTCCTTTTACTTGATTTATTGAGTACACAAAGTATCACCCTTCTAAGACCTGAGTAATGTAATTTCTTTTTGCTTACGGTATCTGTGGCTAAATGACTAAGTACAAACTGTAGTTGGGGTGTACTTTGCAGAGCATGAAAGCTGCAGACTGCCAGGATATCCGTAACTCGTTACACAACTTTGAACAGGTCACTTAAATGCTTGGCATATCATTTACTCTGCCTGTAAAGTTGGAACAGTGATATGGATCCACCATAGTTACTGTGAATCATAGACTCATAGAATCACTATGGTTGGAAAAGACCTCTAGGATCAAGTCCAACCTTTATCCCAACATCTCCCTAACCACTAGACCATAGCCTCAAGTACTTCATCTACTCGTTTTTCAAACACCTCCAGAGATGGTGACTCCACCACCTCCCTGGGAAGCCTGTTCCAATGCCTAACAACCCTCCTGTGAAGAATCACAGAATAGCCTTGGTTGGAAGAGACCTCTAAGATCATCAAGTCCAACCATTAACCTAACACTGCCAGTTCCCCACTAAACCATGTCCCTTGGCACCTTATCTACATGTTTCTTAAATAACTCCAGGGATGGTGACTCCACCACTGCCATGGGCAGCCTGTTCCAATGCCTAACAACCCTTTCAGTGAAAATTTTTTTCCCAATATCTAACCTAAACCTCCCCTGGTACAACTTGAGGCCATTACCCCTCGTCCTATCACTGGTTACCCGGGAGAAGAGACCAACCTCCACCTCTCTACACCCTCCTTTCAGGTAGATGTAGAAAGCAATGTCTTCCCTCAGCCTCCTCTTCTCCAGACTAAACAACCACAGTTCCCTCAGCCGCTCCTCATCAGACTTGTGCTTGAGGCCCTTCACCAGCTCTGTTGCCCTTCTTTGGACATGCTCCAGCAGCTCAGTGTCCTTCTTGTAGTGAGGGGTCCAAACCTGAACACAGTATTCGAGGTGCGGCCTCACCAGAACTGAGTACAGGGGGACAATCACCTCCCTACTCCTGCTGGTCACACCGTTTCTGATACAGGCCAGGATGCTGTTGGCCTTCTTGACCACCTCGGCACACTGCTGGCTCATATTCAGTTGGCTGTTGACCAGCACCCCCAGGTCCTTTTCTGCTGGGCAGCTTTCCAGCTACAGTAAAAGTATGTGTGTGAAAGATACTATAGGAATATAAACTATTTGTAATAATATTTCGTGCAGGCCAGTTGCAAAAATCAGTGTGAGATTGGTTTTTTTCCTCCCCCATCAGTAATAAGTGTAGTTTCTACGGAAAAGTTCACACAATTTACATGGAACTTTTTGTAACTGTGTTGTGAGCTGGGTGTGGCATGCTCTGTTCTTCCACACATTATTATCCAGTTCCATTGCTAAATGAATTTTTTTGTAATATATATGTGTTTGTGAAGCCACACAAAACAGAATTCCTCCCAGGACTTCATGAAACAAGTGGCTCCCTTACATTCTGGACTCCAGTGACAAATCCATCTCATCACAAATCATGATAATACATATAGGAAAGTGAAAGATTTTCATTGATATGTGATTCTCATGATCCTTATATAGAACAACTTTCTGAAGAATGGCAGGAACAAGTAGTCATATCATTTGACTCTTTGGCACAAGATGCTTTTGTTTTTCTTCTTGTCTGCTTATAGCGAATAGCAAATGTTCTGCTAATTCTTCATATGATTTGAACTAAAGACTAGATAGAGCAAAGATGCTATTTTTATATGAAATAAAATTTGTTCATGAATTTTCGGAGTTTCTGAACAGACATCTCTGTGACAGAGATAAAGGGCTTCACAACAAAATTCAAGCCATTGGCATTATTTTTGGTTTGTGCTACCCATCTATACCTCTTTCATCTCACTCTCCTTCATGACAGTGTTTTCCTAACACTTCTTTCTCTCTCAAACTGAAATATGACTTAAAACATGGGCTGACTGATCTTTAGGTCTAGGTTTGAAGTACAGACATGTAAAATTCCCCCATTCAATTAGAAAAATGCTTTCACGTTAGAAACATTAGACCATCTGTGCATTACATACCCCTACGAATGAGCATAAACTATTGTGAGAAGCTTTTTGTGGTATGCAGCTTTAATGTTTGGTTTTACAGGTATCCTGTAATGTCTATGCGCTTATGCTAATATATGTAACATTGGTAGTGTTTTTCCTGCCATGTGATATCTACTTACATATTTCAGAGTTAATTGCCTAGTGTTTTTGAACTGCCTGGTTTATCACACTGTAGAACCTTTTAACATTTTCTTGTTTTCCAATTGATTCTTGCTTACATTTTTAAATTGAATGTTCTTTAATCACATTTATTTGCTGACCATGAACAGAAAAGCTTAAAGGAGAGAAGACAAATGAAAAAATTCTTAGTATCTACTTTATATAAAACATGATGACTTTAAGGACCAACATCTCTAAAGGTACTAGTAGTAAGATATGGTCTATCTTACCAGAAGGCTGAGACAGCCTTGAGCCAAAAAGCTAAATGGGAATGTAAATGTAACTAGTTGTACTTTGGAAGAGTAGCGCCTGGAAAATCAGTGATGAGGAAGTGTTGCAAAATGTTACTGTTGTCTCTGCTGCCTCTTTTCACATAGCTTCAGCTAACAGAGCTGTCAGTGTACCTCTGGTGATCATGAAATCACTTAATGAAATGAAGTGTAACCAGCTCTCTGCTAAACTAGTGGTTTAATTAAGTGTGACCATCAAGTGATGGGAACCATAGTAGTATACAAGGGAATGCTTGTTCATTCCTGAAAGGCCTATTAAAGTAAGAGGAAATATGTGACCAGCACAGTTGTCTGAATGTCTAACACGGTATGGCGTGGGAATGCCAGCGTCAGAGTTCAAACACTTGAGGAGTTACTGCCGCTTACTTGAGGTACTGAACAAACCAGACTAACTTACACTATGTGATCGTAATCAATGCCTAGCACACTTCTGAGAGGCCAAAAACATGAAATCATTGACTAACTTGCAGTATCTAATTAAACCGGTGAATCTTGCTTGTCTGAGATCACAGATTGTGTGCAAAGACTCAACGTTCTGCCACTGAGGCCACTCCTTGCTCCATGCCAGCAGAGAAACTGTGAGGAATTACCAGTTTCTGCATATTTTATTTTGAAGAGGTTACAGGAAAGAATTTATATTTTTCTGCAGTTTATATTTGCGAAGAGCTCTATAGATGTGAAGTTCCACAGCTTCTGCTGTGATGTTTCTATAATCACCCCTTTTGCAGGTGGTGGGGCTGAGATGTGGATATGAAGTAGCCTACTGAGGACTAGAAAGTGAGTCTGTGGCAAATCTGAAAGGAGAACTTCAGACTCCTGATTTCTTCTCAATATTGATCTCTTGTTTGTAAGGTAGACACAAAAGCTAGCACTAAGGGAAGGCATGGCAAGTTGTGTGACTCACATGGCCTCTCTCATTTTGTCAGCTTTGATACACAGAAGAGAAGTATTTCTACAGGGCTGTCCCTGGTATACAGAGCAAAGCCACCCATGCAACACGGAGAGCTGTGAAGACTGCACCTGTGAGGAGGCACTGCAGTCCTGTATAAGTGCTCTCAATGAGAACGCAGCCTGGAAGCCTCCCTGAGATACACTGGGTACAGCTGGTCAACACAGCAAAGGATGGGGCCATTGCTGGGACCACTGAATTGCACGCGCAGAAATTATGGGTTTCTGTGAAAGCATGGTGTGGATAAGTGCACAAGACTTGATATGTCTGATAGTGTGTATATGTATAGACATGAACACGTATGTGTGTGTGTGTGAGTATAAGCAGGTAAGGAACCTAACTGTTTCATAACTATCATTTGTAATTTAGAAGACAGGCTAAGCACTGGATGAGAATATATATTTCCTTTTAGGAAAAAAAAAAAAAGGGGAAACAAACTATGTTTACCTGGAGCTTCATTACGCTACAATCATACAGACTACCTGTAGGAATCTTTTTAATCCTCAGGGGGTAAGATATTTGATAGAGATTAGTGTCGATGCAAGTTATGGGTTGAGAGCAGGCACAGAGGTAAAACAGACAGAAGGGATTTTAAATAGCTTGGTGAATCAGGTGCCGAAGATAGCAGTGTCTTCCAGGACATACAAATAAGAAGGAATAATATCTGAAATGCCAATGACAGTACAAAACATAAACTTTATTCACAAAAATGCCATGACATTTCTTTAATCCCAGGTGGGTTGGATCTCTGACAGAGATCTTTCTTACATGTTGTCTTTAAGGTGAAGAACATCTAAAACCATCAGCTCTTTGAACCTAGAAATCTGAGTTTCACAGAATCACAGAAATATTTAGGTTGGAAGGGTCCTTTGAAGGCCATCTGGTCCAACCCTCCGCTCAGAGGAGATCTAACTAGATTAGATAGCTCAGGGCCATGCCCAGTCAAGCCCTTAACACCTCCAAAGATGGGGACCCGCATCCCCTATTGCAGTATTTGACCACCTTCATGGTAAAATATTTTTCTTGTATTTAATTAGAATTTCCTATGTGTCCATTGCCTGTCATTGTGCACCTACAAGAAGAGTCTGGCTCTGTCTTCTCTGTACCCTGAGGTCAAGTAGTTTCAGCAGCCAGGTCTCCTCTGAGCTTCCTCTTCTCCAAGCCGAATGGACTCATCTCTCTATGCCCCTCCTCACATGCATGTGCTCCAGGCCCCTGACCAGTTTGGTGGCCCGCTGCTGGACTTATTCCAGTATGTCAATATTTTTCCTACACTGTGGAGCCTTCTCACCATCCCCAAACCAATTTGTGCAGGTGCCATGCTAATCTTCTCTGTATCATTCAAATTTTAGTATATATGCTGCCAAAGAGTACATTATTTCCTTAGAAGATAAGCTAGAACAAGGAATTCTTTAAAAAGAAAAAATTTGGAAAAGAAAGGCTTTTAACCCATTTCTGCCTTCTCCTCCATTACTCAGCTCTGGTATTTTCTCAGCCCACAATTTTTAGTGGCTTCCTGCACTGCAAGGAAGACTTCACAATCCCCTCTCAGCATCCTGGGAGAAGTATTTACACCACCTTGGGCCCTTGGTTGTGTAGGTCTCCTCTGCTTCTTTCAGAGCCCTCTTGTCTCTGCTTTTGCTGCAGGCTCCTCCTCCTTGTGCATTTCTCCACTCTCTCTGACTTGCTCTGTACTCCAGAAACATTTTCCCCGAAAAGTTGCTCAATTGCTCTTGGAAAAGCACAATTTCCTCCTTCCAGAAGATGCCCCCTGACTGAGTGCAGCTGCATTGTTCTCCGCTGTCTCTTGAAAGGAACATAATGCTTACTAGCACAGAGTAACTCCAAACGCAGAAATTAAAATTATATATTTGACATGTTAACAGAAACATCCACAATATTGTTTTCAAAAATTATTCATTAGGATCTGGCCATGATTTTGGAAATTACTCAGGGTGGTTTTATAACGGTCAAAAACCGTAAGGTGCTGTGTGTGAGGCTTTGGGGTTTGGACATGTTTTCCCACAACTCTTCACATTTGTCAGCGAGAACATACAGCTCTTTTGAAAGTAGGACTTGGGTGGGCTGATGGTTGCTGGATGCTGTAATAGGAGGTTGGTGGGACACAGAATGATAAACTTACTTGTCAACAGCCTCTCTGGCTTTCTCAGGACAGGCTGAGCTTTGTACCTCTGCATCTTGTTCCTCATGTAGTCCTCGGTAATTTCTGTGGTATGGGTTAATTGATTTTGTACTTGTTTGCTGTTGTTGTTTTTACGTCTGCCCAACATGGAACCCTTCTCAGCCACAAATGCTCATTTTGTATCTATTATTCCCTGCTTTGTTATGCTGCTTCCCTCAGCCAAAAAGAATTCTCCTTAAATTGTTTGCATGTTGGTGGCAGTGGAGATGGAAGACCAAAGAAAATAAAGAAGAGATCCACAGTAAATGTTGAAAATGGGGTCCTTCCAGTGTGTGGGGTGGGAAATAAGTTTGCAAGCACCACTAGGGAGATCTCCAGTGGGGTGACCTCAGCAATGAGAGCCAGAAGAAGAGTTTCAAGAGCGCCTCAAGAGGAAGCTGACCTATGGCTGCATCTGCATACAGTAAGGCACTTTCCCTGAAAAATGAGCTCCTGACACAGATGGAGGTCAGGTCAAAGGGCTCTATAGGGGCCTTTTGGCCTCTGTACCTCCATTTCCTTCCTGCGAGACCAAATTATTGTGTAGGGTTGATGCTCACTAGGGTTTCCCTTGGCAAGGAGTTGAGATATTGTTAAGATAGGTGCACAGACCAAGATGTTAAACTATGCTTGGGTACTGCAGGCCAGATGCCTTAATGCCATCAGTTCATAGTTCACTTGTGGCCACTTTGTCTTTGATATTGTGAGCATTTCGTGTTTTTCTCTCATGCAGCATCTTTTTATTTTCTATTAGTTGTATATTAGTTGCAATGCAGTTGTATTAATAGCATTTTTTTTCCACAATGTATTTCACTGTGTTATTTTCTCTCCATATTTCTACCTTCTTTTATTTTATTTTCTTTCTATGATAGTTTGTCGGGCATTATTTCTTCATCCTTGCTAATGATTGACTTTTCCTCATTGCTCATCTCATGCTTTGCATAAGAGTTCTTTTGTTTGCAGAAATTCAGGAAATTTTGCTTGCTTTACTTCAGACCCTGGATATTGGCATAGAAAATGAATCACTTTTGATCTCGTCTTGTTTTCCCTTGTTACAAAGTAATTTTCAAGACTTGTGCCAGGCTTTGAGTGCTCCTGTTTTTACATTTAAAACAGAGGGCTCTGAATTTCCATTGCGTGGCACTGCAGGTGTGGTTAGAAAGGTTGCGTTCCCTGCCTGTCCACTTGCTAATTACTACACAGGTCCAGGTCAAGTGGGCTCAGAATACACTTCCTGAAGGCTACCCAAGGCAAACTCAACTTAGATGTCACCTAAGTGAATTGCACCTATTTTATTAGTGTTTTGTACACTTGAGTGGACTTGAGTAGAGCTGTGTGAAAGATCTCTGCAGAAATAAACACAGCAGATTTGGGCTATGTGCAGTTTTCCCTGGTGATTTATATATTTTAAGATTAGAGCTAGCATTTTGCAAAATACTGTTTGAAGTTGTTAATTACGTTTGCCTGAACAGACTAAAACAGACTGAGCTAATTGGTTAAGATTATAGCTAAAAAATTGTGACCTCTCACTGTGAAATGTCTTGATATATGTTCTTGTTTAGATCTGTTCTTCTGGGTTTTTTTTGGAGGAGGTAGATAAAGCATGCACCGTATCACTGAGATAGTGAGGAATACTTTTTTATCATTTGGGAGTAGCACCCCTACCTCAAATCCACTGTTGTTAATGGGAGAGTTTTTTACTAAATACTTCTGCATTCATTCTACTTGCATTTTTGACAGAAAGAGCACTATCAGGTGAGTTTTCAACTTTTTATGCACAAAACCTAATAGGAACCCTTTTCATCACAGCATTCACAGGTATAAAACAACTCTCACAATCCACACAGATACTGGCAAACCTGAGTCATTTAATGAATAATTACACTTGGATCTTAGTGAGAAATATGTTCATATGAACAGTATGAGCAACAAATTTCCAGACAAAAACATGGAGGAGGGAAGAGTATGTATAGACGTGGTCTGTGGGGGCCTGTGACTTCATCGCACTTCACACGATAAGAGGGTTCACTTCAGGAGCTGGTAATGGGACGGGGACTTTCAAAGGCCAGGCTACAGGAAGCGGGGATGGTGAGTCAGGGAATGGCAGCCTTCCCTCCGCGTCATCCTTGAACCACTGCCCTGGTGTGCTCAGCGCGGGAACTGGATGAGTAGAGATGATGTTCCTTCAGAAGAGATTTCAAACTTGGGCCGTGACCATTGGACGCTGTTAAGCGTTAACATGCCGTTTCTTCTGCAGAGCATGGATTTCAGACTCTGCATCTGGTCTCATCTCCGACGGGGCTGCTGTGCCTGGCAGCCACCCCTCTCGGCAGCCTGCACGGACGCACCGTGGCTCCTTTCTGGCCCACCTCTCCACCCCGGTGCCGCCAGCCCTCTCCCAAAGCCGCGGCGTAGTCGTCGACCCAGGAGTTTCTTGCACGGTTGCTAAATATCTGTAATTTCCTGTTACACGCAGATTATTTTCTGTAACATCTGATCTCTGTCGGGGGGTTAGCAGCGTTACCTGGCGACAGCGGGGACGCTCGCGAGGAGGGCAGTGGTGTGCCTGGTCAGGCAGGCAGCCTTAGGCCGCCACGCAGGTCACAGCCTGGGAAAGGGACCTTACCGAGCGCCGCCTTCGGACCTGTGCGGCGTACACTTCGCGGCGGGTCACGACCCGCAAGGAGTCAGACCGCAGCCGGGGCTGCAAGGCCGCCCGCGCCAGGCGGGACACCACCGCGCGACACCGCCCGACGGGGCAGAAAGGCGCCACCCGCTCCCTGCCCGCCCGCCGCGCCGGACGCCTCCCGCCACCGCCGCCCCGTTCCCCGCCGCGGCCTGGAGCTGCCGCCGGGCCGCCCGCGGCGGCGCCGGGCGGGCCCCCCGCCGGCGGGAGCGGTGGCGCCGGCAGCGGCCGCTAGATGCCGCCCTGCCCAACGCCTTAGCAGCGGTGGCGCGGTGTTGCCGGCTCGGCGTGGCCGCGGCTGCCCACTCAGCCTCTGCGTGGCCGCCGGCGGAGCGCCCTCCCCGCCGCTTGTGCCGAGCCCGGGTCTGGCGGTGCCGCCGTGCAGCCCCGGGGAGCGGCGCAGGGCTGCGTTGCCTCGCGGTGTTTTCCGGAGAAGGCAGCTCGTCACGTTCCACACTTCCAGAGCGGATTCGGGCCAGCGGCCGAGCCGTGGGGCAGGCCAGCCCGCGGATGGGGGTCAGCGTCAGACCCATCCCCGGGATGGCCAGGCCGAGGCCGGGACCGGCCACCAGCCTCACGGGTTGGCGGCGCCCGCGGGCGGGCAGGGCAAGGCTGGAGACTGAGACAGGGACTGATGGCCTCGAGCCGTGGTGCAGTGGGGCGCCTGGGTCAGGGGTGAGGTTGGGAGCGTCCCCTGGTGAGGCTGGGCAAGGCCACTAAATGGAAGCACAAGGGCCCTGGCGCTGGCTGGGGTTCATCAGGCTTCTTCAGGGAGCGCGGGGCTGCCAGCACTGGGGTCATCTCACGGGGTAGGTGCCAGTGACTGAAACCCGGTGCACTGTTCATTAGAGGGGTTCTCAATTGTTCCTTCTTTAAGACCACAAGAAGCAGCCCTCAAATGGATTAGACCAAGTTCTTTGGATGTTGAATTTCAGTAGCAGTTGACTGTGTTGCCCTTTTGAACCTTGTGTGTTTCAGTTTTCCCTCATTCAGTATTCTCCTTAAAAGAACTGCATGCATGGTTTTTGGGAACAAAATGATCTGAAGAACACAGCCGCATGCTGTAGCAGCTGGCTGGCTGTGTGCATTCGTTGGGGAAAGAGAGCAGTTAGTCCACACTTCAAGACTGGCTCTCAAGGAGGCTAAGGCCGCTGAGATTTTGGGATTATTCATATTTCAAAGCCAGTTTGCAATATAAAATTGTTTAAGGGCTAAAGGAATACAAGCAATTTTCATGTGTAGTTTTTTTTTTTCAAAGAGAGGTTTATATTACTTAAAAATCGCTTATGATTGCTAATTTAGTGTCTGTGTGAAATGCTGTATTGTCTGGACTCCTGTATTTTCAAAAAGAGCAGATAGTATAAGTGTAAGCACTTCCTGCATGGCTTCTTGTCTGCGACCTGGACTGACCCCATGAATGGCAAGTGGGAGTGAGCAGTATCGGACTTGGATGCTTTCTTCCGTTATCCCTGGTGTGTTAACCTGGCAAAACTGCTTGGCTTCTCTGCTGAGCTTGCCACATAGTTCCATCTATAATGTAAACATCTGTCTGCCAACTGCACTGAAACCACGGTTTCATTTTGTGTAAGCTACCGAACACCTGTCAGATGGGAATAACTTTGGTTATCGCATGTCTTAACCGATGTCCTAGATGCAAGAGGTTCTGAATGCCTTTATCCTTGCTTGGCTTTCCTGTGTTTGGACTGGATCCTTCTCAGCTATATGTTTTCGGTCTCTTACTAGGCTTTTAAATAACACCTCAAGAGTGTGCTGGATGTTATCCTCCTACGGAGTTCAAGTAAATTAGACAGGAGCACTGAGTTCATTGGATTGCTATGGATCCATTTAGTTCTATACATCTCCTATCCATGTGTCCCGTCTCTGAGAGACTTTGTGATATTAGTTTTGACAGGATGCATTGTGCTGTACAAGGTTATGTCTTAAAATCATAAAACTATGAAAAGAGGATTCCCAGGACAGCATTACAAGCAACTGTAATGGCAGATGAGCTGAGTTCTCTGAGAATATTTTTCTGTCAGCATGGGCATATGTGTTGCTTTCAAGGTGACAGTAGGCTATGAGTGAGCATACCTGTGGAGCAAAATGTACCATAGACTTGGAAATGTTTGGTTTGGAAGAAGAATGCTCTTCATATATGTTAGTGTGCATTTAGAAAACAAAAGCTGAGTTGAGCACTCACCAGACTTCCTGAAGTCAAATGGGAATTTCAAACCACTTGATCCTGCAGAGCAGGCTGTCCATATATATGAAGGAGCCTTGTAACATTCATTCAGAAGCCAGAGAAACAGCCTTGTTGAAGAGATGTTGATACAGATGGTTAGGCTTCAAGACTTTTGAAATTTGGGGTTTATTTGTCTGAATACCCTGGAACACATCTTGAAGTTCTCTGACTCATCCAGGCTGTGTGAACTTCTCAGGCTGAAGAGAGGAAGCAATGAGCAGGTTCACTTATGACAGAGCTTCCAGTTTTGCCTTGAACAGAAGGTGTTTAGAAAGACCTTTTTTATGATGTTCTACTGATCCAAGTTGAGTTCAGTGGCTGGGCAAAAACAGGAGAGAAAATGCTGGTTGTGGGATGCCGTTCTTGCCAAACCTTTTCAGCCTCTAAGGAAGGCTTATTTTGGCAGGATGTTAAATGATGCATTTTGGGTTGCTTTTCATTTGGGGAGGCTGATGGGAAAGATGCTCCTCCCCAGGGGTGTTACTATAAATATTTGACTTTTCTACAATCAAAATGCCTCTGAGTAGACATGGAATAAGTGACGAAAAATGAGTTTTTACTAAACCTGTGGAATTCATTTGAACTTTGCCAGGTGTTTGGCTGTAAGACTGTGAGGTCCCATATTTAACAGCTCATATACTTTGCCAATAATATGTGAAGTGTTTCATTATCTTATATGCTGTAGTTGGCACACGTCAGTTTGCAGACAAAGAGGTTTATGGTATTTGTGGATTCCTGTGCTGTTGTAGCCATGAAATGATGTGTGGTGTATGAGAAGACAAATATATAAGAATGAAAGAGTTCATATAGCAAATACACGGTACTTTCAAGTCTATGATAAGTAAAACCATAAATTGTTAAGTAACATCAGTATTTTGATTTTTGTTTCCTCTTATAAATGCCAGGAGTTAAAAAACATGAGTCTTGCCTTCAGCTCACCCAAGATGTTCAAGGAGTACTTGGGACAGATGAAGAGCTAATTTATTTTAAGGCAGCAAAATAACCAGGGCTTTTTAGGATATGCATCCTAAAGGCCAAATTTTTCACAAATAAAGGCTTAGTTAAGGTGGACAAACTTGCTGGACCAACTGCGTACTCGCACCAATCCCAATATCCAGTAAGGCATTTCAATCAGTATTCAAATAATTACTGCAAGATTCTGGTTGAACGAAAAGGTCTTTGTGTGTATTTTTATGGGTTTTTGTTTTTTCCCCCGTGGTGTTTTCTCTGTTTTCTGAGTTTTAATCTTTCCAGAAAAAAAATAAAATGCTTGAAACTTTAACCTACTTCTAAGTACATCTCTGACTGAGCAAGTCTTTAATGTGTTGCTTTGCAGCATAGCAATGTGTGTAAGCATGCACTTCTTTATGTATAAATGTTTCGCTGAGGTAGGGTCTAAGGATGAAAAGCGACTGACTACTTACACCAGCAACTCCCCAGGCATGGGAATCTGGTGTGTTGCAAGAGTGGCGACGTTTGCTGTGGCAGTGCTTGCAGCAGCCTGTGTGGTCTGTCCTCCTGGCCTTAGCAGCCCGTCTGGAGAACTGGCAGGAGCGAGCTGCCTGGGAGACCTCGGTCCCTGGTTGAGCTCTCAAAGACCCACCAAGGAGCTGTGGGCTGCTACCCAGCTGCAGTGAGCAGGGCAGCTCACAGAGATCTGCTGTGCCTCACCAATTGTAATCCAGAAAAATCCAAGCTGGGTATCAAGAAGAGCACAGAGGAGAAACTTAGACTATAGCAGAACAGGGAGCTTCCCACTTTCTTGTCTCCTCCAAGGACTTTGGCAGACTGGCATGTTTGTGGTGGTTCTGCTGGTGCTTAGGACCTCTGTCCAATGCATTTTCTTTAGAGAGCTAGTGAACCTTTGCATGTGAACAAGAAAGCATGTCATTTGTCTGATGCTGAATTTCAAGATGTGTAGTATTTGTCCCCTTGAGGTGGTTTAGGAGTACATAAGAAGATTTTAATGAAATATTTGTTATTATTTCTAGTGCATTTTCTGTGCTGTAAACACTGACTGAACAAAAAGTTCAAAGGCAGTCCCATCCGCTGTGGGACTGGAATCTAGCATTAGCCATCTGACCAAGAAATGATTGGACTAGTCAGTGGGGAAGATGCGGTGATGGGAGGACGTGGTAAGAGTAACGTTGTGTGTATATCTCTAAATTAGTAGATTGTAATACCTGCTTAGATGCCCGTGATCACTAGAACACTGTATTTGAAGTTGAGTTAAATGGTTTCTTATTAGCAGAGAAACAAGCAGTTCCATGAGATGCATGTTTTACTTTGTGTTTAAAAGAAACAAAGCCCAAGAAACTTCTAAAGTGCCCAAATCTTTTGAGGAAAATGATGAACATAAATCTTTCCACTGGATCTGCTTGTTATGCTGACACTTTTGTGGTTAGTCTCACTTCTAGTGACTGCACAGATACCGTTCATTCATATTCCTGACATGGCAGTTGTGACGCCATTTCTCTGGCACTGGTGATATTGTGGTAAGATCTGAGGATTTCTGTATCAACTTTCTGCATTTGCTGCTTCACCTTCCTTTTGAAAAAACTACCTTATTTGGAGCAAGTAGCATATGCAGGTCCAGATTCAGCAACGCTTTTCAGCTGATAGCAATTCGATGCAACATTATGCAATTTTTATTCTCCCAGCTTCCACAGTGGAGTGGAATTTTACTATTTTATGTTGGTTGTCTGCACTCTCTGTACACTGGATGAACAGAAAATTTCCACAGACATCAAAAATGATCAGCAGTTTGACTATAGAAATCTGTGTTTCAAACAGGCAGAGATTTAGAGAAGCCTTAAGGGTGTCCTGACTATTAGTCTATCATCTATTTTTGCGTGCTGGGCAGGAAATAATTCAGTATTGTCTAGTTTTAGTGATAATATATCATGATTAGGACATTTATGTAGGATGAGGATAGCAGAAAATTTCTGAGAGAGCTTGCTGGAACATTTCTGAGTGGTCTAACCCCAAATCTGAATCATGATGCTGTCTGAACAAGGCAAGGAAAACAAACATACCTGTTGGGCCATATGAAATGTCCTCTAAATAGCCTTTGAAAACATCATCATGAAGTAAATTTTGGTTATTATTGATGAGCTGGTGTTTGATTTAGAACTACTACTTAAATGAGGGAAACGTCAGATTCTTAGTTTCTATCAGTAGTCACCTAAAAGAAATTTCATTAAAATACTTGTGAATAATTAATAAAATGAAATCACTGACATTTTATCAAATCTTTGTCTAAGACGTTAAGATAAATCTTGTGAAAATATCCACTTCGCATGAATTGCAATAAAAAACCCAGAATCCCATCTGCCTAAAACATAAACCTGTACAATGTAGAGAAGGAAGTTACAGTTTAGGATACCAGGAATTCGAGATATAATTTCCATATTCTTTAATCTAAGACATCAGTGCATGTAGAAGTAATAAGGCAGATCTGTATTTCAGTGCACATCATTTTAGGTCTAGGAGTGCCGAGTGTGAAAATAAATTTTCCTTATGTTGCATTTTAATCAGGATAAAATGACAGTTTTAGAGTCACACAGTGCAAATAACAAGATAAGCAGTGCTGCTTCAGCACAACTGGCATGTACTGTTTTGAAAGAGGTATGTACTTTGAAGCAAATGACAGCCCCGAAGTTATGGTGATATTGTAAGGCGTTGGTATATGTTGGTTATCTTTTATATCATTCTTATAACCTTGACACACATGGTTTATGCTTGAGAATTTAATTTCCTTAGTTTTATATTTTTGCAGTCCTTAAAATCTGCCATATATCCCAGAATGAATAGAGGCAATTAAAGAATAAAACATTATATCTGGAGGGGGAAAATTATTAGAGCGCTGAACATTTGTATCAACATGTTATTTACAATACTGTCTGTTCTCTCAATATGTGCTCACAGCTCTCCATTGTTGTTGGGAACTCCATGTGCTGAAGTCAAGCAGAATTAAGCTCTCATGAGCAGATAATTAACAGATAAATGTTGTACCTCTGTGCTCTGTAAATTAGATGTTGATCTTAAAGATGGTTTTCAGAAGCACTGGTTATGTTGGGCTTTTTTTTTGCTTAGCTAAATTTCATGTTCTTGGATGTTATTTTTTTATCCGGTCTATAGTTTTTGAAAACAACAATGTGCTTTATGGTGACTGATGATTTTTGTTTAAACTGATTCTACACATTGCCATGAAATACTCTTATATTTCAATACAGCTTGGAAATATGATCCATTTCTTTAGGTGTACCTAATGCTCTGGACTCTTCCCACTGTAATGGTGTTAATTCTTCCCAGTCTCTGTTATGCTGTTCTGACTTGTGCAAAGAGTTTAAAAAGGCCAGGAACCCAAGACCACCGGCATTGCAGGGAAATAACACCTGAAAAACTCCCAATCTTACAGTCCACCCTCCTGCTGATGGAGAACAATAGCAGACTTGATTTGAATTTGTTTGTGGATGGCTATTTCTAAAAAATAACAAATCAAAGAAATAAATCAGTGAAGACTTATATGACATTTTGTCTACTTTGATTTGTTGTTTGCTGTAGCATGACTAATCAAAAAAGTACACTTTCTGTTTTGCTACTGGAAACATGCTTAAGCTTATTTAATTTATTGTGGTACAGTTCTGTCATTTTGCTTATACTTGCAGCACATTCTACCACTTTTTTTTTTTTTCTTTTTTTTCCCTCTCGATTCCACAGATTTTGTCATCATTGGTTCCTACTTAGTTTAAGTTCTTTTTTTTTTTTTTTTTTTTTTTTTTTCATGTTGGGTCAGTCTTGTAGTTCCTATTTAGTCCTTGCTTTGGACAAAAGCCTTAGTGACTTCAACAGGTGGTCTCCTGGAATCAGCTCTTGGTTATGGCGTATTGAGTGCATGCTGTCTGGTAGAGAAATGCAGCTGAAACCACTGTGCTTGTTTGTCTAGTTACAGTCTGAAATTGTAAGCCAAAAGCTTTATCACTAGTTAAGCCCTCCAGACTGCTCTTTGAATTTGCTTTGTTACTGAAGTCTCATTGAGCTACTTGCATGATGGTCAGAGCAGTAAAGGGAGACTGCAAAGTCAGTACCCTCCTTTCAGAGCACCAAGAAGGAGGCATAGGAGGGTATTTGTGACTCTCTTCACAGACAGGTTTAAAAATGTCTACTATTGATTGGCTTGTGTGTTGCTTCAGCAGCTTAAAGGTGCTTTAAAGGTGCTTTCTATAAAGAAGGCATAATGAATAATCAAATGATGGACTGTGCAGTGAAGATACCCTGTTCACATGTACACATAATGCATGTGCTGTAGGATGGGGGAAATGAGATCCTCTGCTTGTTTTTATATCCAGAATCTGCTCTGTTAAGTTTCCAGATTCCTTACTAGTTCCCTTTTATGCAGAAGCATGTCTGTTTCGCAGGTGTTTTGCTAAAATTATGTTTCATTGTAAAGAACAGGTCTTATCCTGTGGGTTTGGTGTTTGTTTTTTTTAGTTTTGTTTTTTTTTTAATGCTACATTCACTTGTGGAATCATATAAGCATCAATAGCCAAACAGTTAACAGTAAAAATAAGATGTCCATGTCTTTGATTTGGATTTAAGTCTTTGAATAATCTTTTGCTGAGCCATGCGAAACGCTTCTATTGTGTGATCATGTGAATCATCGCTAATGAAGCTGACACACCCAAGATGTTGTTTTTGGCTTTGATACCTGGAGGACTTACTGAAGTGGCTGGAGGGTTTGGTTGTGTTCCACATCTCCCAGCATCATGGGACACTGGGACAGTAGTTGCCTCAGGGAAGCAAGAGAAAATCAACTTTGGCATCATCACTGTTCATCTTCACTCCCACTTTGATTCTGCTCTGGTTGCTTTTAGCTTCTCACTGCTTTTCCTCAATGCAACAGCAGGAGAGCATCGTAACTCGATCTGTGCAGGAAAAAAAAAAGACTAAAGATGGCTTCATCTCCATTTTTTAAGTCTGTGTCTGAGCAAAAGTAGGTGATACTTCAGGGTTCTTTACTTCGGCAAAGAGAGCAAATTCAAAGCTAATCAGATTTAACCTAGGAATAAATTGAAAAAATAAGTTAAACAAGGGTAAGTAATTATTGGAAAATTGCTAAGGTATATGGTGGACTATCCATAAAGAAGTCTTTAAAACAAGATATCTTTCTAAAAGATATACTCTGTAAATCAACCAGAAGTTATAGCCTGTGATCAGGAGGCTGGTCCAAATGGAGATGGTGGTTTCTGCTGAGTTTCTAGGTTGTACCACAGAAAGCAGTAAGGAAGGGGCTTGTTGCTTCTTTTAAAGTTACCAATACTTCTTGGCTTTTCTGTCAAATAGGCCTTACTAAAAATGAGTTGTACCGTGACAAGAATGATAAATGTTTAAACTTTATGGGTTTTTACTATATGTCATTCTTAACTGAAAAGGTAGGCTCTCTTCAGGAAAAACAGCCATGTTAATAACTTCTAAATGTTAAAAGTTGTTAAAGTGTGCTAGTTTGCAATGTTGAGAGACTTTGCCAAGGTTGTAGGGTAGGAGGGGAAAGCTTTCTCTCCCTTTTCATTAAACTGTCCAGGTCCTGACCTCAGATTAGGGAGCATGCCTTGCTGTGCAGAAACCAAAGACTTCATCCTGTCCTCTCTTGCAGTGTCAGTTCAGGAAGCAGGATTACTGGATCTCCTGAATGAAGGCAGTGATGTTAGTATGGGATTTAGCCTGTGAAATTGTCTTCCCTTCCAGATGGGAAGGACCTGGCATCATCCTACCTGATGCCACTGTGATGATGGTTGCAGCACTAGACTTGGCTTCTCCGTCTTCTGTGAAATGTCGTCAGAGCTGGCACTCCGGCCCTCATCAGTCAGAAAGAAGTGCCCTAAATTTATTCAGCTCTCTGGAAGCATCCTGTTTGTGTTGGGAATACTTAGAAGCTCAGAAATGACAGCAATTAATGTAAGTATGCCAGTAGGTAGAAGGAACAAAAGCATCTAGGATCTAGCATTTAAGGATCAGTTACTCAACCTGAACATCCATAAATCCATGGGTCCTGATGGAATGCACCCATGGGTGCTGAGGGAGCTGGTGGATGTCATTGCTAGGCCACTCTCCATCATCTTTGTTAAGTCATGGGGAACGGGAGAGGTGCCTGAGGAGGATAGCAAATGTCACTCCGGTCTTCAAAAAGGGCAGGAAGGAAGACTCGGGTAACTATAGACCGGTCAGCCTCACCTCCATCCCTGGAAAGGTGATGGAACAACTTATCCTGGGTGCTGTCTCTAGGCATGTCAAGGATAAGAGGGTCATTAGGGGCAGTCAACCTGGCTTCACCAAGGGGAAGTCATGCTTGACCAACCTGATAGCCTTTTATGAGGACATACCCCGGTGGATAGATGATGGCAAAGCAGTGGATGTGGTCTATCTTGATTTCAGTAAAGCATTTGACACAGTCTCCCACAGCATCCTCGCAGCTAAACTGAGGAAGTGTGGTCTGGATGATCAGACTGGGAACTGGCTGAAGGAAAGAAGCCAGAGAGTTGTGGTCAATGGGACAGAGTCTAGCTGGAGGCCTGTATCTAGTGGAATCCCTCAGGTGTTGGTACTGGGACCAGTACTATTCAATATATTCATCAGTGATTTGGATGAGGGAATAGAGTGCTCTGTCAGCAAGTTTGCTGATGACACAAACCTGGGAGGAGTGGCTGACATACCAGAAGGCTGTGCTGCCATTCAGAGAGACCTGGACAGGCTGGAGAGTTGGGCGGGGAGAAATGTAATGAAATATAACAAGGGCAAGTGTAGAGTCTTGCATCTGGGGAAGAACAGCCCCATGTGCTGGTATAAGTTGGGGACTGACCTGTTGGAGAGCAGTGTAGGGGAAAGGGACCTGGGGGTCCTGGTGGACAGCAGGATGACCATGAGCCAGCAATGTGCCCTTGTGGCCAAGAAGGCCAATGGCATCCTGGGGTGTATTAGAAAGGGAGTGGTTAGTAGGTCAAGAGAGGTTCTCCTTCCCCTCTATTCTGCCTTGGTGAGGCCACATCTGGAGTATTGTGTCCAGTTCTGGGCCCCCCAGTTCAAGAAGGACAGGGAACTACTTGAGACAGTCCAGTGCAGAGCCACAAAGATGATTAAGGGAGTGGAACATCTCCCTTATGAGGAAAGGCTGAGGGAGCTGGGTCTCTTTAGCTTGGAGAAGAGGAGACTGAGGGGGGACCTTATTAATGTCCATAAATATGTAAAGGGTGAGTGTCATGAGGATGGAGCCAGGCTCTTCTCAGTGACATCCAATGATAGGACAAGGGGCAATGGGTACAAGCTGGAACATAGGAGGTTCCGCATAAATGTGAGGAAGAACTTCTTCACAGTGAGGGTACCAGAACACTGGCACAGGCTGCCCAGAGAGGTTGTGGAGTCTCCTTCTCTGGAGACATTCAAAACCTACCTGGACATGTTCCTGTGTGACCTGATCTAGGTGTTCCTGCTCTGGCGGTTTTAAGGTGTTCTTGGTAGGTAGTGTGCATTTTCTCTCTGAAAATTAGTTTCTAAACAGACTAAAAGAGAATAAAAGAAATAAAAAGACATACTTGACTATGTGGAAGCCATTCCAAATAAGGAATGTACAAAAGATAATAAACTTTCACAAGATGCATATCAAACCATAGTAAGGTACACCTAAAAGATTTTGAAGAAAATTGTGAAAGACAAAGTAAATAAATGAATTTTTCTATTTCAAACACATTAGAAGTTGAAACTCTACTGGTATATCTGTAGAATCAGTATATGAAAGAAATGTGATAGCGTTGTACTGATAGTCAGTATGGAGGAGCTTGCAGCTGCTACAACATTTTTTTTTTTGCAGGAGGTGAGACAAGGAAATACATTAAAATTGAGGCAGAATAGTTTTAGGCCAAGTATAATTTTTTATGAAATTCTGAGGACAGCTGTTGCTTACCCAGGAGTTTAAATGACACAAATATGAAATTACCAATTTTTTAACTGGAATATGCGTCCTAGGTGTTACTAGTAGAGGGATAGAAAGTGCCTGTTTGTGTTGCCAGTCTAGAGTGTCTGAGTTTGTGGCAGGCAGACAGTTAGAAGCTAAGTAACGTAGATTAAGTAAGGAGGCACAGGGATACGTATCATGAAAGATTGCCATTGTGGTTTTGTAGCCCTGCTTCACTATTTTACCAATTTTTCTGAAGGAGTCAACGTAGGGCAGTTGGATGTTATGTGCTGCCTCTCCAAGAAACGTGACCTACCACCATCAATGTTCCTGTTACAGATTTACGGTGTTTTTCAGGAAGTGGGAATGTTCCATTCTGAGGAAGATGTGCAAAATAAAAATTTAAGTTTGCAGAGCAAAGGGATTTTTCAACTAGGATTTTACTTGGTTAGTCTGCATACATGGGCCTATTGGTGTATTTATAAGGGGATGAAGGATGAGGTGCTTATTCGAGCAGGAAAGTCCTTTGCAGGGCAGCAGAAAAAGGTCATAACACTTAATGACTGAAACATACAGTGACAGATGAAATTCTATGTTCATAAATGCAAACCAATCCATTTAGGTAGGAAAAACAGCTGCAACTGTTAGGTTATTGTCTACATTTAGCCAGTACCCAGGGCTAAACTGTAGCAGTTATTCTACCACCCAATGATCCCTCCCCAGCTGAGAAGGGGAATCAGGGAAAAAAAGGAAAAGCCCCATGAGTTGAATTATAAACAGGTTTAATGAAATAACAAAACTAATACAATAACCAACATAAAGTATGCAAGGTTCTACTCAGCCTGGTCTTTGAGGTCAACAGCAGGAGCAGAAGGCCAGGAGGAAGGAACCCCAGAGACAGAAGGAACTCTCTCTTCACTGAACTCCCTCCTTTTATAACGAACATGATTAAGTGGTATGGGATACACCTGTGAGTCAGCTGCCTTGATTGGATGTCCCAGCTAATGCAGGGATACTCATGGCCTGCCTGCATGGCTGGCCCATAGGGCTGTGCCTGGGAAACCAGGACGTTTGTTCAGTGCTAGACTCTACATTAGCTGTTACTGTTCAGGGAAGAGACCCTGAAATAGTTGAAGGCAGGTCTATGCAAACTAGCTCACAGCTAGTCAAAAAGATGAATTTTAGGAATGAATAGGAAGGGGACAGACAACTAAATGGAAACCATCGCTGACTTTGCTTAAATACAGGAGAGATTTCTTGTTATTTGTATCAGGCCAAGTAAATGTTCATTTACTTAAGTATTGACTGATTTCACAAGAAGCTAATCCAATTTAAAAAAAGCAGGCTCAAAGGGTGATAAAAGCATCAAAATGTCTAAATGGAACTTTTCCCCTCAAAAATTGAGTTTTTCAAAGCCACTTTGCAAGTTCCTTCTCCAAGCCCTTGCACGTGTGGGATTCACAGACTCTGTAAATTGGCTATATTAAAAAGTGTCGTGGTGGATGTATCATGCAGCCTACAATACTTGTGGAGCCATTTCAATATCTCTTAGCATGTAAAATTGTCCGTGATCATTGAATGGGCAAACATTCTCATTTTTTTTTGACGTGGAATGGTATGGAATGATGTTTAATAACGTTTTATGTTACAGGTTATAAGCTAACTCTAAAAGTCAATTTGTAGCAAATGATGCCTCATGTGCAAATCATTAGTTTAAAGGCAGAGTACTTGAATGTTAATTTTTATTAGGGATCAAAGAGAAAGAAGATGTAAGGTGAAAAGCAGAGGCAATGTTCTCTTGGGAGAAGAGAGGTGTATATAGTCATGCAAACGTCATGCATATTAGTCAGAATTTTAACAGTTACCTGAGCTTTCTTTTCTTATTTCCATGCTTTCTGGGATTTGAAGAGCGAGTGTCATGTCTCCCCCTCCTTCCTGTGCAATAAATAGTTAACAACATGGGCATTTTCAGTGTCCTGGGGCAGTCCTTCGAGTTAACAATTAACATAGGAGAGCCACCCTGTCAGTTCTTGTTTCAGCTTCTCTTGCTGCAGATTCGTGAAAGTTTTCTGTTGCATGGTTGGCAGTTTCACACTCAGAAGGATTTCAGTTAGCCAAAAGGACTAGGTTATTATTATTATTGCCTTAATGTCAGTGTAGATTCTGTAGGCTCTGGCAGAAATGATGAGGACAATTGGCCTTCTCTGTGCTGGAGGTCTGACTGTTACACAAATTTAAACCTTAACAGTATCCATCAGTTAAACTAAATAAAGATGTATAATATTTCTATATATGCATATAGATATAATGAAAATCTGTATTGCTTGTTTGTTACCCCTGGACTACCAAAAGTTTTGGAAATGCATAGTGATCTCTGTTGCCTTAGCAGAAGTTGCAGGAACTCTATTTACTTAGCATTATTTTTTTGGATGGGCATATTGACTGCTGTAAGTGACATGAAACTCAGGCTGAAAGTTTCCAAACTGAGACAAGCTTTGCCAAAACAGAAAGAATTCTGTTATTGTTGAACTCTAGATGCCTAATGTGCAACTCTCAAACAGCAGTGCTGTGTTTTGGGAAATACTGATCAACTGGGACCCAGAAGGAGGCAACAAAAAGGCATTGCTGGCTCCAAATGGCAAATTTGCTCCTCTGGAAGAGCAAAATGAAAGGAGGTAAGGGATGTTTACAGAGAGCGCTTGTTATTCCTCCTTCCTTACACAAATCTAGATATGCAGTGTCCTATTTGAAAGGATTTCTCAGTTGGGTAAGGCATATTTCTTGCAACTGATCACACTAGAGGAAAATAGAGGAAAGGATGGCTAGTAAGACTGAGAGTGATTCTAGAACATACCATCCAACTTTGATTATATTTTGCAATTTACTGTAAAACCCCCTTATGATACTGTCATATTTTTGGGGGGAATTCTTCAAACTTTTGCTCAACTAACATCCATGGAAATTTATATGAGTAATGACTTAGGGATTTTTGATATGGAAATAATTATCCTCCTACTGGATGCTACCTTGTCAGCATGTCTACTACTACCACAGATTTCTGTGTGTGCTCAGCTAGGCCAGGCCTTGGGAAATGAAGCTGAACCAAGCTGCTTTGCTTTTCCTCCATCCTAAGACCTGTATACTTCTAGAAAGTGCAAACTTCATTCCTAGACCTGGGAATGACCCACCAAATCACTCACCCTTTTTCTTCATTTTCCTCTCTTTTATTTTCTGAGTGGCATCTTAGTGTTGTTCATTAGTTCTTTTTGGTGTCTGCTGATGTCACTTCTTGGAATAAAAATCTTTGAAGAAAAATATCTCCCTACTTGCATCAGAATTATATATTTCCAATAAATGCTTATTTGCTTCCTTTGCCCACTTCTGTTTATTTAATTACTAAGGTGTTGTAAAGGGTAGCTCATAACTGGGAGTCTGGAGATTTACAGTGTGACATGATGACATTGTCTACTCTAAGATACGAAGAGTGTAGGCTTTGCTGTCGGCACTGTGCTAATTGGTAGGGCCATGCTTTGCCTGGTGGGACCGTGAGCAAGGCTGGAAAATAGAAGAGGACAGGTGCTGAGCACTGCAGTTCTGGTAATGGCAACAGTTGCAGAGCGTCTGTGCTCACCGTCTTGCCTTTGGGGGCATAAAAACTCACACATAGCTAGTCAAGAAACAGCCATGTATCGATAAAATAAAGCCAGAGTGTAATTAAAGAATAAAACATGACAAACAGTGCATTTTTAGGGAATTACAACATGCCTTGGGTGGAGTTATAAGGCATGAGGCCAAAGGTTGGATGACTTTAATCACCCAAGACACACAGAAAACCCCTCATGCTGACAGTGCTAGGAGAAAGGAAGAGTGGGATGGTGTGGTCAGTCTTTCTGTATGCAGTTTAGAAACCAAGTTTTGATTTTATCCTGTTTGGGTACCGAACTGTCTGTATCTCCTGCATGCCTTTTGCTGTGTATGGCCTCATAGTAAGCCTACTAAGACTGCAGAATGACGCTGGCACGTCCAACCTGCTGGTCACTTGTTCAGTACCCAAGTAGATCTAATGTGTGGAGCAGAAAGTTTTGCCCTGGATTAAGGCAGGGTAAAACTTTCTGTGCCTGGCTGGGATTTCCATTGAGTAGAGCTCAAGAGCAATGAGAGCAGCTGCTAACTCTGGTATGGGGAACAAGGAACCGGGAGAATGAGAGGATCCCTGGATTGCTGAGGGGTCTGTGCTGAGGCTAAGGCTGGGGAACCTTGAGGTGGCATATCTGGGGTAACAGACATCCTGTGACCATGGACTTGGCCAGAGAGGCCCCGAGGATGAGCTGGAAGCCAGAGTTACATTGTCCAGTGAGGTGGGACAAATGATGAGTGAGACCATTTCAGTGCTTTTCAGTGTGGCCACTGTTGTACTTCTGTACAGGGGGCTGTGAGATTTAAAGGAGCTGTAGGTGGGATGGCCAGCTTCTTCCTCTTCATTCTGGTCTTCTCCAAGTGACCTTTCTAAGGATCTGAAGCTTTACCCAAGAGGTAGGTATGAGGTGATGCTTGCAGGTGCAGCATTTCTTTTACCTTGTGTTCTTCCTCTCTGTTATCTTCTGGCATTTGACTGGAGATATAGAAGACTTCTGCAGAGACAGAAGACTTCTGCTGAGAACTGCAGCTGGCAGCAGGATGTCGTCTTGGTGAGATGCAGAAGCTAAACCTGGCATGCTCACTGCAGTGGCTGCTTCCAGGACGGTGCGAGAGTACCAGGCTCTTGGAGAAGAGGTCTTGCGAGGTGGGAGCCTTTGTGTCGTGCTGGTAATAAAGTGTTCAAAGAAGGAACATGCTGATTCACAGAAATTGAGACTGTTTGTGGGAAAGGGCTGGCTTTCACAAATATCTTGACTTGAAAACTATTGTGGCAATAAATTTTTGGAACTGTCAAAATGTTTTGGTAGTTTCTAACTGAATGGCTTTCTCATTCAAAATTACTTTTTGTTTTGAAAATTAAACTTAATAGCATATTTAAGAAGTTGTATTGAAAGATATGTTTTGAAATCATCAAAGCAAAATATTGGCCTTGAACTCCTTTTTTTTTTTTTTTTCTTTGCTCTAGGTCTTTAGCTTTGAAAATTTTAATAATTTAAACCTTTCCTCCCACTTTGAAGTGTGGAAAAAAATATTGATATCTAGCAAACTGTGTACAGGGAAACTGAACTGTTTCTCTCTCAGCTTAACATAATGGACTGTGCCACTTTAACATGGAGTAACCCCGTTTAAAAACAACAAGTTTCTAATAAATTAACTTAAAAAAATAAATAAAACAATTCTATTTCTACATAAGCCACCTTTTACTGCTGCACTTAGTCTCCCACAAGTACAACCAGGTTTTCAGATTTTAGGCTTAAAATGATTACTGATGATTGTAATGCACTCAAAAGAAACCAAATACAGATGGCTAAGTTTGAACAATGTTTTTCTCACACAGTGTTTAACGTTCAAGAAAGTCATAAAACAAAGAAGTCCCAATTCAGTACTGCGCAGCATGTCCTGCTGATGTGTTTATTTCTGTTGCCTGGATTTTAATCACTGGGATGTGCTCACTTCAAATGTGATGCTAAACATTGACCATTATAATACATTTCCCAGGAAAGTGTGTTCTGACTAGCATGCAAAGCACAGGAGAAAAACATAGGGGGATTCTTCTTTTTTTTTTTAAACGTGGCCTTAAGAAAAACAATGGTTGATTCTTTCAAGCCTTGGGTCCTGAGTCCTATTTATACTGTTACCAATTTGGGGAAGGGAAAGGATCTTCCAAGTGAGTGTAAATTACAGTTATACCTATGGCCTCACAGTGCCAGCAGGCCACATGTGAAGTGTGAATTCAGCTTCTCACAACTCACTGTCGTACTTTCTACAGCCACCATGCCAGGAAGCTTCATGTCGTGGCTCACAGCCTTACTGATGTGCTTAGTCAAGCTTGCAGGGCTGGACTCCCAGTCCCCATCTGCTCTGTGAGGACATTAAAGATGCCGCTATGCTTTTTCCTAAGAGCAGTGGTTTGTTGCAGAGTTCTTGACTATAATTATATCCCACAGTAACCGTCGTGCAGCAAGACATGAGTCAGTTGACGACTTCCAGTCCAGCAGTGGTTGCATTTTGGTGGTGATGATACAGATTTCTGGAGCAGCAAGTGAGTTGTTAGTTATATAGTGAAGTGTTGGTGCTGACATCATTAGGTTAGCTGGGTTTGCTGGTTCAGCTTGTGTGCTAAAAGCGCTTCTCATCACAGTGATGTCGGGGTGCCGTGGTGACATGAGATGTACAGAATGGATATGATTGCTTTTTTTATTTGTAACATTGTTGAAACTTTTATAGTACTACATATAGTTTCAATTTATTGCATTAAAGTGACAGTGGGTGGTGAAGGTGAGTGAAAGGTAAAGCAGAATAGCTAGGGGGGAAAGGTGGCAGCTTTCCAGTTTGCCCATATCTAAACTAAGACAAAACTTTTTTATTATTTCATTTTTTTTTATTGCTAGGACTGGCTAGAACCTCAGCATACCTGCTCTGATTCAGTCAAGCATCAAAACTGTTCATTCTCCTCACTTTTAGAGCCTTTCAAGTATTTTTTCATGAGAAACTTTATGACAGGAGTATCTTGCACTGTAAAACATTATTGTCCTGCACTGTGTGCTCGGGACTTTATCATTAAAAGCAGTGGGTTGGCCAATTTTCTGGGGAGCTGGTTGGGTGCCTCCATGTCATTAGTCCACATTATGTGTGTTACTGAAGCCCAGTGCTCACTGCTTAGCGTGGAGGTACAGAGAAAGGAAAAAAGCGCTGTTAGCAGCCATCATCAGCTAGTTGTTCTTGTCTGTGATTTCATGATGTTTAAGGCACAGCTGAGCTTTTTTCTCATTAGTAAGAACCAGTATGCAGAAAACAGACCTCATGAAGTGTTAGTGTACTGTGTCACCCTGTTCCATCTTCATTTCAGCATCACCCACTCCTGCCTTGCCTGGAAAGTTACACACTCTGCAGGATGCCTTGGGAAGACAGATTGTTTTCATTTGCAGAGAGGTTTGCAACAGAGCACTTTTAAAATGACATTGTAAGAAACTGCTACAGCGTAAGACCTGCTCTGACTTTTACTTCTATAAAAAGAGATCAGGGTTAGGATTTCTAGTTGGAAGAAACCCATGATTTTACTAGGACAGGGGGGCTCATTCTTCTCTCTTGGCATGCCATGCTCTCTGCAATCTATTTGAGAGGCAATAAAGGCAGTAATAAAGTGGCAATCAAAAACAATGCTTCAGTAGTCCTGAGCAGTTTGTGGGATTTCATTTGGAACTTATTTACCTAACCCCCTCCTACACAGCTATCTGTCTTAGCCACCTACACAAGTCTCCTCTTTAGAGTACTTGAGGCCATCACAATCGTAACTTTAATTATTTCTCACAGCAGCCCAGAAGGCTTTATTGTTGGGAAGGGGAAGTGCAAAGAGGTAAGGATATATGGGCACTATGGTCATGGAGTACAGAGAGGGTAGTAGTGACTCTGGAGCCAGGAGCAATACATTTACATCAGTGCCACACTATACCTGGTTAACTGACCCTTCTAGGAAGAAACCCCTGTGTCTTAGGGATGTGCTGTGGCTGGGGGGCTGTCCTGCCACCAGGTCTGAGTGAGAACTTCTCTATGTCTCTGCACCACACCATGCTGCACTACACCCAGACAGTGCCCAGGGGGTCAGAGCTGTCAGCATTTTGATGCTCTGAAGTACAAATTAGAAATGCCTGAGTGCCTTAGAATCATAGAATGATAGAATACCTCAAGTTGGAAGGGACCCATAAGGATCATCAAGTCCAGCTCTCTGCTCCTAAGCTGCCTAAAACTAAACCGTATGACTAAGAGCATCATCCAGATGCAACTTGAACCCTGACAGGCTTGGTACCATGACCATTTTCCTGGGAAGCCTGTTCCAGTGAGTGACCACCTTTTCCTAAGGTCCAATCTGAGCTTCCCCTGATACAGCTTCATTCCATATCCTAGTGTCACCAGAGAGAAAAGACCAGCACCTCCCTCTCTGCTACCTGCCTTGGGGAAGCTGTAAACTGCAAAGAGGTTATCCCTCAGCCTTCTCTTCTCCAAGTTGAACAAACCAAGTGACCTCAGCCATTCCTTGTAAGCCTTGCCCTTGAGGCCTTTTACCATCTTGGTTGTCCTCCTCTGGGCACACTATAACAGTTTGATATCTTTCTTGAAGTGCCCAAAATGGCACACAGTACTTGAGGTGGGGCTGCACCAGTGCAGTGTAGAGTGGGACACTCACCTCCTTTGACCTGGATGATGTGATGCTGTGCTTGGTGCACCCCAGGACACAGTTGGCCCTTTTGCCTGCCAGGGCACACTGTTGACTCGTATTCAACTTGCCATCAACTCAAACCCCCAGATCTCCTTCCATGGGGCTGGTCTCCAGCCTCTCATCCCCCAGTTTATATGTCTAACCAGACTTACCTCACAGCAGCTGAACATACCTCCTGAGGTCCCTTCCAACCTTAATTCCTGTACGATCCTGTGATCCTACGTCTCACAAATCCAGAGCTATTGCTGTCCTTCCCTTTACCCTTCAGCTGTGGTTAGTTGGCTACACCAACAGTAAGACAGTAGCTGACACTGACAGCAGAGCTTCTCACTTGGTAGTACAGCTGAGCGAATAGTTCTGAATGAAGTTGATGTATTATCGTTTATTGACAGGCATATAATAAAAGCAAGATGTCTATGAGCTGGTCATAATTTTCTCATATTCATTTTTTTTTTACTTATTTTAGAAAGCTCTCTTTCACAGATCTTTTCTCTATATGTTGATTATGAACCATTCTGTGAACATCACCGGGCTTCTTGATTGCTACTTTGCAATTAGGTACCAGGACTTTCTGACCTAGCTGGGGCAAGTTCACAGCATTGCTGGCTTTCATAAACCAGAGTGGATAGGTTAGATGCTTCCTCTTCAGGATGGCAAGATTGTCATGCTTTCTGCATGTTTTCGTGCCAATAGATATTAACCTGGATGTGGTGAAGAAAGGCTGAAGAGAGGACTGAATGATCTTAAAATGTAAAATTGTACGCACTGAAGAGGCTTGTTTCTCAGTTTCCTCTGTTTTACATTACTGCTCTGGAAGTACTTTTCCTTTCCCCTCTCTGTATTTTTGCACAGATCTTCTGTTGGGCAGGAACATGTTTAAAGGGTAGAGCTGAACAGCTAGTGATAGAAATATTAGATGTTTTTTATATGCATAGGTACTCTTCTGTCTCTGGAGTCTAATAGATTTGAGGTCCTAGACTAATTGTTATATACACAGCTGATGAAAAATTGGGACACAGCTGACCACTATTATGAACGTATGCAGAGCATTTCCTTCAGTTTTCACTCTTCCAGAATAAGGGTGGGATTCTTGCTCAAGCGAAGTCCTGCTGTGCAGCTGAGTCAAGGTAATGGGCTATTGCCTGAATGAAGACTGCAGGATTTATAAGTATAGGTTTTCTACTCTTTATTAACTTTCTTCCTTGCTGCAGGTTTTGAGCATGTCCCAATCTTTAATACATTTCTCTTTGTAACATAGTTTGAGATGGAGGAATATGTTATCATCCCAAATCTGCCTGTACAAAATTGACATGGGGAGAGGTGAAAAACTTTAAAACATTCAGATTTCCAGCAGTACAGATGGGACCTTACTCAGGCGCCTCACTCTCCTAGCTGGTAGCTAGGCATTTTTGAAAATGCCCCTAGAGATGTCTCTCTGAAAATCATTGACATGGCAGAGCAGGGCCTTGAACCCACCCTGGTGTCTGGGATGCTTAGCCAGCGCTGCAAATGCTGGTTTATTCTTCCTGCCCTAACACTGCACTTAGTCCTGTCACTGCTGCCTTTGATTTAGAAGGGCCACTCTGAATAGAAAGACTGTACTCAGGGTGAGTAATGGTGGTGAAATTAGTCTGTCTTTTTAGTAGCTGATTTTTAAGCCCGAAAAATCTGGCATCTTCACAAATGGTGAATCAGTGCATCCAGCTACAGATGTTATCCTTTGCAAACTGAGGAGCCCGTACCCAGTCATACTGCTGCTGAACTACAGAAATGCTATCTGAATGTGATTTCTGTTTCTATAGCATCCAGAAGATACTTGCTTTCTCTTTGGAGAAGGAAAAGATCAGAGGAGGTAAAAAGCAAACTGGAGTAACACAAAGGAAGGGGAAAAAAATGTATTCAAAAGACCTCTGTCTCTCCCTGGCTTCCTGCTCCCACCCCCTGTCCCCCGCCTCCTCTTCCTTCTGTCTCCAAGGGTTAAATATGCAGAGGGAAAAAATTGCTAGACTTTATGTCTGTGCTTGGTGGGAACTATTAAATTACGGCTGGATGTTTTTAATTATGCCACACATAAATGCCTGAACACAACAGTGTTTTAATCCAAATGTGAGCCTCATTTATGTGTGTTCTGTGTTTGCTCTGAAATGCACTGGCTGGCACTTGTTTGTGGTGGCCCCTTTGTGGCATTGTAACAGTGTGGGGTTGTTTTCCCCCCCCTTTATTTTTTTTTTCCCAAGTGCGAGGATGGGAGCTAGTGCTGGCGAGGGGGAAAGGAAATGGGTAATAAAACAGAGAGCTAAGCGGCTCACTGGAGCCAGCGATGCTGGGATCTGGTTAATTGCTCCAAAATGAAAAAGATTCGGGGGTTTTCATGAAATCCCATAGGTGCATTTGCCAAGCCTCAAATATTAGATTGAATTACAGTTTCTAATTCCTCCCCCCCTTTACCCACAGCCATGTGTCTTATTTCTTCCTAAGGCTTGTCCGCTTTTCAGAGCAATGAATATAAGAGGGAAGCTGAGTAAGGACTGCCTGCCTGCTTGTTTTACACCTTCCCCACCTACATCTTTTCCTAATCCTACCTTTTATTAAAAAAAAAAGAAATCCGTCTCTCTGTCCTCCAGTGTATCCCAGTCTGTTTGCAGATCTGAGGTTGAATTGTTGCCCATATATTCTGCCTCGCCAGGGGCTGTGGGGAGGGTGTACTGAGGAAGACTGTCTCTGCCCCTTGTTCTCTACACCCACACACTAGCTAAGCATAATATAATCCTTTTTCTGCATAGCCACTAAGACTTGTTTTTTTAAAGGGGCTTTGACCTGTCCTTCTCATTTTCAGGAATAATTTTACATTGGCAGTTAGTTGTGCCAGCATTTTTACTATCCCACAAAGGGATTTCAGCACCTGATTTGTGGGTGTAAGGGGACTTCACTGGGAAATTACGTCAGTGGGGTGGCTCAGAGGAGTAGCTGTCTCTGAGATCAAATCCTTAAATGGTAGGATTGGCACCCACAAAACTGAAGCTGGAGCTGAGACTCTCCTGTGTATAAATCATATCCACAAATCAAGATGCAAGCCCCTTTCCTGACAGTTATTGTGTTTTGTTAACCAGTGAACAATGTATATTTTCTCTGTCTGGACGTTTTGAGATTACAAAAAGTGCACCTTGGTTTTTCGGCTGGTATCTGATCCAAGTGCTGTTTCTCTTCTTGCAATGACCCGGAAATCTTTCCTTTTTCTTCCACCCTGGAGCTGGGAAGGCCCTCTGAGTCACCTAGGTCTGTCCTATCCATGGAACAGACTTTTCTGCTGGAAATTTTTCTGGCATGTGTTTCTGAGCTTATACCTCTAGTACTCTCGGTATCCTCACCCAGGCACATAATTCTGCTGCACTTCTTCAGAGACTTTTATTTTTGTCTTTTGCTTTTGTTTTGACCTTCTTTTTGTGTTTTGGGTAAAGGTGTTCCTGCATGCCAGCCTCAGTTGGCTGTGTCAGTCCCTCCATCCTCCTGGAAGTTGTTTCCCACATTCCTGTGTTATTTCTCACCTTCCTCATACCATTTATTGGTGGAAGCTCCCCTGGAAATGAGTGTGTGAAATGTTCCTTCAAAATTTGCATGCACATTAGCAATTAAATGTAAGTTCCCATTTTCAGTCTGTTGTGATTATTTTAAATAATTAAAAATTAAAAGCCCTGTATCCCACTCAAAGGCAAGAAGGATTTGAGCCACCGTTTAGCTGGCAGCGTCTACCCAGCTCCTCACACAGCCTCTGCCGTTAGGCGCTAGTCTGGGCTGCCTAGTTTAAGAGAGCGGAGCAACTAAGGGCATGCTCTAGTAAAGCATACTTTGGTACTTCTGCTGTTTCCTTGTACGTGATCTCATGATGCATTGCTGTGGGGAGATCTAACTGTTCTGCCAACTCGTTTTCAAGAACTGTTTTCAAAGAGAATGGTTTTAAATTGCTCACTTGGGGGGTCATTTATTGTCTATTTTTTTAGTGCTGGGTCCTCAGGCATTCGAGGATGAAATCTCTATTGTTCACCCCACCTCCAAAATGATCAGAAATCACGGATTTTTATTTAGCCACCCACTGTCTTTTGACCTGAATACTTCAATTTTTATTTCCCACCCAGTCCCTTCCTAGTGTTAGCCACAGTCTTCCCATCTCGCTCTTACCCTGTAGGGTAAGGAAATGTGGTTTCATCCATGAATGACATTAATGCCATTGTGTGAATCATTAGTGGATCCAGCATCACAAGCCCTAGGGGGTCAAATACTTGCAAACCACTAGAGAGAGATTCTAATATCAAATATGTGGCAGGAATCATCCTAGCTCGAAGAAAACAAAACAACCCTATTTAATACCCAGAGAAGGTCATGGTGCTTAGAGAGTGCAGGAGAGCTTGTGTAATGGCCTCGAGGGGCCCAGTGGCAACCATCCTGCTGCTCCCTCCTGCCCGCAGCCCCTCTCCCCTTCCCTTCTCCTTCTCCTCTTGCCAACCAAATAACCAGTTCCATCCCACTTGTGGCACATAACAGCAGTGTTTGAAGCCCTGACGAGGCTGTTGCCTTGTTCTTCCTCAAAACAAACAAACAACAAGTCAAGATGAAGCATGACTAACTCCAAAAAAAAATATTAATAAGGACAGAAACTGAGCTTTTGTGGTGGGATAGGAGAGGAAGAGCTGAACACCTGCTGCTCTGCTGCAGTGCCATCCCAATTGCCCCAGAGGCTGCTGTTAACTCTGCCTTTGCTGGCCTTTGTGCCAGTGTTTCTGCTTTGCCTTAGCCCTGGGTAGAAGAGAGCACAGGGATGTCTTGCAGCACAAGGAAAGATAGTGTAAGATATAACCTTGTGATTGCTTGCTGGCACCTCTGAGGATTCCAGCACTCAAGTAGGTGTTAAAAAAAAGATTATTTTTTTTCTTTTTTTTTTGGTTTAGTGGCAGGTGCTTATATTTGAAAATTTTGGCCAAACATCTGCTGAGATGTAAACACACAAGGTGTATTTGGCTGTTGGCTCCTGCAATATTACCTGTGTTGCTCCTGCAATGTTACCTGTGTAAGAACAGGAACACAGAAGGCAGATGGGATTGCTCTTTTATGCATATCAGGAAACAGGCTTCCCTTAATGACCTCATCCTGCTACCCTTGAAAAGAAAATTCAAAGGTATTGCAAACTCTTTTTCTGTGTAAACAATTATTCACAAATATCAGGCATTCAATACTTGGTATTCACTGCAAAAATTAGCTGGTTAATAAAGATGGACTCTTGATCCAAGTAATTAACTGGCATAGCTAGATTCTACTCTGGTGCAAGTAGCAAACCTAGAGGTGCATAAAACATCTTAAAATATCTGATGAAGTATTTGTGTAAAATTATATTTTTCTGAAGAACCTTCATTTAATTTCTCTTCTGTTTTGTGCTATGAATTAAAGTGTTGGCATATGGGAACCTCTGGTCCCAGGGGGTGGTGGTGGGAGCAGAACTGAAGGGAGGGTTAATTTTATCAAGTATACGGAGCAAGCTTGAAATAATTTGAAGTCAGCTGGGTTGGTTTTAACTGTATTCAGGTCTGAAACTCTTTACAAAATAAACCTGGTCAGTCGTATTGGAGTTCTTGCACTCCGTCTCCAGCACTAACAGAGGTGACAAAGCAGTAGGGAGTAGAAAAGTTAAAGTCAGTATTCTGAGAAATATCAGGTAACACTCTGAATTTTCAAACTCTTTGATGCCGACATCTGTAAACAGAGATTCTGTGAGTTTACATTTTGAAACTCATTCCTGTAGTGAACTTGTTAGTTCTCTGGTAACTGTGAAAGTTTTGCCAGAAATGATGTCAGACTCAGAATTAAAAGTATGTGTGTAACAGATAAGATAAAAGGTGTCTTATTTCTTCTTTGAACGTTGAGAGTTTTCTGGTTGTAGTTTCTTGAACTTGTTGGAAGTCAATACATGATAACAAAAACTATTTTGGGAAGGGAAAAAATAATCCTTCAGGCACAACAACAACCAAAGAAAAAATAAAGAGAAAGCATCTCCTACCCAGACCCTAAGTACATGGAAGACTGTTTTTCTGTGTGCATGAATAAATGTCTTATTTTATTAAGCAAAAACATACTGAAAAAAAGAAAAATGATAAAAATAGTGTTTAATCCATATCCATGCATATGGCTACTACAGAGTCTTTCTGAATAACGATCTTTTTTTCTGCACATCAGTGTTATAAAACTGGAAAAAGCATCAAAGGAATCTTTTGCTTGCTCTATGAGCCTTGGGAAGTTAAATACTGAGACAAAGTTGTGAAACCTAGATAAAAACAGGGCTAAAAATGGCTTTATAAGGTAATAGATAGGTACAAGCCCTCACTGGTGAAATTTCTGATCAAGATCAGCAATGCTCCATTACTTATCAAGAACGTGGAAATGTTATGATGTTTTAAAAATTTAACTAGATATTCTCCCTAACTGGATACCTCTACAGTATTCAATACTGTATCTTTTGCTATTTCTATATAGTATAAGTAGTGAAAATATAAATAGTAGCCAAGACAGTTTTGAGTGATAACTTGTATTGACAAGGTACAACATAAACAGACCTCAAGGTCTATGAGCATTCCTTATCAAGCAGAAGCTTATGTGATAACTGAATAGTTTCATGGTTTCTAAAAAAAGCTGTTTAAATCAGTGGACTTAAAGCAACTCCTGTCAAAGTCAGAGGGAATTTTACCAGTGGAAACAGAATTAAGCCCAAAAGAGATCATTTTTTCATCACCTTTGCAACTTTTCATCTGGCACCGTTGGAGCCAATGGAAAGGTTTTCATTGACTTTGGTGCATAAAGGGATGTTAGCTGTGTAACCCAAGATATCTTGCAAGTGCCAAAGAATAAATGAATTTTAGAATGAGACCAGCTTTGCTGTAATGGTGATGATATAATACTCAAGGGCAAACAACTAATAACCTCTTCTTAAAACAAGAATCCATCATGAATGCTCTAAGACCAAAGGGAAAATTTGCCTCTGGCCTCTGGGATTCCCTGCTGGGCAATGAAAAGAGGAGCTATATCATGCAGAAAATGATGAGGAAAGAGGAAAAGCCCTCAGGAGTAAAAAGCCTCTTTCCTCCCCCCCCGCCTCCTCTCCTGGCATAGCTATCTTAACTGCTTGTGCACAATTCCATTGAGAAAAAACAGTTCATGTTAGAACAAACTGAGAAAGTGCTAGTTCAGGCGGCCTGTTCTTTCCTTTCATGGATTAATGGCAACTGAAAATGAAAGGATTATTTAAGGCCACTTGGGCACTATTAAGTACTGCCTGTTGTTTGAGTCTAGGATCACATGTAGCTTGAAACCAAAGGCAGCAAACGATATTAGGTTAGTGTAGGTGGACACCTAGGTTATGAAACAGGGAGTTCTTGGGTTTGCTTGTCAGTAGTCTGAGAATTGCCTGTTTTGAAGATGGAAATGAAATAAACGGTGGTTTGTAGTCACCCTTTCTGAAATCCCACAGGGATAGCCATGGTACCCAATCCTCCAGAAAACAGTGTCTTAGTGACCACTCTCAGTGGCCATTTTCTTCTTGGGCTTCTGCTGAAGATAGAAGAAGTCAAAGTTAAATCTAAGTTCACTTTTCATTCTGTGTACTGGTATGGGGCCAAACTGGGAATTGTAAATTCTTTGAAAGTTGTAGCCTGTGTTTGTTAACTCCTTTCTCCATCAAATCCGTTCTGCTGTGTTTTCATGCATGTTCATTAAAGGCTGTAGGTCAAATATAAAGAGTTTTCAAGCCTTTGGAGGGCTGCTGAGAAATGTGTTTTGCAGCCTGGCAGGACCTGAGGGAAGTAAAAACTTAAGTGAGTGTGCCCTGGGGTGCAACCCTGTCTGTGCTGGGACAGGAGCTGCCTTTCAAGTGTCTCACTTTGGCTTTTGCCTCTCTCTGTAGCAGCTAAAGGTTCTAACTGCTGTTAAGAAATACTAGACGTTTTGCTTAAATCAGTAAGTTTTAAATAGAATGAATCACTCAGAGTCAAACATTTAGCATCAGGATGCAGGGGTTACAGCATAATGTGCGATTTGGTGTACTGTTTGCTTGGCATTACTTACTTAGTGTGAGTAGCTGGCTTTTCTGAAGCCTTAGGCCGCAAGCTGTGAACTTTCACCTAGATATGTTTTTGGCTGGGACAGAGTTAATTTCCTTCCTAGTAGCTGGTACAATGCTGTGTTTTGGATTTAGTATGAGAATAATGTTGATAACACACTGATGTTTTAGTTGTTGCTAAGTAGTGCTTATCCTAAGTCTAGGACATCTCAGCTTCCCATGCTCTGCCAGTGAGCAGGTGCACAAGAAGTGCAAACCAGAAGACAACGAGGCTACAACCATCAGCAGAAGCTGCAACTCGACAAGATAAAGACAGTTAACAGCCTGCCTGGAGATGGAGAAAGAATCCAATGAAGTGTTAGAAGACTCCAGACTAGAAATCACCATTGGAGCAAAAGACACGTGAAGAACACGTGAAGGGCGGGTGTGTAATCTGTAAGGGTATAATTGCCCAGGGATTTCTTTGTCTGGGGTCCCTCTCCAGAGGCACTCAGCTCAAGCTGAGTATATATATATCTTTTTTTTTTTTTTATATAAGAGTTGATACCTGACACTCTGCTATGGGAAACCTAGGGCTGAACCAAGGAAAAGAGAATCACTTGAGAGTGAGAATATGTGTGTTAAAGGAGTCAACAGGGGCACCTCTTGGTTCACTGGAGTCGCCTGCTGCGAAGGGACTCCGGTCCCGGCAAGAAAGATTCAAGTGGTGTGTGTGTGTGTCTCCTAGCTAGGTGAATGTATGTGTGCTGGAGTGGCTTCTCCCTTAACACTGCTCTGTATCTCCAGTTCTGGACTGGTACAGGTGTACCAGTGTAACTTCATCTTTGCTGTGAGAAAGCTAAATTGGAGAAATGAGCTTTATATTAGCTTGCCGAAATGAGATACATGCTTATTCTGTTACCACATGGATATGAGTTGCATAGATGGAGGCTTGCTGTCAGACCTCTCGATGTTCTTAGATTTATTATCTAGCAATTTGATTGTGCCCGTGGAGCTTTGCATTTATGGACAATCATGTCTGGAAGAAAGGGCAAGGGTATTAAAGTGCGTATCAAGTGTAAAACAGTGTAGACATCCCTGAACCACTATCAGATGAGCTAGCTTGGGCTCTGAAAGCTTTAGTATAGCTCTACAGCCGAGGCAATTAGTCCTCCTGGAGGTGGGGGAAGGATGCACAGCTAGTTTGCTTTGGTGCCATACAGTACTGATGTGACGCTACTGCTTGTATGGTCTGAGCTGGTGATGGTGTGTGACGCTGTCAGAATGAGGCTGGCAAAAATTCACTTGGAACTAGATGTGGAAATCTCTTTGCATTACATGATGTGTTATATAGACTGACATTTGTTTGGATGAGTTGAGTGAAAGGATTTAATCTAAGTCTGAGAACTTCCAATTTTAACAAACATGGGTTTTGGGAGGCCACTGGTCTGGTACCCCATAGAGAAAGAAGCTTCACTAATACTGTCTGGAAAATGACCGAAGGAAATTAAACACAGAAATAAGCAGCAGAAACCCACTGCATTTTGTTTGTACTTGAGAGAGTGTGTTGGTAAATGGCCTCCATCCCAAATTCTGCTAATTCTACAGTCCGTGCAGTCCAATCACACACACCAGTGATCATGTCAGAGATTTCATTAGGGATGGACATTACACAATGTTGGTGTTATATGAGACTTGTAACTGTCTTCTTGCACAGACTAGGTATTCTTTACTTGTGTAGAAGATAAGGGCCAAATCACAGGTTGTTCCCAGTCTTGCTGGCCACATTGCACTGCGCATTCTCCAGTTCCAATTTGAGGTTCTTGAGAACTTAGAACTGAGCTTGCAAAAGGTACACAGAAGTGATTTAAATAAACAATGGGGAGTGAGAAGAATGTACCTCTGCACTGAATACTTTGTCTGTGTCTTCCTACCCACTGCTTTGTCTCTGGTAAATCCTTACTGCTTCTTTCTTCCTGGTTTGTTACAGTTTTGGATGTCCTGCTGCACTGACATTTCCTATTCTGGATATTTTGAGTCTTACCAAGAACAGAAAAAATAGGTGGAATGAGAATTTCTATGACTTTCATGTAGAGATGTTGGTGGAGGTTTCCTGATGTTTAGATGTTAGTTAATAAAAAAGCCTCCGAACCCCAGGCTAAGGCTTTTCAAATGGGCCCAGGATCACTTTCCCCTTTTATCTGACCTTTATTCTTTCAGGCTAGGAGACATTCTTTCCTATGTGTTAAGGAGTGATTGGTTTCCTTCCCGGTCTGGATCTACAGCAGTCTCCTGAATTATTTTGTCTAAGGTCCATGTAAAGAGAAGCAGGAATTTTTATTCCTCCTCTCTCATGCAGAAGTGTTCTTGTCTTAGTTTTGAGCAGTGGGGAATAGAAATCCCTTCCTGACAGTTGAAAGGACAGACAATATAGAAATATAAATATGTAAAGGAGGGTGGGGGATCACTCTTGTGTCACACCGGTGTAAATCAGCAGTGGGGTCAGAGTAATATATGTTGCATTGCTTAGTGAGAAATCTGCTTGCCCCATGCCCATCTTTTCTGACAGGTGTTCGGCTTGGTTATGTTCCAAATTCTTGTTGGACTGCTCTTCTTGTGCCAGAGTATTCTTCAGGAGGAAACCCAAGCCAAAAATGAAGCAGTGGCGTGCGTTAGCAGGTCCCACCAGCAGCAGGAGGCACAGAATGGAGACAAGTGCTGTGGAGAGCCCTACCCCAAGGTTTGGGCCCAGAGAACACCAGACCCAAAGGCTGTGGTGTCTTTACAAACAGATGCATCAGAAAAGGGATAGTCACATAAGTGGCTATGCTAAACATTACACAGCTAGTGCTAACTGTAATATACCCTGAAAACTCTAATAACAAATTTTGGCTGGATTTATGAGTTATTGGGCATGAGCCAAGTTATTTCTTACTCAATCTTGATGTGTTTGGAGCAACCTCATCTTTATATGTCTGGAACTTTGTTTTTCTGACTTGGTTTCATTGTATCTTCAGTAGTTTTTATCAAACTGCAACTATGACATTCTTTCTCTAACTTAGCTTAGGGTCAGAAAAGGGACTTAATCATACACATTTTGTTTAATGGGCTTTTCTTTTCATTTTTTCTTTTTCAATTAACAAAGATTCTCTAGTCTTTAAAATTTGCAATTACCCTTTTCCTGCCTACTCAGAAAGTGCTTGACTTCCATTTTTCAGAGTAATTATAACTTTTCCATTAATTTGGCAGCTGTGTTAGCCCTTGCCATCTCTGACACAGACATGCACTCACCCACCACCTACTCACATACAATGGCATCTTTAAAGAGGGCCATAATGTGTCTGTAGAGGTAAAGCTGATAGCGCTGCATACATCAGGGGCCACCTAACCTCTGATGTAAGTCACAGTTCTCAGTTTTTTGGTAACTTGGCCCACTCTCCTTGCAGGAAACTTCTGTCTGTGTCAAGTTGACTTTTACACATGGAAGGTTTCAGTGAAGTTAGTTTAACCCTTATCAAGAAGGGGGCAAAGGGTAATAGTAAGTAATTTTGGCCTGTGACGGTATTATTTTCTCTCTGTTTCTTTATCTGTCTCTGTTTTTCTATGTCTGCCTCTCTCCCCATTTCTGTTCCTGAGAGATCTTATATTTTCCTGTCCTGTAAAAGTCTACACAAATCTAACTGACTTACGAGCAAATTATCTTTATACCTGCTCCTTGGATCACTTCAGGTGTCTTCTGCTCAAGTTCCTGAATGTTCTCTGTGCAGATCACACAGCTGGCTATGATTCAACTGTAGTTGACAAAGTTAGCTAAGCATGATCTCCTATATTAAAGGCTCTGGTCTAAAATACTGTTACAACTGTGATATGTCTTTGGATCTATCACAGCTTCATGCATCTGATAGATGTCAAAGTGACCCTATGGAAAAGCAAAGATTAGGAAAGATTACGTATAATTTCTATACATTTAAACCTCACTAAAACATTGTTTCTAGGAGATATGTAAATATTACTGCCACACTTTATGATTTTGTTTGTAATTTTAATTATTAGTAACTTCTTCACTAAAAGCAATGACTATGCCCTATAATATGATTATACATCCACCCCCTCCATATGTTTATTGGGTATTATGCTATCTGTTGGATGAGATAAATTTAATGAGAATTTTTTGAAGTTACACGAGATTTTTATACTTTCAGTTGTGAATTAAAGGCATAATTAGGCTTTAGATGCTCTGAAGAAGAAATGATACTTTTTAGTATCATATTACTCATATATTATAAGTAATTATAATTATAAGTAATTTGATTTAGAGTGAATGCTCATTTCTAGGTTTTGTTTTCTGGAGCATATTTGATGCTAAGCAATGATACATGCTCTCTATAGTAACACCTTATAATTGCAAGTGTTATTTTCTGTGACCATATGCACCCACAGCTGTTTCTGTAGAGAATACATATATATCCAACAAAAGCCAAACCAAACCAAAGGGTGCGATGTAAATATGTATGTATATATCACATGTATATGATAGATACGTGTCGTATTATAGTGTCTAGCTGTATGTATTATACCTGGGCAAGGAGGTGAAAGATCCAGGTAATTCCAGGGCCTGATTCACCATTGCACTGTGCTTGCTTTGCAGTGCTTTGGTCAAGCAAAGTAATTGTAAACCTGGCTTTATTGGGCAGTTAAAGTGGCTTTACAGCTGTCTTGTGTCAGGAAACGGAGCGAAGCAGGCAATGAATCCAGCACAGGACTCCTACTCTTTCATCGTGGTGGAAGCTGCTTCCCACCGAGGTATCTCACCAGGAGTGGAGCAGGGTGATAGCTGGAGCGATTTCTCTTTCCACAGTACAATACAATGAGATCATTTGAGACTTTCAGTGAACCTCAGCATGTCAAAATTTGATTGTAGGAGCAGTGCTGCTTGCTTACAAATCTAACCCTACTCAGCGGGAATGAGTACCACCACCCTGTCTGCCTCCACTCTGCACGGAGCAGTGTGGGCTGTGGTGGGTTTCTGTGCTTCACTGCTGGCTGGCTGCTTTGCCTTGATACCTGCTGAAGTGTCTGCATCACATTTGCACTACAGAACAGGGCTGTGGACTCCCCAGAAGGGAGAGAGAAAAAAGCAGGTAGAAATACCCCTGCTCACATTGGTTTTCAGCATCTATTTCTGAAGAGCAGTGCTTTTTCTTCCGAAGGGTAGCGCTGGAGGGCAAGCGGTGCTTTGGCGCCTGATAATAACCCTTCCTTTGAGCTGCTCAGCTGTTCCTCCATCACTGCTGCCAAATAAAGGCTGAGCTGTGCCACAACTCACCCTGGGGTGTCCAACCTCTCAACTGCAGTGACTTGCTGAAAAAAAAGAAAATTAAAAAAGAAATAAAATAAAATAAAATAGACTTTTTAAAAACATAAAACATAATAAATAAATGCAAAATACAAATACGCACACAAGACAGTCTGCACACAATAGGTGGAAAGCAGGAGTGCAGCAGTGTTTTCCTCTGTCAGTGGGTCAGTGTGTTCTGTAAGCACTTCCATCCTGTTGAGTCCCTGGTTGGTCTCCACCTGCTAGCCGGCTCACTCGAGAGGCAGTGCTGACCTGGCCGCTCCCTCATTTTGCTGGCGCCAGCGGCTTGATGGGCCTTGCACTTTGATTATTTGTGTTAACAGTTAATTTAGCACCATGGACACGTGTGCCAAAGCTGCCTCCACTTCCTGCAGCCTTCCAACAAATGGGACTTTTATGAGATGCCTTTCACAGCTCCCCCGCCTCCTCCAACTCAACTCCTTTGCCTCTCTTCCCCCCACCCCTCCCCTGCTTTCCCTCCCCACCCCGCCGTCTCAATCTCAGCTGTAATCTTTTCTACATCTTGCAGGAAAAGAGCTATTTCTGGCAGCTCTGTCTCTAACACTTGCCCCACTCAAACTGATTTAATGGAGATTTATAGATGCGAGGCTATGCAGCTCTGAGGTGCTTTCCTGAAAAGTTTTTCTGTGCCTGTGTTACGTATGGAATTTATTTATTTAATGTTTGGTGTTGCAGCTACACTGTCAACTGTTAGCGTGACATATTCCACATACTTTTTTTTTTTTTTTTTTTTTTTTTTTTTCACAAGGATTCCAGTGAAATCCTGTTACACAGCACATTTCTGGTCCAATTCATCCCAGCTGCTAACTTTACCAAGCTAAAATCTGACACCCAGGTCCAATTTCATTAAACCCCAGTCGGCATGGTTCTTTGTGATAATACTGACTCTCGTCTAAGGCAATATGTGTTTTGGCTCACAGCTACAAATAAATCCTATCGTAAGTACCTTCTTCCTAGTATGCAGCACACTGCAACGGTCCAAAAAAAAACAGCTTCTGTAAGAAGTCTCAGAGAAGAGAGACTATTATAATTTATCATGATTTTCCAAGTAAGCTCTCTGCTATCGTAAGAAACTGTGTTCTTTAAAAATAAATGAGAACTGTAGTTGTATATAGCACCAAAACTGCTGTTTCTGCTGTTATTCCAGCTTTGATGGATGTGGAGAAACCCAAGCTGCTATGTAGGGGGCTATATATTTACAGCCCAATACACACGACAGGTTTATTTTGTTTTACCCCTTCCCAACTACCCAAGTACTAAAATTAACATTAAATATTCAGAACATAGCCAGATAGACAAAAGGAAATGTATTGTTGAAACTCTCATTTCATTTCCATTATTGGAGGGTTCTTTGTGCGAGTGCTGAGGGGGTTTTATGCTAATGGTGGGATTCCTCCAGCAGCCAATGTCCTCACCAGTTCCACTTAATCCCTACGTGAGACCTGGCTTTCGTGTGGACTCTCATCCTGAGGGTCTGTTTTACTTGATCTCTTTCCTGGTCCCTGCGTGGTGATGCACATGGACTGTCCCCTGTCTGCTCACAGAGTCCCCAACCTGCCAAGCGCTCCAGGTGGCTGCATCTCTGCTGGCTTCAGGTGTAGGAGTGTCCTGATTAGAGATGCTTACAGGAGCTGAGGCATAGAGCTGTTTCTCAGCAGCTACCCTGAGTGAAAACTCGTTTCTTTTGTAAATAAAACCAAATGAGCTAAGTGTAACCTGTGGAGAGGTCGAGCACAAATCCTGTACTCTCCTTGTCTTCAAAACAAACACTGTGTGGGCCATGATCCTGCCTGCTCTGCTGCCTCCTGCTTGTATAACAAGTGGTATTTTGAAGTAATGCCATGGTGTATTTTTAAATATCAAATTTTGCTGTGTTTTTAAATTGCAGTTTCCCTTTGGTCGAGAAGGTTTTATCCCTGTGTTTAACGTTTTGTTATTATGGTCTCTGCTAAGCTCCAGTACAGCACATTTTGGAGGTCACTGATGAATATCCTTTGCTTCAGCTGAGGCAGGTACTTTCCTGTTGGATTTTTTGTGACACCAAGGAAAAAGTTACCAAGTTGGAAGAATACAAATATTACCATACCAGATCAGACCAGTATCTTGCTGTGAGAGTAGCTAATCTTGAATGACAGTTGTTTTTTTACAAATTAAACATCCGTTGAGAATAATTATCCTGTGTGAGGGTAGCAGTGCTGGAAATGAAATGGTTTTTCCATTCTGTGCTATTGTACAGCACATTGCTGTAGACTTTTTGGGAATTTACATTTGTTCAGGTCAGTTATGGGGTTTTACAAAAGACATAGGAAGTGTTGAAATTGCAAGTTCGTGTTGGACCAAGTGTTGCAGTAACATGGTGTTTCAACACTGTGTACGTCATGAACCTGTAATTTCAACACTTTCTAAGAGTCACCAGAGCATCTCAGGCTGAACTATAACATAACTAAGTGTTCCCCTCTGAACACTCAACTGTCTTTTTTTCCTTTTTTTTTTTTTCCCCTTGGAAAATATAATTTGAAACACCATTTGGCTGACATTAAAGAGTTTAAAATTGTTTTAATACTAATGAAAGAAAGACAAAGTAAAGGATTACTGTAAATAGAGAAACTTGCTGACTCAAGTGGTAGCGGGAGTGAGTCTTCCTGCTGGATAAGTACAATGGACTATAGTTGCAGCTTTAATTATGGATTCACTTGTGAGGGACAGAGCTGAATTTTTACAAGCCGTCTGTGGTTGTGCTTCTGCCTTATGTCATTGCACACTGGTTCTGATATCAACTGTTAAACTCCTGCAAATGGATGTGCTATTACTTCTGCCTCTTGGCTGGATCTCCCGCAGGCTCAGCCAGAGTGGAGAAGAGAGATGAGGCATGGCTTTGAACACGGCTTCAAGCAACCTGGCTGCCTTGTCAAGTCCACAACAGTTACGTGTTGTGGTATGTGCTCTCCTTCACTAGCCTCCTCTTTCAGATCCTCCAGAACAAACACCTAGGAGACAAGCCCCCTATTAAAGACATCTACTAGCATGGGAGAAGTCAGGGCTGCCACAGCCAAATGGTCACAGCTGCAATAGTGAGAACAGGCAAGACCACCTTGCCTTGTAGACTTTGTGGCTCTGTTTCCCCAGCTGACAGCTTGTACATTGACCTGATGTTCCCGTTCAGTGAAAAAAATGCCTTGGTCCTAACACAGCACTTTTTGTGCACTGACTCAGAGTATTTTGCAAAGGTTGAGCAACATCCCTTTATTAGATTGAGAAAATGAGGTATAGACAGACCAAAGCGATTGCTGGAAGTCCCCAGTTAGGGCAGCAGAGGATGGAGCCCCAGTAGCCAAGTCTTATTCAGTAGCCTGTTCACTTGGACACACTGTCTTGATGGCACCTGGCTTCCCACCATCCTTTGATGCAGGGCAAGTAGGTGTAAGGTGAGTTGTTGATGCAAAAGCTGGGTTATGTTTTGCATTTTTCCTTATGTGTTTGACCACCTTACTTCTAGCTCACTTCAGCAACTTTTCAGAAGCATCCTCCTCCCTTTCATATCCCTTGATACTTACCTCAAGATCTAAATGACCCACACTTTCTCTGAGTATAACATTTTTCTCCTTTTGTATTTATGAGATGAATTGGGAAACTTCCTGTACCATCCCTGAGAAACTGGACAACAAGCAGGACAGGAACTCCAGCATTAACGTAGCTTGTATTAAACATGCACTGGTGTGATCATATCTGAGGATGGGAGAGGAAGAACTGCTGGGAATGGCCAGGATTGCTCCCTGTTGCAGGCAATGCTGCTGAGAAAGCACAAACCAGCCACAGCGGTGAAGTCATGCAAATGCAATGCTCCCAAAGGCCACAGGAATTGTGGAAAGATTTGTGTAAATATCTCATGCATTCTTGTGCTCTAAGGTTTATGGAAACAAAAACCACAGTCACACAGCCAATACCACATTTGCTTGTCCCTTCCCCCTTCTCTACAGAAAGGTTGTAGAAGAGTTTATGAGCAGCCGTGAAACTGATTTTTTTTTTTTTTTTACTAGTAATGTAAAAAAAAAGGGGAAAAGATGGTAACCATAAATAAGGTTAAGCAGGGTACAAGGGAAAGGACAGCTGATTCGTGAGTAGCATGTGTACCTTTTTGCTGTAAGCATGCCTGGAAAAATACATGCCACACGCACGTTCCCCAAGTCGTTTCAGACTGCGCAATGTCTCTATTGCCCACCAACTGGACACCCCCTCCCCCTTTCCTTGCACCAGTTTATTCTGTAGATCGTCCATGCAATTTACTTACCCTCACAGGGAAGACACTGTATGTTTACCTTCCTGCTTCATTTTTGAGGTTTTATTATGCTCTCTCAGAAGGCTTACAATACCTGAGCCTAGACAAAACCAGCCCTGTTTATTCACTTCCCGGTGTCATTCCTCTCTTATCGTATGCACCAGGGACACTCTCCCCCTTCTCAGATGCTTTGCATCATTTCAGATAGTGGTATCACACTAGAAAGGGACAGTCTACGTGAGGGTTGTTATGAGGAAACAGCTCAGGGGAATAATGCACCTGCTGCCAGGGAATATGTGGGTCTGTCCTGCTGCTGTTACTGGATGTGAGCAACTAGGACCTGGTGTCTGACTGCACAACACTATTAGGAGGGGGGGAATTCTGTGTCAGATGTTCTTTTTTCCAGGTCTTAGCTACTTGCAGTCCCATACTGACAGGGTTGAGGATAGGAAAAAGGCAAAAGGAGCTGGTTAAAAGATATGTCCTTATTTGTTGCAATTAACCACCCTCTTTTAAGTGTGAGGGAGCTTTACAAGCATCTTTTTTCAATGGATCCACAGACTAGAATGTGGGGAGGAGGAGAGAGAAGGACTCCAGCAGGGGCTGGAAGCTGTGAAATTACTGAGAAAGAAAAAGAACAAGTCGTATTGTCTCAGGGTAATAACCAGTCCGGTTTCTGGCACAGAGACTGCTGTGGCCCGAAGCTTTGCTGAAAGGCGAGCATCTTTCCCATGTCACAAAACCCGATCCCTTGCTGCCTTGCCACAGTGCCACAGCACCCTGCGCCTCCTCCCCTCATCTGTCAAGGTGCATTGTTTTGTTTCGAAGGGGAGATTTTTACATGTAGGAAATCGGGCAAGACAGGCCAATGGTAATATCAGGCTGGCTGCAATGGCCATGGAGCCAGGCCTTCCTCAGCCCATCAGTGGGACATCAGCTGCTGCCCAGAGCAGCTCTGGTCCTTCAGCAGGTGGCACTGTGAGTCCTGCTCACCCGCTGCAGGACTCCTGCTCCAAAAGGTGTTTTTCTTTTGGGTAAGGAATAAAGCTGAGGTTCTGGCCACTTGTGGTCATTCAAAACACCACAGCATTTTTTAAAATACAGGGGTGCTGGCGCAGGCATCCCAGCCAAATTGCAGCCTGGGTAGCATCCCACCAGCCCAGAGCTCCACTGGCGGTTCCGCTGGGATGTGATTTATTTCTTCACTTCCTGTCCTAAAGGAACACCCACACAGTTCTGAAAGTTTTGCACACAGAGCATGCTGGGATCTCTGTGCAAAAGAGGCTGCACTGGTTACTAGGTGTGGGTTAGCAATTGCTGGTATTTCTGAGTGGATCTTCAAATCAGAAGTGAGCAGGAAAGAAATAGCTAAGCAGCTCCTAGCCAAGGCCACTTTTATGGGTGTTGCTGATATAAACACAAATAAAAAAGGGGACAAAATACTCCAACATGTCAGCTGTGAAACATTTATCAAGTTAACAAGTCTACATGGACCACTAACACCATCCTCAGTGTCTGTTCCTGCAGCTGCTTCTGGGCACAGGCTTCAGTCTTGCTATAACTGAAGTGTAAGGTTATCTCGCACTGGGCTTTTCTGGTGGCCCAACTGGCAAAGCTCAGTAGCAGTGATTCATTTGCTTCCATCAGTTGTCTCAGCTATGGTCTCAAAAGATAATTATTTTATTGTATTACATCACCATGGCTCTGTTTGGATAAATGATTTTATGTTTTAGATTCTAGTAGAGAGTGTCATCGTCCTTATTTTTTGTGAAGGAGTCCCTTGCCCACACTGCAAGATTTGGAAAGCTATGGAGCACTTTCCTACCTGCTTCCAGATTTCCTCCAGCTTTTCTGCCCTCCTCCCTGCCGTGAGTGCTGCATACAGGGTGCAGTGCTTCTGACCCTAGCACAGTGTTATTTGCTTATTTTATCTCTGAAAACAAAACAAATTTCTCTGCGTTTTGTTCTATTTCCTACATGATAGAATCTTTTGTTTTCACTTGCAACCTTTGCAGCTTCCAAGAATTTTTACTCCTTGTGGTTTGTCGAGACGCGCAGGGTTCAATAGTCTGCCACCGGGCCCTGGCCCAAGGTCGAGGATTCCCTCCTTTTCCTTCCCAGTATTGTCCTGCATCCTGCAAGGCCCTTCTCCTTACATTGCTGCGGCTGTCGTGACAAAGGGGACTGGCACCAGGCACACTCCTGCTACCACGGTGACAGCTGCTGAGCACTCGCCAAGCTCTAATGACAATAGCATGACCTCAGATACTTTATTAAGAAAGAAAAACTTGAAAGGGAGGGTACACTTAAAAGCAGACAATAACACCTCGTCTCAGTGCAATGCATTGTTTTTGCGAGCTCGGGATGGAAATGGTTTAATATAATCTTGGCCTATTCTCTCCCAGCCTCCCTCCCCATTTTAGGCACAGGCTCATCCACATCCACGCTGGTCTCAAGTTCACAACAGTAGCTGTGAATCTCAACGTGTAAATAGATGCTACTGACTGTTAGACTCAATACAGTGAGGGCCAGGCATCAGGAGTGGGAGTCTTACTTTTAATGCTGCTGTGACATTCCCTAACTGGTTATTTATCCATGCTTCAGTTTCTCTGTCTGTAAAAGAGGAGTAATGGTACTTCAGTCACCATGACAAAGCCTCCTGAGCTACACAGGTCTGGATGGAGCTGTGCTATGGATGGAGAGGGAGGCTGAGAGCTGTGCTGCTGCATGGTGCTGCTCTCCTGTGGGGACATGAAAGGGGATGACCCTGGTGGGCAAGTGCCTGTGCCTGAGCAGCGGGGTCAGCAGCCATGATGGTCATGGCAGAAAACCCCCGCCTGGAGCCACACAGAAAGTTTGAGAATTAGTAAATAGGCTTGGCAGAAGGAGGAAGTAGAGCTGGTCAGAAAAATTCTGACTAAACAAGTTTTCGTTGGAATTTACCGATTCATCAACATCAAAGTACTTTGTGGAGAGAGTCCAATTTTGACAAAGTTGCTTTCAAAACCAAACAAGGCTTGAAAGCTGCCTGCCAGGCACATTTTAGAAACCTGGCTAGTTTTCTGCTGATCTACACCATTGGTTCCTTAGCAGTTCACCAACTGGCCGTTAAGAAGTGTATATTTCCAGGTGTAATGACTCTGAAGTGACTGTCCCCAAGTGAGGAACAACATGGTGGTCAGTGTCTGTGTCCCTGGCTTGGTCCACCAGGCAGAGTGCTGCAAGGGTTCATGCAACTCGTGAAGCCCAGGGCTCAGGGAGACTGGCTCTGCATAGTGCTATCAACTTTTGTCAGAGGCTCCTTCTTAAATAACAGAGAAATTGGCTGACCTAAGAGTTGCTGCTTTTAATTCTGGGACCTTTTACTTTGAATCTGGAAGCAAAATGTCTGAATTTTCTCTCTTTTATACACACGCTGAAATTGATTTAAATAGAATTACTATTCAGCTGAATTTGTGTCAGTCAGAGAAGTTCAATGAATTGCTACCTAACCTTTGAAACATAAAGAAACCCACAAAAATACCTAGTTATTTCTCCTCTGCAGTTGCAGTAAACAATTATTTTGTTTCTTAGGGATGATACTAGTGGTAAACCTTAAAAACAAAAGGAGAGGAAGAAGAGGAAGAAAAAAAAAGATGCTGGACCTGGTTCTTCTCAATGTGCAATTCCTCCTCTTTTATCCTTTGCAGCTGGGTTCGTGTGTGTGTGAACATGTGGGTGCATGTGTGTGTGAGAGACAGAGAGAGAAAGAGGAAGGGCTATTTCACATTTACCATGATATGTTTTGTTTAAGGTTTTGATAGCTTGATTAATTGTACATAATCTGCAAGCCTTTACAGAGCTTTTCTTGAACTTCTTTTCATGGGAGGAAAAATAGCTTTTTTTTTTTTTTTTATTTTCATGAAGGACTTTTCCAGTGTCTAGTGTGAACATACAGTACTGGAGAAGCACAGAAATATGCCATTGCTTTCAGGCTTGCCCATGTCCAGATGTGCATCCCAAGATGTACTAGCTTTGGGGGACATAAAGTAAACTGAAAGGAACAGGATTTTACTGAAACAAACAGGATTCCACAAAAAGAAGCAGACCAATAAAAACTGTACAGAGAACATTCTCTTTCATAGTACCTACTATTATGCAATTGTGCTAATGTACTGTACTTCACAGTATGCCTGTCTTTTACAGCAGACTCTTTTCCTTTTAAATGTATGCTAGTATTTTTTTTTCTTCCAATTTGACACAAGATAATCTTTTAAGTAATATGTTTATTTTACCTTTGTTTTTCCCACTCCCCTAGGTCTGCTAGGATTTCTCTCCTATCTTTTTTTATGTGCCAATGACATTGGTTGTTATAAGGTCAGGATCAGAATTCATTGTGGGGGGCAACAGTGCTGTAACGGCTTGACATGAGATCAGAAGTAATGCTGCAGTGAATTTAAAAAAAAAAAAAGATTAAAAAAAAAGTAACAAGGCTTATGGTGCCGAAAGCTCTGGGTTTCCCATCCAGACACCATCTGTGAAGCACTTGGGGACAGTGCCTAATGTCTGAGTCATCATGTTTGGCAGTCATTTACCCAGTGGTCTGTTTCCCTGGGGGGAGTATTCATTGGGGGAGAAAAGGAATGGTAGAAAGAAAGAAGATAAACTGCCCTTTAGCCCCATGATTTATATTTGGTCAGAGTACCCCTGTTCTATTTTCTTTTACTTGGAATGTATCTTGGACATGTTGTTTCAATATGAGACAATCAGCTGGGCTCTCAAAGGAATGTCCCCGGAGACTCGAAACAGCCTCCCAGTAGGGTAATATGTTCAGCAGAATTCTAAGATGTATTCTCCAACATCTGCAGTCTATTTGTGACTCCAGAATATTTCCCATCAGCATTTAGGGAATCAAAAGGCGCTTTGAGAGATGGTCACCAATTCTCCACACTGCATGATAACTTGTAAAATGTTTACTTCTTTAAACTTCTACTGAGCTGGTGGTTTGTTCATTTCTTTCCTTCTTTCTTTTTTTCTTTTTTTTTTTTTTTTTTAAGGAAACTAACAACAGAAGGACATGGAAATACACTTAAAATTATTCTTTCATATGAATGGGTTCTGAATGTAGTAGTAACCTCCTGGGAAAAAAAGAAGACCTAGGAGTCATTGTGGACAATGCTGTGAATGTCTGTTCTGGGTGTGTGACAGAAAGATTGACTTATTAGACTGCATGTTAGAAGTAGGTAGATGATTACATGGAGAGTTTTACACGTTGCATCTAAGATACCATGTCCTCACTTTGGTTATTGCATTTGGTTTTAGTAATCCCATCCAAAAAGACAGGCACAGAACTGAAACCAAACTCCAAGCAGGTAATGAAAACATGAGAACTACAGAGAACAAATTCCTTGTAGGAAGGAATTGAAAAGATTAGGATTTTTTACTCAGGAAAGTAAAAAGAACAAGAGAACATATAGCATGTGTCACACAAGAAATAATAGGCAGAAATCCAACTTAAAACTCCTTTTCAACCTTCCCAGCGATATAGGAATTAGGAGAGTTCAGACACAAAAGGAAATAATAATTGTTGCAATGCGTAATCAACCTGTGGGCATCAATTTTGCAGAATGTCATTTGTACAAATAACAGAAAGTTGGCTGAAAGACTGAGGAAAATATCGGGGACAAATATTAAATGACAATGCCATCCAGGTAAGAGGAAAAGAAATACATCTAGCTTTATTCAGCAGGACATATAAAGGTAAGAAGATGACCACATTACTGTGATGGTGGGAGTACAGAGGATTTGTGTGTTCTTTTACAGCAGAGTGTCCCTTGGTCACCTGTAAGTATTCATGGGAAGCTCTCTGTTTGCATGACACTGATTTCTACTTGATTACAGTGACTGGGAGCACTTAATAACTAAGAAATGGATTAAATTCTTTCCTGTTGTTACTATTCCTCACAAACAATATCCTAGCTGTTAATTGTAAGATTTCATATGGATGAGAGGAGGCTTTTGTCCATGAAACAGTCACAGTGAGAAAATATGGGCAGCTCTGCTTTAGCACTACTCAATCAGGTGTGTGTGGAGACAGAATATCTGTGGACCAGAATAGGTATATTATGGCATTCTTCTATTCCAGGGCAAAAGAAGCAAGCTGTGGCACTGTGTATGAAGCACATGAACTCACACCAAACAATAAAGAAAACATCTAAGGTTTTGATTTCATTCATCTTTTTTTTCTGAGATCCTTTTTCTGTTTCTGTTCTGTGAAAGCCAAATAAAAGCAACAAATAGCAAAAAAAATCCCTAAACAAACAGTTGGGACTTTGACTTGCGAAACTGTGTTTGCATGTTTGTTCTGAAGAGGTTCCCATAGCCCGGCTCTGACTTTTATCTATCCCCACAGGATGTACTCCTACACTTTTTCTTCCAGGGTCCCATGCTTCCTGTGGGTGTTCCCACAGCTGCCAATTCAGACAGCTCGAGTCTGGAATAGGCTTTGCACAATCCCGAAGATGCTATTCTCTCACTAAGTCAAGTGATTCCACACAAAAATATGGCAGATGTTTAGCATCAGGAATCAAAACAGCATTTTTCCACCGCACAGCACATTCTTCTCTCCCTGATACCTTTCATTTCCTCTATACAGGATATGGAGCAATTTTCCTCTTTTGCTGCTGTTCTGTGAACTCAGAAATCTGTGAATTATACCAGGACATTTGAATTCCTGTGTAATCTTCTCTGAGAGGTAAAGGGGTTTGGTTCACTGATGTCTCATGCTTCAGTTTTTCCTGCCTAAAAGATAAATACTGTGTTTGAAGAGAGGTAGTAACACTAGACTACTTCTCGTCCTTGATTTTCAACTACTGTGATTTTCAACACCTGAAAAACAAGAGCTTCTGAATGCAACCTATGCTTCAGAATAAGAACAACCATGGGCCAGAAATGTCTAAATGGCTATTAAATGTTCCTGCAAAGAGGTCTGCAGGTCTTGGAGCTAAAGAAAGCCAGATTCACTGATCCTGGAGAATAATAGATTCATAGAATGATTTTGGTTGGAAAAGATCTTTAAGATCATGAAGTCCAACTGTTAACCTAGCACTGCCAAGTCTACCACTAAACCATGTCCCTCAGCACCACATCTACATGTCTTTTAAATACCTCCAGGGATGATGAATATTCCTAATGACATCAATGGGTAGATTAAAACTGGGATTCCAGCCATCTATGGCCTTGGATTATCCTGTGGCACTTTCTTAAGGTGACCTAGCATGCTTTTAGGTGGTCTGATTGAGCTCTGCATGTGACCCTCTTCACCAGACTTTTCAACTGCCTAGAGAAAGGCATGTCAGTGTTGTGCTGAGCCCAGCTCAAACCATTCCCCACCTTGTCTCTGGAGTCCTTCAGCACTGTCCAGTGCAAGGGTTGCTGAGATCCTGTATTGCCCACTGGGAAATGTCTAACAACACTTACATAGTTCAGAGTGAAAAAAACTTGGGAAAAGCTGTGCCTACCAGTCCTAATTCTAAGCAGCAAGGAGGAATCCATCTGCAGTCTGATTTTCTGTAACACAGAGACCCTGGGTTTTCCACACACCTTGGATTTACCAATGTGATACACTGTGTTAAAGCATTAAACATAAAAAAATGAATACATTATGTATCAGAGGATAAAAGAACTGCATGGCCATCACACAAATACTTTAAGCCAGGGATTAAATTACTTTCTTTGCCCCTCATTCACTAAATTACTTCATCAAGAAATTACAAGCTCTTTCTCTTCTCATGATGGATCTGAGACCAAAATAAATATGAGGTACATTACAAACTTGTCACTGTGTGCAATGGTGTTACTAATCCTCATTTCTACTAAGAATTTACACTACACTGCCTGTGTTAGACAAATCTTTAAAGGGACCTATAACCATCTGGAAGCTGCAGAATTCATGCAGAATTGTCTTCTCTAGTTTCTAGTATAGTTTAGTGATAAGGATTATCTGAAAGCTTTTGAACTCAGCATTTTTAACAATGTAACATTCTCCCAGAAAAATGCCTGCTTTCTCTGAAAATGTTCAGTTTTGGTTTAGAAGATTTCATGTCTTCTGTGGACTATAGGACTTTAAAAGCTTTACAGAAATATTTGGTCTTTTGCCCATTTTTTAAAAGAGGAGGATGGGACATTTTCAGACAGCTATGCAAAATAAGCCCCGTTTACACCAAACCCTTAACATAAACATATCAAGCACAAGCTGAGCAGCTGCATAGAAGTCAGCAGAGAGAGTGGAAAGGCTTTTGAACTCGTATTTCCAAATTGGACAGGTCTGTAGTGTTAGTATGGGTGGCGGATGAGGGATAGACAAGACGAAGCATACTTCAGGGATTTGTAACACTATCTTGTACAGTTTTCCCTCCAACTCTTCTGGAGCTGGGGGAGAGGTGCTACACAAACTTGTACAGCAGCTCTGCTACCCAAGACTTCCCATACATGACGGGCAGCCTAAATGGCCTTTATGTTGCTTTGACCCTCCAGAGAAGAATGAATACAGTTTTTAGCAAACAAACTAACAAAATGGCAGCAATGTCGAAGGAAGGAAAAGTTCAGTGCTTGGCCTGAATCTTGCAGAGATCCCTGCATATTTTACCAGACACTTGTTGCATTCCTTCAGACTTCTCAGGAATGTCTCTAGCAGCAATGCTGAGGGCAGTGTGTCATACAGGATGAGCATCCTGGAGGAGAATGCAGATCCTGCTCTGCACAGCTTCCTCCCCACAGATCTTTTTTTCTTTTCTTGCTTTCCAGGAAAGAAGTCTGTGAAAACTGGGCTGAATTTTAAAAGCTGAACTGCTAACTTCAAATCCCAACAACAGCACCAGCACCCTGATTGATAACTGTGTTTTAAACACCTGAGATCCCATGCAGGCTAGGGAAGTATGTGTGTTAAATTCTGTATAGTCAGTGCTCCTCCCAGCATCTGGCTACTGCTGATATTCTCTGTAGTGTTTTCACGCGTGCACGTGACTTCCAGGCATAGCATTTCTTCATTTATTGTTTTCTTATTCTTGCATTCATCTGAAAATTATTGCATTTGCATTGATTTTGCTATATAATCAGTGACTATCCAATGATCACTTTGCGGTGATATGACTGGTCTCTAATAGATAAAGAAGAGACTCTCATCACCAAGAGAAGTTTATCAAGGAGTGCAGAAATTCTGTGAACTCCAGACTACTTCGAAATATCTATTTATGTAAGCTTTTCCAGGCTGACCATTTCTTTACTTTTTCTTTTCAAGTTTAAAAGAAGAATTAAGGGCCAGTAATACACTTCATTCTATGAATTTTTTCATCCTGTAAGATTTCTACAAAAGTTTTCACATTTTGGAAAATCCAGTGCACTAGAGAGATAGTAGCAGTTTTACTCTGGTTTACTATATTCAAATACTATGCTTCTGTATTTCAGATCCCTTATATGAGTTTGCTAGAGGCAGCAGGAGCCACAAAGGACTTTTCTTGGAAACAGAGATTGCAGATGACCCCATGGTGAGGAGAAAGGACGCAAAACAAAAAGGCTTCTGAGGTACTCACATGGCACTTTGGCATGTGAAGCTTTGGCAGGTTTGTGACACTTCTGTTCTGATTTGCAATATGGAAGGTGCATATTCCTGGAGTTTCCTGGCAAAATAAACATTGTATCACACATGCTATTACAGAGACAGTTCTGGACTCAGTCAAAATTAGGTGTGCATATTTCAAATCAGTTATTCTTTCAGTATGGATTTTCCAGGACATGAAGAAATATATTCTTAAATTGTCATTCTCTACAAGATGATTTTTCAACAGTCAGTAGGCAAAGTATTTTTCTCTTACTGAAAGTGTAGCCACTTAAATTGATTAATTGATTCAACTCTTCTGCACAGTCACCCATTTTAATATATATGGTGAGGAAAATCATGCACATGCCATTCAGTATTTGGGATTAGGATAAAAGTACCTTCAGTCTTCTTTCTGATGTAAGTACTGCCCTGGGATCTTTTCTGCTCTTTTCTAAAGACAGTCTTTAACTTGTTGACAAATATTGGCACTTTAGCTCATGTTCATGGCTCTTGTGAGTGGGCATGAGGAAGAGAATAGAACTTTATCTGGCCCAGACCATATAGCAGTTACAATAATGTCTAGTTTTAGTAGATAGTTATATTGTGAATAGGTCCTCAGCAATAAACTCAGCCAGTTATTCAGTCAACAGTAGTGCTACACTGGTGGCTAATTACAACGCTATGTTGGATATTGTGCCAAGTACATGTTCTCAGTATTAGCCCAGAAGGCACTGGTTTTCAAAAGAGAAAAGCTCTTCCAGAAAATTCAGTTTTGAGACTGGTGCCTGAGACTAAAGGCACCAGACAACAGCTTTAAAAAGTGGTGGCACCTCCTCTTCCTTCCTAATCATTTGGTTGTCTTTTTCCTTAGGGAGCACTAATGGGTATTGACTAATATACTTGGAAGAAAGTGTGTCAGACAACACAGACTCTGTGAACTACTCTTTGAGTTTGAGTTGTTCTACGTGGGGATCAGCCATGAACTACCAAGGCAATGGGGTCACACATTTTACAAGATGGGAAAAAAGTAAATGTTACTAAATAGCTATGATGCCATGGAAAGGGCAAAAGGTTATGAAAATGAGTAGCTTGAGGGAAGAGTCATGTATACAGAGGGATGGAAACACTTGGATAATAAGTGTGTGTCATTCTATGGCTGTGATATCAGAATTCCCAATACCAGCCGGCTTCCCTTCTCTGAACTCTTCAGAAAATGCACAAAATTCCCATGAACAAAATGAAAATAAAAAGGAAGTAGGAAAAGTTTTTGTTCTAGAGAACAGCACCACTATTCAGTTGCAAAGACACAGCCTCATGGTAGAGGTTAATATTTAAAGACCCCAAAGAAGGTTGCTGCTTTTTCTTTGAATGTTTGAATCCATTTTTCTCTGGTGTTTTGGCTGGACCAAATAAGGCAGCCTATGCTGCCTTAAGATAAAGGAATGCAACCTCAATGACACTATTTCTGTCCTGTTTACTGCCAGCTATGTGCTGTATTGTGTATTTTTGATCACCAAATTCCTTAATATTCTATTTTAAGAAAAAGATCTTGTGGCTTTATTTAGTAGATCTGCTCTGGCTGGGTATGTGTCTGCTTGGATTAGTTGTGAGGCCTATTTCATACAGCGTATACTGTAAAATATGCTACTGTCTCTATCTGGCTGCTCTGAACCTCCTCCTAAGAGGAGAACTTGGACATTGCAGTTCTTTTCTCTTCTGAACTTCGGTCCTCTTGTAGGAGCCTTGTGGAGAACTGCCGTAATTACTAGATAGAAGTAAGGGATTTTGCAAATTATCTTTCTTGGTTATAGTATGCTTGTTTGAATGAATTTGCCTTGGATAGCATAAGCAGCTAGTGAAGGGTCTACAGAAAAGTGCTCTACCTACTGTAAGCCTTCCATATAATGTGAAAAGGTTGTAGGTAGAATGGCTTTAAAGAGCTAGCCTCTGATGTGCCAACTGTCATCATATAAATTCATGCCTGTCCCCGTTTAAGCTTGTACAGAGAGAAGCATCTGAAAAATGTTAAAAATGTTTTTGAATTTAGTGCATTTGTCTGGCTGGGAAGTGATGCTCCATTAGCATGGATGGACATGGTGTAGCTCTGTTTACCATCTAAGAAGATGCTTCACCTCACGGCCACTTCTCCTGTTTAATTAATGCCACTTCTCAAGATCCCACTCACTCATTTTGGAATTTCTCAGTCATTGATTCTTCCACTGCAATGCCAGTGAGCCTTAACAAAAGAAAATAACTCCAAACAATACAGTACCAGTTTTACAAATCTTTGTATCTGAAAGTCATCAGTACTGCCATTGCTGTTACTGGCTGCCTGGCATAGCACTGAGAACAGATATCTAACCCCCCACCAGCCCCTGTGGCTTGTTGGGTCAGACAGCTGCAGCGAGAATTCCTCTTCAGGCAGACCAGAGATGCAGACTGCCAAGGTTAATCTCCTGTGTACTAACCTACAGGGCCTCTGCATGTGAGAAATATGAAAGTGTGACCACTTTCCAATGAAAGATCTAAGGAAAATTACATAAATGAAAATACAGCAGAGTCCGGTCATCTGTAGTTATAAATAACTTCTGTTGTTTGGTCAGCTGGAATCACACAAACATGCTATTGTTAGGACCCACAAATTTATACATACAGATTTGGAAATGGGAATAATGTAGAAAATGGAAGGAGCAATTAACCAGGTAAATGCTTGGCGCCTTTCTTATGCTGGCAGTCTACTAGATAGGCATATAAAGACCTACACTGCTATCAATATCTTGACTCAAGGCCTTCATAAAATTCCCATCTTTGCCAGTAGGAAGCGTTGCTTTGATTGGCTGACTTCCTCCAGAAAAGCATCAAACCGGGACTTCTGCAAAAGGCAGCCGCAGTTCTTTCCCTTCCGTTAGGGGCAGGAGTTGAATTACAGTAGGGGGAGTGGGGTGGGGAAGAATGGGAACAGCAGAAATTGCCCTTACAGGAGAAAGCAGAAACTAAAAGAGCTTTGCAGCTCAGGTCAGCTTTTCTCTATGCTTCCCGCACCCTTCTTGTGAACAGTAAGTCAGTTTGCTATCTCCTTTTCCTTCCTTCCCTTTTCCTCCCTGCAATACTTGGCCTGGAAAGAGGGTGAAGGGGGCACCCACAACATGCAAGAGGGTAGAGGACCTTTGTAGCCTTTGCCAGGGAAGGGCTTGGAGGAGACTGCCTATTGCCACCAGCTTTCTAGTCTGGAAGGTACGGAGTGAAGAGTATCTCAACATACTGCAAAATGGAGGAGTAGTTAAGAAAGCACTGGAAAGCCTAGGGAGTGAGTTAGGGCTGTGTAGTTGGGCCAAGCTGGTAAGTGGGTGAGGGCTCTGCTAGACTGAGTGATGGACATGCCTGAGGTGCCAGCTCTACAAGAACTGCTTATCTAGACTGGGATCAACTTTTGATCTGGGGGGATGTCATCTCACGCAATAATTTCAAACACTGCAATAGTATGTTGAAGACTTCTCAGATGTGCTGCACCGTGTTATGCCACATGCTCTAATAAAACATGCTGCCCGTCCCTCACCTTGATGCAGCCTTTTGTGCCTAAAGGCAAAGAAGACACTCCTCTCTTCCTAAGAACTGAGTGAGGGAGCTGGATGCTGAATAAGAGATAGCTGGGAAACTTAACGAGAACCTGAGGAGACATGAAGGCTGCCTTTTTGGAGAGAAGGGCAAGATAGAGAGAATAAGCAGATCTGGCCCCAGGCAATTTCTATTTGTTCCTCTTCCCTTCTGCCTTGTGCAAATACCACTATATGCTCTTAATCTTTGGCCTCTTTGCCCTTGCCTTGCAGACCTGTGGAGTGGGAAGTTGAGCCGGCAGCCCAGAGGCACCACAGCCAGAAGAGAAACAGGAGGAGGATGTGGAAATAATTGGAAATCCCTGGGTTCCAGAAAGTCAGCAGAGAACATGCCAGCACCCTTAAGCTAAGGAGGGACCTGGGAGAGGGTGCAGTTTGCATATTTGGAAGGAGAGAGGGAAGTGTGTGTTAATAAGCCAGTGTGAAGATTTGTGAACTGCAGGAGAGGCATTCTAGGTGGCAACCACTCCCTGTCTCTTAATTCCCTCATCTAATCTGTCTGTAGCAGAAGCCCACACAGAAACTCTTTTTCAATCCCCTTACTGTCAGCCGACTCCACTCTGCTTTTGGGCTCTGCAAATGACCAAAATGTGAAGCATGGGTGGTTTGTGCATGCTGTGTTTTGTGTCAGGTTATAAAGCTTTGAAGTTCAAGTTTTAAAATAAAATTTCCTCATGTTGTGAAGAACAAAGAAGCAAATTTGCTACCTTAAACAGCCCTCCTATCAGTTAAATTATCAAATGCAAATGGATTATTGGAGTAATTAATGAAAAAACCCAAACAGCTTCTTAAGAAACAGGCAATATATTTAAAAGATTTATATTCTGCTCCCTTGAGAACAGTGCACAAGAAATTCACATGTTCCCAGCCCTGCTGGCTGCTGTGCAGCCTGATGGCTTTTGTCACACTCTGGCAATGGTGGAGAGAGATACTCTATGCCAAGCAGAAGAGTTTTAGCTTGCTCTGCAGGGCACTTGGTTGGAGCAAGGAAGCTCCTTCTCAGACCAAGTCTTCAACAGATTATTTCATATGTCAGTTCAGTCAGTGCAGAGGGAGTGGAAATCACCCCTAAATGCCTGTTCCTGGAAAGTCGCCTGAAAGGGGGGCACTTCCCAACTTTAGAGTACTGCCAAAACATCCTACTTCTGCAAAATCTTCCAGAAGAGATTGGAGGACTGTGCACAGTTCCTTGGAATACTCATCTGGGAAAAATCAGCATAATTTCTTTAACCAGGCATTGTGGCTGGGGCAGGGAGAATCAAGGAGCCACATGACCCCCTTTTCACATGTTTGTCTGTCTCTCCTTTGTGGCTGTGTAGGATGGGAGAATCCATCCTCTACTAATGTGCCACTGTAGGCTTAGACAGAGCCCAATGAACCATTCTGTTTGCCCTTAGGCTCCTTCAACCCACTTGAAAGGAAGCAACAGAGCCACTCTTCATCTCCTCCATGGAAGCTGCTCAGCAGGAGAAACAGGGAAGGGGTAGCAGCTGCTTAGAGCTCTCCCCGTTTGCATCTGAGCTGCTCAATGGCTCCAAGGTGCAGGGAGGGGGAAAGGGTGATGGGAGGCAGCTGGGGAATGTGATGCCCTTTACATCCTTTCTGTAGTGACAAGCCTTATTCAAACACTTCAGTTTAAAAAGCTCAGAGTGCAGCTCCAGGAGAATTCTTTCGATTCATAATCAAATATAGGGCAATAACAGATGGATAAAACAAACAAATGTGGGGGAGGATGAGGCATATACTCAAACACTGTGGAGTGTATTCTGGGAAGAAAACACCTACTTTCTATGTCTTATTTCTCATTCAAGGAAATCTATGGGCAGATGAACTTTGGGACCTTCTTCACTGTGCTCAGAAAAGGCATTGCAGGAAGGAGAACTTTTTTTTTTTTTTTTTTAATTTTAGTATGGAAACAGTTCTCGTGTCCTTGCATGCTTTGAAACTCTTCCTATCCCTGCTGTATTACTCCTCTCTTTACATGAGGAAACTGGGCAAGTAACTTGGCTTTCTGACCAGCACTAATACTACCCTGTCACTTTGCCAGGAGCTGCAGCCTGTTGAGTAGAGCACTGGCATAGCAAGCCCAACGTGCATTAGCACTCTGCAGCCTCAGGCTCGCTGCTCTGCAAGCTCTGCATGGGACTATTCTCTCTGCTTGTGTACTGTGTTACCACTGCGCCTGCAGCCAGCTCTATTGTTTTGCTGCTGCTGATAATACATAGGTTTTTCCAGCAAAGAAAGCCTCCAGGCAAGCTGGGAGGCTTCTCAAAGCACAACAGGGTTGGTTGCCAGAGAAAGAGCAGAACACTTCAGGAGTCTGTAACGATTTATCGTCTTAATACGCTTGGGTTTCTATTGCTCAGGACTACGTGCGAGATATAAAAACTGCAGCAGACATGGGGACCTTGGTAATGCAATAGCACTGAATGGAAGACCTGAGGAAAAAATTTAAGGTGAACTTTCTCAGTTCAATCTTGTTAATCAGTACGGGGTTATTGAAGAGAGTGGAAGGATCTCTGCAGTTGGTAGGCCTGTGCAGTAATAGTGATCAGTAAAGCACAGCATCGTCCTGAAAATGATGTTTTAACTTCACGGGTAAATGGAAAGCATATTTTAATAGCAGAATTTCCCTTCTACTGACTGTGCAGTCAGAGATCTCTGACCTTTAATTTGACTTCAAACGTGATAAGTTTCTGCCACCTGCCAGCCAGTCGCACATATGGTACCAGCAGTGAGGTAAAGGACAGGACAAAGTGTCAGTTTGTGGAAATGGTAATATAGATTTCAAATCAGCAGCAGTAGTTTAATTCTAGAAACCATGACAAAATGCTTTTTATTTTTTCCCCTGAGTTCAATCTTGGAGCCTTGTTTTGAAAGCAGAACATTTTCTTGGCATGCCTCTGCTGATTTATTAAATGTGCCAGTGGAGGAAACATCATGCTTCTGTGTCTTCAGCTTCTTTGTAATAAGATCCAGTTAAACAACTAGAAACATTAAAAATTCATTAGAGTATTTCAGTGTTGCAGTCAACGAGACCTGTTGTTTATCAAAGCATTTCCAGCCAAATAAAATGTCTTTTTTTAAAGCATATAGTGGAAAACATTTGTTCAGAGTGCTTTGTATAAAATTGATTTTATATTTATATGTAAACCATTTTCACACTTCTCTAATGCAGCAGTAGGCAACGTTAGGTAACACGGCAGATCTCTGAGAATACATCTCAGCTTCAACTGCCAAAGTTACCTTCAGGTCAAACAGCACAGGTGAATCACATCACAGTACTGGGGTGGTTCTCAGCAATAAAATAAATTGATTGCAAATGCTTCATTATTATCTTCATTATGAAGCATTTTTGGGGTACCTAGAGGTCTACAAGTGAAAATACAGTGAGCCAGATTCTGCTCTGATTTTCTACTGCTGTCTTAGAAAGAAGAACTTGTGTGATCCGTATAAACTATTACACCAAAGTTATTCTGATACTTCCTTCTGACACTGCTAGGAACATAGGAACCTCTGGATAAATTGAAATTGTATTGTCAAGGCAAATGCGCCACAAGAAAACAACATGTCATGTCTCATTTTGTGTCACTGAATTGTGTTCTATATAGATTTCTGGGCAGCAGCAGGTTAACTCGTATTTGATTCCTGTTCAGATTAATAGAATGTGACCAAAACAAGTGCTGAAATAGCTGATGCAGTTTCTCATCATCCAGAAAATTGCACAAGTTTAACTTCAAAAGCTACTATCATGCAAATAGCTCTCTATCTATTCATCATGATTTCACTTCTACCTCTCAGTTCGGTTACTGAGAATGCTAGCTGGGAATCTGAAGTTAACTACAATGTCCCGGTACAATGAAAGTTGAGCCACTACATTAGATCTGTATGACCTTCCACAGGAATCTAGATTGGAGGTGACAGAAAACCTGACAATTGAGTTAAGACTCATGTTGGTGAGCAAAAATCGTATGACGCTTGCTGCAGTTCCCATCAGTCTAAATACAGTGGGGTCTGATATCCTTGTTTGAAGGATTAGGTTATTTTTCTAAACCTATTTGAAAGGGAAATGGACATTTATACTTGGAAGACTGGGGACTCATTTGAATTTATAAGATTTCAGCATTTTGAGATTTAAATGAGGATTTAAAAGGTATGCTTATCTTATGATATAAAATCTGTGGTTAAACTTAGAACATAATGTTTCTCCAGATGTTTACATGCATGAGCCAAACTGAGAAGGCGAACTGTCAAATAATTTGATACCCAGCTTGGGAAAAAACCTTGGTTGAAATCTTTCCTGAGCTAAGAATCTTTAAAAAGAGTGATCTTAAGAGTATATTATTTTTCAAGGGAAGTCTGAAAAGACCTTGTAGTCTTACAAGGACATACTTTATATACACATATTAAATATATCCTCTTAAACTGCCTAAGAAAGATACATAAAGACAGAGTACTACTTTCAATAGCGTGATTTATACCCAGCAGAACACGCTGAGTTCTCTACACTTTTCCCTTGCATTCAGAAAGTTATTCTGGTCAAAAGTACAGAAGCTTCCAAAGCTTCCTTTTCTTGTAAAGATGTGTCTGACCTTATCTTCTATAATAGACTCTATTTTGGCTAACGCTCTATTTACATAGGAATGTAAGCATAATTAAATGCTGACAGCAAGAGGTCTATTTGGGTGGAATCTGAATGAATATCTTAGAGCAATGTGGTTACCAGACTTATAAAAAAGAGAAGCTGTGCCCTCACACACTGGGCAGTGTTAGTAGAGTAGGGTTATAAAGTCCTGGAGTGGAGGTATGTAAACAAAGAGGTGGCAGTGTTAGTGGTGAGCTAAACTTGACAAAGAAGCCTTCTAAACAAAATCTCCAGCTGATCAGTGGAGCCGACCCACCACAGGCCTTCAGAGCTGCTGAGAAGGCGAGATGCATTTCTAGAGGATGCCTGTGTGTTCCCAGCAGTAGGGAAGGCAGGGAAGATGTGTTGAGAGGTAATGTTCAGTCATGGGGCTGTGAATAGGTGTGACCTCCAAAGGCAGGATGGACCTGGAAGCTGTAGAGAGCTGGCACATCAAAGGGCTGTTAGCAGCACTAGGTCTCTTGCTGCCCCAAATGTCAGAAAAGGGAGAATTGGCCCCATTAAGAAGTTAATTTAGCAAAAGATTAGGCTTCCTCTGTCAGGCAAAACCAGAAGGAGTGAAATCCTGACCCCACTAAGATCTGCAAGAATGATACAGTTGATTTCAGAGAACGGTAAAACACTAGATTATGGGCTGCAAACTACCCAGCCTTTTTGCTACGTGTCTCTAGCCCAAGCAGTTTGTGAGGGCAGAGAGGCGGATGGATACCTCTCTGTCTGGCTTTCTCCTTTTCTGAATTCTCCCCTTGCCCGTTCTCTTGGAGTAAAAAAAGCTATTTGTGTTCTTGCAGTCACACACAGATGCTCAAGAGCAGTGCTGTGTGAAGGAACTACTGATTGGTGCAGTGTTGTGTCTTCCTAAGGAAGGAGAGTGGGACCAGTTACCTTCTTTTTTATGTCACTGGCCATGAAAAGTAGCACAAAGAGCTAAGTACGATATGAACAGTCCTGAACACACGCAGCTGTTGTGTTTGATTGTGATGAGTGATAGAAAAGCATGTCATATCTTCCCTTAAGAATGTGTTTATTGGTTGAAATGCTACATCTGAACCTAGCATTTTATACCAGTAAGCTTAAATAGGGAATATATTTATACTTGTAGGAAATTAAGTAGGTGGTTATTTTTGCTTTTGCTCTTGTTAGTATACACAGTCACTGTTGCCAATGTTTTAAAATATATCTATATAAAGTTGGGCATTTACATCCGTAGTTCAGCTTACAAAGAAGGGGTCTCATTTTCCAAAGCACTGAGAGAATGAGACTTCCTGAATAATAATTATATGAGCATCAAGCAAGGTTCTGACATAATTGCACGCAGATAGAATTGGTCTCCTCTGCTGCAAAAGGAGTTGTCCATATAGAAACCAGCTCCATTCCAGACTCCATTCCAGAAACTGTATAGGTGCATTGATGCAGTGCTGAGCTGAAGCTATTAAGACATGATTTTTGCCTATGAAGATATGTCTTTATAGGAGTGACTTCACATAACATTGAGGCCTACCTACACTGAGATATCTACACTGGAGAATCTGGCTTTGTCTCACATATTTAAAAGTATGAATCTCAGTCCTGAATTCAGTGTGGCGCCCAGAGAAGTGAAATGCAGGCAAGTCTCCCAAGCACAGCTAAAACCTAATGTTCTGTGGCTCAGCAGCTATTGCTGGTTATTCAGTGACACTTGGGTCAAGAACAGAAGTAGAAACTGTTTTCAGAAAATTCTTAGCTTATGGTATTTAATATTTCTTTCTAGCTGAAATGACACCTACTAAATATTTAGTGATGTATTTAATAGCCTATTTTCTATCACTGCCTTTATTTGGATTATAGTGCCATGGATTAAATTTAGGAGACTGTACAAGCTTGTCCTTTCTTTGTAGTTGACTGATAGCAGTAATTTGTCACTGTTTCCATCACAGGCCACATGATTAAGATCAGAGTCAAGAACTCTACTGTGCAGATCTCAGCCACTGGGACCATTGCTGTGCACTGAGATAACCAAAAAAGGTAGAGACTGAAAGAAGACAGTGTGATTTGAAATTAATCAAGATGTAACAACTCCCTTTTGTAGGTTGTGGTTGGGAATTCTCAGCTGAGCTGAGCATGCCAATGGCTGAATCACTGTTGCTGGCCTGTTTGCTCTCTGACCTAATGCTGTGCTCTTCTCACAGCTGCCGAGCTCCTGATAAATCCTCTGCAGCCTAAAACTTTGGGTTGCCTGAGGTTAATGGAGCACTGACAGTTTGCACTAGTTGAAGATCTGTCCCTGGGTGTCTGAACCCTACAGGGAGTGTTCTTTTCTAATGAGCAAGATGTTCGGGGGAACTGCAGGGACTGTGATCTGAGGATACTGGTGTGAGACCTCTGCTGCAGCCTGATGGAAAACAAGCCAAGACCCAAAAGCTAGTTCCTTTGGTAGCAGCTAACACATTTCCTGACTGCTGTGTTGTCCATGTAACTTGAAAAGAATTTTGAATGAATCTGTGGCAGAATAAACCAGTTAATGAGATCATGGGAGAGGGCTTTTTTTCCTTGATGATCAACCGTTGTCTTGTCTGGTGGTAATACATACAGAACAGCCACGAGTTGTGAAATAGCTTACCATCGCTAGTGTTTACTGAATCCCGGGCTCTCATTTCCATGGGCCAGTGAAGTGCAAAAGCCACACTGTAGTTCAGAGAAAGAACAGATAGGCTGAAAGGAAACCATTGTTTCTCCCTTCCCACTTGGGCTTTTGCACTGCTTCGGAAAAGATTTTGAGCTCTCTGTAGAGTATGTCAGTTAATCCTTAGAGAGCAATAATAAAGCTCTAGGAAAAGTACACAAAGGAAAAGATAGGATGTTTTCAGTCAGGATGGCTGTACTTGGTAGGAAGATCTGCTTCTGATTAACATGCCAAGAAAGTACTTAGGTTGAAAGAGAATTTTACTAGACACTTTTAAAGGAAACTGTTTAGAAAAATGTCATGTACTGACCTCTGAGAAAGATCTGCAGAATCAGTGTTTCCTTCCAGTTCTCTCTGAGGTTTCTACCTTTCTTCTCTGTCATGGACTCAATAGCAATAATAATAATAGCAATACTTTCAATGCTGCAACACTCTCTACTTCAAAGCACTTCACAAGCACTGGACTAGACTCCATCTGGTCTCCTATGGATATAAACTTTGTGTGAAATCCTGGCTCTGTTATAGTGAATGGCAAATTTCCCACTGACTTCGGTGGGGTTGAGATTTCACTCACTCCTTGTCAAAGAATTTGGGCAAAGCAAACCTGAAAGAGGTGAATGTGATAGCTGAAAGGAGATGAAACCTCTCTTCATTGCAGGGGAACTCATAAATTCTCAAAATGGAGGACAGGAACATCCAAGCTATAGAGGAATGACAGAGGGAAGAAAGCCTGATCATGTCCCAGTGTGCTTCCCTTTCCTATTTCTTTCCTCCTAGATCAAGCCTTAAGTCGATTCTCTGCTTTTGTTGTGCCCTCAAATTTATAAGTCTCTCACATTTATATAAATATGACTACGGAGAAATAGCTGCTTGACTAACTGGCTTGGTTGATTTCCTTAGTTTTCCAGCACTTCAGCTTAGCATTGTCATTTGCAGTTGTTCACATCACAACAGAAGGGGTTTATTGTCCCTTTACACAGGGACAAACCAGTCAGGAGTCAGACCCTTGCCCATTTGCAAATGATCAAATGTGGTTTACTTTTTAGCACTTGAAACACTGCAAGTAGCTTGAATACTTTTAGTCCTTTTATACCATCACTGAGTGAAAGCGAGACTTTAAAGTCTTTTTGGGCCAAAAAAAGATATTGCATATTTCACTGAAGTATGTTTAGAAATTTGAAAATGTTAAGTGCTTATTTTGTATGAATAAACACCGCTTTTAATGATTCATGATCCCAAAGAAATTACTAACCATATACAAGGCTGAAGAGAAGCTATAGCACTAAATATCAAAACTGAACAATGAGAAAGATATTAAGAAATACAACTTCCTTTAAAAATGAGTTAAGCATCGAGTGATGTCAGCTAAGCTATATTCACTCCTTCAGATCAGGGCTCTGTACCTAAAATCCTTATTCAAGACAGAAATTATATCATATTGCCATCTGCCTTTGCTTTTGACTGATCCAACTGAGCCTTTCTACCCTCCTGGGTATATAAACCCCATCTGTCCAACAGTGTTGGTTACCTGAGCTGCTCCCTTTTTCAGTTTCCAGTTGGTACCTCCACAATATGCCGAAGAGCAGTCCTGACAGAATCTTGGGCTTGTTTGCTTTTTTTTTTTTTCTGCTCTTCCATATGTATGTTTTATTACACGGAAGTATGCTGAGAGGTAGCTTGCTGTGTAAAAATGTGATGAAAACTGAAGGAGAACTTCAGGTTTTGACCATGGTTCTTCTATCTTTTTGCTACATATAAGGCTTTATGGCACAGCCAGAAAGGAATGTGGAAACAGCTGAAAAGTAAGCTGCTCTTCTCCTCCTAAATCCATCATTTCTCTGCGTATTTTGGAAAAGCTGCTTTCCAAATTTGAGCTTCACAGACGTTACTGTGGCCTTGTATTTGCCTTCTGTGCCTCATCACTAGGAGCAGCTGAACTAGTTTAAATTCTCAACAGCAATGAGAAATTCACCAGAGATGATAAATCATAGACATCATGAACTTCTGACTAGTGTGAAGTCATTCAGAAATATATTTCCCAGCAGATCTCTGCAGTCTGTGGTATTCCCATCAGGTGATTAATTCTCTGTCAGGGTACAAAATGTATTGTAATACAGAAAGAGAAGGAAATACAGCAGATAAGGAATACAACATTGCTTATGTTTCCCAAGTTTTTTGGGTCATAGAAATAGACTGCAATCAGTTGCAATATCTTGGATTGCATGTCTTTTAAAAATGCTAAATTACAACTGAGATGATAAAATACTCTGAAGTATAGATGTTTGAACAGGTGTAAGTGTCAAGAATAAAAATTAAAACCACTGCATAGCTTTCCTGACTGGCTTAAAATACATATGATGTTGCATTCTGAGCTTGCTTGCTCTCACAGGAAAACTTGGCAGCACTGGACATTACCTGTTACCCAAAGGTTATGAGTTTATGGGTAAAAGTGAAGGGGAGCACTGTTGTATAAATCCAGGAGAAGACAACAACTCAACGAATGGGAATTATAAATAAATACAAGAAAGAAGAGTGGTTTGGTGGTGACTGCCGTTTGACCTGACTGGCACTGTATGAATGGGCAGGGAGGGGGAATGATGTTCAGAGCTGCTGATACATTAGGAAAGGATGCTGACTGAAATACTGTCTGCCTCAAAGAAGCAAGGCACAGAAGGTGACCAGCTTTTGCCTTCAGTTCTTATCACTTCTTGAATCGTTAAAAGGAAGAGAGTTACATGCAGTCAGAGCTGAAATTTCATTAAAGGCATTGAACAGATTGGGTGGCTCTCATTTACACCTGTGCAACTTTGGATTTGGTCCATAAAGTCTAAAACTGTACACTGGTGGAACTGAGCTTGGTGTTTCTTGTGTGGCCACTGAGTCTGGCAGCAGTGGCGGGTGCGCTGCTATCAGGAAATGGGGCATGTGTTTCTCTCCTCAGATCTGTATGCTAAGTGCTAGGCCTGGCCTGACAGATGTTGGAGTGCCTCTGAGTAAGCAGGGAAATTATATACAAAAGTTTCCTATTACGGCTGGAATAAACAATTTCTTAACTTTTGTGTATGCTTGTCTTTCAGGGAGGCACAGTGCTCTCACTCTGTAATACTGCTGATTGATTGCCACAGTGTTATGGATCCCAGCTCGTCTGCAACCCGCGAGAAACTCCTTTTCATACTGCTACACTGACTTCTCAAAAGAAGTTTAAAAGAGCTTCATAAGCATAAATTAATTCAACCAAACAGCGTTTCTGTGATGTGGGAAAATCTGTGATGCCTAGCTGACACCACTTACTTGACTTGCTTAATATTATAAACTCAATCAGTGATGCAGATTTCTGTCCCCCTTGCTTCATACAGTAATGCAGACAAGGCAAACACCCAGTACTCAACAGAACAAGTGGCTGGATTGTGGCTAGTGCATCTTTGCATAATAGTGCAAAAGCAATTCCTTTTATGAATTCCTCCTACCCCTTCAAAAACTAGCTTTAATGAGGGGGAAATGCTCTAAAAACTTGCTCTTATAGATGTAGCGCAGATCCTTTTCTGCTCTGTTTTTTTGTTTGTTTGTTTGTTTTTTCCATAACAGTGAGTGGCTTTATTTACCATTTAGAATCTAGATTCTGACTTAGGTGGCTAGGTTAGCTGACTAGTCTTTAGATTTGGTTCCCTCTGGAGTCAACAGACAGGTGTGTATCTAGGAAGTTCTTCCAGAGGATGAGTCAGAGCAGAAGTCAGGTGCTCAGATTTGAGCTGACTGAGTGCCTAAAGCCTTGACAAACTCTTGTTCCCTGATTGCAATAGGTGAAGCTGGGATTCATCTGACAATACAGTGTAAAAGAAGTGAAATATGTATGACAGAGAAAAGACCGAGAGGTTATTATCCCTATGATATGCCTATACATCTACGAGGGCTCTAAGCAGTAGAAATAAATGTATGGTGAAGTAATCTATGTTACAGGCAACCTCCTAGTTCAGTTCCCTGCACTGACCACAATTCAGAAAGTATATATTAGTTTTTGAGGGCTGATTAGAATTGTCAGTTTTGCATTAATAATGCGGCAACCTGTTGTCATTTGTCCCCCTCCCCCTTACATGAAAACTTCTGCCAGACAGTAGATTTGCCAGTCAGGAAGGCTAAATGCATGTGAACATTATCTGAGGTATCTTGAATATCTTTTCTAAAGACAAGACAATGACATTTCTCTGTACAAGTTCAAACATGACTCTTTCCCGTGTTGCAAAGAACTGTCAAATTGAATAACAGGTAAAGTGAAAGCACTTCTTTCCCAAACTATTCAAATGAGCATCACCTTAAATAAACAGAACCTCGCTAAGGGTTACATGAAAGATTTGTCATAGCAAGAAGTAAGATTTGAATGATAATATCTCTTAATTTATTCATTATTTAAAGATACTCTTTTAAATAGACCTAGAGGAGTCTTTCCCAGGTATCCCCTAAGATAAAGTTATTAGGCGCTGGCTCTCATCTTCACTGTATCCTACTGTTAATAATGCCTTTGCACATAGTATCTCCTACCAGTGGTGATTGCAGTAACTCTTTGGCTCCCAACAGAAGTAGTTGGGGGTGTGGTAAAGTCAGGATGCAGCAAACATGATTCATACAAAAAACCTCAGACCTTGGACTGGTTATAAGGGATTCCCACGTTTATTATGTGGGAAAGTGTTGAACATATTGTATAAATTATACAATGGAGCTGAAAGATTGGGATTTCCCTGAGTTAGTCAGTTGGTTAGTACATGGCACTTAAGACTATCATTAGCAGAAAACAAAAATCTTTCTTATTATAGACAGCAAGACATCATTCAGAACACTTTGTAGTTAAGAGAATCCCAAAGAAATTAAAAAGTGATGCAGAAATCAGTGCAACAATTGATTTGTTTTTGCAAATAACCACTACTTCTACAATGAAATGGCTTGATTGGGTTTTTTTTTGCTTGAAAGTAGGGTCTCTCTAGCAATCCCGTTATATTGTCAAAAGACATGACCTTTTTTTTTCTTTTTTGTGGTATTCAGGGCACTGGCTGAGACTACTTTAGTCATCTGTTAAGGTACAGTTTGGAGGAACTGAGATTCCTCATACTGCTGATGAAGAGAAGGCAGGCATGATTCAGAGAAGACAAGCTGAATGCCTATAGGAGTATGAAGGACATGGTGTGAATACCACCGGTGTTTCTGCTCTGAACCTCATATTTCAGTAATTTGTAGTTTCACTGTAAAATTTCTCGTGGAGCTCAAACTTTGCACACATGAAGTCAAAGAGACTTGTAACAGCCACCAATTTGTAACAGCTGAGATCTGGACCAGGATCTGTAATTTTGTTTTTAATAGCTATTTGGAAGAGATTATTTTACAACTTGTTCTAATATGTATGTTCCCAGTAGACTGCTCAGGTAATTACTTGGGCTGCAGTTCAAATATTCCACAGCTTGAAATATACTTGCAGAAAAATCTATTTTTTCTGCATACAGAGGGTATAGAACAGTCACTTCTTTGGCATTTCTAGCTCTTCCTTTGCAAAAAAATCCAAGGTTTTAAGCGTACAAATAAGTGAACATGCAAATATTTTCAGTGTGTATTTGGGGATATCTTTGGAAATTTGTACCTTCACACAGCAAAAATCTGGTACATGGCAACACAGTAAATTATCCAGAATAAAAAAATGAAGAAGTGATTGTAAAAAAGAAGGGTAACATGGGAGAAAAGTCTTACATGTCATCTTGAGTACTACTGACTTTCTCATTGGCATATAAAAAAGATATTACTTTTCTACCTGTGACTTTCTCTTGTGTTCACAGGTCAGTAGGGGTTAGTTTATATTCCTTGGCTATATTTATCTATATATTTATATTATGTATCTCCATGATTAATAAAAAGTTAAAGATCTCTGAGCCACAACAAATTAAAGTGATATTTTAAACAAGGTGTTCAAGGCTGATAATTTGGTGCTTTAAAGATCCTGCTTGCATAAATGTGAAATTATTCTGAACTAGGCACAGTGGATGCACAGGACAGCTTTGTAAATTAATTTTCCCAGGTTAGAGTCTTGACAAACTGCCTCCGTTTGTATTGTGAAATGTATTTGCTGGGTGTATTTCTCAGCCCTGCTCCTGATTTCCCATGGAACCCTGCCCTTTATATTAGAGGTGAATAATTAGATCACCGGGTTTAATGTTATTATGCAGCTTGCCAAGGTTTGGTACACTATCACTTGCTAGAAGGTGTTCTCGGTCACCATAACGATTCTAAGGCAGGACTGAGTCTTTATTTTCCCTTGGGAATCAACCTCAGGGTGGCGTCACTCAGTCAATGCATAACTTTCTTCCAGGGTTTAACAAGCCTCACCAAAGACTAAATGATGTATTGTAAAACCAGACCTGCAAAGTCTCACACACCTAACAAATGAGTCCCACTCCTTTTTGCTTAAGGAAAAATTAAAACAAAGGGAAAAAAAAAGTTCTTGCCTAAAGGGATTTCTCAGTGCCATGAGGAAAAAATCAAGTCAAACAAATAATCTTTCTCATACCTAGAGACTCAGTGACATTATCTTTTGCATGACACCGTAACTGTGCTTTGGTTGTTGTGACTAAATGGGGTTCAGCAGGCTAAGCCCTGTCTGAGAAGTTCTGTGTTTAAGAGAAAGGACTTTGTGAAGGATGGGCTGTTTGGCTTGCTAGCAGTTTCAAAAAACTGAATAAAAAGGGACTGGGGAAGATTTTTTACCATTTGAGAAATAACTTCAAGAGAATTTCAGACGAAGTTTTCTTTAATCCAGGGATCAAAATGTTTCGTGGTGGAACATTGTTAAGATGCTTAAATGGTTAAATAGTATTGATACTTAAAATGTGTTAAAATAGCCTTATTTTCCCTCTACACAAAATAATTGCGTAAAATGGTTGCACATTACATGGCGTATTTCAGCACCTCTATTCTGAAAAGGGACTGTAGCTGCACATTTTGTCTAGCTCCAGTTAGAATGACCTGAATTTAATACTGTCTCAGAGGGCAAGTCAGGATTAGATTTTTTGCACATTTTGTGCTTTTGCATGCTATAGGGCACATATGAGTGCTCTAGAGAGGAGATTAAACTGGCACTAAAGAAATTCACTTGATATCAGGAGGATCTTTGAAGTGAATGACTGCTTCAAGTTACAATATCAGTGCTTTGTCTTTATTCCACCTGCACATTCATTTAATCTAAATACACTATAATGAATATCCTCCTAACCTGAACATTTAACCTCTAAGAACCCTTTGTAGATACAGCCTTACCTTTTCATTTCACACGCATCAAGTTTTTTTTTTCTCCTTTTTTTTTTGCTTCTCTAATTAGGTCACCTCCTCTCCTCCTATATCCCCCACAACCTGCATGGGGGCATCCACTTTTAAATAATAAGACCCATAATTAGCCATTAATACACTGAGGGTTAATGAGTAGGTATAATCTTATTAACCTAGTGGAAGTTACAGGTGTAACTTGTAAGCAGCCCTAGGCTGCCAAAGACTGCAAAGGAGTTATTGCTATCTTTAAATAAAAGTTAAATAAACATGATTCATATCTCATTTTTCTTCGTGCAACTTGACATTCCAGAAAGCTTTATGCTTTTGGCTAAGATAATTAGTTGCTGCAAGCAAAAAGCTAGGAGGTTTGTCCTATCTGAAATTTCTACCAAAACTGATGCTGTTGATAGGTTTTTCTTATGAGATCCATAGACAGTATGTTTTCCTTCAGATATTGTAACTTTTTGTTGTTGTTTTCTAATAATTTGATTGGAAAATAAAATTTGGAACAATATCTATAAATTTCTGATTCAAGATCATGGGCAAAATTCTGTGTTTTAGTGCCCTAGCAAATTTAGGGGAATGTCCCTTTCTGTGAAATGTTGTGTATGACTATTGATATCATCATATATATTGTGTATAGTATTGTACTTAGTTGCTATGATCTTAGGGACCACTTACCTGTACCCTGGTTTTGTTTGGAGCCAGCACTTTCTCTGGCTTTACAATGCAATTATTTACATCCACAAATATGAGTGTTAATGAAAAGCTGTTCATTTGTAATTGCAATGAACTAGTGAGCTTCTAAATGAGAGTGAGCTCAGACATAAACACTACACATACAAGGTACTTATTCTTCATACTTGAGGCATATTTTTTTTATAGATAACTTTTTGTGCTTGCTTTAAAAAAACATTCTTTGCAGTTCCTTAAGTAATTTGACTGCATTCATTGACCAGAATATTTCCCTGTGATACCCAAAGGCACAGTATGTTTAAATGTTCGTTAACTTCCATTAATTAATTAAATACATTCATTAACATATTATTGAGTGAGGGGTTTGCATTATATTACAAAAGGATTCTTAGTCCTATATTTCTTTTCTTAGAATGTCTCAGAGCTTTTCAAATTATTATTAAACGTTACTTCATTGGCAATTTAAATTTTTATCACGAAAATGCTGTGCATTTACCAGATTTTTCAATAGCATCTCACTTTTTTGAAGAAGCAGTGCATAATGTAGCATGCTAGACCTTTGATGTTCTCTGGAAAATGAATAGTGACTGGAGGGCAACTCCATCTAGCTATGGGTTACTCAGGTCTCGTGGGAGAAAAGTTAAGTCCTTTTCTGTCTGCTACCAGCTGGGAACCTGCTGCTTCCCTCTGTCTGCCTTCTCAGCATGTTTCACCTGCCCCCTTGCCAATCCCTGTCTCTTCAGAGAGCCCGTGGAGCAGCGGATAGGAGGTGGAGCAGTGCAGCAGCGAGCAGAGCTGGAGGTTTGCTGGCAGGGCTCTCTGAATTGCTCTAAGCACTGAACCTGGCAAGGGGTGAGGGTGAAGCAGGTGAAAGGGTGTAGTCACTTGAAAAAAAAGATGGGATGGGTGGAGAACAAGAGTGGGAAAAGGGGTGAAGACAATTTATCAGGGATGGTTAAAGAGATGGTATTCACAAGTATATTCTTCTGCCTTCAAGCTTAATTGCTCAAAGATAAAGATACCTATCCTTGATTTCCTTAGAGCTGTCTGACAATCCCAGCTAAAGATTGCCAGAGATTTCTGATTAGTCAGTGACTGCTAGGACTGGCTCCTCTTTCTCAAACCTCCTTTGCTATGTATTTTGTTTTGTGTTCAAATGTCACTGTGTCTGGGCACAGCAAAGTGACATGACATTTTTCTGTCCCTATCAGTGATCTTTTTTTTGCAAATGTACATATAAATCTGTTGCCTAATGTAGCACCTAATTGGTGTACCTATTTCATGACTAAAGAGGCAGAAGATTTAAAAGCTGCATTTTTGAATGTGACCTCAATATCTGAAGAGATAGATTTCCAGTCAAATTCAGGACACATGGAGAGCTCTCGGGTACAGTCATGTCATTGTGTGTATTCCAATGAATACAGGAATGTAAGACTGAAGGAGTCCTCTAAGGCAACAGTCCTTTGCTGTCATGGACCACAGAGCTTTTAATGAACCAATCTAGCTCCATCTAAAAGTTACGTTAAAATTTTTGCTTTTCCTATTGAAAGATTGTACCATAACTTTCCTCCTATGTTTAGAAGCCTTCCTATATTTCTTATATCATACTGACTTCAGAGGGATCTTCCAGGTTATTGTCTTCAGAGAGGATGTGCACCTACAACATTCATTGATGACAGTTCCAGTGGGCTTATTCCCAAAGCTGACAAAATCAAAAGCAAACACCCCCCATGTTCATTATCAATAGTTTGAACTAAAAAGTGTTCTGATCAGGAATGAACCCATGTTAGAAATTGTATTGTATTACTGATGTCTCCTATGCCTTGATACACATTCAAAACCATTAAGATTATAGTCTTAAAACTGAGACGCATCATGCATATGCAATTTTGACCAGTAAGAACCTATGCTGTTGACATTATCATTCAGTAAAATGTGCTGAGTTAAGGGAGATTAATGCATTGTGCAATGCATGAGAATTATCTCTTACTAATTAATCCCTCTTCGTTTGTAATGTCATGAGAAATATTTTTTTCAAGTATGGCTGGAATGACAATACTGGGAGCATCCTTAAGGCTGCCTTAGCATTTAATCTAGTATGGGGTGGTTTTTTTTTTTTTTTTTTTTGTTTGTTTGTTTGGTTTTTTTTTGTTTAAGGCCTTAAACCAAATTTTCCAGATCTATTTTTTTTTTTAATTTTGTCTGTAATCTTAAATCATTGTAACCTCAAACCTGGGTGAACATTAAACAGAAATCCCCTTCTAGCTAAAAATAGGGCTAATTAACTTCCATAGTTAGAAGCCTAGTTTGCCTCCCTTGGCTTTCTTCCTCCATGACTGCTAGTTTTGCAGTCTCAGCAGATTTATGTACTGCCTGAGGTTCAGTTTAGACTTTTTCTAACTTCATTTTTTATTGAGTTTATTGTTTAATATTAATGGCTGTACAAATGAGCCATTATTGGGTTTTGATCATGAAAATAACTTGATGCAGGTAAGTAATTTCTACACACTAGTGTTAGCAGAGTCAGATCTCTGCAACCATTAAAACCAGCCAGAATCATCAGGACAGAGAATCCCTATTAATTTATCTCAATTAAAAGGCTTGAATTTCATTTTCTTTGAGGGTCATTTGCACATTTTTAGACAAGATATAAAGAAAAAACAAATCTTTAGGTACCACTACCATAATAAAGCTTAAATTTAAAATCTTGTCTGCAAACTTCAGTCAAAAGCAACTTGATCAACAATCCCTTTCTACAACAACTCTTTTTAACTGTCATTTTATTGTTTTTTGTTTAAATCTAGCTAATTTTTTTTGATAAATGATATGGTAGAAGAGACAGATAGGACTGTCTCTAAAAGCCATCTAACTGTATTTCCTGTTCAGAGGTTTTTCCGTGAAAAGTTTCCTCAAAGTCAGGGTTTGGTGTAGCAAGTTCCTTCTTTTCTGATGGGAGCTGAGTGTTCTCAGCCCTTTCTTGGAGACAGACAGCTCTTCAAGGAGCTGGTCCATAAGCAGAATAATTGTCTGAGAACCTGGTATGTGTTCACCAAAAGGAGCATCGCTTAGTTTTATTTTCTTGTCAAATGACCCAGTGAAAGTTAGCCATAGTTTTCCCACAAGAAAATTACTAGTTTTCTCCTCGGTCTTTATTAGATTTCATTATAGATGCAAAAGAGTATAGTGTCAAACAGCTGACTGTTTTTTTTAATTAGCAAAACTGACAGTGCTTAGGTGGGATAGAAATGATTAATAAAAAGAACTCGGGAAGAGAGAATTTAGCTAAGAGCAATATGAGATAATTTAGCTAAGAGCAGTATGCAGAACAATTTAAAAAATATTAAAACACATTTTCAGTGGTTATAGATCTGCTTTTCTTTGAGACCGTCAAAGCTGTTAATCTGAGTGTCTTTCAACATCTCTATGAGATAAGAACTCATTTTTTCTATCATCATTACTGAAAGGGAAGCCAAGCCTCCTATTTTCAAAATGGTCTCTAATTTTGATTCATGCAATTTCAGTTCACTAACTTTAGACATATAAGGCTTGATTATCTGTACTACTGAATAAAGCCTGCCTAAAATATGGGAAAGAAGAGGGGAAATGACAGAACTCTGCAACATATTTTTTTCTGTCCCTTGATCCAGAAAATCAATTATTAAAATTGGTATGTGAAGTCCTATTTCTACTTTTTCCATCTCTCCAAAAATACCAAAGCAGAATTTTAATGTATTAAGATTAGTACAGTATGTTCAGCCTCCCTAATTTTAAAATTTTTCTGGTGTATATTTCTTACACTGATTTTGGAAAACTTGGCTATGGACTCTTTTTCCATCCAAAACAACAGTTTGCCACGAGCCTTTCTTCTAGTGTAATACGTAAAGTATTTTTGGGAATTTTAGCAGTTTCTCTCTCAACAATAGGAAGACTGTGTCTTAGAAAGCTCTGGAAAGGATTTAGAGGTCAAAGAAGACAAGTCACTCAACATGAGTTCCCAGTGAGATGTTCTGGGAAAAGACTGATGTGGTCCTTTGATATATAAGAAGGGGAGTTGTGAGTAGCATAAGGAGGTGTTTTTACCTTTATCTGACACTGGGGAGATTAACACTGAAAATACTGCATACTGTTCCTGTCTCTTAGCAATGCTGTTGTAACTATGGTGGTCTAAGGATACAAGGAAGATTTGTAGGAAGGGATGCATTTTTTAAATTGGATCAGCTAATGTACTTGGAAAAAATATAGAAAAACGGTTGGGCATACGGGCCCTTCTTCACATCATGATGTCTGCATTAGGAAAAACTGTCAATAGTACAGAAAAGAGAAATAAAAATTATTCCAACCTGGGAAGAAAATACAATAGGGTAAGAAAAAGAAGTAACTCAAGGTGTTCCTCAGATTAAAAAGAATACATTAATGTCTTCAGTGCAGAGCAAATTCTGGATGCTAAGGTGCACTCTGATTCGGAGACAAAATTCATACTGAGAAGGAAAGATGTTGTGAGGAAGAGAGCAACAAAAGCACATAAATAAGAAATAAGGCACAATTATTTTTAAAAAAAAAAGATGTGAGTAACAGTACTGTGTGTGTGTGTGTGTGCATGTGCATGTACATGTACAGGTGTCTCCAATAACTTTTGAAGTTGTTTCTCTGCAGCCACTCTTGGCAGGGAGGAGATCTGAAAAGCAATTATGTTTCTACAGGTTTCATGAAAGTATGTGGTCAAGAATAGGTGAAACCTCTCTTAGAAGAATCCTGACTGAGTTCTGTAATGATCTGAGGTACTGTCAGGGCTACAATGTGAGCTGCCACATTAGTAAGACACAGAGGATCCGCAAGGAGTTGGGGAAACGACCTTAAAAATGTTCTGTATATGGGAAGAAACTTCAATCAGAGCTCACAGCTTGTTAGGCATCGAAGTCAATCAACCATGAAACACGAATCCATAGGGGACTAAGCTTTATTAGTCCCAAGCCTATATTAGTTGTGTAATACTTAGGGTGATTAGCTGTTGGGATGAACTTCCAAGGGAGAAGTGGGTTTGCCATCTTTTGAAGTCTTTGGATGTCTTTTTTTTGGAAGACAGTGAAACACAAGTAATTGGGTTAACAACAAGAGTAAGTGAATGCAATTGTATGGCCTTTATAAGAGAGAAGAGTAGGCCTGATGATCTAATGATTTCTTCTGGCCATAAAAATGTATGAATCCATGAATTATAAATGCAAAGCACCTCAGACAAGACTTGTGAGGAATTGGCACGATGTGATCCAGCTAATTAACTATACAGCTACTGCCAAAAGTTTGTGTACGTCCAGGTGAAAGCACCCCAGCTTGGCTACTGCGTTAACTTGCTCTGCTCTAACATCTTTCATTGTTGTCAGTGGAATGTTAATAGACGATGGCAGCACAACAGGGGTGAAGATGGACAACTGGGAAAAGTTTAAGATAATGTCATCAGAACTGAGTGCTGTCACAGTATAATGGTCTCCTGCTGGTACCTAAATGCAGAGGAACTCACGGAAAATTAAACATCAAGGCATGTTCATTTGCAAAGCTGGAGATAGGGATCCTATGGCAATCTCCTGTTACAATGAGCTTATGTCTACTTTACTAAATATACATGGAAGCAGTGGACCAATATCTGTAGGTTTTTTCTACGTGGCCAGAAGCCAGGTACACTTTATTCGGTACTTCATTTAGATGGAAGAGAATTTATCTACTAAATTAAAGATTAAAAAGTGTAGTTTCAGAATGGATTCAGATTCTTCTGTTAATTCTGCTCGTGCTTATGATCTTCTCTAGCTCCCGGATAAGGGGCACTTTTGACGTCAGCTGCAGAAACAGCATTTTAATTTGAAAGTGCCTTCCAGTTTCAACATGGTAGGAGCACTCCCCTAGTCAGCTCAATAGATAGTAGCTTATTAAGATGTAGTAGCTCAGTTTAGATTGTGTGTCCTTATATAAGACATGCTGCATTGCAGACCCAGGTATTGCGCCAAAAGTTTAATGAAAATAAACCTGGAGTTTCTATGTAGACCTTAAAGGAAGTAAGATAAGGCCCTGAATCTCCCCTTTCATATAGAAAAGATGTAGTACTTCATTGTGAGAACTTGTTAGTACATGCTAAAATAATACAGAAAGGTGAGATTTGTATATATTCATATGACTCCAGTGGCTAGTACTTCAAGAAAAATACTCAGTATTGTAAGAGCTGAACACAGGATGACCATGAGAGCTGGCAAGGCTGCTTCACAATTAATAATGTATGACAGGTCAGGTAACTAGCAACAGCTACTTGCAATTCTTTTGTTAGCTGTGAAACCATGTTACATTTGAATTTGGTTTCCATGCATATCTAAGCTCGTTGGTATCTGGATCTAGGATTTTGGCTTGGATTCAATTATAATTTGGATGTTATCTGACTAGCTGAAGCCCTTTTAATCTGTATCATTTAATACAGGGCAGCCACCTAGGATAAATACTGCTGTGTGACTGCTGGCATTTCGGTAAAGTGTTTTTAATCCCTAAGTATTTTTCAGGATTTACCTATACTCATCCTTTAATCGGTTCACTTTAAGCCAGCAACATCACCAAACTTTTTGAAGAGATTTTCTGAGGAAAACATGTTGCTCTTTTAATAGGTTTTTGACTTCCTTTTAGTGAACAAAAAAAGATTTAACAAAGTTGTCACATGCATGGTCACCTCTGAGAGGTAATGCAGGATTAATTTCTCTAGTGTATATTTATTCAGTCTTTCTATACATTTTAGCAGATTTGCTGCATCAGTGAGAGTTTGGCTTTATGCTTTCACATTTTAAAGGTGTTTTTTGTGGGTAAGTTTGTTTTTTTTCCTTTTTTCTTATACCTAGTGTGTTTTCTGACATAATGTAGTGCTGGAAGGGGAAAAGTTTGATGGAATGGTAGTCTTTCAGTGTCACACGTCATATGTAATCTTTCACTACTGTCCTTTGTCCTGCAACAACTGGCAGAGAGTACCTGCACATCAGATGATATTTTCCAGGCACCAGCAAAGCCTTGATGTTATTTCTTAAGAATGCACTAGCTACACTACAAACTGGAACACAAACACTATAATTCTTCCATTGGTTTCCCACCTGTCTTGCGACAGAAACAGTTGCTCTTGCTGATTGCAATGAAGACACTTTTTAAACTGGCTACTAATAGCTATAGCTTCTTGACTTTTATGAATGCTGAGAATAGAAAACGCAGTCCTTAGAATGCAGAGGGATCATTTAGGAAAATGCGAGGCTGACAGTGCTAATTACATGTGCAGAAAGATCAGATCGCTGGAGGTGCGCCTTACTCTACAGAGGTGTGTTCATTCATAAACATGAGATACCTTTTGCATCGTGCATATAGTATTTCATATTGGAGGCGATGGGAGCCCTTCTGTTATGTTATCCTGTCAGATATAGCACACTGAACAGGAGAGGACTGGCCTAGTACCAGAGGCTGAGGGTTCCTGGAAAACACTTAAAATGTTACAAGAAGTGCTTTCAGTACATATTTCAGCTTTGAGAGGTGAATTTATCAGTTTTCCTGTACTTCCTCCTTTGCTTCTATCCTGGTAATATATATATTACTGTCGTGATATATCAAGATATAGACATTACAATGAAACCATCATTACACCTGTACCAGCCCTCGTGAGCTGGTATCGCATGGATGACTGAGCTTAAAATGGTACCATTAGAGCTTCTGCATTCTGGTTGAATATTGTACTGAGCTCGTGACTGTGTATTTATTTAAGTATAGGGATATTAATCCTTTTTTCTTGGCAGAACTTCTCTTTGAATAATTCTATTTGCCCATCTAAAATCCCCTCTCTCATTTCATTTGAAAACAGAATCCCATTTAACTTTCTCCCCTGGTGCACTACATACTTCTTTTTTCCAATCCAGAAAAAAATGGAATAAATCTAAGACAGAAATACCTTTTAAGCGGCAGTTGCAGGAAAGCACCTTGCGTATTTTGAGGTTTACTTGTATAAAGCTCCCCTCCCCGATTTTCATTGTGTGCTTAGGTATCTTTGACTTCAGGAGCATGTGGGCACGTATCTAAAGCTAAAATATATTAGCTGTTCTCCTGAGTATTGATGCGTTCCTAGTGCAGCAACTAACCTTATAAATTGCATTGGGATTTTTCGAGTTGAAAGAACAGTTGTCAATGTTTCACTGTATCTTCTTCTTTAGGATAACAGCCACGCTACTGAATAATAAATAATAATATAGAAATCCACTAATTTATGGGGGCATGTAAGGACATATGAGCTTCAACAAAACAAAAGGCTGATGAAAATTTGGAAACGATGTGGAAAACATATCAGAGATGGGTTCGTATCATATATAGCTGGTCTGCCACACTGGGAAAATTGCACACATTTAGGAGGTGCTATTACATGTAGTTTCAAAATGCTTACTTAAATCAGCCTCTACAAAACCCCCCTTCCCCCAGCTCCCCCCCCCAACCTGAAATCCTTCAAGCAAAAGCTTTGAAATTGGACAAATCATTCTCACTGCCCCCATCAATAAAGCAGTGTTCTGGCTCTGCTTTAAGCAGACAAAGTGCAGGAAGTTTAGAGCGCGAGCTGTGAGCTAAGGCCCTGTGACATGGCGAGGTGTTGCAGCTGATCCATATCAGGCACTGCCACAAAGCCAGTACCTTCATGTCCTGCGCCAGCGTCTTGTTAGCTGGGCTGGGGTAGAGGGGTAAGCTGCAAATGGAGATTCGTCCTCGTGCCCAGGCATTTTGGCTTTCTGTTGCTCTTAAGGCTGTGGCCTTACTAGAGAACAGACAAGGCAGTGCCCTGAGCGGAGGAGCTGGTGGTGGCTGTGAGAGCGCTGCAGAAGCAGCCCTGCTGCACTGTGCCATTCTCCTGGGGTGGGCTGCAGCACTTCTGCCAAGCAGGTCATTGATGGGCACCTGAAAGCATTTAATAGCCCTGTGCTAGAGAGCAACATCATTACAGCAAAAATAAATACAAGAACTTAACCCAAATTACCTCATAAAATGGAAGAAAACAGAGCGTTTGTTTCGCCCTGTTTGAAGTACTGGAGGCAGCCCGAGGGCCTGGCTCTTCCCTCACACACGTGGGGGCTTCTGGAGCTGGTGTTAGGCTGCTTTAAAGGTGATGTGAGACCAAACAGGGCTTTTAATGTGAGTGGACAAGACTGGGTTAAATTAATTTCGGGTGCAACTGCAGGGACTGAAAGGGGATTAGGCTCCAGATCATGTAGGCCATGTGAGAGCCGGCACCCGCAGGGAGCCTGGGGTGCATGGCCGGCCGCGGCTGAGCTTGCCAGGCAGGCTGCAATGGCCTGCGCTCGCCTGGCCGTGCCGTGCCGCCTCGGCACAGTTGGGCTGGATCACGCCTGACACGGGGCGAGAGGGAGCAGCCGCGGCTCCAGCCTGTCGGGCCGCTCGGCAGGTTGATGGATGTGCTGGCCTGCGAGCACTCGCCACCCCGGCCAGTCCAGCCCATCCACAATGAGTTACAGTTTCCCGGTCTCCCTCCCGGCACCTCCTCCCCTTCTTCCTCCCCGCTTCTGACCCCCCCTCGGCTTGTAAAGCCCTGTCTTCACACAGCGGTGCCCGCTGGGGCAGGCTGCCATCGCCCCGCTGCAGATCCCCTCCGAGGCCCTGGGCAAGGGAGCAGCGCTAGCCTGTCCTTGCTTTCTGACTGAGAGACATTTTCCTCCCTGGCCGGACAGGACTGAGGTTTCAGTAGAGAGGGAACAGCACAAGCGAGGCGCCGGGGGTCTTGCTGGGGCGTGGGGCCCGTTCCCAGCCCACCGCTCGCCTCTCCGGCCCGCGGCAGGCACCCAGCGCCTCCCGGGAAGCTGTCCGCAGCAGAGCCACCCGGCCGTGGGGCGTCCCGAGGGATCTCTCCGTGCAGCTGTCTCCCAGGGAAAATGTGCTTCAGCCCCGCCGTGTTCCCACCAGCTTCTCTTTCCTCTCCATGCATCTGTTTTCGTTTTCTTCACGTTTATACTTTAAAGATGATGTTCGCCCCTCCACATCCCTTCCCTGTCCAACCCCCACCCCCCCCGAAGATGAATTTCATCTGCGCCTTGAAACAGGGCAAGAAACAATAAATATTTATGGGTATCAGGGGAAGGTTGAACTGTAAACCACCACTTATCCCTACGTCTCTTATGAAAGGAATTAGCATTGCAAAATTTACATTAGGAAAAAAACCCGAAGAGGAGAGAGAAGCATTTCTATGATGTGAAAATGCTATGCCTCCTGCCCATTTAAACTGGAGCAAACTACCTCTTCACAAGGCCAAATCTGGGGCACGGCCTTTTAACTGTAATGACCAAATTAAACCAAATGGCCAAAATTAAACACTCCAGCCCTCGCTGAATGTGAAAGTTCAAGCGATGAGGAAACACGCGTGTAGCAGATTGCTTTCCCTACAGTTTTATTTGAATGAAGTCTTAGGGTGTTTTTTTGAAACAATTTTAAGCGTATTCAGAGATACTGTACAGATAAAGACACGTAAGAACATAAAAATACCAATGTATGCAGCCAAGCACAAACAGCTTATATACCTCTAAATCCAGAAGGGGCCATAATAACAGAGTGTTCAGTATGGGTTGTTAGAAGCCCAGGCAAAGATAAAACTCCAATAAAAAGTACATTCTTTTATGTTCACTGTTAAGGGAAAGGCAATGTGAAATTAAGATTTATGTTTGTGGGGGCAGGCAGAAGAATACAGGCTCTTTAATAACCTGGTGCTGCAGGAGAGAGAGCAAGTTCCAGTGAGGTTTCAAGAGCTCTCTCTGGCAGCAGGAAGGGCCTGAGGGAACCTGGCTCTTTTGGTGTGGGGCTGAAAGCCTGGAGCTGGGCACGCAGTACAAGGATGCCCAGCATATTGACTGCTTCCTGGTAAATCTTGGTAGACCACCTAGGCTTAAAGACCTATTTTTTTCATTGTTCATCATCCCTGTGGAAGTCAGTTTTGGAGTTTGCTTCCAATCACCTCTACCCTCTGGCATTTCTTTGAGCAAGGGTGATCCCTGAAGGACCTTCACACCAAAATCAGGTTACTGTTGCTTTCAGTACAAACAAAATCATGTTCTAAAATTGCCCATTCTGGTATTACTGTAGACCTGTAATAGCTGATTCAAGTTGTTGGGAGTACTCAGCTGGTGTAAGAAGAGTAAAAAAAGCTTTGTCCTTTCCATGTCAGTATCCCCAGTGGAGTAATACATAACTGCTGGGGATAGAGCATTTGGTATTCTAGTGAACTTGGGCTGGTGGATCCTAACAAAAAAATGAGACTGAAACTTGAATTTTCTCTGACTGAGGCTGAAAATTCTCTTTCTCTGTCACTAACTGAGAAGAGAGAGAACTGGAAAAAGCCTCAGTTTCTTGGTGACTTTTGCCCTCTGTTTATTCATCATATTTATCCATAATAAGTTTTCCCAAAAACCTTCTTACTACATTCCCTTTTTTTTTTTTTTTTTTTTTTTTTTTTAAATGCATCTAAATACTGTTTTCTGGCTTCTGTGAAAGGCCAAATGAACAGAAAAAGACACTGAATAAGTCAAATTTCATTGTCTCAATATAAGATAGATAACAGCATTTTCAGAGGAGAATGATTCACGAAGAATTGCTGGCAAGAGTGTGGGCCTCGAATAACATCATTCTAAAAACCATAGTGTGACAAGGTTTCTTTGTTCCTTCACTTCTCTCCCGGCGACAATCAGATTTGTCATTTGTTCCACAGGATTACTAAATTAGTTTTCCTCCTGAGTAAGAAAACTACTGATAAAATATGCCGTTACACTGAGTCTCTGTAAATCTTTTGGAGGATGGAAGAGGAGAGGAGGTGTTTTGTCTTCTGTCTTGACACCAGCATTTTTATCCAGCTCATTTCTTGTGTACGATAGGCCTCGACAAGCCTTATGAAGTGGAGCTTCTGGAAACTTAGTCCTGACAAGGAGCTGAAGCAGATATGGATGTTAATAAAAATCATAAATGACAAGAAAGCCTCAGAATAGGTGTCCTACAAAAGAGTAGCTGTCCTACAAAATAGATTTTTAGAGTATTGTGAAGGCTGTAATCATGCTTTTATAAGTAAAGATTTGTTCTCAGGGCTCTTAGAAAGTTCCTGATTGTCTACTGGTACATTTAAAAGCAATTTTCCTAAATTCAGGGCTGATAGATGTTAAACAATTCACTCACATGTGGGGTTTTTTTCCCTCAGTAATGTTCATATGATTTTTCAAGGGCTTTGGGGCAGCTTAGGAGGCAGTGTATGAGATTATTTTGTAAGGACATTAATTTTAGAGGTGACATTTCTAAATTCAGCAGCAGAGGGAGAAGAGGGTGTAACTAAAGAGGAATAGGTATGGTCTACCAATCTCCATCTGCCTAGTGATTTTATTTAAAAGCACAGGTGTCACAGGAGAGGCTTTCAGTGATTTGTGTGAGAGGATAATCCATTAAGTGATGTATCTTGAAGTTCAAATGACTCCACTGAGCTCAGCCTACCATTAGTATCAGCTGGTGGCCTACAAGTGAAATGGGGTGGGTGCTTTGATGTTGTACCAGGATCGTTGCACTGTGCCTGGTGCCCACCTGAAACTTATTGCTGTGATCCTGTCCCGTGTTTCTATACAGGAGATGCTGGTAAAATGTCCACAAAATAAAACAGATTGTATATGGCACATGGAAATTCTTCCCAATAGTATTCGGGGTACAATGATCTGGAGAAAGAGAGTGTAAGTATACTTTTTCCAGCTACATGGGACCATTTCTGTGGATAATATTTGGGTTGTCATTCCCAAACCTAGGCTTTCCCAGACTTTGGAGGTTAGCTGTGTATAAAAATTCAGCTCTATCTATCTCCAAATATTCTGATTCTACCTGTAAAAGCATGGAACAAGAACAATAAAATCAATGAATTGACTCTCTCTGGGTTCAAAGAGCTTTGAATCAAGACCTGACAGACTTAGGTTGAAGTATTTATGTAGTCTTGAGTTTGGGGGTGTTTGAAATTTTACTACCATGGCACATTTGCATGTGATGTGTTATATGCCTAGTAAAAATAATGAAATGACAATTTTTCATTTATTTCTGATAAATAATATGTAGTAGTTTTAACTGGTGTTTTTTGTATAAAAATAAATAATTTCTGGTGCACAGCTATATTTTAGAAAAATAAAAAGTATAAAGGAAAAGGAGTTTAAGATATAGTTTGCAATTGTAGGAAGAACAGTAATCTCGTTGCACTGATGACAAATATTGGAAAATGAAATGGATTTAAAGTTTCAAATATTTTTATCAAGATTAGGGAAGGGCATGGAGATTTTTGGTGAATATGAATGTAGTTTACTTATGCAAGGTATAAAATAGCAGCATATAGTTATGGCTGTAAGAGGAATGGAAACTGTAATTAAACTACTCTGCTGATGTTTTGAGATATGTGGGACTATGGGAGAAAAAAGTCCCAGGCAGCTTGGTACTAAGAGAGGATCCTGTGAAGTGCCTTGTGCAAGAGGCTAATGCTGCCTGGACCATTCTGACACCTTGGTGGGGCTGGGGTAGATCTTGCAGCCCTCAAGTGCTGCAGTCATAGAATCATATGTGAGCAGTACCTGGTCTCTCTGCAGCTGGCACATCCTCACCTGAGTCAATACTCTTGTCTCTCTAGGATGTAGGGAACACTGCTGAAGTGGGTAGTATTTTTCCAAAAAGATATTAAAAAGCTTCTTCACAATTACTGGTCTTAAATGTTCTGTAATGGTTTCTCTGGCAATAGAGTTAATTTACTTCAAGTGCCCTAATCCCAGTTCCACCTGGGATCCTTCTGTTCACCTAATTCCCTCTGAACTTGCAGGTTGGATGTGGTATTTTACTCTTTCCTGCATTAATCCATTGGGTCATGCTCATGTTACTGCGCACCATTACACATACACTGCTCTCCACAAAAGAGGTTGTGTTTTATGAGTTGAGTCTTAATTAGAGTTTACCAAAATGTTTTTTCAGTCATGGAGAGAAAACTGCTAAGTTATTACTATAATAATATTTACTACTTAATTATATTTGAGCAATGTCTATAATATTTTGAGTATGTTTTAGATGCTCACCTTCTTGGGAATTATATCCCTGTAGCTTTTAATTTGATTTAGATCCTCAGTAGGGTAATCATTCTAGATGCAAGTCCCAGTCCTTTCCACCTTGTTACACATTGATCCAGCCCACCCATTAAGTGTTTCTTAAGCCACAGAATACTCTAGAGAAGTAGGGAACTCCCTGTATATGTTAGATGAAAGGCTGAAATATAGGCACAAGTTATGTGATTTGTTCAAATTTGTCCAGCAATTCAGCAGCAAAGGTGGAAGCAGAACCCAGGCGCTCCAGCCTGGCTCTTATGGCAGATCTGCATGGAGAGGGCTGGGCACTGCAGAAGTTTTCAGCCTGGCATCCATGGGTGATTTAAGAGATTCACCACAGGTAACTAAAAAAAAGCCAGTGTGGGCACACAAATGCAACAGGGAATGCTTGCATGCCCTGACAGTGATTAGTGTTCACAAGGTTGGATACTACTGGGAATAAATGAGTTGTTAAACTCGCTAGCTTGGATACTGCTAGCACTGTATTCATAGCAGCATGGAGATTAATACAAGAAACTAACTAACTGTGGCATACCTGCACTAGTCTGCTTCAGTCCTGTGCCACTAGGGCAGGTGTAGCTTGGCTAACCTTAGAACATGAAGTGCATTGCAAATAACTAGGCAAAACTGGTACTTTTCCATGCTGTGACTTTCAATAAAGCAAGTTTTGAAAGCTGATTCATGGATAAAAGAAAAACCTTTTCAAGTGTTTTTGATAAGAACCACAATGTGAAATCTGGGTGGAAATTAGTCACATCCTCACCTGATAAGGAAGTTTTCTTCAGTAAATGAGTTGTGAAAGCCTTCTTGCAATTATATGGAACATCTCCAGATTCTACAAATACATTTTCTGGGCCCTGATTTGTTGTTACTAGATTTGATCAATGCAAAGAGCACAGCAGCCAGGTAGGGACTGGATCCAAAGCACATACTGAAGGCTTTGAGTTCTGGATAACATCAAGTGGATTGGACTAAGATACTTCTGAGAAAGGGCTTGATATCCAGATAGGAGAGGTCATAAAAGCTATATGAGAGGAAAAAAGCCAGAGGACTGAGCTGACTTGCGAGTGAGTTTCCAAGGTCAGGGCATTTTATTTAAAAAGCAATTACAAAACTTGTTACAGATGCTGAGGGACCTAGGAAGGGATTAAGCAATCTTGTTAGTTCTACAAACCCTCTTATGACAGCAAATCTACCCATAAGCTAATAAGGCTTGTGTGACTGTAATATCTGAGGAGAGTGCAGAGTGACTCTTCCCCTGCAAACAATGATAGGAAAAATGTTGCTTGGCTTTGAAGAGAGGCCCATTGTGTTCAGTCAGATGCAAAGGCATCTTGTTTAGATTCTCGAAGGAAGAGTCTCAGGCTGGCTGGCTGGGAGTCTGGGCAAAAAGAAATGAGGGAGGAGGCTGAGGATGGAGACCAGGGCAAAACATCATTAACGGTGAAAGCAGTAAAAGGAAGGTGGCAAGGGAGGAAAGGGACCTAAAAATATTTGTATTTTCAGAAATATATTCATGGATGTGTGCGTATGCCATATGCATGCATGTGCTGTACTGAACTTGGAATATTTCTATTGTAATTACTCAAAAGTAGTGCCTAAATCTTCTTAGTTTCAAAAATCACAGCTACATATATTTGTCTTATTCGCTTGTATGCATGATTAAATTTGTCTTTCCTCCCCTGTGTACATAGTTTTCCTTGGTAATAGGCCATGACACTATCATAATTTTTACTAAATCTCCCTTTTACAGTTGCTCATCATTTTCCAAAATGATATATCTGCTTTTACTTTTTCCACAATTGATCTTTCCTAAAAAGAGAGTATTTTAAGAACTTGTAAAATACACCACAGGACTGTATGTGTATTTTGATCTCTATGTATGTACATCGTTTCATCTATCTACATGTTTGTATTTCTTTCTTAGGGGGACAGAGAGCAAAATGGAGACAAATAAATAAAAAGAAACATGACATTGCTAATATAAATGACCAGGCCATTGCTTCAGTGTCAGAATGCAATTAGATCTGACCTGGGACTGGAATTCACTTCTCAGCAGGCCTGCTTAATGATTAGTTTCATTGTTTCTTCATCACCCCTACTGGGGGGTTCATTTTTACTGGTAATGGAAAAAGACTGTTGCCCCTGGATAAAAAGCTGGTCATGAAAGACAAAGGGCTGATTGAGGACTGCTAGGCTTTTCAGCCCGCATACCACCTCTTCTTTTGCTGTCCTGGCTGACAGCAGGAAAAACAGTGAAAGGGGTCAAATCTTAAAGGGCCTTCAGGGTAAGGAGCATCGTGTTGCACACAGAAATTAGCTGGAGAGGCTTTTATAGCTTAGAGCAGTTCTCATCACTGTTGTAAGAAAAATTGCATGAGAATCTTTGCAGCAAGATATTGCAGGTACCAGACATTGCTAGTATGATTAGTATTGAGTCTGAGACAGTAAGCATGGTTAGCAATATAACTGTGGTTTGCAAACACCTGCTCACACTCCCAATCCCAGCATGCAGGTACAAGTACAATTCTAGCAACAGCTAGAAATTTCCCAACAGCTGCAACAGGTAAAGACTAGTTTAAATCCTTGGCAAAACTTGTGTGCCGGCTGCTACCTGTTCGGAAGTGTTTCCAAAGGGGTTTATTATAAGCCCTGGCATAAATAAGAATAATACAAATAGTTCCTGTTTGTTTGCTTTAATTCACTGGGTACATGAAACATGTAGCGTGACTCACAAAGTTGTAGGGTGAGTATGAGGTAGAATTACAGACGTTGTGCTATCTGATATTATGAGATGTAACAGGTGTCTGTAAAGACAGTTTCCCCATCTGGAAACTGTGCTTCAGGGAATTTAGGCTGCTGGTGGAGGAAAGGCTGGTTGGTTTGCACTAGTTACGATAGGTGAGCTACCAGAAGATTGAAGTTGGTGGTTTCTTCAGCTGAGCATCTATAGGCTGAGGTGTGCATTGAAACCACAGTAACTAAATGTCTGAGTTTGCAAAAACTTGACTGGAAGCTTCATGAGAACAGATATGAAGCTGAAAGAGTCTTGCCAAAGAGCAATGACACTGCTTCCTCCCCACACCAGTTCAGCCAGTCAGAAATAAAAATAAAATAAAGCTTTTTAAAAATATTGATGCTGTAAGCACAAGTCTACCCACTGGTGTAAATTAGTGGTCATTCAAGGATTTAAGTGCAGATACACTGATCACATCAATTGTGGAGCTGGGCTTTAATGAATGTTGTAGTAAATCACTTAATAATAGAATCTACAACAGAGGAAGTCAAGAGAGAGTTAAAATTACACAGTATGCATGTAAAGAAAATGTGGTCAGCTGGGAACCTCAGACTTGCTCACTCAAATGAACTGGAAATAACAATGGCCTTTAAATTTGACTAAATTCTGAAATGAATTGGAAGCATAGAACCTGAAATCTGAACAAACCAGGGACACACCGGTGTCCACAGCATGTGTATTCACCTGAGAGCTAGGTCCTCAGAAAAACATGCTCTCATGATCTCTTCCAAGTGTGTTATTATGTCCCAAATTTTCCCAATTTGTATAGATAGTTATTAAGCTCTTAGAGATAATCATAATGGTGTCAGTTAGTGCACAAACTATGCATGAACTGGCACATCCACATCACTTGGTATCCCTAGGCTGTGTGAAATTCATCTCTTCAGCCTGCCGACAAGTTTAAAACAATCAGATTTGGAGTGGAACAGCTGGGATGGCCGGCAGGAGCTGGAGATCGGCATCAAGCCTTGTGGCAAATTCCCAATAGCCCTTCTGAGGTTTCTTCTGTGTCCTGCAGGCAGCACCACAGCCACCACAGTAGCTCCTCTGCACAAGGCGTTGGAGCAAACAAGTTCCCACAAGGCAAGGGTAGGGCATCCCTTTTTCCTTCCTCTTCTGTCAGGGGCTGGGCTTTAGGAGGACCTCTGTGCTACTTCCTCCAGGTCATCTGCCCAAGAGCCTGGATGGTCAGTCCTTGCATCTAATTTGGAGGTTGCCCAGGAAGAAAAGAGAGCATATGTCCTTCCTGAGTTGATTGTGCAAGACTCAGAGCCAAATGCTGTTGGCACAGAGATTTTACAATACATCTGTGTGGAGCCATGGCAAAAAAGACTTCTCTTGATGTTTCTGATCTTTTGCAAAGCTGGCATACCAGGGTTTTAGTAGTGTAAGCTAGACTGTGAGCTGCCTGGCTGCAAAGCAGCTCAGGGTGGGCTGGAAGGCTATTCCCTTGTCCAGTGCTTTGTGTGACTTCCAGAGGTAAGGTCTTCACTCCCAACACCCTGTGCATATGCACACATAATACTCTAAGGAAATTCTCCCTTGCACTCCCTCTTCATCTGCACTTGACCATGTGCATGGGTGTTGGTGAGTTCTCCTGATCCCATCTAACTCTTTAGGCTCCCTACATGGAGAGGACATCCAAGCCTTTGAGAATATAGGGCTAAAAAATAGCAGTGTGAGTCAGGCAGTGCCATGTGTTAGGCCTGTGAGGTAGGCATGGTGCGGATGGGATGGGTACAGTGCAAAGCACTAGAAAGGGGTTATTGGGGATGACACTGGGTTTTGTGGGACTGATGTCATGCCTAAGGGTGCTGTAAGTGATTGTGCAACAGTGTGATGCACCATTACTGGAGTAAGCTAACAGGGCATGTTTTATATAGCTGAAGAAATTAAGTGGAGTTTCCAAAGTTATTTATACTTTTAACTCAAATAGAGTTTGGTGTATCAGTAGGAAATAGTGCTAAGTATATTTTTTTTGGCCAACTTCACAGAAAAAAAATTCTGTGGAATAACTGGAGGTTAAGCTTTTGTCTTCAGCATCTTGAATAACTGAAGTTTCATCCTTCCTCTGTCTGCATCAGTTTATTTCCTGGTGTCCTGGTTTTCTGGGGTTGAAGAGAGGTAGTAGCAGGAGAGCTATGGATGCTGCCACAGTGGAAGGAAAAAGCTGTTGTTTTGCAGCTCTCTAGGCTGGTGAATGCAGCTAAGCCTGACCTTACACAAAAGGATGGAGACAAGTAAGTGGTGCTGTCTTCTCATTTAGTGAATCACACACTAAAGTCATTTATAACAAAGGGGAAAAGGTGTATTGTTAAGGAGTGAACCTAAGTTGCTGCTTTAGCATCCATTTCCTCTTGCAAAAGAGAGGAGAAAATGACAGTGGAGGGTGGGGAGACTTGGCAGGGAGCAGTGTGGATAGTAGGAGCATTTCAGAGTAATTTCAGCCAGATTTCTGCTAGGTTTGGTGGCTGCATTATCTCATCTCCTTTTTTCTTAATTGGAGTGGCAGGCCTAGCACGCCCAGCAGGGACACCACATTAATTCACCATGGAGCACAGTGTCAAGACAAGGGATGGAAAACAGTGAGGCTCTATGGAGTATTTGCTGAAAAGCGTGATGGGAGCTGAAGCAGAACTATAGAGGAAGTTAGGAAATATTCAAATACAAGATCAAAGTGGGTGACCTTAATTTCCTAAAGTTGGTTAAAGTAGCTGCTGCTTGATCTCTTAATCTTGCATTTTATGTTTATTGATGGCTTGCCCTCTAGGTTCTCTTCCTCTGGTTCATGCACAGGCTGCACTGTTAGAATTTTTAAGCCTAGCCTGATGAAAATTATGTTCAAGTCTGCAACCCTGAAGATCACATGAAGGTAACTGCCTGAGTGGCAAATTCCTCCACGGCACTGATGGCATTTCTGAGTTTATGGGCACACATGCTGGTTTTATGAGACCCTGCAAAAACCAGATGGGGTTGCTGGCGATTCAGAATGTCAGTGTCATGCTGGCCTGCCATGTAAATCTCTTATTGACGTACACGAGGACCGTCATACTAATAAAACAGAGGATGCTAACAACGTGCCATTCCAGTGCCTTTTCATCAGGAAAAAGTCAGTCAGAAAGCAAAGCAAATGTGAAGGGGCACTTACTGCTCCAAAATAGTTTGTCTGTAACTGTCACATTGTTAATTAATGCTGTGTCTGATGAGCTCAGCAATCTTCTCACCAGATGGGAAACCATCAGTCTGAGTACACTAGACTGTACACCAGAAAGTAGTGATTCATAAGGATGAGTCGGAAAACCCTCACACTGAATAGCCAGCTGTCTAGAGCAAGCCAGGAAGGAGCACTGAACTTTAGCTAGGATGTGCCTAAAGTCATAGCCATCACCAAGCCTCAGCAGGGTTTGCGGGAAGATTCCTCTATCTAGCCACTACCCAGAGCCCAGCATCCTCTTTGAAGTGTGCAAATGAAAGCAGTCAACTGCTCTTCCACAGTGTAACCAGAGGGAAAGCTTGCAGGTTAGAGTGCTTGTCTGAATGAGGGAGATGTGGCCTCTGTCTTCTCCTTTGTCTGGTGGGGAAAGGAGGAATCAAATCCTCTTCTTAGGCTCTCCTCCTAAAAAGGTGTCCTTCTACCAGGTGCAGGACAGGATGACCTGGAGTAGTTTCTTGTTTGTGCCACTGTCAGCTGCTTGCAAGTACCATGAAATTCATTGAACCAGAGTGAGCAAAAAGCAGTGTGACTGTTACTTAGTGCTTAGGGCGGTCTGTTGGGAGGAGGAATCCTGCTTCCAGGCCCATGTCTGTATATTATTAACCTGGTGTTGAATGAGAAAAAGAGAAAGATGTCAATGACACAAATTCCTCTTCCTACTCCATTTAAACACAGTGTCTGCAACTGGATTTTTGTGAAGACCTCAGTTTATCAGTGTATGCTGGGCTTGTTTTGAAAGCACCTGTTGAATTTGTTTCCTTGAAGGATGCAAACTGAGAAACACCTTGTTTCTAAATCATGACTGTATTCAGGAGTAAAGGTGTTTATCAACCCAGATTCTGGCAATCTTGCACTTCTGAAGAAGCAATCTCCTGCAACCTGGCATACCTCATATCAAGTAAGAAGAGTTCCAGTAACTTTAGCCATCCTCAAGTTTAGGCAGGGTTTTTTGTCACCGTTTTGGATTTAGATGCCTCATATCCAACTACCTCTGACTGCAAGAACCTGTGTGCTCACATGTATTTTCACAGCCTTTTGCATAAATTGATTGAAATTTAGTAGTTCTTTGGCCTCTAAGGATTTTGTTGGTACTTGGTATTTTTAGTGATATTGTCTATATACCATTATAATCTTCGATTTTTTTGGCTGTTTCTATTTGTCTGAAAGAATCAAACTGAAAGATGAAACACTCATCCAAAGTGTAGTGTATTTTTTCCTTAAAAAAATATTCCATGGAACTGAGGCTGTAAAGTGTATGGATGTTTGAGTTAGCTACAAACCCAGAAATATTACTGAAACAGCTCTCTCAATTGTTACCTGAACTTCTAACATCAGCTAAAATTAGCCATCAACTGTTTTAAATCCTTTATTTTGAATTTTAAGAAAACTATGTTGTCAGTTTTGAGTTGTATAATTAATTCTATATTTTCTCAAAAGTCAAAAGAACTTCCAGCCCTTACTTAAAATATGGAGATAACCCTGTAAAAATTTTTTTTTACTTTTTCCTGATACTGGTAAGAACTTTTGTGTGCTTATTCCTTTTATATAATTAGTTAAAATAATAAAAAAACCACCCACGAGGTTAAATGATCCATACACAGTAATGTGAATAGAATGTTCTAAATGACTCTTACTTTCCAAAAATCATGTAATTCGTTGACTGACTCATGTTTTGTAGCAGCTTAGGCGCTGCAGGCTGATGGCTGTCAGGTGTCAGTAAACTGGCAGCTTAAAAGTTGCCTCTTTAAGTAGCCCCAATGAAATGAATTGCTCACTGTGAGCAAGGGTGGATTCTGGCCCTGTGTTTGCTGAGACACTCTTGGTTGAGGCGCTTACGGTACTACTGGTGTCTGGCTCTGCCTCCTGTGGTATATTTTTCCCTGCCATGGGCTGGAAAAAGTGGTTAGAGGTAAGACTAAGAGGGGGTTCCAGAGAGTCAGTAAGTCTGAGGCCTTATCTAAACAAAAATTGTACCAATTTAACTGAACCTATTTAGAAATGGAGGTTGCTGAATTAATGCCACCCCCTTTTTTTTCTAGAACTAAGTCTGGGGAGAAACATTATTCATGCCAGTACAATTTATACTGTTTCTAATGGCTTTATTTTTCCCCTTTGTACTGTCAACAGCACTTGTTTTGTAACTCTTCTGTGCATATTCCAGCATATTCCTGGATGGTAAACCAGAAACTGGGTCCCTTGCTGCTTTTGCTTCTTCATTTCTTCCTTCATATGTTATTTCCTAACCTTCCAAGTGATAGTCTGAACAGTTAGCACGACTTTGTTAGTGTTCACTTGTAAGGAACAGTTAGTGTATTCTCTGATAGACTTGTTTAGAGAGACGTCTCAAATAATTTCTCTTAATTTGTTGTGCAGTGTAGCATACTAAGTGGGGAAATGGTGAGACTTTGCAGCTGTAGAAGGATCCTACCAAGCTTAAAATTTGCCACATCAAATAGCAAAATAGCAGGTTTTCACACCGAATTTTCACTCATATCTAGATATTGACTCATGACTGACAGTAGGAAAAAGCTTGTCATATAATCCGTGGCAATATATTCCACATAAATCAAGAGATATAAGGAGGGATCCAAGTAGAAAAACGCATCTTTAAGTTAATTTTTTTTTGTTGCCAGAAGCATTCCTGGCACCTCCAGAAAGACTTGGTGATAAGTGCTGGTAGAGATGTTCCCAAGAAGCATCCCTTGTGAGCAGTCTTGCATGTTAAACCACATGACTTTCAGGTCTCAGAGAAGGTGTGGTGTCAAAACAGAGAAATCACAGCAGTGAACTGGAAGAATGACTTTTCTCCCCTTTGTAATAATCATAATGTCAGAGCCGTTATTACATTTGGCCCAGGGAGAGGATTGGAAGTGTTTCTCAGAAGGGAGGCGATTCCAACTCCATGTCTCTTTCAAGAGCTCCATTCCCATGTACATGCTGGAAACCTTTCAGGAAACCACATTCCCTTTCCCGTCCCTGTTCAGCAATGTGATCCTTCCCAGCCAGAGCGGCTTGCAGACCGCCTCAGAGGCTGGGCCTGGGAAAGGAATGTGACAACGAGGGGGCAAAAGTACTTTCACTTCCAATCCCATCCTATGCTGCCTTTCAGAAGAAACTTCTCCTCTCCCTGCCCTCCCCCGCCTTATGAAAGGGTTTCCTACATCCATAAGCATGTTTAGAAAGAACTGCAGTCTCTAATTTTCCAGCATGTGGTGGGGGAAGAATGTGATTTTAGCTGGAAACAGTCACATGGCCAGATCCTCAGCCTTGTGTGAATCTGCCTGATGCTCCTGAGGTCACATTGTGCTGTACTCGTTTACACTGGACCAGTATCTTGCTCCCTGAGTTGCCCCTGATGGCCCTAAATGATAGCTGGTTTTTGACAGTACCCGCATGTGACTGAGACACCACTGCTATGCAGAGGAAATGCCCTGAAACCTTGTGCTAGTGCCATTTTCCAGACAATCAACAATTCAAAAAGACAGTAGGTGAAGAAATGCTGTTTATATTACAAGTTTCAATAAATAAGATAAAGGAGGCAGGAATAAGAGAAGGGATGAAGGAACTGTTAATGACTTAGAGGACAGAATCTTATTAGAGACAGAAATGTAAACTTGTTTTGCTATTTCTAAAAGCCCAGAAGATACACATTTCATTCTGCAGCAAAATATTCTGATCAGTACTTCTTTCTGTCATAGCAGCAGGGAATTGAGCTTGGATCCCAGCCAGCCTTTTTTATCCTCTCTTTAAACCAAACAATTAATTAAAAGAGAACACAAGGCATGATAATTTAGCCAGCTCTGTTAGTTTAGACATAATGGGTTTTTGGGCAACGCCATTGCAGCACAGAACAATCACTCCTAGCTTCTGTGCCACAGGAACAGTTAAGCCTTCCAAGATGAATTTCCAGCCATTGCTGTTAGGATGCTTGTACTGTTTTCTTATTCTTTATTTTTATGCTGTTTTATTTGCTCATCATTTTTACTGTTTGTATTGTGTGGTGCATGGGTGGTAATGATTAGATACTGATTCTCAACACAACAGTTTCTCTTGAAGCAGACATTTACCCACCCTGAGACAATTGCTCTCCAAAACTGAAGCAAAAGAATATGGGAGGGAAGTCTTACAGCCACTGAAGTCAAAGAAAGGTCCCTCATTGACCTTAGTGGGCAGGAAGACTGGGAGACAGAGAGTTATTCTGTCAGTTTTTTTAATGACTTAAGAAGCTGAGGATTGGAAGAGTTCAGAGAGGCAGGTAACCTTTGAAAACTATTTGGAAGCTGCAGGTGCACAGTAGCTGTAAAAATTACAGTGCTTACTTAGGCATCAGAAATGGCTTCATGGGACATGGTTTCAGTGAAGAAGCTCATTTTTTTTTTTGTTGTTTTTTCATCTAAGTCATTTAGACTGTGGACATCATGGTTGACTGGACAAGACTTGGGAAACTGAATTTTATTCTAGCTCCTGATGCTCATTTAATATGTCCATTTGCAGTAGCTGTTAACCCTGTTGCACTTGTAACTCATCTGTAGACTGGGAATAACAGTGTCGCCTACTTAAGTTTTGAAGCCTGACTAAGTAGTGTTTGGAAGAAACTATGTAAGGCCAAAGTCATTCTGGAGCTAATCAGTTTCAGAGATGGAGCTAACACACTGGACTGTCTATAACTTGACGCCATATACATTTCCGTTACAGAAGTGGTTCACAACTTTCACTGGCCCATGGGAAGCCCAGTAAGCAAGTAACGTGCTGCATACAACATATGCTTTACTCTTTTTCAGTGGTCTCCATTTTAACTCTTTAATTTCTGGCAGCCACCAGCAAAAGAGGATTTTAGCAGCAGAATGGAAGACTGCTTTTTCACCCGGATTTTAGAAGCATAAATGTTATCCCACTTTCTGTGAATTCATGAAGTCATTGAATAGAAGTTAGGCTTTCTTTTTTTTTGTGTGTGTTCTCCAATGGGAATGAATTTTGCACCAAAGACTCTTTAGGGAAAAATGTAGGATTTTTTTTTTCGTGTTTGTATAAAACATATAGTTTAAAACAATTCATGACTTTCTGTGTTAAAAAAAAAACATGTCATCACCTTCACTTCATTCCATTAACTCAACTTGTTTTCAGCTTAAGCTGAGCAGTATTTATCACCCTCTATTGTCATGTAGTAAACAGCTGCATAATGGAAACTTTTTTTTTAAAAAAAACAATCCAAAACACTAAAAGCCAAGCCCAGACCAGAAGTGAAGCTCCTGGTAGGTATGAACAGTGTAATGAGTAAAATGTCATTAAGAAAAAAGTGTTTGCTGAAGAATTCCAGTATCAAAGTTAAAAGTTTATTTACAAGATTTCAAAGATTAAAATCAGAGGAAAAGTTTGAAATGCTCCAAGTCTGGAGCTTCCATAAAATTTATTTCCCACTAGCAGTCATGAAGCTAAATCATGTAGTTAGTTTGCATTAAAGCAACAAAGTCAGAAGGCTTAAAATGAATTGAAGAGCAAGGATTTTCCTGAATCGTGGCGCAGTCCATCTGAAAGGTTGCTGAACTGTAAGATATGAATCCTATATATTTCTACTGCTCTGCCATTCACACATAGCCCTCACTTAATGTAACATGTTAAATATTTACAATGTTCTTCAATTTAAATCACTTGAAATTAGCAACCATCTCAGATAGTCTTGGCCATAACTGCTACCTTCCTTTACACAAAATCATCACAATAATAATGCATAGGAGCCAGCTTGATAAAGTGATTTGAAACCTTCTGGAAAAAATGCACTGCACAGTTAGTCACAAATAAGCAAGTGCAGCCATCAGCCACACTGCAACCAGCGGATCTGGTCTGAAGCAGTGTCAGCACTGCAGCCGCCGCCCCTCTCCCAGAATGAGGGGGGCTTCTACCAGGGGCACAACCTGCAGGCCAAAGGGGACACTCACCTAGGACTTGCATGTGTTTGGGCAGTTTCTCAACTATGAGCATTTTGGCAGCCTGAAATATTCTGGGTCTATGGGCTGAAACTGTTCAGCAAGACAAACAAAAGTTATTGTCTGTTAGTCTTGTCCCATCCCATGTGTTCTTCTGAGGATGCAGAACCTTCTAGGATAGGAGGCTAATACCAAATCATGTACAGCAGTGACCACATGGAGAGGAAATTGTCAAACAGTATTTGCTGGGAAAATGGATTCATATTCATAATTTTAAATTATTAATATATCCTTGTAGGAATAAGCTGCAAAGTCAGTGCATCTGTCTCGGAGGAAAGTGATATGCCACACATACAGAAGTGGGACATAAATAATCGTGCTACAAGTCATGTATTCTATTAAGGAGCCTGATAGCACCCATTTCAAGCTGAAGATAAGTAAAAAACAGGATTGGAAGGCATCTGATGCAAAGTAGGACCCCTGCATTGTATTCCTTTCACATCAACCAGTTCATTCAACCACTTTAGCAGAAACAGTGTTTAAATCGCATTTGATTATGATTTGCAAGCTTGCCTCCTCACTCAGTGTGTACAGAATCTGCATTGCTGTGTCTTTGTTTTTAAAATAAATTGAATTCTTTTTTTTCCTCCTTGTAGTCCTGGCCCTTAATAGTCTGCATATGAGCAATGACATGTTCATATTTTAGCGTCAGCAGTTCTGCATTGGATGTAACAGTCAAGCCCAGCATTTCTTTACTTTAGAGGTGAGCCTCTAGATCTCTCCATCTCCCATTCTCATTAAGCAAAATCCCTGAAATTTGTGCTCTGTTGCTGCCTTCTAGTATGAGGAAGTGGTGTGGTGGATGACGCACAGACTGGCCTCCAGGGGAGCTGAGTACTATTCCCAGCTCTGCCATTTGCTGGGTAATATCCGGCAACTCATTTAACATTTTTGTGTCTCAGTTTCTCCAACTGTGAATATGTGGCTAGTGGGCCAGCATTTCTCACTGAAATCAATAATAGATTCCTATTGACATTGGTGGCACTTCAGTGCTTTGAGATCTGTGGGGAAAAAAAGCTAACTGTTGCTTTTAATATATTTTCCTTGGTTGTCAGTCACTAGTTCTACCTTACATGAACACGATTCAGATTTATTCTTAGCCTCCTCCTTTACTATTCTGAAACACAACCTCTTATACAAAGGTTTATCAGCATTCTTATAATCCTCTGTTCTGCTCAATTGTTTTCTAAGGTTTTGTAAATATTTTTCCCCTTATATTTCTACAGTATAATGAAAACATACTTCCTTACTCCCATGTAATGTAATACAAATGGAAGTGACAAGACAGTATTATTCAAAAATTCTCAGCTTATGAAATAATATGTATTAGTTAACATACCCCCAGAGAGATATGACTGGACAGCTGCTCTGGGTGAAACAAATAAATAGAAAAATCCTTTATTAATGATGTACTTTGCAGTAGATTGTATCTGGGGAATTCTGTAGAAACGAACTCTTTCCCGTCCCTTCCCTATAAATGAAATCAGGAACAGACTTTGTTTCTAGAGGTTTGGTAGGCACATATACAGTGCACAAATACATAAGGAACAGTCATATTCAAGGAGGATTTTAGCTTTGGTAACCACTACATCTTTTCCTGTGTGACCTGACCTAGGTGTTCCTGCTCTGGCAGGGGGATTGGACTAGATGATCTTTTAAGGTCCCTTCCAATCCCTAACATTCTGTGATTCTGTGATTCTGTGATCTTGCATTTTCTTTGGCTTCCTTCAGTCAGCTAAAGACTGTGGGTGAGACTTTCCAAATATAGAGAACCAAAATTCTGACCAGAAAATACACACTTTCTGAGGAGTGGATTAATGCAGGATTCATGGATCTGGGCCTTGGACTTGGAGGGGGCCTGTATAACCACAATGTTTGGATTGAAGTGTCTGGCAGCTTGGGCTCTAGTGTTAGATAGGACTGTGGAGGTGGGAGGTAGAGCTGACAGGCTATGGAGGCGGTTGAGTCATGGGAATTTTTGCTGTATGTTTGAATGGATTTGGTTAGTTTATTGCACTGCTCTGGCTTGCTTGAGGCATGCTGTTTGGCTTGACTCCAGGTCTTCTTTAGTCTTACTCTGCCCCAGCACTGGGTCGCTTTGTCCCACGAATTGTAAACTCGCAGAGTATGCACTTATTCTGTTTCTAATGTGAGATGGAAGACCAGTTAGCCGTGAAAACAGATGAACTTTGCTGTACTAATATAAACTAATTGAATAATTTAGATTGGGTGCAACCTTTGGAGCTCATCTAGTGCAATTGCCTGCTCAAAGCATTGCTCAAAGTTGCAGGATATTGCTCAGGACCTTTTCCATCAGGTATTGAATGTCTCTAAGGATGGACATTCAATATCCTCTCTGTGCAGCCCACAACAATCTCGTTGTGATTTCCCCCCCCACCCCGCCCTTGTATGTAGTTGAAATTTAGCTTGCTGTGACATGCATCCATTGCCACTTCACTTTTTGATGTGCACTTCCAAGAACCGTCTGTGACCACCCATTAGGTAGGTGACAATGGTGGTGAGACCCTCTCCTTCAGTTCCCCCCTTTTCCAGGCCAGACCAACCCAGCTCACTCAGCTGTCCTCTCAAGTCACGTACTCCAGCCCTTTGTCTGCCTTGGTGGCCTTCAGCGTTACTTACTCCAGTTTGTCAGTGTCCCAGAATTGGATGCAGTGCTCCAGATGTGGTCTCACAAGTGCTGAATAGAGGGGAATAATCACTTCCTTGACTTGCTGGCTATTTTTTTAATAAAACAGCCCAGTATGAGGTTAGCTTTTAATGTTGCAAAGGCACACTGCTGACTCATGTTCAGTTTGTCCTCCAGGAGCCCCAGGTCCTTTTTGCAAAGCTGCTTTCTAATCTGTTGCCCTCTGGTACTTGCCTTTTTTGAACATCATGAGCTCATGTATACCTTTAAGTACAGATGCTCATTTTGGACACACAATGCATAACTGCAAATACAATTACCTGTTTGTACATGTATCCACCGGGTTTATAGACATATTTTCTGGGTTTTTTTGACAGTCTCATTATTTCCAGAGAATAATAAAACAGTAAAATTCATAAACTTTATATATATATGTATATATATATATATATATATATGCAGCGAGATTTCTCTGGATGCATTTAGAACAATTCTAATGATCAACTTCTCCATTAGGTAGACTTCAGTTTTGTTTTTCACTTGCTCTCCTTGACTTGTCCCATTCTTAGATAAGGACAGTGAGAACCACATGAGGTATATTGGCATAATCAGTAACACAGACTTGTCCGGACCTCAGGAGATAGGTCTGCACTATATCAGCAGACGACACCTAAAAGAATGCTTTTCAAAGAAAAAAGTTTCCTCTATCTTTCAAAGGGAGCTTCCTTCTGTTGTATTTATTGGAAGTCAGATTGCTGATTGGCCTCCTCTAGAGTTGGAGAAATTCCTCTGAAGACCCTTTAAATTGCATTTCAATTATACAGGAGGCTGCACTGGCAGAGCCATTTTATTTCCAAGCCGCCCTGTGGCTTCTTGGAGGTGACGTGGTTTTGGAATTGCCTTTGCAGGTAAAAAAAAATACCCTCTTCTGGCAGTCTCTGCCAGAAAATGTGCCTGAAAAGGCATATCTAATTGATTTAGAGAGAATGAAATGCTCTCTGTAAATAATGTTTGCACAGTGTAAATCTCTCAGAAATTAGGCACCCAGAAGAACGTGTTAGTTAGCAAGGAGCTACAGGGCAACATCAATCTTTAGTGACCAGTAACTACAACAGGCAAAGCATTCAGAATAATTTGATTTTACAGACTTAAAATGTTCAAGTGTTTTATTTCACAATTTACAGCACAAAATAATATTCTGATTTTCAAGTATGCTGATGGATGCTAAGAATTTGAAAATTAGCTGATGTAACAGTGGCCTGAGCAAGATCTTTTGAGCTTAACCTGCTTTAAAAAACAAAGCAGTTACTAAGATAGAATGAGGTGGGTTGAAAATACTCCAGGATTATTCAAATTCCAGACCCCTGTCTGGCTGTGGGCTGTGTGTGAATTTTGTTTGGTCTTTCCCAGGTCCATGAGAGATGAAGTCCCTAGCATTCTTGTGGGAGATCCTGTATTTCATACTGTTTTGTCATTCTTTCAGAGATCTGGAGTTTGTCCACTGTTTCCTGCAGAGGAAACCTTGGTAAAAATCACCCAGAGGATCCTAGTAAAGGGAACTGCATTTTGGTAAAAATTGATTGAGAAGTCGTGTTCCAGTGATTTAATAAAGACAACAGGTTATATCTTTATTGATTCTGGCTTATTTTCTCTACATAAAATAAGACTTTTTGCTGCCTTTGATAATAAAACATTTACCAGACTCTTTACTATTGTAATTGATAGAAGACCTTGCAGTGTATAACTGTTAGTACAAGCATGAAAAGTTCTGGGCAAAAAAATTGAGGGAAAGATATGACTGGAAGTTAACTTTTGTTAAATGTAATTAATATATATGAAAACACAAAATGTTTGTTTTTCGGTTTCCTATCACATTTTCCATCTGGTCTCTGCAAAGCTTTTAAAATTCCACTTCCTCTGTGCACTTTTGCAATATTCCTATTCACAGGAAGCAAGAGGAAGAGCTTTATGAGGGATACATTACAAAAAGACTGTATGTAGGTGTTTGGACAAAATAGCTGGGCTCGAATCTGATCTCATATAAACTGACGACTCTTCGATGGAAGTATGAAATGCAGCTTGTTTGTGATCTGGTGCTTCATTCTGTGATATTGGTTCTTTTTGTACAAACTACTGTTATTTTTTCCTGGTGCTTTTCATCTGTGATCTCAAAGCACCTTATTTAGCAATAATAAGGTCTTTACAGTTTTTAGACTTGATAACTGTAGATATAACCTGAGTCTAAGAAACGCATCTGTGACAAAAGGCAGGAGTTGGTAGCAGACTGATGTGCTGAGCCAAGTCCTGCTGTTCCCAGTCCAATACAGTATCAATATGTTGCTTCCCACTGAAAATGAGCATTTCATAAACAGAATGAATAACAGCAAAGCTCTCAACAGCTTGTGAAAATAAGAATAAAGTGATCAATTGTAGCTTTGGGTCTTGATTGCAAAGAGATTAGTCATAGAACTCATGAATGTGAAAAGAACGTAAAGGCACTGGTGAATTGCATTGTTCTGCTCAGATTTCCCTGAACAACAACAGGAACCCCAGATCCCAGTTAGGAGAGGGCCTACTACTCACATAGTTTTGTAACAGCAACACTGAGGTTATTACAATGTACATATTATACGGCAAGGCTATAGAAGCCTACATAGAGCCTTTTTTTTTTTTTTTTTTTTTTTCTTCATTTTTTCAGCACTGAATCCAGCCAGAGCATCCTGGTGTGAAATTTGAGAGGAGAGCCAAGCTTCCTCTCCTCTAAACATTCCAAAAGATTGATGAGCTCAAAATCTGCATCAGGATCAACATCCAAGTTTTGCAAATGGCATCTGTCTTACTAATTAACTGATCCAAGCCTCCAGATCTCAAACTACAGATATAAATATTCCATGACTTTAATCTATTTCCAGTCCAGCTATAGGATGCTTATTCTGTTACTCACTTTTTACAAATTTCACTTCTTATTAATTTTACTTTTCTGAAAAGTAAATTAAGTGTCATAAAGCAGAGTGGCTGAAGTGATTTAATTTTTTTCCTGAAAGCTTGAAACCATCCATTCACTAAGACTTCCTCCCTCTTGTGCCTTCTCCTGCCTCCCCGTTCCCAGCCCACAGGTAAAACAAAACAACCTTGCAAGATGAGCCTTACAAAGTCGATGAACACACGCTTATAAATCTGGCGCTTGAACAAGCTCTATTATTTTTAACTGCTTTTGTGTAAGACAAGAGGCTACGTAAAGAACAGGATGTTTTGAACATTGAACTCTGGTGCATTACCTAATACTGCTGCTACAGATTTGATTTAATTTCTCTGCAGGTGTCAAAGGCGTGACAAAGAGCATGCTACTGTGATTATAAACATTTGGTATATATAAGCCTGGTGGACTTACAGATAGATCTTTTATGAACAGAAATACCAAGTTTGCAGTTTATGTTATAGACAATTTTAATTACAACACAGCCTATTCTTGCAGTCCTTTTAGATTTTATTTAGTTTTAAATGACTGTAGACAGGATGCTTAACAAACTTGTGATAATCTCCACTTGTTTAGGAGATGTGTGAAGTGAGCCACCCTTGTCTTCCCTGTAACATGGGACTGCTGCATCTTCTTTAAGTAGGAAAGGATAATTACATCCCTCTGTATTCTGAAGGACTGCTCCACAGCCAGGTTCTTGGTTGCTCATCTTGACTCAGCCCCTGGGGGAAGTTCTCTGATACAGAAAGTAATCCTTCCAAATAATGCAGGTGTCAGAGTTCTGTGTGAGAGGGAGGCTTGGCAGGATCTTTTGTGGAAATTTACACAACATCTGCCCACACAATGGCTGGACAGTACTGTCCTTCCTTCAGTTGTCAGGTGCATTGGAATGTGTATAGAGGAAAAACCAAAGAAAAATGTAGATCCAAGATTCAAATGCATGGTTAAATGGTGATTATAGTTGGAAATGCGAAGCAGCATTTCATTTGCAGGCAATTTTTCTTGAGTTGTTAGTACCTGCTCTCCTGCAAGAGGGCACATTGCATTAGTTGAGCCATCAAAGAAATAAGTTATTATCATACTTTAGTGAGTTTATCAGTTGGTTTTGTCTTTTTTTTAACTTTTGTCAGGGAAACTGTCCTTTCTGACCACACGCATGATAAACTTGAGGTTAATTGGACACACTTATGATACACATGTAAACAAGGACTTGACTTGATATTGTAAAAATATGGCTAAAACTAAAGTGGAAGAGCACTGTTGCTGTGAATTAGGGCCATGATACTGAGAGAGGCTTCTCTGAAGAGGGACTGTACTATTTGCTCTGCTGTTTCTATCTCTCTCCCTGACTCATTTTCAACACCCTCTTCATGCTTCACTCGTTTTGTGTCCTGGCTTCTAGATACTTTCCTCCATGGTCACTTAGCATTGTCTGATATCATCTTACCATCATACATGGTTCTTTACAGACAACCATTATCAGCTTTATGCTCACTTATTCTCAAATTAGTGCCATTATTGTGGTGGATGAGCTAAGAACTATTCTGCTGTTGGTGTCCTCTAAGTATCGTGTTTCCCCTGGGCCACTCATTCAGCATTGGGTGGGAAGAGTCACATTCCTTGCTAAACTCAGCTACTGTCTAATGAGACCCGTCTGTGTGGCCTTTCTGCATGGAAATGCCAGCCGTTGAAAACACCTGTTTGATCACCCAGTTCATATTTCTGTCAGTGTAAGGGAAGTCCTTGTACATTTACCAGTGCTTTGGCCAGCTTAATTTTAAACAGCCAGTTTTTGAGGTTATTTTGGTCCTAATCTTGCCATCCTGATTCGATATACTAGTTTTATGTCCATTTTGTCTAGCTGTAAATGACTGTACAAGCAGTGGGAGACAGCATGACTCCTTCTGGTCAACACAGAGGAGCTGGTAAAGTGACACATATTCTTTGTGAGTGGATTTGTCCTCTTTGGCAGATGCATGCTTGCTTGTTTGCTGGGGGCTTATTGTGCTTCTTTTTTGCCCTGCATCTAAGGTAATGATGTCAGTGCCTCCAGTGTTTGAAAACCCAGTATGAAATTTATGCATAAGAATAATCACATTTACTTTGCTTAATCGTATACGATTACATACGTTCTTTGCAGTCAGAATTAGAGCACCTTGCAGAATTGATTTAACCTATGGGGAAGAGAGCTCAGTATCCTGTCAATGGGATGTTAAGGAAAATCAAGTCCCATATACAACTGTTTGTTGTATTGCCCAGTCTTACGGCTTTATTTCACATTTAATGATATTTAATGTTTTTAAGCCTTTATTTCTTAAACCAAGGGATACTGCAAGAATCTGAGCATTCATTTTAAAAAAGTAGCTTTCATACTCTTACAGTGTACTTAGAAGATTTGAAAACTCACAAACTGGGAGACAAAAAAGGATGCTGCATACACCCTTTGGAAAAACTTCTGACTTTTTTCCTGCAGTCTCATGATTTTTTTCCTCTTTGATTCACAATTTTTGAAAATTTGGAACAGCTAACAATATTTCTGTCTGTTTAAGGTGCTGCCATTTAACCCAGACGGTACCCAGAGGATAGATTCTCTGGCAAAGGAGAATCTTCAAAATGCATAGCTCATCTTTTACAGTGCATGGCATAATGGGACCAGGAGCCTTTGTTGAGAATTTCAGGCGCAACCACAATAAAAATAATAAATAAATGAGGCATCTCATTGTACCCAGAGATGCTGTATAGAGCTGCTGTTAAAGTGCGCATTTGCAAATAAAAGCAGCCTAAATTTAACTATGACTCAATTACACTAAATCTAACTCATTTTTGTTCTGTGTTTCAATTTAACACTTATTTACATTCTTAGACTTGGCACTGTTGGAAGAGAAGGGAGGGGGGAGCAAGCATTTTGGTCTGCAGAATTGCTGTAAAAAATGGTGATTAGGAAAACACAGCTATAGTAAGCTTGAAGCTGGGTAGCTCATTTGAACCCACTACGAAAGAAAAGATCGTTTTCTCATCCTATTAAAACTCAGTTAGCAGCGGCTGCGTAGGCGGCAGGAGATCAGAAATGAACGTCCAACTTGGAGTTTGTACAACTAGGGTCAGATCCAAAGCAAACTGCCTGATTAGTGAAACAATTTGTATTTTACAGTGACAGCAAATAGGTAAATCTTGTGAGCATCAGGAAATCCTGGAGGATTTTGAATGGGAGCACTGACTGGTTTGCAGGTTGCACTTTGATTAAAAGGCGTCATTGCCTCAGCTTTTTCATGCTCATGTTGCAAGGACATAAGAGAGACTCAATTCGCTAAGAGTATTTATTTTTTTCTCTCTCTCTCTTGTTTTTACAATCTACAAGTAATGACTAATTGGCTGTGTTTTCCCAGCTATTTTATGTTTCTCTTGCCCTGGTTACAAGTCGTACTAAACCAGTATATCCATAGGGACCTATAGAGAGCCAACGCTGCCAAACGATATGCAGCATTCCCTTTCTCTCTAAGTGTAAAACATTTACAAGTAAATTTACAAACGCATTAAGAACATTTCCCCCGTTGGCTGTTAGTGTTTATTTCTTCCCCTTCTCCTCCTGGGAGCAGACACCTTCCAGCCCCCTCACCTTTCACACACTGCTCTCCCGTTATTTGCCTCCTTCCCTCCCCATCGCCCCTTTCCCTCCTCCTCCTCCTTTTCCAGTTCAGCAGCGCAAATTTCTGTTTGTGCCAGTGGGGCGGCCTGGCGAGACCGCAATTGCTCTACCCCACAGATTGACGAGCCCTCAGATGCCGATTTACTGTACATGGCAGCCACGCTGGAGCCGAGGCACATCTGGAGTGGAGTAAGCTTACTCAGAAACAGGGGCCAGCTCCAGTCGGAGCCAGCGGAGCTGAGCGGGGCGCTGAAAGGCAGCCCTCCTGCCTCCCTTTCCCTCCTGCCTCCCCTTCCCTCCTCCCCGGGTACATTTCCTAGTGTAAACAGAGGCCAGGGGGGAAGGACACAGTAACTCTTTGCTGCATGTTTGTCATTTCACGTTCTTTATCTGCTCGAGGTCAAACCAGAGCTCTGGAAAAACAGAAGCTTTGCTTTTATTCTAAATAGCTGAAAGCCAGGGCTGCTGAAGGGGAATAAAAAAAGAAAAAAAAAAAAAAAAGAGTTTGCTTTTGTGTTTATTTGCTCTACTTTATGGTAATTTGGGGGATAATTTTGTTATCTGCAGCCAAATTGAAAACAAGCTGTTGTCTATGCTAATGATCCCAGCATATTATTTTATGTACAGTAGGCGTGGAGCTCTTTAAACCACAAGTGGACTGGATTTCTGCTTACAGCTGTACCGCTTTAACTTTTTTTTATAGTCGCAAAATGAGACTTTCCTTTTATTATCTGGAAACGAAATAGATCATGGGTGGCTGCTTTGTTTTACAAAATGGTGAATACCTTTCACAGCCCAGTGCCAGCCTGCTGTCCCGCAAATGCATTTTAGCTACATTACTGCAAAGAAAAAGCGTGCTCATTTTGGGGCAGATACGCTGATTTTATAGCCTAGTTCACTGGACTGCTGAGTTTTAGTCTCTGTAAAGAAGTGGGAGAGATTTCTGAGGCACTTACTGACTGTCAGCAATCTAGAGAAGTACTCTGTGATTCTTACAAGTTTTATATAGTTTTTATTTCCTCTTTCTAATAGAAAAATGATAAAGTTTGTAGGTTAGTTGTTCCAATGACATTGAAATGATAAACATGCAATTTAAAATGGCTTTTCCTAATCAGTATTCCTTGCAACTCAATAGATTTTGCAGTGAATAAAGGAAAGAAAACAAACCTCAGAAGACATGGCTGCTGATAACATACTGGTGCGTGCCATGTTGATTTAGCTGTCTTCAAAGACTGTAGTTAAATTCTCATTCAGATGAAAGCAGTGGTTTACCCAGTATGGAGACTGTTGAACAATCTTTCTCAATAAGTCTGTGAATAAACCACTGCAGGTCAGCCCCCAAAACATTTTTGTCTATCGGAGTAGAAGATCTTTGATCGCTGTATGGTTTTCTCGGGATGCTGGCTCATTGTTTCCCCTCAGTTCACAAGCCATGCTTAATATTTTAGCCTTCTGGTGGATTAAATTGTGGTCTTCAGGTGAGTAGTTGGCTCCCATGACTCTCAGTGTAATCTGGCCTATCTGTCATGTAGGAAAATTTGACCTGGGCAGCAACTGTGGCTGTGCAGCAGCTCTTGTACCATGGTAGTGTAAAGTTTCTGTAGTGCATCCTCCCATGGAGCTCTTATGATTGCTGTTGTATGTTCTGTTTTGGTATGCCATAATACTTGCAGAAGAGATGGCAATATAGGTTACATAGTTCTGTATTACTGTTTTTAATGTCTACTGTTTTAGTTGATTTTGGTAATTTCTTCACAATTATGTTTTCTCTTACCTCCCTGGTAATTCAGATCCCAGTAGGAAAGGGTCAGAATTCTTCATGAACCACCTTGGCCAGATCTCAGCCTTCTCACCGAGGGAAGCACTGGGCATTACCTCCCTATGGCTGCTTAAAACCACTAGAGGTGAAATACAGTAAGGAGGGTACCAATGGTGTGGCAGATATGTTGGTCAGCTTGGAAAGACTGAACTGCATATAAGCTTTCTGTGCCTGAAACCTGAAGCAGCATCATTGGTCTGGGCACAAATCCATGGATGGTACACCGTTTTGTGTGATCTAGGTGATTAACAAGGTAGATAAAATGGTTTGTTTGGGGGAAAATGATTTATTTGGAAAAAAACAGCATTTCTACACAGAAAAACTGATGGAACCAGTCTCAAAAGTAAAGCTGTTTGGCAAACTTCAGAGAGACCTTGGCAGTTGACTGAAATCTAAGCTTTTTGCAGGGACAGTTGGATTTTGGCTAAGTTTTTCTGGAAGCCTGCAGGCCTCTGGAGGAGTCCTGCCTGGCTGGCAGACTATTGCTCAACCCTCTGACTGCCAGGGTAGAGGATTGATGGCCTGTCAGTGCAGGATGACCCACCAAGTAGTCTACCTTTGAACTGGAGACCTCAGGGCTTCCAGGTTTTGAAACTGGGACACCACTTCTTTTGAAACTTTGTTGATATGTTTTGATATGCATTGGAAATATTTTGATTTCAATGAATTACCAAATCCTGACCCCATAAAATGTTCCACAGGAGCTCTATTCCAGTCTAAATTTAATGACCCTGAGGGGAAAAAAAAAGTTTTCTCCAAAATTAAAGTAGAAATAAAAAAGAATCTAGTAAATGAGTCTGAAGCAGGGTTCCTCTGACTCTACTTACTGGACGTCCCTGCCTATGAGCCCACTGGTGTCCTTGGACCTCCAGTAGACTGGTATGGGCTCAGTTACACAGTTCTTGTCTTAATTTTAAATGTGATATCCTGATACTAATTGTTTAGCTGTTTGGGTTTTTTTTCCACTCTTCATTTAGTGCACTTTTGAAATTGATTCAACTCCTTGTTTCTCACTAATGCCAGAAGTGTCCATGAAGTCTCGAAATGAAATCTTCTTGGTAGATGACTGTGTATCCTGCAGGTTATGCTATTGTGATTATATTAGTAGCGTGTTCTCCAACTTAAGCAATGTGCAGGTGCAAAACTCTCATTCAGCAGTACATAACTCTTTCATCTGCCATTTCTTGCCAGTAGATTTCCTGCCCATATGAATGTTTCTTGTGAAATTTCTGGAGAATAGCTGCTGGGGTTTTGCCAGTTGTAAGAAAACAAATTCACAAACAACGTCCTTCCAAAATTCAGTGACCTTCCACTTCCCCAGTCCCCTCTTTTGGAAACTACTGCTTCAAAGTAGATTTCTACATCTAACAAAAAAGACCAGTTGTGAAAAAATAAACATTGTGGATTAATGTAGCAAAGGTAAAAGTAAAAACTTTACTAGAACTGAGTGGTGCCAATAATGTCACCAGAGCCTGTCTGTGTATTGTATGTCCCTTTGGCTCATGTGGTTGCCACCTTTTAAACATGTGCCCATGCCTATCCTTACTCAGTCACTCACTCTGTAACGCTTCTTTTGAATCCTATCCAGCTATATTAGATTTAAAAGAGAAGTGACCATGGCAAATAAGAACCAATTTTAAAAGAGGCCTTAACACAGTGGATTTTTTTTAAGCAAGTACAACTTTGGGACCTACGTGCATGCTCAAGCAGAAGCGAAACCTATAGAACTTGCATTCACAGACTGTGTTTATTCCCGTAGGCTTCATGCTCTGTGACCATCATCCAGAAATGAAGACAGAAGAGCACTTTGAGAACTGGAAGAGATTTAAGGGTTTGAAAAGTGCATCAGTAGGTGTTAGTCTGAAGAAACATATGTGTGAGGGAAAAAGACAGCTAAACTAACCCATCTATTAATACTGTACTTTAAAGGGCAATAGATCACTTTAACATCTAAATAAACTCAGAAATCTGCCTAGAAGTAAAAAAGAAATTTCCAGTTTCAAGTGTGCTATTTCCTCTCAATGTGATTATTTACAGTATATCTGTTCCATGTATTTGCAAAATATGTTATTGACATTTAAATGGTATTTCAGCATAAGATTATGACAGATGTGAAACGGTCAAACACCAACACTTGCAATATTTTTGACTCCAGGATAAACTGTGGTACTTTAAAAAATGATCCTATTGTACTTCTTTTCCTTGCTTTCAGTGCTTTGTTTTGTTAAAGCAGTAGAGGATTCATTGAACTGGAGCCTGCCATTTGTTATTGGCATTTCTCAGAAGAATAAGAACAGTCATCAATTATATATTTCTCCAACAAAAACATATACTCAGTATATAAATGTTCAGATTATAATTCCACCCCAAATATACGTCTCCTAAAAATAAACCACAATAAATGTTAGACTAAGCAAAAATGAAGAACAGCAAAAGACTGAAGTAGAGGAAAAAAGGGTGAAAAAAGTAGAAAGAAAACCACAAGAATAAAAATGCAGGCATTAGGTAATAGAGTAGATGTGAAAAAAAGAGCTTGAAGTTAAGAGAGAAAGAAAGGAAGCTATCCACAAAATTGTTGCAAAAGTACAGTTTATTTTTACCAGGCAGATGAAATTCTGATCACAGGCATTGCAGACAAGTCAGGTGTCTTGAAACACAACAAATAAAACCCAGGGGCTTTTAAATTCCTGAGAATAAAGAAAGATTCCAATGAATTTCAGTGATCATCAAATGATGATTTAATAATTGCATCAGGCCAGACTTTTTTCTCAATAAAGTTTAAATTGAGTTCTACAAATAAGAATTGCAGTTTTTAAAAGAATTATCCCCTTCTCAGGTTTTTCTGAAGGAAGAAATGAGATGTGGAAGCTCTGGTTTTGTGAGGAAGAATCTATGTAGTTTGGGATCAGGTTTGTAAGAAAATAAATATGCATTTTGGCTGGGGCTCCAAGCTGGAGCTATCTCTAATTCCATTGTCCACCAACTGAGAAAATATAATGGACCTCCTTTGCAGAGCATGACTGAAATGTGTGAGTCTAAATTATTCCTATAAGTGAACTTGAACAAACTTGGTGCTTTTTAGTTGATTCCACAGGAACCAGAGGACTCAGTTGTATCTTTAGGTAAGCATGTACAGCTCTTGTTAATCGAAGGATTATGCAAGTGCAACAGTGGGCAGAGCTGTACTTGCTATTTTTCATTAACTTTTTAAAGTAAAGCCCAATCGTAGTATATGTTCCTCGTTAGTAACAGCACTACTCTATTACTTTTCCAACAAAACTTGCAAAAGATTACATTACTTTTTGGTCCACTGAACTACTGAACTGCCTGTTCCTAACAGAAAAGTGCTGTAACTGAATCGCTAGTAAAAGGGGCAGGAAATTAGATAAAAGGGTAACACTAGTTTTACATGCCTAAATGAAAAGGTGTTAGATTTAAATATATAGCCTTTCAATATATTTTCCAAATCTTCAAAAGTCCCTAACTTTCATTATTGAAATGCTGCACTAAATTAACTGACAGTGTTGCACCACTCAAGTGTTGCAACGGCTTAGAACATGTGATCAAAAAGTAAGGTAGTAAGTCCTTATATGCTGATAGGCACCATGGTATCTTTGAAAAATAAAAATCTTGAATGATTACAGCATCATTATTGGATAGACAAAGATTTCTTTTCTGATAACCATTACAAAACATTATTTGGAAGAAGCTAGCTTTATAACCAGACAAATATCCTTGGTCATGCTGCCTCGAAAGCCATGGTAGGAGCAGCTTTTGAAACTCATATATCAAATGTTGTGGAGAGAACCTTCTGAACATTCACTTCTGGTAGGGAGGAGGAGTTATAAAAGCACAAGAGCATGCAAAGTTTGATGGGAATCATCCCACCTAACTTCAGCCACCTGTGTTAAGAGTGTACCTATTTTAGGTTTCCTTTACAATGAGTGGATGATGAGAGTTCTCCAGAAGGTGAGCCACATTTTGGTTCTTTGTCAGCTGCTGGAGTGTCTCTCTTTCTCTCCATTGACTGCAAAGGGCATTTAGGGGTTCTGCAGCCCATGGGTAGCTGCGTCTGTTCAGTGCCCATATGCAGGTGATATTAAATGGGGATTTCCAGTATACACTATAAATGTAGGATGTGGAATTACAGAGCTACATAACAAATGGAGTTCTTAGCCTAGTGTAGGAAACCCCAAGTTAAACTTCCCTGGGTTAACACCAAGTCAAACTCCACTGCTAGGAGGGGAGAAGAAAGAGGAAAGAGAATGCACCCTGGGTGAAGAAATAAAACATTTTCTCAGATGCTTACTCAATAGCATTGTGCTTCAGGCTCAGGATGTTGCTTCACTGTCAAATGGCTGATCTTTCCTTGTCATGCTTTCCTATTGTTCTCCATTCCTTAAATAATCCTGGCTTTCAGCTGCATTTTTCATCCAATTAATTCATTTTTCAAACCCCCTAAAAAATAGAGATTAGTTTTGCAGATCAGGAATGAATTAGAAAAAAATGTTACATAATGGACCTATTTAAATTACACAGTTACTACTTGCCTTTGCATAGTAATAAAGATGCAGTTAATAGCTTCCACTTTATTTAGCTGCTAAATTCTGCTTTGTTTCAGAGATCAGCTCCAGTGCAATAACTACATTGTTCTTTGCTCATTAATCACTATTATTTGCTCTCCTTTGAATTGTCATGAAGTTTCAGAACATGGGCAGTCCTCTGGCAGACAGATGAACACGTTGATCTATTAGACCTTTTAGACTCTATGATTTAGATGAAGTATTACTATTATAATGGTTTACAGATATCACTGGCTCATGTTAGAGCTTCACTGTGCAGCCCATGATATCACAGCAGCATTTAGCTCTTAGCTCTTATCACAGCAACTCCATTGATGTCATTTTGTTCTATGCAAAAGGTACAAGAAGAGTGTAGTGCCAGTTACACAGTCAGTATTTGTCGGTAGTTTCCAGACCACTATACTTGCAGTTAAATGAGAAACTAAGTAAGGATACAATTAACATCTGAGGTTCATTTTAATTTTTTTTTTTAAAAAATTCATTCATCCCATACATGCCCTTATGACACTATGTAGTGCAGAATGTTGCCACAAACTTACTTCTTGAACTGGAGTCTTGTATCATTACAAGATCTGGCTGTCGGAGATATGGAAATGGTTGTAGACATACTGTTATGTTCTTCAGCAAGAGCAGTCCAGTGCAACAGTTATTAGTAATACAGATGCAAGTAGATGGATCAGTTGAAGCAGATTATTCTATTATCTTAATATTTATATAGGTATTACAATTTAGAGTGAACAGATCACCAGTTTTGATTTTTTATTCACATATTTTTAACAAAAACTTGCAGTTAATATATCATTAAACATGTGGGAAAAATCTCCCAGGCAATTCCTTTTGCTCAGACCTCAAAATCAAAAAATTCCTGTGGAGCAAAAGCTTTATCTAAATTTCACCAGTTAGGTTCCCTGCAATCCACAGTTCACCATCACCTTTTTTACTAAGTGTACTTGCTATGTCTGATGTTCAGTGGTCACAGTTATACTCTCTCTCCCTGTATCTCTTTAGTCTCCCTTTTCCTGTGATGGAGCAGCTCCCATAATTAAATGCTTTTCATTTAAGGTGCTCTCAGTTTTGTTCAAGTGTATTTGTTGTGTTTGCTCTCCTATCTTTAGGATGCCAAAGAATAGAAAAGTAAACAGCCTGAGGTGACTTGATTGAGCTCCTACATAGAAAACATAGCAGAAGAACTTCTGTTATTAATTAGTCCTCTATTCATTAGCAGGACTCGTCACAATGAAATTTCTTATAACATTTATACACTTTGCAAAACTTACAAATACACCTACTGAGTAGTTCTCAGACCACCTGGGATGGACTCTCTCTCCCACTGAGACCATGTTGTGCCTCTTTGCCCAGGGAATTTGGACTCTGGCTGGCAGAAGTCTAGAAATCTGATAGTTTAATGCCCAAAGGAGTAATGGCCACTGGGCACTGCTGAGAGAATCTAACTTACCCAGTCTAGTTATCTTGTCATCTGTGTGTTTATTTGAATTTGTAAGGTACTTCCTGAAAAAAAAAGCTTTTATGAGGGGTCTGTATATGTTGAACTGTTCAGAGGCCTCGCAATGGTCCCCTTACAGGACCATACTTTGCTGCCTCTGAGTGCTCAGGAAAGCACACCCAACTACTTGACTATTTGTGAGTGGACTCTGTAACAGCACAAACATGAGCTCCAATTTAATTAAAAAAAATAGGGGAGCATTTATGCACAGCATTTGCATGTTCTCCCGCCTTTAGTCACAGCTCTGCCTGTCTCATTGGTTTAGAGTAGCAGTTCAGACTAGCATAATAAATAATCCACAGTCACTGAATATAGGTTGTCATTGTGGACAGTTTACTTGGTTTTCTCAACATTTAGAAATGGTATTTCTCACCTCCTCCACACAAGTCTTTTCACTACCCTGCCAACTTCTTGAAGAGAAAAATAACTTCATTCTGGTTTGAGGTGTTTCAAAAGTTATGTAAGAAGAAGCTTAGGCGTTCTTTTTGCAGGAATGTTAGCTCAGGTATGCATCTCACTTCTAAATAAGCTACATTTCAGTAAGCATTTATGTAATCTTTCTACAGCAGGAATGTTCAGAAACATTAATATTTGAAAATGCTGTTGCACCAGTAGGCCTCAATAGCTATGTCTCTGTGAAGAGCTTAATCTTTGGCAAAGTCCTAAAAGCTGGTGCCGTGCTTGGAGCAGAATTTGTTTTAGCATCTAAAAGAAATTATGTGTCTAACTATCTTAGTTTTCTAGAGTCCTTCTACAGTCAACAGTGTGCAAGTGAGATATCCTTCCACTGAAGATGCTTGTGGAGATGTCTGTCTCTGCTGATGAAGAAGCACCTATAATCTAAGTGTCTTCCAGTAGATGGTTAACTTTAAGACTTAGGAAGCTGGGTGAGATGAGTGTTTCTGCTTGCATTTACATATAAAGCTCCTGAAATGTGGATTCCCAGAACCTGACCTTTCAAACTTAACTTGATATCTGAGCCAGTGACTGAAGCCAGACTCCATGGCATTTCCCACTGTGCTGCATGGGTGTGAAAAGGGGCAAGGAGTCACATCCAGAACAAGAACATCTACTTACCACTCTGTGTTGCTGTGGACATCAACACTGCAAATCAGCATTATGCAAAGAAACTCTTCTCCTTAAAATAATCACTTATGCTAGTAATTTGTCGGCTGGCCTATCTTCAGCTTTCCACCTATTGAAAGCTGTTCTTTGTTGTTTTAAAATACAAGTATAATTTGCCTTCTCTCCATAGAGAGGTCCACAAGTGACTCTAGTTATCACAGTCAATGGTGAGCTGCTGAAAGAGAAACCAAGATTACAGAGAAGTACCCATTACTCAGCATCAGATCAGTACCTTGGGTTACAGAAATTTAGAGTTCGGTACACAGTCAAATCTGGAGTTTACTTATCCTGGATTTGATATGTAATAGTTGGATAATTCCATTCAGGAGAAATGAAAATATTGCAAAACATCTATGAACCAAGCAATGAACTGAATTATTTTTTGAAGAACCTGGTGCACAGATTTCTGTAGAACACAGGAGTGGTGACAGGAAAGGCACAGCCTAGTGTAATTGAGTTATACAAAACATAGTGCTGTGCCAAAGGAGTAGTGTTAGTGGAACATGAAAAATGATCAGTCTACAGTCCCAATAATGCTCCACAAATATTTGGAAGCTTTGTGCATGAGTAGAGTTTTAGAAGTCATACGAACATAAGAATTACCATATTTGATCAGACCCAAATCCTGCCTTGGTGAGCATCTTGTCTTTGGCACTTCCTATTTTCTTCCTTTGTTGTTCTGTTTGCATCACAGTTATGTCCAGAATTCCCAGTAAAATCGAGACCCTAATGCCTGAGCCATTCTCTGCCCCAAAGAATTTACAGTCTGAAATTGGAAGAATCTCCAAACTGTTGGAGCTTACCCTGTTGCTATAAAATGGTCTATCTTAACAGTCCATTCTGGCAAAATATTCTAAGCATCTACTTAAGAGGTGCTGAGTGATCTCATTTAAACCAATCCTTAGGATTAGGCATAATGTTTGTTTAAAATATTTTGAGATCCTGAGATATAAGAAGCTTTGGAAGTGCAAAGATTTTTTAACTGGCTTAATATGTTTTTGTGTTTATTTGTAGATGCAGAACTAACACAGTATAAAATTTGACAGCTAAGACTAGTCATGAAATTTCTCCAGGAAAATAAAAAGCTGTTAACAATTTTCTGACATTCATGAAAACCCCTAAATGCTTCCAAATCTGCTTCCAGGTATTCATATGCAAGAATTTGCAGTCTTTTGCATTGCAAATATTAGCAAATGCTTTTTAAATGATGCTCACTTTTCACACACCATTTATCTAAGAGCATTCAAAGTAGCAGCAAATTGTAGTCCTATTAAATTTCAGTTCACCTTCACACTGGCACTTGTGCCAAAAATGTTTTTTGAGGGTATTTTATAGACAGTCCAAGAGTACATGTCAACCATTAAGGACCTGAATATAAGGTTACAAATAAGAAAATATGCTATTAATAATGAATGGGGCAAATTCTGTCTGCTTTACCCATGTCAGTGATTCAGTTTACTAATCACTTTCTTTCAACAGAGGAGACTGTGTATGCTATTTCATTTCCTTTTGAATTTCTCTATTTACGTGTGAGGAGTGCAGCAAATAGAAAGAAAATAAACAATTTGCTTTAGAGGCTTGGGTTAATTTTCAACTTTGGATAAATTCTGTTTAAGGCAGCCATTGAATTTTTCAGGAATAATTTTTTTAAGACAGCAGCTTTTAATTTTGAATCCTAATACTTCTCTATGGGCTTATTTCTAGGGTATTCATCCTAGTTTAAATTTAGCCATCTGGACCGTGTAAGCACAAATGGGAAATGGAGAGAAAATTTTACTGTTTTTTTCTTTCTCTTGTGTATAGCAAGTTGAGCCTATACTGGTGAGTCATGTCCAGGAGTTTCAATAATTTAGTCTCATTATTCATTAATTCACTTGAGATTATGTTTTTTGATCATTTATGGTTTTGCTTCTTAATGGTTCTGCTGTCTTACCCTAAGGAACGCAGAACTGGACCATGCAAGGAAATATGAACATTTGCAGTTTGGTAATATAAAATGAATTCATCTGGAAGACCAACTGTTTTTCCTTATTTCCCTTCATTAGTACCCCTTTCACTCCCTTTCCCCCTCCTCTCCTTCTGAAGCTGAGCTCCCAGCCGTATGGATCCCTGGAAGATTCAATGAGGAGGTGGAGCAACCCTGGCACCCCTGCGTACAGCTGGAACAGGATCACAGAATCATAGAAGTTCCAGCTCCTGCATCCTGGTGCTCTCTTTGGGGACAGAGGAGGTTGCAATCACAGCCACCAGAACCAAAACACACTTCTGCAAATGTCTCCTGATGAGTTATTCTTCACGCCTTCCTAAAAGTTTTACCACAGCTTGAAGCAGCCTGGGCATATAAAGTTTAGGCTTACTCTTCTGACCCTGGCTCTTTCTCTCACAACTGCTCCCAGGATCTGCCTTCCCTTTGGGAATTTCCAGGAGGAATATGATAGTAGCGCTTGGCTATACTTTGGGTATGCACATGAAGTGTCCCTTCATGATAACGTAGGCCAAAAATCAAGGCTGTTGTCTGCTTTAATTTATACTTCTTTCTCTGTCAGCTTGAGTGAGGCTTCTTCTGAGTGTGAACCTACTGCAGTTTTGTGTCATCTGTGACCACCTTTCCATCTGCTCTAAACCCAGTCATTCTAAGCAACGCAGTTGTGCCAAACTCCCCCAAATGTACTGGGAAGAGAGAGGAAATAAAAAGAAAACCACTTCTCCTACTGCCTTGGAGAACATCTTTTCCCTGCCCCCATCATTTCTATAAACAACTTTCAATGAGGAAAGTGGGAATTTGGTGTGGAGGGTGGGAAGAAAACATCAGTTCAGAGGAGGTGAGGGAAGCTGGGAAGAGCAGGAGCCTTGGAGTGGGGTTAGCAAACTGGAGCCTGGGGGAGACTAGCTCTGGAAAAATAGAATACGGAGCTCCCTGTGGCTTAAAGGTGTGTCGTCACTGCCAGTGGGCTTGGTGGCCCAGGCTGGCCTGCCAAAAACTGAGAGCACACAGTTGCCTAAGGAGCATTGTTAAATCAATCTTGTAATTTTCTCTATTTGTCCAAGGTATCTTGTTTATTCACCGTTATTTAATCTCCAAGGGTCTCTTCCATGAGGGCTTGAAGGACACCTTAATTAACAGCAGCAGTAATGGGTGGCAGGGAGGTAGCAGCATGTGTTTCTTTTCCTGCCCTGCCATTTATTCGGTCAAGGAAGTCACTTGCGCTTTCTTTCATCATTCTTCCTCCTCCTCTCTCCCTCCCCCATGCCCTGACTCCCTGCCCTTATTCAAGAGCTTGAAGGTCTGCTGGTGGTAGCCATGGTGGCTGCAGGGAGGAGGGAATGGGGGAAAAAGCAGAGGGAGTAAAATAAGTGTCAAGGAATTCATTGTCTGTTCTCCACCTGTTGTTATTCTGGTCCCAATCAACCTGCTAGCCAGGCTGGAGCCAGTGGCCATCTGGAAACACTGCTCTGTTTATAAACTTGGCATGAAGCAGCACTCCCGGGCCCTGACCTCCCACACAAATCTGGAAACAATTAGAGCAAGATGATAGGCAGGCAGGCAGGGAGAGGAGGGGAGAGAAGCAGAGCGTGTGAGCGATGAGGCTGCAGAGAAGGGGAAAAACAGAGAGAGAGAAGGGGAGCATGGAGAAGGTGGCAAATGTTTCTGAGATGCAAATATTTATGCCCACCTTAAATGACTGCTGGCTCATTAATTATTGCCTTTGCCAAAACAGCTTTTTTTTTTTTTTTTTTCTTTTTCCCATGGAAGCTACGGCATGCCTCTCTGCCTTCCCCGGCAACACAGGTTTTCCAAATTATATTTTATGTTTTGTGCTGCTAAAAGTTTGCCTTTACAACTCTTAGGAAATTAAGATGGGTCTGTTAGGTCCACATGCTCAGATCCATACACATTCTGTACTTGGTGGTATTGAAAACTGGAGTCCAGATATTGCAGCTCCCACCCATCTCTACTAGGAGTAGTGTCTCTGCTACTCATACACCTCAGCACACTGCTTTCCAGAATGGATGGCTCCAAGTCTCCATCTCTCCCGAGTGTGGGAGTCATTTGGGCTCAATTCTCTCAAGCCTTCTCTCGCCCCACCCTACCCAACCACTCTTACTGCAACTCATCATCATCTTTACTGGGAAGGCTACGCTTTTCCTGGTCGAACCAGACCTTCAGTCACTGGGTTACTCCCTAGCTCCTCTTTGGATTTTGGACCCTTTCCCAGCCCTGCTCCTGCTGTGCAGGTATGCAGCCTGCCCATCATCAACCTGCTCCAGTGGAGCCTTGAGGAGAGCAAGGAAGAGCCACAGCTCATCACAAAACAAAACCACACGTTTCCCGTTCTGGATATGTGGCATGGGCAATCCTGTCTGTGCTCTGTGTGGTTTTAACATAGCTAATACAGATGCCAGTGTGTTAATTCACTTCTCACAGTGTGTCCTTTCAGTGTGATAGCTGCAGGGGTGAGTCCTGAACAAGACAAGCCTGACATTCATTTCTGCTGGCATGCCTAAGGGGAGGATCCCTTTTGGCTCACCTGACAAATCTGTTGCTTACACATCCTGAGCAGCCAAGTGTTGTGTTTCAGGTGCAACAAAACATGTCTCCTTCCTCGTGTGTGGAGCTGCTGGTGGTGACATTGGTTTTCTCTCAGAGTTTATCCAAACAGATCCTTGTGCTGACAAGGCATGGCCCTGGATGGCCACGTTCAGAGCTGCTGCTGGGACAGCAGGTACCGAGCAGGTGTAGCAGAGCATGCGGTATAGCCCACACCGTTTCATTTCCCTGATTTTCTTCATCCACCAGCCTTAGGCCTGGAATAGTGTGCCTTGCTCATGAGGTACATTAAAGGTTTATCTGCCCTGTAATTCAGCCATAAAAAACTATAACTCAAAATGCCCAAGGTCATTTTTTTCCATGATATAGGCTTCAATGGACTTGCTTCTTCTGTGTATGTCAATGCAGCCAGTGGCCTATCAGCTCTCACCAGAGCGAGTGGCTTGCCTCGGACATTTTGTTCTAGCATTGATACAGGTGTGGCCCAAGTAACACCAAGACAACTGATAATGTTTGTAATACTAGGAGCTGTGCAGGAAAGGAATGATCAGCTGCTTGAATTTTAAGGCTCCTAATAAGAGGTGTGTTATGCAGACGTAGTTGTGGTTTAAAGGGGGAACGGTTCTGCATGCTGTGGGAGGCACACAGGATCCTCTCTGTTTTTGTCATGCTGTATAACAGTATCTCTATTCTCTAATGCTTATTTTCCCTCAAATGGTGAGCTATCACCATTGGATACACACTTACAGTATCTGTGATCTAGTTCTTTGGGGTGCTGGAGATCTTCTGAAAAGTACTTAAAAGGACTTTTCCTCTCCAAGGGAGTTCAGTGGTTCAGACTCGTTAAGCTGAATGAAATACTGCTATCATAATTAGTACTAGTTGGCAGCTTTGTTTGCAGTCTCATCATAGCCAGTGATTAGCTAACCAGACTGAGAAGGCTATAAATGCGTGTCTATTCTATGGATAAATAAAGGACCTTAAAGTCAATTACTGCTAAACCAGCACTTTGCAGAGCACTGTGTTCATGTACTGCCTCCTTCCCTTACCAGAAATTTGTGTTTCACAACAGCTGGTTACTTTTCTCAGATTTGCAGTAAGCATCAAGTTATTACGTTAATGTCTGGTGTGGCTATTCCTTTGCTGACCCACTTAGGAATGCATTTTGTTTTGACATGACCTTGGAAACTTAAAGGAATACAAAATGCACAACATGTAGGCGTGCAAAAATAAATACAGGGAACCCACCAGACATGAATAGCAAGGAAGCTAGAAGCAATTCAGCCATAGGGCTAAGAAACAAATGGTTTCTTTATGTGGTTCTGACTGTTCGGTAGCTGTACTTCAGAGCAATGTAATGGGTTTTAATGTTCATAAAAATGTTCAATCTGGTAAACCAATTTTTAGACTCTTACACAGTCTTGTTGAAATTGGATTCGTTTGAACTGTAATATAAAATATTATGTTTACTTAACCCCTGTAAACTGATCTCCTTTGTCTTCACAAACTTGCTGGGCAGTTAAGGACCTAACATTCCTTCCACAGTTAATAAAATTTTGCATTTTTCTCTCTGTTCATGAACTTAATTACCGAAAGGCTGGTTAATCAACATCAAACTTTTTTAACGCTCATTCTTTTAGATAGCTTTTGGTTGAAAAATAAATACGAAGGTCATGTACTGAGTCTTTGTATATTATTAAGGTTCCTAAAGTCTTCTTAGATTTGTTGTGTGTGCAGCCTTGCAGATAGTGCAGCATGCAGTGACTGATGTCTGGCTGTACCTGTGATGCAAGATTTAAATTATATCAGAGACTTTACTCTTTATAAAAGGTGATAATCCATTTCTGTCCTCATTTTGACTCAAAGTCCCACTGATGTGAATGGCAGTTCAACATTCAAAGCTGCTCCTCTGTTCCCCTCTCTACCCATTGCCTGAATTTTCATCTGTCTCGCACCAGCCCCCTGGAGACATTTCATACAGGCATTTCTGTTACTTGCAAATGGGCAAGAATAAACTACATTCCATATGGCCATTAGGTAGCCTTTTTACTGCATGGACATTGCATTTCCTAAGGCACTCAGGATTTACAAAAGTCCTTGAATGGTACAGTTGATGTTGATCAAAGACTCTGAGATTCAAGAATTTATGAAGAAGGATTTCGAGGTCTTCTGTCTGAAATTTTGTGGAGGACACAGTGGCTGGAATAGTGTTTATAGATCCTAAAGCTTTTTCTGCAGGTAGATGGTAGGTAGGAGTGAAATCCCTTTACAGCCTTAAAAGATGATAGGATTTGGTGTGCACTTTTGTTAATTAATTTAACAACGAATGCCTGGCACTTGGTTTGCTATGCATGGAGTGTTGAGCTCCTGGGAACCATACCACCTAACTCTCACTGTGGAATATTAAACAAAGTCCAAGATTAGATTTTTAACTAACAGTGAATAATGAAAGGATACAACATGTTGTAACTTTGACTTACACCTCAGAACTGATTAATGACCAAGAAAGATAAATGTAAAAGGTCAAACCTATCAATTTTAAACCAAGGAGCAATAACAGAGCTGCCATTTCTTAAGTTCAAGCTTCCTGCTTCTTTAAGTCCTGCTTGCAATGGCTCACGCTGAGTACTCAGTAACGCTTATGATAGCACTTACATTTAGCACAAAAGCTGAATTTTCAGCATAAAGCTGAATTTTATCAGGGCTAGTTTTCAGCTATGAATCACGTATGCCTTTGTGTATAAATTCAGTATTCTGACACTAGTAGGATGGATGTGAAGCTATGCAGGACTTTAGCAAAGCATCTACCAAAAAAAAGGCAAGACAGTATGAGACCCTTTTGTGTGTATGTCTCTTTTTTTTTAAGGAAGATAGCTTCACTTCTGATGAAGCATATGTATTTCATTGGGGTGCTGCTTTTCCCCCAGTTTTATGACATGACTAATCAAAGCACTGAGAGATCAAGTGCCTTACTCAAGGTCACAGATCAATTCGATGACTCTGTCTCAAAACTAGACTTCAGCACAGCTCCGACTTTCCAATAACACAGTCTCTGTGAACTCCAAAACTAAAGGCAATACCAATGACCACATATAGTATAACCAGTACAAAGGCTTTTTTTGTTGTTGTTGTTGTTTGACATTCTCTTTTAAAACAGTATATGGAGAGAGAGTACATAAAGAGGGACTAGGAAGGGAGTAAGTAAAAGAAAACACTGTGTTCTGTGTTCACAAAACAGTAACAAGGACTTGTACAAACTGCATTCATACCCTGTGAATACACAGCTTGCATGCTTCAAAGTCTTTTCTGCAGACTGCCTTGTAATCACTATCCTCAGCATCCTGTTTAAGAGAAGCTATTAACTACTTGCAGTACTTTCCTTCTATTTTTCAGTAAGATAATATGAGGCAAAGGCCAAGAGCTAACGTCAGGATCTGTCCAAAGCACTTTTTTTTTTTTAAAGAGGTCTGTTGGTTGATATTTTTGAAGTGGCAGAAAGGAAGCACCGGGGCAGTGTCCTTCCTGGCTCTGCACAGCTTCCTGCGCGCTTCCCTGCTGGAGTGTTAGTCAGAGCCCTGCAACAATTCATACTCAGCCTCCCACGCCATCATCTGCCTGGCTTTGATTTTCTGAACTTGTATGATCGGCTGGCTGGTCTGTTCTCTGACTTAATGATGAGTGTACAGGTGGCAGAGCAAAGAGCCAGCAGAAACATTGCTGTGATTCAGAGATTGCAAATGATCTCTGCATACGTGTCTCTGAATACACCTGCCTTTTAATGCTGTAGTAGACAGGGTTGCGTAATATACCCAGATTAAAGTCTACAGGACTCTTGGATAAACCCATTGTGGTTAAAAAAAAAATAAAATTAGAGGTGACTGATTGCTGACTAAACTCTTTTCACGCGCACATTTCTCACATCCCTGGTGATGAACTCTCTCCAAACTTCTTCCCACCTGTTTATGGCTTGGCTCTCTGGGGCAGGTACTGTTCCCATTGGCACAAGTGCAAATCCAGTTACCTGATGTAAATTAAAACCTGTTGGTCTACTTGGGCTTCACATCATTGTAGTCATTGTGGAGCCATGATTTGTGAATGGAGTGATGTCTAGAGCCGTAATTTCCTGCAAATGGTGAAGAAGATGCTGATTTTGCCTGTAGCAACAGCTGCAGAGAAAGGGAAGAGAAGAACCTTTGCAAGAGCAGGAGGAGATAACAAAGGCAGTGTACAGGGAAGAGTCAGTCAAAAGACCCTGATTATCTCTGGCTAAATGTTTGTTCACTGAAAGAAATGAGGATTTGCAGGCTTTTTGGCTTTCAGCATTTTGTGGATGCGTCTTCTATCACATTTTGTTTTTTTAAAAGTATAACCAGCCTTTTTCTTCTCTCCTTTCTGTTCTATTAGTACAACTATTATTAGATTCGTCTTGAGAGCCAGTCAAGTAATGCAGTCCAATCTTTGCTCTCTCTCTTCACCTTTTAAAAGTCTTCAAGATAATTTTGTGTTAAAAACCTCAAAGAGAGCACTGTTTTTCTGATTCTTGTTGTCACTACAGTAAGAAATGGGTTTTTTTTACCTCTCCATGGCCTAATGCAGCAAGGCAGTCTAATGGAGAGCTTCTCAAGAAACCAGTAGGCTTTGACTTTTTTTTAAGAAAATAGAGGATAGCAAAGTTTGGGAAAGTTCTACCCTGCAGTAATAGAGCTAACTCTCTGCATACTGCCTTACAGCTGCTGTCATGGGGGATCATACTGCTCTGCACCCTTGGGACAGATTTCAAGGCAAATGTTTAGTGAGAAACTAGATATTGAAGCAAGAGAGATGAAATGTTATGAGGACAGAAGGATTCTGCTGATATCAGAAACACCTGGGTCCTCGGATCAGCCAGGGTCAAAGAAGCCACCTACATTCTTCCTGCCACATATATGTGAAATATAATTTGAATAAAAAGACTCAGCAGCTCATAAGAGATCAGAGCTTTTTGCACCTTCTCTATTACCCTGTTATTAGCTTCCCTTGCTGTTTGCAAGTCGGGCTGTGTTTGTGCACTTCAGCATGAATGGCTTTGTAACAGTTTTATAGATGACTCCTGTAGCTTTCTGAGAATTAACCATTATGTGACAGGAAAAAATTAAGAGAGGATTAGGTGGGTTGATGTACTTGATGATTTTATATTTTTAACATATTCGCTGTGCAACTATTAAACCAGATTTGTTGCTGCTTACTTTTTGTTCAATTACTTATTTTCTTGCTAGTTTTGCTTCAGCCAGAAAACTGCCCATATCGTTTTATACTGGGAATAGTTTATTGTGTATTTAGTGTATTCCCAATGCAGCCTAAATGTTTGTATTATTGTAGTAGTTCTGACATATTCCCAAATGATATTAGCTGGGATTTGATGAGTGACTACTGTTGATGTAATGCACATGTGACCTATATAAAAAAAAGTTTCTTCTAGCCCTCTCTGACACTAAGGCTTGTACATCAGCTCACTTTTGTACTCAGCAGCTGCTTTAATAGCATTTACACTAAGCTGTGAAATGGAATATGTCTCAATAAAGTGACTGTCCATTCTGGTCTTCTTAAACTGGGCCTGAAGTTTCACATTATGTCCCCCAAATATTTGCCAGGACACCTCAGCCTCTCTATTTCTACTTCATCTATGAAAGTGCTTTGCTTTTTGCAGAATGTTGGAGACATATGGCTCTGTCAAGTTACATTTGCTGTTAGTTTAGAAGAAATCTGTGAACTTTGTGAAAAACAATGAAGAGAAAACTTGTGGTATCTGTTTTACTGCTTTGTTCATGATTGTGTTACATACCTTTAGAAGGTGGATGGTAACTGCCAAGAAATCAAAGCTGTTTTTTTTTAATCATCATATATGTTCAGGTTTCATTATTTCATGATAAAATTCTTCAGTACCCTAAGGTATGGGCAGCATGTATAACTTTTAAAGTATACATTCGTCTTTTATATTGCTATTTCATAATCCTAAAGATGTTAACACAAGGTTTCTTGGAATATTTATTAAAAAAATAGCCACTCTGCAGTACATACATGATTGTGTTTAATGGTGGTAAAGAATTTCCTTGTATCCTAGTGAAGAAAAATTGTAGAAAAATAGAACTAGGGGGGAATTCATCTGCTTCAGCCCTCTGACCCAAGGCTTCTCATCTCGATTATTTCTGACAGATGCCTGTGGAAGTCCTTGAGCTGTTTGGCTCCTCACAGTAGGACTTCCTGAGTTTTGCAGTTTGTGTTAGTTTAGAGAGACATCCCTGCTACCTTTTAGATTAAGCTGTGCTCTGCTTGTGAAGGCCCTGGTGCAAAGGCTGGTTCTCAGGATTTCTCACTGTGAGCTGTGGCTCAGCTCTGCCGCAGCTGCAGTAAGCCACTGTCTGCCATTGCTGTGTTAAGCATCATGTTGATTAAAACTTCTTTGAGGCACTCTGTATTTTAGTGGCAGGACCTGTTAGTTTGTGTCATGACACATAAGTGTCAGTTCAAGAGGAACTGAGCTGAGGTTGGCCATGGTAAAAAGTTCACTTGGACATAATGTGAGCACAGCATCTTCCTACAGCTCTTCAGAAACAGAAATGGGTACAGAGGGGCCATTTTTTTTAACCCACTCTTTAATTTGCTTTGCTCTTGCAAGATAGCAAAACTTTGCTTTTTGTTCTTAGGCTTCTGCAATGATGTAAAAGTGGTGTTTTTTACAAAAGGTAAAAGTTGTCATGCTTGTAACTTAGAATAATAAATCATGCAGCTTTTTCTTTTTTTTTTTTTTTTTGGTGGGCTATTTCTGCCTGGGAGTTGCATTCCCGGTGCACTAGAAAGTACGTGTTTCCTGACCACTAAACACCTTTTCCTCCTCATGTAAATTGACACTTGCGTTTGCAGCAGCAGAAAAAGTGAAATCAACCAAAAGAAGTCAGGTTTTGTTTTTAAAATGGTCTGTAGGGCACAGATAATTTATGCATCATCATAATGAGGTTACATAGGGGTTTTGTTTCTTTTAGTGCAAACCAATTTCTTGAATGCCGAAATAAAAACCCTATTTCTAGCAATACCCAGGTCTTCCTGTTTCACTTGTGCTGCCTCAGGGGATCCTCCTTCATGGAAAACTGATTGCAGGAGACACACGTTTTCCATAAGTTTTCTGCTGGCTTGTACTGCTTTTATCCATGCTCCTTAAACATACATTCATTTATAGATGGTTTGTTATTTATTTCTCACGCCATAAAAGACTTTACCATAAGTGAGGTTCTGCAGCAGGAATCTCTGACATATATGACATTATTTCACTCATTAAAATGAAAAGATTACAGGGCAGTTGTCTGAAGACTGAGAGTAAAACTTACTTCCTTTCTGCTGTGTGTTTTGCCATTCCCAGGGTTGTTCGCCCTCAGCCCCCTCTTCCGAAAGCTGGAGTCTAAAGGTACAAAAGAGGTGGCTCCAGGCTGTCATACTGGAAGTGGGAAGAAGGAGCATTTCAGGAAAAAGAAATTACTTCACCAAAATTGTATTTGTGAGTTCTTAAACTGTTTGTGTTCTGGTCAGAGCTTGCTCCTTCACAATCCAAATTCTCCCCTGGCTTATTGCTGCAGTGAAATCATACTTCTGTGCTTCTGACATTGCAGGCTGTTGCCAGCATAGAAATGATTGTGATAACACAAATCCACCAGGGATGGGCAAACTACTTCAATAAAAATAGCAACTACCATGAACCTCAGCCCAAATTTTGAACTCTCTCCCCCCCACCCGCCCCCCATTTTTTTCTTTTTCTTTTCTTTTTTTTAAAGCTAACATGATTTCAGTAAGTACCTCCCTGAAATTAATCATGTGGACTCTGCAGTCTTGGCCGTCTTCGCTGATCCAGCTGCTGTCCTCAAATCTGACAATTTCTAATGCTTCCCTTGGGTTAGAGGGAGTGAGTACATTTTGGGGTATACCTTTGACCTGAGGAATGCATGGGATGGGAAGACATCAGCCAGCTGAGCCCAGAAGAAAACATGCCAAACCTGAGTCTCCCCTGATAAAATATAGCTTGGAGAAGGGAGCTCTTGGAAGATGGAAGAAACCACTTTAGGTGTGGGGCTGGGGAGGGGGTATAAGGAGGGGGACAGAAAGAGTCTGATTATGTTGGGAAGAATACATTCAGAATAGAAGAGATTTCAGAAGATTTCCATAAGCCCTGGAGCATCCAGGCCACACTGCCAGATTGTCTCAGCCTGAAGTGTGGGTCCTTAGGGTGATAGCAAACAGAGCACTTCCCCATCACCTTGCACACTTTATGCAAAAGTGAAAGAAAACAGCATTGTGGGTTGCAGAAGTAATATATCTTCTGTATACTCCCGTGGTGAGAAGTTGTCCCAGAGCATATAGGAATGGGTGAATGAATGTGACAAGACCGATCCCTTGTGGGGTCTGGTGCAGGGAGCAGGTTGAGCACTCCCAGGGGAATGGACTTCAACACTCCAATGGAGCGTTCAGCTCAAGTGCCCCTTATGGGTAGGGACCTTGAGGAATCCCTTCTGTTCTGCTCAGGCCTTATGTCAGGCACAAGAGATGTGAGCTTGCTTTGCTGTACCTTGGGCTGGTCAGGTAAGACAGTGACCACATGTCAGGCTTGTCCTGGCACAATCCCAGGCTTTACAGAGTCATAGGACTTTTGGGGTGCAACTGGCTCCTGTCTAGCTTGGTGGAGAAATGGCAGAGAAGCAAGTACCCCATGAGTGAAATGCAGCCCCTGTTTCACAGTTGTCTGTGAAAACTCATCTGAGGAGAGAAAATGAGCTTGCAAGACAAAGCAGCTTGTTTTTGGACTCAACTAGTGTGGGTAATTAGCACCTCTGAGGAGACTAATGAATAGAAGCATGAGGAAGGTGAAGAAATTTGCAGTTAATGCTGGTGTGCTGGTGAGCTTTCCAGAGCATGGAAGTTTCTCTTTAAGCCACGTACATGCTGCAGAGCAGGCGTGTGGGAAAGGTTACAGTGAATTTGCCCTCACATAAGAATCACTTTAGAGCAAATAACAGTCCCAACATGAGAAAATGATTTCAAGCCATGAGAAGCTGAAACATTGTACAACGACTTGTCAGATCTGTTTTCTGCATTTCTGTTTTCATATGTTTAGCTTAGGCAATATTTTCAGTTTTAGGTATTTGGTTTATTGGCCACGGTGTTCTTTAATCAAACTATCACACGCTGTACTTGCCTTGCTGTGGTCTGTATTGCATATAATTAGGGGGTAGCTGTACAGTGCTCTCCCAGCATGAAGTGTGCTGGCCTTTAGAAACTGTGCTTCTTCACAACTCTGGTGTTTAATTCTGTGTCAAGTGTGAAAATGAATCTGTTCCATGTAAAAAATAATGGTACATATACAGTGCCATTGATCTCTTGTTTCAAAATATGGTTACAAGCTATACTGAATAAATCCATAGCAAGTACTTCTGAATGCTTTTCCTCTGACTAATGGAGGGTTTGCTTGTGCCTGACAGCACAGAGTGGGCTGCCAAGATGGTGGGGGAGGAAGGAGGCAGGAGCCCAGGGTGCTTCCTATGGGTCTGGTGATAAAAGGAGCCTAAACCTCCTCTTTTTTTTTTTTTTTTCCTTCTCCTGGCAGCCTCCTGCGTAGTGCCAGCACCCTCTGTGCTGCCCAGGGAAACTTTCTCCTTTCTCCCATCCCTTTCAGCTCTCCCTGACTCCTTGCAGCCTTCATAGCTTGTAGGGGGGTTTCACCATCACTGACGAGAATGAGGAGGGATTAGCGAAGGAAGGTGTAGATGGGGAGAAGAGGGTGGATATTTTGTTAGCTGTGGAGCCACCATCCCACAGGGACTTTCTGGGCTGCTTGCAGCCAGTGCATCTGCTGGGCTTGGCTAGCTGGTGCCGGCTGTGTCTCCAGGGATGCCTTGTTCCTCCCAGGTCCCTGAAGCAGCCCCATCACTGCAGTCACAGTGTGCTGGGACTGTGGCTGTGTGAAAAGCTGGGAGTAATGGCTCTTCCCTTCTGCTCCCTGCTTACTGGCCACTGCCAAGATCAGCCATGGGGAAACAGTTACTGGACACAGGCAATTTTCAGAGAGCCTGGGCAGGTCTCACAGACAGATGTGACGAGGACTTGCTCATGCATCTATTTTTCCATTCTGAAAAGCGCCTTCCTCTTAAATAGGTGTGTGCTCACAGGGTGCTGTCAAGGCTCCTGGAACACTGGAAAAGAGAATTAATTTCTGACTGTGAAACTAAAGCCTTCTCTAGTTTTATCTACATTTCTCTTTCTTCCTTCACGCCTGAATACTCTAAGTAAGGTTCAGGTGCTCAGTAACCATTTTTCAAGGGGTGGAAAGAAGCCAGCATGTTTCAGCACTCTTAAAAGTGCGCGTGAAATTCGCGGATACTAAATTGTTAAAAGTACACTATGAGGCCAATTGTTTGTGCCTGCAGAGGAGGAGTTTGGTGTTTTAACCATAATTTAGCTATTACATCAGGGCCTTGGACATTAGACTGTTATTCTGATTGGGGTAATTTCAAAATTAGGTCATGGTGGGATCAATTCTGGACATCCTTCCCACAACCTACTGTTTTCCATGTTCAAATACCATCTCAGTAAACCCATGTGGATGCTAATTGTGGTTGCAGAAGTATGCCGTTATTGCAGATGTGTAAATTGGCTCAGGCACCTGTTCCCCACTGGCAGCTCTGCTCTGCAGGAGTACCATGATCAGAAAGATGGTAGAGGCAGCTGAAGTTGATAACACCATTAGCCTCTTTGAAAGACCTGGCAGAGTAAATTCTTGCCACTTTTTGAACTCCACTGCTCTGAGCATTCACCAGGGCACCCCATATACTTTGACTTGCACTGTCCTGAATTCAGAATATTCTCTGCATGTGCATTTATTTATATATGAAGGGTGAAATTGATCATTGCAAATTATAATCCTATTGTATGCATAGCATATGTTTTTTAACATGTCAATGTGACAGAGAAATTAGTGGTAAACCGTAATGTACTAGGCCGATAAACTAGATTTCTCACCATAAAACATTAATCTGGTCATGAACTCTGTATGCTTTTTTAACTTTAAAAATCACACAAAATTCTCCTTCTTAATGCTTACCAGTCTCTACTGATATCTGCACTCATGCATGATCTGTAGGTGACAGACACTTCCAGTCCTGGCTGTGGAGCTTGACTCTCCTGGGATGTTTGTATGATTACATCTTTCTTCTCTTTCCCAAAGGTCTGTAATCCATCTGAAAGGAGTTCAGCGCTCCCTTACCTACTCTGTTCCTCATCTTGCTTTTACTTTTTTCTTTTTTGCTAGACTTTCTCTACTGTATTTTATTTATTTCAGAAACTAAGGATGCAGATTTTGAAATCATACTTTTTTTGGTGTGTGTTTCTTTTAGTGGTGTTGAGAGCTTGAGTGCATCAGCAAGATGACCAAATTCCTGAGTGGCTTTGGCACCTGAATCTCTTAATAAATCCTGTTAACAAAGACATTTCTCAGTGGTAGGGTGGAGGGACTTGGAAACTAAGAGATACAGAGGAGATTGAATAAATGTGCACACAATATCACCTCCCAGGGTCTGGCTGATCTGCTTGTCATGCAGTTTGAAGGGAAGTGGGAAAAATCACCTCCGAGATCTTCCAGGCCTAAGACTCCTTTGTGCTGAGCTGATCCCTTACAGTACAGCTGCTGAACCTGTGCTGATTAACAGAATGCTCAGGTAGCAAAGATGGTGTCCAGCCACGTAGGACACACTGCTACTCCCTGATTCCTTGCACAAATGATACTTCCTGCTATGGTGCTGAGGAATGCAATGTCACACTTCCTAACAGTTTGGTCCTACACTACTATGGGATTGCTGACTGAATCTTCCTCAAACAGCGCAGCAACATCTGCTGGGAAACCAGACATGCTGCAAAGATGCAATGCAGAATCACAGAATCACAGAATCACAGAATCACAGAATCACAGAATGTTAGGGATTGGAAGGGACCTCAAAAGATCATCTAGTCCAATCCCCCTGCCAGAGCAGGAACACCTAGATCAGGTCATGCAGGAACATGTCCAGGTGGGTTTTGAATGTCTCCAGAGAAGGAGACTCCACAACCTCTCTGGGCAGCCTGTTCCAGTGTTCTGTTACCCTCATTGTGAAGAAATTCTTCCTCACATTTATGTGGAACCTCCTATGTTCCAGCTTACACCCATTGCCCCTTGTCCTATCATTGGATGTCACTGAGAAGAGCCTGGCTCCATCCTCATGACACTCACCCTTTACATATTTATGGACATTAATAAGGTCACCCCTCAGTCTCCTCTTCTCCAAGCTAAAGAGACCCAGCTCCCTCAGCCTTTCCTCATGAGGGAGATGTTCCACTCCCTTAATCATCTTTGTGGCTCTACGCTGGACTCTCTCAAGCAGTTCCCTGTCCTTCTTGAACTGGGGGGCCCAGAACTGGACACAATACTCCATATGTGGCCTCACCAAGGCAGAATAGAGGGGAAGGAGAACCTCTCTTGACCTACTAACCACACCCCTTCTAATACACCCCAGGATGCCATTGGCCTTCTTGGCCACAAGGGCACATTGCTGGCTCATGGTCATCCTGCTGTCCACCAGGACCCCCAGGTCCCTTTCCCCTACACTGCTCTCCAGCAGGTCAGCCCCCAACCTGTACTGGTACATGGGGTTGTTCTTCCCCAGATGCAAAACTCTACACTTGCCCTTGTTGAAATTCATTAAGTTTCTCCCCGCCCAACTCTCCAGCCTATCAAGGTCTCGTTGAATGGCAGCACAACCCTCTGGTGTGTCAGCCATTCCACCTAGTTTGATGTCATCAGCAAACTTGCTGAGGATACATTCTGTGCCCTCATCCAAGTCGTTGATGAAGATATTAAACAACACCGGTCCCAGTACCGACCCCTGAGGGACTCCACTAGTCACAGGCCTCCAACTAGACTCCGTCCCATTAACCACAACTCTCTGGCTTCTTCCCTTCAGCCAGTTCATAATCCACCTCACTACCTGACCACCAAACCCATACTTTATCAGCTTATCTACGAGGATGCTGTGGGAGACAGTGTCAAATGCTTTACTGAAATCAAGATAAACCACATCTACCGCTCTACCATCATCTATCCACCTAGTTATTTCCTCATAGAAGGCAATGAGGTTGGTCAAACATGACTTACCCTTGGTAAAACCATGTTGACTGCTCTTAATGACCCCCTCATCCTTGATGTGCCTAGAGATAGTGCCAAGAACAAGCTGTTCCATCACCTTTCCAGGGATGGAGGTGAGGATGACCGGTCTGTAGTTACCCGGGTCCTCCTTCTTGCCCTTCTTATAGATTGGAGTGACATTTGCTATCCTCCAGTCCTCAGGCACCTCTCCTGTTCTCCATGACTTACCAAAGATGATGGAGAGTGGCCTAGCAATGACCTCTGCCAGCTCCCTCAGCACCCTTGGGTGCATTCCATCTGGTCCCATTGATTTATGGATATCCAGATTGCTCAACTGATCCCTAACCCAATCCTCATCTACCAAGGCAAACTCCTCCTTTATCCTGACTTCTTCTGGGGCTACAGGGATCAGGGGCTCCTGGGGAAAGCCTGCAGGAGTAAAGACAGAGGCAAAGAAGGCATTCAGCACCTCTGCCTTCTTTATATCCTCTGTCTCTAGGGCACGCCCCTCATTCATCAGTGGGCCTATATTGCCTCTAGTGTTTGTTTTATTAGCTATGTATTTGAAAAAGCCCTTTCTATTATCCTTGGCCTGACTTGCAAGGTTAAGTTCTAAGGAAGCCTTAGCTTTCCTAATTGCCTTTCTACATCCTCTGACAACTGTCCTATATTCCTCCCAAGTGACTAGCCCCTCTTTCCATGATCCATAAATTCTTTTTTTCCACCTAAGTTTGCCCAGCAGTTCCTTGTTTAACCATGCTGGTCTCCTAGCTCCTTTACTTGATTTCATACCCATTGGGATGCTCTGATCCTGAGCTTGCAAGAAGTGGTCCTTGAATGTTGACCAACTATCTTGAGTCCCTTTACCATCTAGCACCCTGTCCCATGGGACTTCCCTTAACAATTGATTGAGGAGGCTAAAGTTGGCCCTGCGGAAGTCCAGGGTTCTGGTCTTGCTTGGTACTCGATTCCTCCCACACAAGATCTTGAACTCCACCATCTCATGATCACTGCAGCCAAGGCTGCCATCGACCATCACTGCTTCAACAAGACCCTCCTTGTTGGTAAGTACAAGATCCAGCAGCGCTCCTCTCCTAGTCGGCTTATCCACCATTTGCATTAAGTAGTTATCATCAGTGCACTGGAGGAACCTCCTAGACTGTGAATGGCTGGCTGTGTAAGTCTTCCAGCAGATATCAGGGTAGTTAAAATCCCCCATGAGGACCAAGGCCTGTAGTTGCGAGGCTGCTTTCAGCTGCCTGTAGAAAGCCTCATCAACTCCCTCGTCCTGATCAGGAGGTCTGTAATAGACCCCCACAACTGTATCGCCCCTGCCTGCCTGCCCCTTAATTCTTACCCACAGACTTTCAACTTGCCCTTCATCCGCCCCTGGAGAAAACTCAATACATTCAAGTTGCTCCCTCCCATAGAGAGCAACTCCACCACCTCGCTTCACTGACCGATCTTTCCTAAAAATGACATAGCCATCCATGACCACATTCCAGTCATGTGAGCTGTCCCACCATGTCTCTGTAATTGCCACCAGGTCATAACCTTCAGACTGCACACAGACCTCTAACTCCTCCTGTTTATTCCCCATACTGCGTGCATTGGTGTACAGGCATTTCAGAGAGCAAGCAGAGCGCATTGGTGGGACCCCTGGGAGGCAGGAGGCCTTGTGGTCAGGGCCTAAACATCTATCCCTTCTCTTCAATGATCGAAAATCCTCCCTAGACCACCTTCCTTCAGGCCCTAGCATATTGCCCTTGGGCTTGTCCCTAACAGACTCAGTTGTCTCCCCTTCCCCCTTCACATCTAGTTTAAAGCCCTCAAAAGAAGCTGCCACTGAGTGGGTTTCCTACCTGATTTCAGTAGAACTCCTTACACTGTTTGGATCAATGATACTGTGGTATTGTGGGTAAATTTACTGGTAGGGTTTTCCAGGCTGGAGCGTATTATTCTCTATTGTGCAAATGAGAAGTAGGTAAACTGCATTTGTCCAAGTTTCTCTCATTATGCAACTCATTAGACCCAATTTTTCTACTACCCAAGTGTTATTCCAAAAAGTGGCACTGTCTGAGGAGTAAATCACTATGGCACTACATTGATAACTTTGGCAAAACTCAGCACAGAGTGAGAAAAATATAGTGTTAACACTGTCAATAGAGTCTGGCTATAAATCCAACCCATGGCAACAATTTCTATTTTGAGCTTTCGCTATCTTTTCTCTCATTTACAAATGAGTCACCATTGCCAGCAGTACTATAAAAAATTTTAGATTTGGTACAATTATTTTACCTGATTGCTATACCATTTGTGTAAAATTACACTAGGCTTCATCAGCCATACCAACTGCCCACTGGAAATTTGAAAAATTGGTTAATATGAAAATGTTTGATAATACGGTTGAAAATGAATAGACTGGTAAATGGACATTGAATGGTAGAGGTGTCCCTTTCTTGGTCAAAGCAAGTGACTCCAGCCTGACAGCTAGATTCTAAGTCCAAAAGTCGACCAGAAACTCGGACTTGGACTGCAGCTTGGCAGGTTAAGGGTTCCCTCGGATGGAAAGTAGATGTCAGCCTGTGGGTCTTTGTGAAAATATTTCTGCCAGTAAATGTAATTCGTTCTGTCCATAGCTTACTTTCTTTGGCTCTGAATAAAGGTTAGTGGAATGAATAAACATTAATGGAATATAGCTGGACTTGGGTAAGCCATTTGACATGGAATCACAAGGTATAGTGATTATTAACAAGCTATATAGACAGATTCAAAACTCATGCATCATATGTGAAATAGATGAAGATGGCATTAAGTCACAGGGCTCAGATATAAATTGAAATGGGAAGTCATCACTGCATGACGGCAATGTGTGGTTGCAGCCCAGAAGACCAACCGTATCCTGGGCTGCATCAAAAGAAACGTGTCCAGCAGGTCAAAGGAGGTGATTCGTTCCCTCTACTCCGCTCTCATGAGAACCCACCTGGAGTACTGCGTCCAGTTCTGGGGCCCCCAACATAAGAAGGACATTGAGCTGTTGGAGCGGGTCCAGAGGAAGACCATGAAGATGATCAGAGGGATAGAGCACTTCTCCTATGAAGACAGTCTGAGAGAGTTGGGGTTGTTCAGCCTGGAGAAGGCTCTGGGGAGACCTTATAGTGGCCTTCCAGTACCTGGAGGGGGCCAACAAGAAAGCTGGAGAGGGACTTTACAAGAGCATGTACTGATAGGATGAGGGCTAATGGTTTTAAACTGGAAGAGGGGAGATTTAGATGAGATACTAGGAAGAAATTCTTTACTGTGAGGGTGGTGAGACAGTGGAACAGGTTGCCCAGGGAAGCTGTGGCTGCCTCCTCCCTGAAAGTGTTCAAGGCCAGGTTGAATGGGGCTTTGAGCAACCTGGTCTAGTGGGAGGTGTCCCTGCCCATGGCAGGGGGGTTGAAATTAGATGATCTTTGAAGTCCTTTCCAACCCAAACCAATCTATGATTCTATGATTCTATGATGATGTTCCCATGGAAGTTCATTAACATTAACAATTTTATCAATGGTTTGCAAAGAGCCCTATGAATTTGGTGCTAGTAATAACTGTTGGTGACAAAAAAAAAAAGGATGGGAATGATGAATTATAAAGATAGGTCATATTTTTTTAGTACAACTGTATTTAAGGTTCTATATCAAGAAACATGTTTCTCTTCCAGTAAGGTGCTAAAGTTGAGTGCTCTATCTTGGGAAGAAAGAATATTGTAAAAGAACTTCTTTTGTGGCCATGTGATGTATGACTGGGAGCTGAGAGGCTGCACTACATCTGTGTTTGGTGGAGGAGCATGCTACAGCAATACTGCGTCCAGTTCTAGTATTCTATTCACAACTCAAGAAGGCCAAAGGTAAACTGGATGGTTTCAGATGAAAACAATGTTACAGAAGCAGTTTTATAACAAAGGAGGTGGCATGATTAATTTATTTCCAAAACAAATGTTAGAAGGTCACTTGATGATACTGTGAAATATCTACTGGAGCAATGAGAATCATCAACAGTGGACTCTTCAGTCTTGTGGACAAGGGTATAGCAGTATCCAACACCGTAAGGTTAAAGTCAAAGACATATCAAGCAGAAATAAGTAAGGCCTGTGTTTTAACTGTGGATACCTGGTATTAGGGATGAATTACATCTTTGTGTTTCCTATCAGTAGACTATTGGGTTGATGGGCATGATTAAGATCATGACTATTTTTCTAAAGATATACTCTAGTTGAAGAGTTGTTGGTCTTGAAGCAGGAGCTTACATTGCAAAAATTTGCAGCCAGGATTAGGGAAGAGATCTGACTCGAAGACATCTTTTCTAATCTCAAAACAGTATATTTGCATCCTTTATATGTTTTGTATCCTTGGAGATTAAGAATGGGTGAAAGTACAAACCAATGTGAACCATTGCTGGGAACTATGCCGGAGACAGTTATTGATAGTCTTTCAGATTTTACTTGGTTGCACCTGCTTCATACACACATGAAGCAGGGCTGCAACAAAGTACAGGTATATATTTGAAATCGACTCAAGAGAAAGAAATTTATAAAACAGATCTTGTGAAGCGGTTGATGTAATTTTTGCTACAGTGAGCTTCAGAGAAGCTTGGCTAAGACTTTATTTTTAAAACGTGTTTTTTGCAAATGGTGATTTAGGAAATAAACATTTTCTATGAAATTGCAACCTAAAAATGACAAAATGTATTTTTCTTTTTTAAAAAAAAGAAAAACACTTGCACTTACATTTAATCAGCTGATCTTACCATGAGGGGAAACATACTGTCACTGTATATGTTATTAGAAAGTTCAACAACAATGAACAGAAGAAAACACAGCAATACGTTGATTTTTCAGATTTTTCAAAGGAGTAATAGCTGATGATTTTGGACTTGATGATCTTGGAGGTCTCTTCTAACCAAGGCTAATCTATGATAAGATTATATTATATAAGATTATGTATATTAGATAAGATTATCTAAGTGACTTTGTGACAACAAGGTTTACTATACATAAATCTTCTTTTATGGAAAACATCTATTGAATATTCAAATTTCTCCCTTGTCCTAAGAATATCCTTTTCAAAGAAGTATAGGAATGTGACTATAAGATCATGAGTTTCTATTTCATGTTAAGCATACTGTGGAAGTGTCTATGCTATTGTCTTCCTTTTATCCTTTCTAATATTCCATGGCAATGATTGTTACAGGATATATAAAAGGTAAAAGTGTTTTTATATATTATGGATCTTAAAATACCTTCACACTTCTCTAGGCTTCAAAAAGTTGTGCAGTCTTTTAGCATCAGAAGATGACCTGGTTCTGGCAAAGAAGCCAACATAGTCAGGTTGAGGATGTGACCCACTACATGCATTTACTTTAAATTAAATAAACATTTTCTTCTACAAACACAGGATATACCAGCACGTGTGTAAAATATTTATACTATTCTGGGCCTTCCCACTGGCATCGATAGAAGTTCTGTGTATGAATGCAGGAGATTTTATTCTTCAGCCAACCTCCAGACTTGTATATGTAGAAAAGGCTGTGTTTTGAATCAGATTCACAGTGGGTGCGAGTTGTCATTGAGTTTCTTAATGTTTTGCTGATGTACAGCAGCAGAAAATTTGGTTTCCTTGTTATGAAGTTCTGTTATTTAGAAGGCGGTAGTGATGTTCAGTATATAGATCTGACCAAACAAGTGGTTCAATGAACACACAAATTAATCAAGTCTTCTTTTTAAGGCATTTATACCTTGCTGCTGACTTTAACAGAAGTATCCTAAGGCTGAAGCATAAATTTCTCTCTTATTAGAGACCAGAGAAACACGACAGGAAAGAGACATATGAATTCCCTCAGCATGTGAAAATCATGACCTAGAATCTTTGATGAAGCTCAATTGACCTAGATAATGTGCTTAGCAATTTAAAAAAGGCCACTAGCTACTTCCTTATTTTGTAAATTGCAGGAGATTTTGCTGTGTAAGTTATTAAAATAGAAGACTTCTGTCACCACTGTACTCAAGATAGTCTTGTATCAGCACAGTACGAAAGGTAGTGCCCCCATAGAGAATGGAGGGAGATGGAGAGAGAGGGCCAGACAGGTCCTGCTGGGTGAGGTGAATGTTGATGGCTTGCCTGGGTTGTGCAGATAACTTTTTGTAGAGCAAAGTCCAATGGAGACTTCTGATTCCAGACTGTCAGGTGAGCCTTTCTTCCTGAGGTTATACCTGCTTGATGAGATGACAGCGTACATTCACCATCATTTTGAGCATGCAAAATTCATGCCAGTGTCCAGTAAATTGTGCCTGCTGTTGCGTTAAGGGATCTCCCTTGGCTGTTACTGAAAGGTAGTGACTTGAATTGTCTCCCATTTGTAACTCGCCATGCGAGTGCTCCTACTCTGCTGTAGGGAAAGCCAAAGAAGAAAGCATAAATTCCTGCTAGAAATGACCGCATGAAGTGGTGAATTCCTGTGTGAGCTCCTATAGCATCTTTTCTTGTGCTTGATGTCAGGACTGGGATGTGCAGAAGTCTTTGTGTGGGTTTAATACAGGCTGGGGCAGGGGGTCAGTCCTGGCTCCCTGTGTAGATCTGTGAATAAACAGCTTCAGTTTGTACTCTACAATAATTTGTAAATGTATAAATTGTTTTACTCTCTCAACAAGTTTCATTAGCTGTTGCTACAGTTTAGAGTTTCTGTGCTGTAGACCAGAATTATATCTGGAACCTGGATCCATTGCTTGTCAAGGGAAGAAATTAAAGAATATGTGAAAGTGAAGCAACATTTCATTTATAACTATTAGACTTAGTCAGCTTGGAGCTTAAACCTGCATACTGTGCTATTACAACTGGACCTCAGTGGAAATGGGCCTGGGATCATTTATTTACTAATTAACCGTTGTCATGGAGTGTACCTTGCCAACTATACATTGCCACATCACCATTCTTGAAAGTCACACGGAAGGGAGCATGTGAAAGTGCTCTGTATTAAGAAACACAACAACATTATTTCCAAACCTGCTAAACTGGCATTATATTCCCTACATTATTATATTTGGCTACTCTTTAGGGATGGAAGAATCAGGAACCTATAATTTAAAACCTTGTAGAATACCATGGTATAAACCCTTTTAGCGCATTTAAAGGTTTTATTCCATTTTGGAAAGTGTTAGACAAAGAGAAAATATTTTTTTCCTATGAGAACTATTTTTGGCTAAAATGATATTCAAAGTAAAAATTTTTTATAGTTTCTGGGAACCCCCAAATTTCTTCTGTCTTCCCTTCAACCCTGTAAAGTTATCTGGTTTTCTATACAGCAGAAACTAATCTCATTGCATAGGGCCCCCCTCAATACTATGCATAAATACGGCTTAGGTGGTGTATACAGTCTTTTGCAGGATCAAATTCATCCTCCAACTAAAAATTATAGGACCACATTCAGTGATTAGCAGTATCAGATATAAAAGCTGACATCAGCCTTTGGCCATCCTTTACTCAGAGATATTAATTGGAAGTGACAGTTTGATTCTACATAATGCTGCTAACATGCATTTGAAGGCTTTGATTTTCGAAAGTACCAAAACTTCTACCATTGTTGTAAAAAAACAGAAGTTAAGAAAATGCTAAGAACTTTAGAAAATCTTACTGGGATTGTGCCAGCCTGACTCACCAAGACCCACACTTCACTGTGAAATGAGTCAAATTTGTTTCAGCAGGCCTATTTGAAATAATTTGTCCACTCCATCTTTCCTCCTTCAAGGCCTCAGCTGGAGGGTTGCGACCATTTTGGATACTGTATGCCAAGAAAGACATAAAACAGTTCAGAAGGATTCAGATGAGGCTAGGAAATCTGAGATATGGGAAAGACTGGAAAAACTGAGTTTGTTTATCTGGAAAATGAGACTGAGGAGAGACACAATAACAGTAATTAAACACATTAAAAGTATCTAGAAGGGGAAAAGAATAAACTGTACTCCAGAGCAATTTAAGCAATACATTCAGAATAACTTCCAGGTTGTAAAGATAACTGAGAGTTTCAATATAATATTGAGGAAGTCTGCAGAATTGCTATACTGGAGATATTTAAGAAGAGGATGCACACACATCCTATCAGATTAGCTCAGATGAAATTGATTCCAGTTTGTGTTGAAGAGAAAAGTTTTGGGATTTTTTGAATATCTCTTCACATAATCTTTTGACATCTCTTCCAGCATATTCCTATCATGCTAAAATTTTCTTTGCTGAAAGAAGAAAGCATGGCAGAACAGGGTCTTTAGTTTCATGTGAAGAACGATTTCCAGGAATAGTGTTCTTGCTGTATGTGGTATTTGGATAAAAGTTTGACCCTAACAGCAAAGGAATTCAATGTACACTGTGTGCTTTCTAATAGCTCACAGTTGGTCTGTAGTTGCGTGCTACAGTGTCATGCAGAGAGCTGGGCTGGGGAGTGACTGAGCTGGATGCTCCATTTCAGGCAAGGAGGCCATATGAGGGGAGCAAAGAAGGGGACAACCTGGAGTGAGTGACTGGTCTGTCTCATTCAAACAGCAACAGTGATGAGAGACAGAGGGAGTTAAATCCAGAGAGGCTGAGGGAAGGTTATCAAAAGCATGAGCTATCAGAGGATGGAAAACTCCCTAGAATTCATGAATGGAGAGTTCACAAGGGCCTCCATGGGGAGAGGTGAGGTCAATAAAAGGTAGGTGTGAATTAATATCTGTGTGTGAACCTAATAGGATAGAAATTTTTCTTGCATAAGCTTGTCTGGCCATCATCCACATCTTTCCTCTCCCAGCAAGATTGCCCTTGCTGTTAAGACACATGTAATACATTGGCTTGCTTTTTCTTTCTCACCAGCCCTTGCTTATTTTCTATGCTGGACCGTCCAGTGTCCCAGCTTTAAGAGGTGTGAAGAACATCAGGCTCCAAGTTAGGATGTGTCTTAGCACCCAGGAAGAAGTCCTGCTGCTCAGGTTCTTGTGTATAAGATGGGCTGTGCTGATGTTTCTTTCAGCTGTGATTCAAGTGAAACCGTAAGCCTGTTGTGCACACAGGCAGAAATCGTGGGTACCTGGTGCAAGAAATTGAAGACCATTTTCCCACAGGTGCCTAATTCAGTGCTTTTAGGTTGAAGAGAGAGGCAAGAAGGCAGACATGCTCCCTCCTTCCTAACCTATGTTGTCTCCCTAGGTGTCCCTGCTGCTGCTGCCCATTTTCGTGCTCATGGTGGGAAGGGACGTAAGGCAGCTCACTCAGACTTGTCAATATGGTGGGCTATGGCAAAAGGAAGACTCATCATACCTACACCCATTTGTGGATTTAGCCCCAGATACCTAACTGTAAATAGCCAGCTGACTTAACACTGCTCTGATTACGCATGGGATACTTTTTTGCTGAGTTAGTATATTGACTACATGATATAGATGTATTTGCCTTTGCTTCCTTTACGTGATTGTTCCTATTTGTGAATGATTACTCATATTCCAAAGTTATTTTCTATCTTTTGTTGTCTTGAACTTTAATTAAGTTTTAATAAATATATTCAGGCTTTTTGAAAATGCAAACTAAGGAGCTAACTAGCTCAGCATTTTGATTCCTGTAATTGTTCTTCATCTAAAATTCAGTGAAGTGCCTTAAATATTAAAAGATAATTAAAATGAACATGGCTGAATTACTCCTTCTCTTCTCCTTTTTTCTCATCCCAGGGGTGCATTCTACATTCTACTCTATTCTTTGACTCCCAAAGTAACAAATGACTAACTTGAAAGTAATATTACATTTTAATGATAAAAGGTATTATTTTGGATGGTCCAAGAGGGTATAAGTACTGCACTGGGGCAGAAACATTTCCTAACTCTGAGGGTTATTATTAGAATAATTAAACTTACTGTCTGACTCTGCAGAGGTAGATCAAACAAAACCCAGTGTGTGTCATTGTGTGCCCTGAAACAGACATCTAGTAAGGGATTAAAAAGCTCTAGAAATCAATTTGGGAACAATGATCATTTGACAATTTCAGTGAAAACTAACCCAAAAGTTAATGACTGATTTACTGAGAACCAGACACATTGTGAAACCTTCTCAACCCACATCCTGTTCAAGGTACTGTGCAAGATGAAACTTGGAATGCACCAAAGTTATGTGTCTTTAAGAGGTCCCTGGTGTAGTAATATTAATAGGCTTTTTGTTGTGCTGCTTCTGGTTTAATTTGTTCTGGACTTTATTAAACTCCTTTAAAACGTAAGCTTTATTAATCTCCCTTTATAACAGACACCTGAGCATATGCCAAGCTATTCCTGGAAGACTGAAAGGCAGGGTAAGGAGAAAAAGTTTATTAAACTTTCATTTAATTTATTGTTATTAAACGAGAGATAATCATGTCGGGGTTTTTTTTTGTCTTTTTGTTTGTTTGTTTGGTTGGTTGGATTTTTAGTGAGCTCTGGAGGAATGGAGGAATATCAGAATGAGTTTTATTTTAGAAAGATACATGTTAATGTCATTATTTGTGAGGATTTTAATGTAATATACTCTTAGTTATATAGTCTTGCTTCTCAAACACTGTTTAAAAAAAGAGAAAATTTTCCCCCTTTACTAAATTTTTTTGTATTTTTAAACAAGGGATTTAGGCCCACCAAAAACTTTCAGACCTCTGTGAAGCTCTTCAACGAGGTAAACAGGGAGATGTGGGACCTAATCCTGCTGTCTTTTGCACTTGAGGTCCCACATCCAAGGCCCCCAGTTGATGAGTAGCATCGTTACATTGATACAAGGTCTTCCATGACCTCGAGAATGGCAAGATTTCTGAGGTAGTGAAAACACTGCATGAATTTTCAAGTCTCACAATGTCTATCGCAGCATATGGAAAAGCATCTGAAGTGGAAATTAAATGCTTTAATGAGACTACGTTCTACCTCATCACTAATAATCTCACTGGGAAAGCAAAGAGCGGGCCTAGATGCTGTAAATTGAGTATTTTCTGCATTTTTAAAATAATTGTTCTTTTCTGATAAACAGGGAGCATTAATATCCAAAGAGCCCACAAAATGAAACCATGCATAGTTTGGTTGCATTTTTATCTCCATCTGATTTAGACTGTGTACCATATGTGAGATTCGGAAAGAAAAATTCCCCTTTCTCCATGAGAAGCTCTGACATGTGGCACTCATTTAGACGAAGAATTCATCCAGAGACATGGAGAGGTCTTTTTGATTTTTCATTTCTGTTATGAAATATGCAATTTTTGTTAAGCAATTTCATGCTCAGAGAATCTCCTTCTCATTTGTCTAAGTTAGTCTTTTCCAAAGTGAAGACATCTTTCTCTAGCATACGTGAAGAAAGGAGACATTCGTGGCTGAATGAGGTGTAAGGAACATAGGACAAATGTATTTTACTCAGTGAAGAAATTAAAAAAAAATCATATTCCATTCTGCAAAAATGACCCACCCTATCAGGTATTAAGTGTGAAATTATTTTTCCTCTCTCGCATTTTCTTCACCTCCACCCCCTGAAACTTCTAGTTCCAGACCATTAAAAGAACAGTTCATGCTTCACGGAAATCCAGAGGAAAAAAAACTGAAGGAAAAAAGGGAAATGTTAGGGAGGTCACCAACATATCCACACAAATGTGAGCATAAAAGGAAAGTTCTGTTCTGTAACTGAGTCTTTTATGTCACTCCTTCAGAATGAATTGTGATTTTCTTTTTTAAACTATTTTTTCTAAATTAAAGAAAGACTTTAAAGCAAATGCTTATTAGACTGACATGGTTGCTCAGCTCATTAAGAGCTATACCAAAAATAACAGAGGACAACCTCATCACGGAGTAAGACATCCAGTTGAAACTGTTACTTTTGGCATTTCACTTAATCTCTTATGCATACATGTGATGTCAAAGTTTCTGGATTTGAGAAAAAATAGGTTTTTTCTTTTTACCTTTTTGGAAACAACCTCTGTGTTCTAACATGCATGTTTATGCATCGTGTTCTTGAGTCTTTCCGATGTAATTTTAGGAACAAGCACTGCGTGTGGGTTACTAATCGCAAAAGCATGAAACTGAATTTCGCAACATTATGTGTTGAGGAAAAGGCTATCCGGGAGATTAAAAACCTTCTGCCACATTTTCTTTTCCAGCTGAGAGCCTACAGTTTGAAGCCTCCCTTGTGGAGTACCAATAGGTCTCCTGATGTGGAAGGAGAGTTGGGGCCAGCATGGGCGCTGGGGGGCAGCTGGAGCTGGGGCTGGGGGTGCACAGACCTCACTTCCACCCAGTCCCTGCAGTCTGTTTGAATTCGACTGACAGGTGTTATCTGCTTTCTGGCCGGTGGCTTCACAGACACTCAAACCCGAATATGACTTTTTAAGGCAGTGTTTCAAGGCAACGAGGCTCGGTCCTGCTGCAGCCTGCCTGCTGGTTTCTGCTCAGTTGGAGCGGGAGCCGCCGTTGTGCAATGTGGGAAGTGCTTGCGCAGCACTGCGTGCTGCCCCGGTGGAAAAATGAGATGGGCTTTGGCTTTTTGTTCCTCTCCTTGCTCCATCTTCGGGTCCTCCATGTGAGGAAAGGAGTTCAGTGTGCTGCTTGGTTCTGTATAGAGTTATATATTCCTGCTGTGAAAGCAATCCTGGAAACTAATGGTGTGATGATCTTACCCCTTTTTATGTGCTTATAAAAAGGAAAAGAAAGGCATAGCAGAAAAAAAGACTGTATGCAGTTGTACTTGAGCACTAACAGAGACGTGAAGTTGATAATGTTATTAAATCCTATATTAACCATCCTGGAGAAGAGGCCATGCCCACAGAGAAAATCAGATGCCTACTTCCTCACCAAATAGATGTGAGTTAGGCACTGAGATTCCTGGCTTGGTTGAGTGAATAAAGTCTTGAGATCTTGCAAAAATGTGCTGCAGACATGGTTCTGGCTATGGCTGCTCATTCCCTTGAACTTCTCACTGTTGTCAGCAGTGCTAGGCCAGCTCTCCACTCCACATTTCTGGCGCTGGGGAAACAAGTGTGGCTGAAAACCCCAGGGACAGCTCTAGTACCAGCAGCCTTGCACTGCCTCTCTTGTGCCAAACAACTGAGACACAAAGTGTTTGGCCTCTTTGCCTTCTGGATCATGTTAAGAGACCTATGGATCTCCATTCTGGGATGTGTTGTAGCCATGCATACGTCCAAGTGTATGCTATCCTTAATCTGGGGTGTGTTTTTCTCTTTTGGCTTTACAGCACCCTTTTTTTTCCTGTTTTTTTTTTTTTTTCTTTTTTTTTTTTTTTCCTTTTCCCTTTTTCTCTTTGTATAAGGTAGAATATGATCCTAAACTGAGAACAGACCTTTCAGTGATCAGGCCTAAGGATGTGTTAGTTCAGCTTTCTGCTATAATAACAAGTTGTCACAGACAAGCTTTATAAGAATGTAACATTTTCTCAAGACTACTAAATGATTAGGTTTGATGAAGCTCTTTGTTTATGCGTACCCAGCAAACACTGCATCATCTACAGATCCTTCTTAAAAGAAGAAGATTATGTTTTTGAATACCACTTTGATCTTAATTTTGCAGCTTCACTACCAAGCCTTAAATGAGAGACAGTATATGGTGATCTTCTACGTAAAATATGTGATAAGGACTTGTCTTATTTTCTATCTTAAAGAGGATTATATGAACTGGACCCTTTCCTGTAGTTTCTCATACAGACTTTATAAATTGCGTGATAGAAATAGTATTTATCTAGTATTTTGTTTTAAAATACCAGTCTATTTCTGAGACAAATAAAGATAGAATCTTCCCATTTTTCTTCCACTGAGATACTTTCTAGAGCCAAGTTTTTGAGAAGATGAGAATTAGGCAACAAGAAAAATTCTCATATACTGAAATAACAGCTAAAAATTGTATTTTACCATCTCAGATCGATGAGAACTTTAACTTACACATGGCCTGAATAAAGAGAGAAATCAGCCCTGGTGTCTGTCAGTAATGATAGAGTCTGAGCAAATGTGGTGAAGAATTGCCATGAGGAACTGTTAATTGCTTGTATCAATTTGTACAAATGCAATCTATGCAAGTGCAGTGCAGCCTGTACATGTGCGTGCTGAAGGTACCCAAACTCTGCCCGTGCTTACGTTTGGGTAAGACTACTTGTGTGTAATTCCTTGGGAATACTCATGCGAATAAAGTTACTCACATGCTTATGTACTTATAGGTTAAAGGATTAATATGAAATTCGGCATAATTTGAAGAAAATTTTTTTCCCCTGAATTTACGCCACAGAATTAGTGGAAGATGATTTAGACCTGGATGATCCAACTCTGAAAGAATAGATTGAAGTTTTAGGATCTCTCTTCTGCATGTCCAACCCTTGCAACAACAGTCATAAAACCCATGTGTGCCATAGAAAGCTGCACAGGGGCAGGAGAGGGTTGGGGTGGAGGGGAGGAGGGATGCTGCCCACCACAGGGAGTTTGCCAGAAAAGGATGGGACTCTGATGTTGCTCTGAGCTCTTCCTTAATCCCCTCCAGCTCTCTGGGCCACACTATTCACTGGCACAGGGAGAGGAGTTTGTGAGCTGGGTTGGTGTCTGGTGAAGAAGAAGCAGCTGATCCCTGACTCTCCTGGGCTGTGGGCCAGATTTGGGCCAGGGCTCAATGAAGCTATGAGCAGCAAAGCCCTGTTGATATCTTCAGTCTTGTACAGGTGAGGCTGAGTGGTCCCAGCACACATGTATTTTTAATTAATAGAATATAGACTAAATGTCCAAATTAGGGGATTTGGTACGAGGGAGCTTTAAAAAGAAGGTATTACAGATATATTGGTGGTATGTCATAGGGGTGGTGAATGAATGATTTCTGTCACACTCATGATCCAAATTTGGCTCTGCAGGACTGAACAGCCAACCTGTGACTTGATTGCTCATTGCCTTCTTTCCTAGGTCCTGCAGAGATGGGGCCGGAGGACTAATTTCACTCCTGAGGCAGCATGCTCTTTGCTGGTGTCATCCTTGCTCACCTCCATCAGCCACACAGGACAGTGTGCGTGTATGCAGGCGTGACCATGCACGTTGAGTCCTGATCTCACAAGATAGATCTGCTTGCATCGAACTGCTTGTATACCCAGTGCATCACTTGGGCATGTACTGAGTGCACATGAAGCCCTATATCTGGACATGTGCTTATCAAGTAGCAGGGAGAGCATGGCACACTGACAGTAAAATGCATGTGTTCCTCCTCCATACTAATTACTCCACAGCTCATACTGACTGTACATCTCCCTTTTGTGTGCACCAGAAACTGTAACTGCCTGGCTCGTTCTCCATGGCCAGTAATTCAGCACACTGAAGGAAGCCCTGGCAGCTCTTCCAGAAGGTTTATCTGATATACATTTGCTCAGATAAATGACAGTGACTGCATTTCCTATCTGCATTTCCTGTCTGCATTTCTTGCCTTTGCCAAAGTGGACCATGGCAATGCAAGATGACCTTTTATTTTTAATTTTCTCCTTCCAGCCCTAGAGAGAAAGAGAAAAAACAACTTTTTTTTTTCTTTTTAAAGAAACCCACATCCCATCTTTTTTCTTCTTTGTAAGGACAGAAAATTTAGGACTGGGTTTCGTTAGGCTTTTGGATCAAAATTTGTACTGTTAGTTTATTTGCCAGATCTTACTTTAGAAGCAGCAAAATGACACTGTAATTCTGATGACCTATTCAGTAGATATTTGCAGGAAAAAATCTGTGTTTAAATAAAGTGAAGGTTGTGACACAGGCTGAAAAAATCAGGAAATCCACACTTAAGGCTGACACTAATGCTCATGTGGAAAATAAAAGGCACAGTGACTCGAGTTCAGCAGGGAATGCCAACCATAACTCTGAATTTCCAGGCTTTGTGTCAGGTTTTGTCAATTTAATGTTATTTAAGTGAAGTTTTATGCCTGTGAATTCACTTGTGTTTTAATGGCAGGATAATTTTAAGAGGAATAATAATAGAAAAAAAAAATCTTGTTATGGAAGGTTACTTGTAAAATGTCTGTTCTTATACATGAGAAGCCAGAATGGATAATCTTGTACCAAAGCCATACATTGGCATTGGGCTAGAATTGGCTTCAATTCCTGGCCTTGCCAGATGTTTCCGGGGTGATCTTAGTAAATTCATCCACCTGTGCCCCAGTTTCCCATATATTTGCAAAATATAAGGAATAGTATTGACATCCTTCTTAATGTGCTTCATAAACCTGCTGAAGAAAACTGCTGTATCTAGGTTTTAACAGAGAGGTACGTTCTGTGCGTGGGAATACATCATACCTCACACCTCCTGCAAGGTATATTTCATCCGTCTTCTTTTGCTATGTGCATCTGCACTGCACTCCTGCGGCTGCTGAAGGATCCCTGACTCGGGTAGGGCTCCCACCTGGAGGTCACCAGTCAGCAATGGCTGCAGCATGTGATTCGTCACTCGTGCCATCAGCCTGCAGGTTGCAGTGGCCCCGGCACCTGTGCGGACTGCGAGGAGAGGGCTGGAGGCAGCCAGCACAGCCACCCTGACACAGCTGAAGAGTTTTTCTCTCTCCAGCTGTTCTTACAGGGGGCCTCCTCTCCTCCTTTCCTTTTCCTTTTCCTTTCATAATCTCCTCTTTTACATTTCTGCTGGGTTTTGTGCATTTCAGAAGCCATCTATGAAGTCTGGAGAAATTAGTAGTATTTTCTCAGTTTGTAGTAGAAATCCTTGTGTATCCCTGTAAGTTCAACCTCTGTAAGAATTTAGTGTGGAGGAATAAACTTATATGATAATACCAGCTAAGAAATTGCCCAAGTAATTTTGCTCATCTTGGAGCTCCATCACTCTTTTCTAATGCCAAGGAAATTGATAGGGGAACAAGGTCACAGTGTGCTGATCCAACCACAGTGATTTCTAGGATGATCCATCACAACAGGCGACAGGAAATCAGGCATATAAATCAGGCAAATAAATCTCTCTACGATACACCAGGAACTGAATGGAAAGACTCTTGTTACCTGTGAAAGAGAGATCAGAGAAGGCACCAGGTGAGGAAGGCAAAACTATCTTGACACCACAGCACAAGGAAAAGAATAAAAATAATGCAGCAGAGCTGCGGATTCCCACTTTGCGTACCATAGCTGCTATAAGTAAAACACCTGTAAGGGTAATGTAACAATAACTCCTATAGGAAAAGAAGGATGGTAAATACCATTAAGCTTTTAGTTCAGGGGTTTTTACAAGAATTTAAAGAATAGTTATGAAAAAAAACCCTCAAAATTCAAATATTCAGCAAAACTGACTTTTGTAATAGTGCAAAGCAGCTGTCCGTAATCAAGTAGTAACACTCCTGCTCTTTATAGCTTGGCAAAGTTTCTACTCATCAATAAACTGAGCAAACAAGGTCCTCTTTGTATACTGCATAGCTGCATAAGGACTTTTCACTAGGAATTTCTTTGGAGTGATTTGCTTCTCCTAAGCACGCTAAAATTAAGAGAGAAGAGGATATAGGAAGGCAGAGGCCAACTGTGAAAAACAAAAAGGACTGGAGGAATTGATGATACAGCCTATGAAGGGAATTAGATTTGGGACTAAGTAAACAATGGGAAAGGTAAATCTTGTTCCTCCGTGCTGCTTGTCTGTTGCCTCAATGTGCATTCACCTGAAAGATATTTTGCCTAAACAACCATTTGCTTTCTCCCTTATGAAATGCACCTGGGAAACTCATGATTCCTGGGGAGGGAGTATAAAAATGAGTCATGGGCTCCTACTGAGACTTGAAAAGGGGGAGGTTGAGATCTCTGTATTCAAGGACAGTGTAGGATATTGAGTAATGAGGTAAGGAAAGCTCTGTAATGAGAAAGAGCTTTCAAGGAAGCACAGAACTCAGGGAAATCATTATATGAAGATGCGGCAATCAGAAAGCTGTTGGACCAAGATGTTGTTACAGCTCTCACTAGAATTTCAAGCTTTGAGGAAATAAGAATATATTAGGAGGGAGTGGTACTATGTCAAGTCAACAAGAATTATAGGGAGAGACATATAAGTTATAGATTCCATCCTTTCAGCTGTTAGATTCCCATGAATGTGATACTGAATCCTCTAAGCTTGACTAAATATAGGGGGATTTGGTTTATATTGAAGACCCAAGTTGGATTTAGTTGGCATAAATCTTTGCTGGAGTAGCAAACATGTTGTTGATCTCTGCTCTAAATACAAGTCTTTAATAAAACCTCACAGAGCTTTTTAATTTCTTTACCTAAACAGACAGAGAGACAGAGGCATGCTAAGAGACTAGCAACACAGTAAGTTGTCTGTAATTTCCATGGCTAAAGTGCTTCAAGTCAGAAGTCTGTGTCCCTTTGTAAGGCTGCAAAACTCCTGCTGACTTTGATGAGAATTGTACACATGCACCCACTAAGTGCATCTGGCTTCTGTGGACTAGATATGGAAAAACACTTTGGTTGCATTGTTTTGGTAATATACAACTTCAAACTGATTAAAGTTGTGGACAGTAATTTTCCTGTTCCCTTCCTCTGTTACATTTCAATAATGATTCTTAGGGTTTTTTTTTTCTAGATTGAAAGTTTTCTGAAGTGTCAGAGATAAACCTGATTAACCCTATTTCTAACTGTCTGAGATTGTAAGGGACCTCTGTGTCTTTTCCAGTTCTCCTTATGTGTTCCCTATAGAACTATCAATTCCTACCTAAGTGTATCGGATAGCTTTTGTAACACTGAAGCCATTGAGGTCCATGTGGCTAAAACAGTCTGTGTCTTTATATGTGACAATTTGGTTTAAGCATCCATAATCTACCAGGTGGTTTTGCGCTCGGAAGTCTGCAATCTTCAGCCTTTTCCTTGCTCTCTGGCCCCAGATGCGCTTAGCTCCTGGGGAATGCCAGAGCAAACTTAGTAACACATAAAGTGATGGGGCTTGCAAGTCTCACTTAATTACATCAAAATGAAGTTTACATGGAGTGTGCTGTATATCCTGTCTACCGAGACTTTTTTTTGTAGTCTGTAGGAAGGCATTTTCTCTCCCATGAGACAAACGTCCCCTGCCAGACAATGCAAAACAGCCTCTCACCTTCCCTTCTAGTTGGAGAAAGGAAGCAGGAGGGTTGCCAGCTAGAGTAGGGGAGGATAAAAATACCACATTATTTGACCTTAATGATTTTAAAAAAAAAAAGAGGAAAGAAAAAAAATTGTTGCAATATAGTTTGGATTTAATTCTATGGTTTTACAAGAAAGAGTTGATTTCACTGTCAACGTGTTGAATTCTAAATGCCCATTCAGTCTAAATGTCAGATATTTTTTCAAATTAACAGAAGTCCTAAATGAAAAATAAAAAGAATGGGAGACCAGCAGCACAAATGCTTTTGTGATACAAATCCCCTTACTCACTTTTAATCAGGGTGGAAGGGCTTTTTGAAAGGCTGATACTCAATCTTTATTCTGTATCTCTTGTTGCTATAGGGCTGTGATATTGGTGAGCATTGCTTCTGTTTCATTTGAGAGAATAATTCAGTTAGGAATGTGAAGTTAGTTTCAAAAGAAATAATAGAACACAGACAAAGAGAGTTAAATTTCACATGCTTATATTTGCATCCACTTTGTGCCATGTTGACTACAAACATGTTTTATGTTTCATTGAAGAAGAAAAAGGGTTTATATTAATCCTTGAAATATTCTGTATTCTTGGATCTGGAGTTTGGCTTTTCCTATTCTGTCATGTTATAGAGATAGAAGCAAGATGGAATATGAATATGGAACTGGATCCAGACATCCTTCACATTTGGTTTGGGCCAACAATTAGATCTAAACTTCCTCCAGGTGCGTCCTATCCCAAATTAATTTACTTCTTATTTTCCTGAAATAAATAATTTTTTGCCCTAGGCTTTTGGGGTTAACAGGATTTTGTGACTATTTATTAGCTACAATTAGAGCATGCTTGTTTGATGGTTCATCATTTTGTCCCAGTAAAAGCTCTATTCCCTGCAATAATATATAAACCAGGAAATCTGTCCCTCTTAAAGTTCATATTGTAGAGGCGTTAAAAATATTGGTGTAGCAGCAGAACGTGGCAGTGGTATCCAAAAATGGAAGTTTATAGCTCAATAATGCACGTGTATTGGGTGACCAGGTGATTTCTGGTGTTTCTTCATTTCCTCTTCAGAAACAGTTGTTTTATTGTCATAATTAATAGTACAAGGAAATGCTATTGTATGTTTTGGAAGAGTATTAACTCCATATTAGGAGTTAAGCCATTTCTGCTCAGAATCACAGAGAATGTTCAGTGGGTTATGTTTACTTTAATTGTCCTCACACAGACCAATTCAGTCTCCTGCACTGCTGTTACTGGGTTTTTTCTTTTGTCCTCAATATCAGGTCCTTAAATTGAACTCTTAAAAGGGAAGACCTGACAAAGAAAAGGTCAAGGAAAGTTAAAGGAAACCTCTGTGGCTAACCTTTAATAAAACTAGGATGCTGAAAGGGTTAAAATATGAGTATGTGAGCAGGGTACCCTGATCCAAGCAATGAGGTATTTTATGTGGAATTCCTTGTAACTAATTGTAAGCAGGTGTATTTGAACCGCTGGATGCCAACCTGCCAAAATGTGTCATGGCTCTAAAACTTAGCCAGATCCTAATGCGTGGTGAGGTCTGTCTGGTGCTGGTGAGCTGGAGCCTTTCCGAGATATTGCTCAGAGTGTCTCCGTTGAACCAGGGTAGCTGTTACAGAGACACCTGCATCCACTGCCTGCCTGTCAGGGCTTGCTATGGCTGAGGCTGCAGCAGGAATAACTGGGAGTTCTTTCCTCTTCTTTGAGTACAGCTGCAGTTTGATACCCATAAATGCCAAAAAGGCATTGAGGATTCATCCTTCATCAACAGTGACTTTGCAGTGTTTTTATTCCACCTGTGACCTTGTGCTTCAGCAGTGCTGCTGTAAAGCAGCTCCTGAAATGTAGAACCAAAACTGTGTAAGAAAACACCTTGTCTTCAAGATCTCCAACAGCCTCACTGTGCCACACAGACCTCTTCAGTGTACAAAAGACTGGCTGACAAATCAACCGGACTTCCTAAAAATACACAGTCATAACATTTGTTTTATTGCTAATAAGTACGTAGAAGCACGAAATGGTTTGTGAGTGTTGAGCTCGCTTGGAGCTGTTGGATTGACTGCCCTTGATGTCATAGACCTGTCGATAATGTCCAGTAATTCTGTGGGGCTAACTGTTTCCTTACTGTGTATAAATTCCATTTCATGACAGCAATAATATGTTCCAGGCAGTGCTTTCCAGGGTGATAATTATACATCTTGGGTGGTTAAAGTTACTCCACCTTAGTTGTGTGAAAAAAAAAATAAAAAAATTATACTGCTGGCAAAAATGGGAGAACTTCCTGGTTTCCATGAGTTTAAAAAAAGAAGAAAGGGAGGGGAACTTCTTTTTTTTGCCATATTTCAGTTAGATTCTGGCCGAATAAAGGTGGGATGTAAAAAGAGTTCAGACCTTGAGGTAGGGCCTGTGCCAGTATCTCCAAGCTTTTTCAGCTAACCAACCACTGCCAAACCTCAAATTTTTTTGTGGATCACTGCCTGTCATTACCATTAAACTTTTATTTGGGAACTGTACTACAGGGATGCACTGTTTTGTAAGGGTCTAGAGACTGTGACCTCAGACCCAACCAGTTTTATGTGGAGTGTGGTTTCACAGTATGACAGGAATAAAGAGGACTTCAAAATGATGGACAAGGAAAGACAGTATCAATCATATTTGTATCCTGTCTTCCACATGTTTGATCACTTTTCAAGAACTTTTCAAGATGAAGGGTCCACAGTCTCTGCATGTGTTTACTCCAGAGCTTCACTGTTCATGCTGCTAGGAAGCCTTTGATAATGCCTAATCTAAATCTTTCTATTAATCTAGTCCTATACACCAAGGGCATAGAAAACTTGTTCATTTTGTTGGCAGCTTTCTTTTGCACATTATTCCTTCCATCCTCTTTTCAGTAACCGAACAACCTCAAATCTTTCAATCTTTCCTCTAAGGCATATTTTCTAGACTTTTAATCTGTAGTTCTCCTGTGGAGTCTTCAGTGCTCAGCATTTTTACTCAGATACAGTTGCTGAGGCCTCAAGCTCTGAAAGGGGAAGAAGGAGAATCTTGCAGACTGTGCATCTTCTTTTGCAGGCTACTCCTGTGAGTCATTTGAACAATGGCACCATTCACCCTATGATTCACTATCTAACTCCTAGTTCTTTCCTACCTAAATACTTCTTAGGCACCCATTCTCTATCTTTTTTTAGGTGATAAATAGTCCTCTCCCCTGTGGGCAATCCCCTGTGGCTTTCTGACTGTTAACACCAATGTAGGACAATTATAGTGTCTTTTCTGTCCCCTAGTGCATTAAGAGTTTGTCTTGGAGCCATTTTCAAAATTAATGAATAAGTTGGTTTTGATATTTGATAATTGCTTTCTTTTTTTTTTTTTTTACATTCCTGGATCATTAGTGAAAATATTGAGTAATATCTGATGTAGGAAAGACCCTTTAACCATTGATTGATCCCTTCTGAAAAGGGAATTTTATTTTCCTTTCGCCTAGTCCACGCTTCCATAAATTTCCCCTGAGCACATCATGTCATACTGTCTGGTACATTTCTCAAGATGAGCTGTATAAGAAGTATGACTTCTTTATCTGCAAGTTCTGTTATGTGGTTATAGGAATTACTTTGGTTTTGCACAGTTTGTTCTGGCAAATGTAAACTGGCTCATGCTTATCATGTTGTTTATTTTCTAGGTATTTACAGATGGTTTGTTGATTATTTGTTTTAGCATTTCTCTGGCAACCTGCAACTGTAGTGTAAAAATCACCCTTTTCCTCTTCTGCCTCTTTTTAAAAGATGGACACTGTCATTGGCCTTTCCCAGTATTCGTTTGTATCATCTCTGGATTTTTCTGGGGGGAAAAAAGTTTGCCTATGGCTATCTAGGTGGAATATTTGTGGATTTATACGAAAATAAGTATTGTCATGCAACCATATTTCTACTAGATCTGACCTAGGAGAAGAAGTATACTACAAAGAAACTGGATGTGAAGTGAAACTTAATACAAATTGGTCTCCTAGCATCTTCTGATAGAACTAAAGTAAGAATCATATGTATTGTCTGTATTTAGATTTTATTTACTGTATGTCCTAAACATTGTTTTGAACATGAGAAAGCTAGGACATGAAACATTCGCTTTCCAAAGGTTTTAACAGAATACCTCTTAATCTGAGGTCTGTTTATGCTTCTGAGAAATCCTCTAAGATCTTTATTAAGAAGCACTCCTTGAATCACACCAAAATTCAGAATACGCGATGGACTTTGCAAACCTTGAGTCCAGTTATGCCTTGTGGGATATTTCTGTGTATATATACTGAGGGAACTCAGTAAAGCATTTCAGTAAAGCATTTGACACAGTCTCCCACAGCATCCTCGCAGCTAAACTGAGGAAGTGTAGTCTGGATGATCGGATAGTGAGGTGGATTGTGAACTGGCTGAAGGAAAGAAGCCAGAGAGTTGTGGTCAATGGGACAGAGTCTAGTTGGAGGCCTGTATCTAGTGGGGTCCCTCAGGGGTCGGTACTGGGACCAGTACTATTCAATATATTCATCAATGATTTGGATGAGGGAATAGAGTGCTCTGTCAGCAAGTTTGCTGATGACACAGACCTGGGAGGAGTGGCTGACATACCAGAAGGCTGTGCTGCCATTCAGAGAGACCTGGACAGGCTGGAGAGTTGGGCGGGGAGAAATTTAATGAAATATAACAAGGGCAAGTGTGGAGTCCTGCATCTGGGGAAGAACAACCCCATGTACCAGTACAGGTTGGGGGCTGACCTGCTGGAGAGCAGCATAGGGGAAAGGGACCTGGGGGTCCTGGTGGACAGCAGGATGACCATGAGCCAGCAATGTGCCCTTGTGGCCAAGAAGGCCAATGGCATCCTGGGGTGTATTAGAAGGGAGTGGTTAGTAGGTCAAGAGAGGTTGTCCTCCCCCTCTACTCAGCCCTGGTGAGGCTGCAACTGGAGTATTGTGTCCAGTTCTGGGACCCCAGTTCAAGGAAGACAGGGAACTGCTTGAGTCCAGTGCAGAGCCACAAAGATGATTAAGGGAGTGGAACATCTCCCTTATGAGGAAAGGCTGAAGGAGCTGGGTCTCTAGCTTGAAGAAGAGGAGACTGAGGGGTGACCTTATTAATGTCCATAAATATGTAAAGGGTAAGTGTCATGAGGATGGAGCCAGGCTCTTCTCAGTGACATCCAATGATAGGACAAGGGGCAATGGGTACAAGCTGGAACATAGGGGGTTCCACATAAATGTGAGGAAGAATTTCTTCACAGTGAGGGTGACAGAGCACTGGCACAGGCTGCCCAGAGAGGTTGTGGAGTCTCCTTCTCTGGAGACATTCAAAACCCACCTGGACATGTTCCTGTGTGACCTGACCTAGGTGTTCCTGCTCTGGCAGGGGGATTGGACTAGATGATCTTTTGAGGTCCCTTCCAATCCCTAACATTCTGTGATTCTGTGATTCTGTGAGCTGTAAACTGCATCTAGGGCATGTCCATTGCTACTTCGTACATTCATTTTGTAGAACAATCTTGTCCATACATTCAGGAACATTAGAGTAAACTCCCCTTGATGTGACATCTCTTTAAAAACCAAATATATCTTAAATAAAAGGAAGACACCACCACCTCCCCCTGCCCCCTTTAAGCTGAAAATAATACTAATTAGGTGCAACCAGAAACCATGGAATAGTGTTCTAATACCATGTATTTTCCTATTCCCCAAATTATTAGGATTGTATCTCAAATATTACTGTATTTTTTAAATTTTACCTTCCTTAAAATCTTATCTCTTACTCTAGTTTCAGAGGCTGCATACCTGCATACTGAAGAGATCTACTCCTTAGGCTTAAAATACTACATTATAGACACTTGTTACCTCCAAAGTCTCCTATTATTGTAGTTTCAGTTGTGAAAGGGCACAATTCTCTGAATCAAATTCAAGAGCTGTTTCAACTTGAGCCTCATATCTAATCTTGTCCAGGGTTCATGCTCTCCCACAGGGTAGTAGTCTTTTTGGTGACAACAGTACTAATAAATCATTTCCAGAAAAGTTTGTATCAATTTATCTCATAATAGCTTACTTCCAACGTCAATGCTTAAATGCAGTAAGTGGTCATAGTAGCTATAGTTAGAAAACATTTCTTCAGAGGGGCTTTATTAGAATTCGGCATCTTCCCAAAAAAACAAGTTTTGTTTGTTAAGAATCTCAGAAAGCCATTGCCAAAAATTTATTTTGTAATCTTTTAGAGCCAACTGGGATTAAATAGCAGTTGGGGAATTGTGCATCAAAACAGGAAGCTGGGTACAAGTTGACAAAGAGAGCGCTGCTCAGCTGGTTTTAGACACATCTGATGAACACGTTTTCTCTGCCACCTTCCCCATCATGTAGAGCTGCTGAATGAAAGTGCGTCAGAAGCAGGAGTATGACACCTGCGATGCTACTGACTGCTAACTGGCCAGAAGCAATCCTACCTTTCCTCCAAGCACTGCCCTGGAGGCAGGGTCGTATCTGCTTCCTGCTGGTCCCATACCTTCACCTGCATCTCTGCTGCAGCCACACCTAGGTCCCTGTGGTATAGGGACTTCTCATAAGAAGGAAGGTGGAAATCTGTCCTGAAACAAAATTCAAGGCAGGCAAGAGTGGAAGAAAGGGAGTGCAGTGCAGAAAGAGGCCAGAGCAAGGAAGGCAAAATGAGCTGGAGCCAAGAGCACATCATTTGTCTCAAGGTTTAATCATGCTATGGTAGCATAGTAGAATGTAATAGTAAGGATGGAGAGGGAAGGGCTCTCACCTTCCCGGCTTCTGTAGCTTCCTCAGTAAGAGTGTGTCATCTGTGAAATCAAGCAACCAAGTCAATCCTCACACCAATCATCAGCAGAACAAGCTCCATCGGCAGCAGTAAGTTAGAGGATACAAAGTCCATAGTCTCATACTGAGATCCATGGCTGACTTAGAGCAGTTGGGAATCAGGCCCATGTGCTGGGGCTGTAGGACTCTGGCAATTTTGTTTACAGGACTAAAAATATTCAGAATCTATTTCTGTCCAGGCTGAGGCTGTAATGACGGTCATGGCTGGTCCCACACTGTGTGTCAGCTAATGTCTCTATCTAGAAGCCATTTGATTCTTAAATCGCTTCAGTGTGCAAACCTGGTTGCATAGTTTTTTCTGTCATTTAGGGTCATAATCTGCCTTAAAGTTCAAATTTTCTCATAAAAGAACAATGAGTGGGACAGATTGTTTAAATTACAGTTTTCCTGTTCCTGGGAAAATGAAGCTTCAGAAGTTAGGGTACAGGTGGAGCCTTTTCTTTTTCTTTTTTTTTTTTACCTACAAGCCAGTGATTAGCACCTTTGCTTCATGTTAGCCTTCAGCATGTGGACCTTATTGCTTCATCAAGTGTCTGAGGGCCCAGCTGGTTTTCATCAGCTGAACAGCACTATTTGACAATGAGGGGGAAAAAAGCAAGCTTTGCTAGCAGCAATGATCAGTTTTACTTGCCCACACTTCTTTCCCACTCGACCTCTCTTGCAGCCATGTTTCTTCCTCACCCTTCCCAAAGAAAATACTGTGGATGACTCCAATACCTTGTATATAAATTCAGAATGTTCTGGTGTCGTAGAAGAATAACGAGAATAATATATGTGGACAACAGAAACTACCTCAGCTTTTCCAACTGGAGTAATGGATATAAGTGAGAGACTCATTTTAGAAAAAGTAAAGGCAGTGCTTGAAAGAGTAGTTTGTGAGCTCCTTATCTGACTTCTCTTCAAGGCTTCTGGAGTGATCCTATTCCCTAAGCATGTTCTTAATGCAGAAATTGTCTTTCTTAGGAGTTGGATTGTGTTTTTATCATTTGTTAAACAGAAGCAACCTCTGTACAGATAATATACAGCCACAGACACTGTGCTGGTCTGTGGAGTCTTCTTGTAAGGGACTTTGGGGCTTTTAGCAATTACCTACGAGTATCCTCTGTGTTTTTGTGGTAACACTCATGCCAAAGGTATCAGGTCTGTCTCCTCACAAGATCAGTGCTCCCCAACAGCTGGATCAGGCCCATCACATATTCCACATTTTAGAAAACTGTTCTCAGCTGGTTTGAACAGAGGGTTATGACTTTATTCTACCCTGCTCCTCAACCCCATTTAGGCTGCTACATCAGACACCAAGTTTGATTAATGATGACAGAGATTACTCTGAGCATAAAGTTCAAGAGCTGATCTGTTTATTTGTTTAAGAAAGTTGTTTTCTGAGTGTTCCTCTATATATCTAGCCACATGCTTAGATTGAAATACTCCAGCACAGTCACTGGTTTTTACGAATATTGTTTTGACAGCAAAGAATGCTTGTAAACATCCAGGATGGGGAGAGGAAATACTCTGTGTCTTAAGACTCTTTCCATTTTCATGTGGTCTGATCTCGTATCAGTGGCATGGGAGGAAGCGCCTGTTGAATAATACTGAGGAGACACTGTCTGTGAAAGTACACTGAACCAGGTGAGTAGCATCAGAACATAGGCAGGAGTTTAAACGCAGCTTCTGTCTGCCAGCAAATAAGCATTAAAGGAAACTCCAAAACTTTCAGTTTTGGGAGTAAAATTTGGTTCTTCAAGTCCAAAGCATAAGACAGGGAATGGCTGTATCCCTATGTTGCCCACGAACTCTGCCTAATGCCATCGTTGACAAGCCAAGTCATGGATTTCCATAGCTGACTGCATATATCTGTCATCCTGTTTCTCAAAAACGTTTGTTTCAGTTCCTCAGGAGTGAGATTTGCTGGAACTTTGCTTCATCTTTTAACACCCAGAACCAAAGTTATCCGTTAACTATGCACCTACAATTCCCACTGATCTTTCAATTACAGGTGTATCTGAGGTTAAGATTTGACTCATATATTGTAGAAGCAGAACTTTTGATTACATCCTGGGCAGTGGGAAGACAAAGTGAGTCTTCCCAGCATTCAGCATTCCCCCTGGCTGGCTACTCTCCTTTACTAAGCTTGACTTAACAATTTAGAGCTGCTTACAACTTAAATACATTTTAGCTGTTAATCAAAATAAATTACCAAAAGGAGGGAAAACAAAACCTGCTCAAATCACTTTCAGGTGAATCCAGCTACTTTTCTAAGCACCTCTGCACTTGATTGTTCTGTTACAAATTTGCAGCAAAGGTTCTGGAAAGGGAACAGTGCTTAAATTATTGCTTCATTTTTAAATTTATCCTTATGCTACATGCATCAGTTTTTTTATGAGAGCAATTTCTTTGAAAATTATCTTCTTGTATTTTCTTTCTTTCAAAATTTATTCTGAGAATAAACTGATTTTTCGTCATGACACACTTTTCTCCAGAGAATAGCATTGTTTTTCTTTTATTATTTTCTGGTTCAGTCATGCTCCTCCTCCATTTCCTTACTGCTCTAAGCAGAGTCAGGGGTTAGTTAAGGAAAATCGTGTCTGAGTTGTGTCCAATTTTAAGCTTCTGTCTCAAAAAAACCCCACCCTCAAAAACCCACCCTTGATTTCTTGTTCTTAATGGGTTGATTGCCAGATTATTTCTTTAAAATTATAGCACTTGTTTCCTGTTTTCAAAGGCTAAAATCAGTTACTTAAGCATGACTAAAAAAAACCCAGGGTGCCTAAATTAGTTTGCATAGTTAGAGCACTAACAGCTCTATCAGTCTGCAGGTGTCATAATACACAGAGAAAAAACTTAAAAACAGGAGGCAGTCTTACTGAACCCAAAGGAATCTTTTTTAGCAGAGTTCATGCTTCTTAGCTCATGAGGTCAGGCTATAGAAAAGCAGCTGACACTATGATATTGAAGGCTCCAGTGGTTTTCCTGCAGGAATAGATGGATGACCTGGTTGTTTTATATTGCTGACTTTGTCCATTAAAATAAAAACTGGTTTTCCAGTGGGTTTCTTCTTAATGAAATTTATTCCTTGTCATCAAACCTATTTGTATGTTTTTTTCCCCTTGGTCTTCTTTTTCTTAATAGTCTATGAATTTCCTGACTTCCCGACTTTGGTTGTCAGGATATAGTTCATCCAAGGCTAAAGTGCTCTGACACAATCCATGCAAAAAATAAGGGGAAAATAAAACAATTTATTAGCTTTTATATCTACACCTTATCATTTCAGTGCAGTTTTTAATTCCTATTTGAGTTCCCCAAATTCAGAAGAATTGGGAATGATCAGAAAAATTTTCAGATATGAAAATTCAAGCCTACTGTCGATGCCAGGTTTCAGCTTTAGTGACAGAGTTCTGAGGTCTTTTGTGGAAGTTTTCACTTAGGTCAATACCCAGAATTTAATGCAAATATTTTGAGAGATGAATCACATCTTATACATATTTACAGAACAATCTTAATACAGTTCCTCACACGTATGGGTTATACTTGGTCTTCCACAATGGGTTTTTTTTCCACAGGTAACTGTCTTCACATCCTCAGAATTATCAGGATTAGAAACATAGGCATTCATCCAGCATCCCATCTTTCTCTCACTGTTAAGATCAGATCAGTCATTCAGACAACTTATATAATTTAAGGATAGATTGAGTCTACTGTTTCCCCACTCTTCCTGCAGCCGTATCACCTATGTCATATATGTGTGGACAGATTAGCTTACTTGTCAAAAATTAAATATTTGAGAAAATGAAAGCTCAGAAAGAATAAAGTGCAACAGAAAAGAATATTTGCAGATAGCTTTTGTTACGTGTTAGCAGCTTCTCTAAAAATGTTGTTTCACTTTTTTGTGACCTGTTTATGACTGCAGGAGAACTGTAGAAGAAAAATGGTGACCAGTACACTTTTTCTGATCTGTCTCCTGATAAGAGAGACCACATCAGCATAAGACAGAGTAGAGAAGTTGTTTTCTACAAAATCCCATGCAGGAATCATTTACCTGACTTACATAATTTCTGTATATATTGTGCTCTTGGTATTTATTTCTTAGAAGTCTTTTTTCCCCTAACACCTTCTTTTTACAGGCTATATATATATAGATCATAATTCCAAGTAGTTTAATTTCTGAATTGTCTAAGCATTAAAATAGATACAACAACCCAACTGAAATATTTCTTAGCCAGGTTAAAAAGGCAGCTGAAGTGACAAATTTACCTGACACTCCTGACTACAATGAGGCTACATATTTGCATCTTTACATGTTTGGTTTCCTATTGTTTTAGAGTTGGAAGGGACCTATCTTAAGTGCTGTTTGATAAGTGGCTAAAATCTCACAACAAAGATGATTTCAGCAAAATTCTACTGTTTCAGATCTGAATTCTATTTCATTTTGCTTTAAGCTCACTTGAAGCCATTCTCAGACTGTTCTTCAGTTTGTCTTTGATTTCCAAACCTGGACCTCTGATGCAAACCCAACCCAAAAGCTATTAAGAATATGGCAGTCTGTGTTCACCAAAAGCTCTGTTGACTTTGAATCCAGCTAAAACCTTGTGCAGAGGAACCTATGTCGCTTTGGGGTAGCTGCTTTTGAGCAGTTTCTCACCTGTAGTTTCTCACATCTGTCTAACTCATCAGCAGAAATGGATGTATCTGTGCACAGGACCAAACTGCTTTGAGATGTTCATGGAAAAGCTAGGAAATCCCTGTCACTCCCTATTACTATTAAGCAGTCACTTTCCCTGGGAACCTGCTTTTGCTGGAGCAGACAAGCTGTCAGCCCTGCAAGTGGTCTTTTTGTTTATGTATCTTTTCTGTTCCTCTGTTTACTTAAAGGGACAGAATTGTCAGCTCTTGTAAGGCTGGGCTGTGTAACTGATGGTCTGTCTGCCTCAGACTTGCATTTTTTATTTTTACTTTTTTTAAAAAGTAGAATCTTATCCAAACAAGAGTGAAATGGGCAGATTTATGAAAGCAAAGAAGAGCAAAGTGGAAAAGGAAGTTTATGTTTTTTGTAGAGACTCGCTGCTGTGTAAATGTACTGAAAGAATCTCTTGGCTGTTTGGGCTTTTGCATAACAGCTAGAGATGCAGAGCAATTAGATTTTCTAAGTATAAGCAAGAGAATCTGTTTTGTTTATACAGAAAAGTCCCCTAGAAGAGAGGCATGAGTGGAGACATAAGTAATAAGCGCATATGTTTGGAAAGAGTATAATGTACTTATAAATATTATAGTGGCGTCGCTATAGTTAAGGGTCTGGCAAGATTTCTGTTGTAAACCCTTCGTGTCAGAGGTTCAGGACTGAGCTGTAAAAATTCCAGGCTGCAGCTTGGCATGTGAGGACTCAGGGAAGGAGCACAGGTTTCCCTCCTGCCCCCTCAATAAATTGGCACAAACCTGATTGTTCGTGGGGAAGTGATATTAGACAGAGCCCTTGCCTTTCTCTCTGAAAAGCAGGTGGCTTATATTCCTGTCTCGTCAGAAAAGCTGGGATACTGAAAATGCACTGAGACATCAGTTTGCACTGCAGAAAGGAATGCCAGTATGTTGAGATATGGTAGATAGACACAAATGGTGCAAATGAGCTAATCCTTTCATGGGTCCAGTCCACATGTCTCTAGATGTTTGGTTTTCCAAAGAGAAGAACATGCAATTTTTTAGGAAGTTGCCTTCATAGGCAAATGCTGCAAAGGGAATGAAAACCAATTAATGAGTTTAGGACTGAACATTTCTTGAGTCTATTTGTGGTTTACTGGTTGCATTTTGTTAGTAGTTGAACTTAATGACAAAAGGAAGCACCAGAATCTGTTCTTGATCCACAGACTGTAAGGCTGTGATGTTTTTGTGTATTAACTGGCAAATCTGGCACTGGTAACAAAGGCAAACTTAACTAGGAATAAAAAGGAATTCATCTGCAGTAAATTTAGGCTATCCGAATAACCAGTGAGAAAAATAGTACTTTACATTTGGGCAGTGTATGTGCTCTTTAAATTAAACAAAAAAGTCATCAGAAAAAGTCCACTGTGTTCTGCTCTGCTGAATACCTTAGGATTCCTGCACACAGTATCTGAGCTTGGTCTTTACCAAACAGGAGCTGCAAATCCGCATGAAAAGGATCAAACTGAACACTGAAAGTTTTTATATAGGAGATGGTGGATACATATGCACTAAACATATTGATAGCTGTAATTACACAGGGATTTAGGGACCTAGTTTTGGGGCCAACATTTCATGTGAATGTCACCTGATCTGGTCCTTGTGGCTTATGTGTATATTACTAACCATTAAGTTATCATTGAAATTGTTACTTTTTGTTAGTGGCTAAAGAAGACTGAATTCCACTCAGGTATCAGGTTGACAAGAGCAGTGCCACAAGAGACATCTTGAACTGCTAAGGCAAAAGAAAAGATCATCAAGACAATAAATCAGTAAGCTATGCAAAATGTTTCAGCTGTGCCAGAAAAGATTGTAGACTACAAAACATGTGTTTTTACCATGATAGTTGCAAAGAAAATTTAAGCTGAAAAATGAAATGCCATTCATGAATTTTACTATACATGGTTAGTCTGGCAAAAAATCTAATTTGCTAAAGGCCCTGTCCCTTCTGCTTCTTTGCCCACTGTATAAGTTCAGTGCCTTTTGGCCAAGTTTTGTACTGATGTACATCCTGTGCAACCTCACTCAACTGAGTGATACAGGGTATAAGGCAGCCTTGGAATTGTCCACTAGGGCTTGATCTGGCTTCAAGTAAATGTCACCTGGAGAAGCTATGGTGTCTAGTGAGGCAGTTTCTCTCATTTTGAAGTGAGGAAGTCAAGATAAGTTGATGTTGGCCTAAATATGCTATTAAAGTGATAAGTTGGAGTCTGACTTAAATGCAGAAAATTTGGAGCCAAGACTGACTGTCCAATCTACACCAAATCTATTTTGCAAAACAGTGGGATGTGGAAATAAAGTGTAAAGTAGGGCATAATAAACTGTTGATTATAATATAGATCGTTATGGATTACATGCTTTGTATCTACCTGTACAAGTAAAATCACTTGAGAGAAAATTCCAATATGTTCTGCTTCATAGTGATTCCACTCAGTATTTACTCCTTCCTTATACTGGAAAGGAGAAGCCTTTGAGTCTCAGGTAAGAAAGACCCTCCATTTTTCATCCTTTTAAAGTAAAGACTTAATCACTATCTATGATTACCTACATAGGTCAATGCTTTTTAATTCTGAAAGACAAAGGGAAAAAATAGAGATCTAGTGGCTGGAAGCTGTAGCTATATTAATACAGAGGGGAAATAAGGAACGTATTTTTAAAAGTGAGGGTAATTATCCATTGGAACAAATTATCATGAGGATTTGATGGATTCTCCATCCGTTGAAGTCTTTAAATCAAAAATGAACATCTTTCTAAAACTATGATTGAAGTCAACTGAGAGTTACAGGTTTGCAAGAACCACTGGGTGAAATTTGAAGACCGGTGTTACACAGGAGGTCAGACTAAAGGCTCATAGCTGTCTGTCTTCTGGCCTTAATAATTCCTATTGCTAGAGGGAGAAGACGTATTCATGTTCTTGATTTTGTACCAATAGCCAGAAGTGGCTACAGTCTACTTTTTAAAAAAATTTCAGAAATATAAGGTGAACTTTTAGAATAGAAGCTGACTTCAATTTGAAATGCTTTTGTGTAGCTCTGTATACATCTTCATTCACATCACTGGAAAAAATATCAGTGGCCTTCAGCACATGTTTTCTAGGATAACAAAGATAGCAAAGAAAGATAAAAACATGGTATGATTTATTTATATATTTTTTTTATTTTTTAAATCAAAGAATCTCCTTGGAACTGCCTGGCTTGACTCTGCATTTTAGTCACAATTATAATTCCAGTGGTAACTACTCATTCCTTTCACCTAATTTGCTTTGGAGGGGACATTTACCATGTGTAATATTTGAGTTGCAAATAGCTATAGCCATATAGGTATAACAGAAATTAAACTCTCAAAAATATATATGAAGGTGTGGGAATTTGTTTTTCCCTCTGTAACTAAACCGCAGCCAGATCATGTCTAACATTATCCCCATTGCTACATAGGAGCATTTTGTCTGTGTGTGTGTGTATACATTTGTATGTGTGCATGGATGCATGCATGTGAATGATATGTAATTTCAGTAAAATAAAGAGAGAGAGAAACCATGGAAAATCCGATCCAGTACTCCTGAATTCCTGAACAGGTAGTCCATGCATCAATCTTTCCTCACTTCACATTCTCAGGACAGTTCTATGTGCCTGAGGCCTCAGAGGAATTTTTCTCATATGCCTCCAATGTTTTTATAAGACTGCCTTGGCAGGAAATACATATGTTCTTAATAATGATTAAAAAGAATAAATTCACCTTTTAAAATCAAAGTGCAAATGGCATAGCAGGTGTAACTGAGGCAAATGATTATGGTCCTTATCTGTCTTTACAGAAAAAGCTCAAGGGAATTTACTATCTCCACAAGGATATAATATTTTTAGTAGATCTTGAGTACATGATTTGCCAAGAATTCAAGACTGAATATAAAACATGCCATTCAAACAATGAATATGAGCATTCAACTGGGGTGAAGAACAAGTTGTAAAAAAGAAAAACAATAAACAGAATTTGAAATAACCCAGGTCTGAAATAACTCCACATGTGAAATCCAATGGGACAACTGAAATGAAAAGGAACCTTCAGGATGGGATCTCTCCATTGCAAACACAGGAAGAAAATGGATTTTATGATCATATGACTTGGTCTACCTGATGACATGCATTTTCATGTGGTTAAATAAAGAAGATAAGGAATACACACTTTTCATGCAAGTCTAAGTATCTTTAGTTAGCACATATGTAACTTGGTGTATTTTTTTGGGGTAAGGAACTGTTTCTTTGTAAGCCTCATGTATATTTCTGTGATGCTGTGAGAAATCCTGGCTCCTAGGATTCTCCAAAAGCAGTTTTGAGATTAGACTCTCACCTTCCGTCACCTTGTTCCTTCCAGCTGGCAGTGTACATCAGAACAGTTATGAAGAAAATAAATGAGGAACAGAGAAGTTTAGGCTCAAAGCAGCACAGCTGACCAGCTCTTTCCTCAAAACTGGGGTAGAGGATGGAAGGAGAAAATAACATGTTGTTCACAGATTTCACAACTCCAATTCATGGAATATTTGTTATAATTATTTATTTTATTTGCTTATCACCATGGCAGCTGAGTCCTTCATGTATAAAAAAAATTAGAAACACATTGGGGCCACATTTCATGAGCTCTTGAATGTTGCTTTCTGGTGTGTAATTGTTTCTTCTTCATTGACTAGTAATTAAGCTGCAGTATGCCTAGGCTTGCAAATCCAACAAACTTGGAAAATTCCTTTAATTTTTAAAGTTTGTTTGTTTGCCAGGTGGGGTTTTTTTTCCTCCAAACTTGTCCAATTTTGAAAATTACAACTTAAATAAAACCAAAAACATAAGTGTCATGGATTGCTGAGGGATTACCTTACCACATTAATATTCAATAATGCCAGCTGTCCCTGTTCAGCACACAAGGGCCCTGATTCAGCAGGGTGCTGAAATGGGGCCCCAAAATTTGGTGCAGAGAGAGAAGACTCTTCCTCATGGAGCTGGTGAACATTTTCGAAGAGAGATTTTTATTTTCCCCCGAGTATATAATCTGTTTACAACAGTTTCTAGTAAGCAAAAGACTTTGGTAATCTCCCCCCAAAATGTTATGATTTTAAAAGCTGGGAAAAAAAAACCCAGCAAGCTCCATAATTTTCAACCCTGTCCAATAGAAATGCTTCCAAAATTTTCTAACTTCTCTATTTTTTGCCTCTTTTCTAGATTCTGCTGACCAAACTCTGCCTTTGTGGTATGTATACTTTACAAACTACTGAGGCATATGGTGCATATGAAGGGGAGAGATAAGACTGTAAAGTGGGACATCTGACTGTCATGTAAAAGCTTTTTTAGGTCAGGCAATATTTTGCAATATATGCATTTGCCAAACCATATGCTGGTGATAGACCCTTGGCGTGTGATGTTTTGCTTAGCCAAGAGGTTAAGGATACTGAAGATGAAAACAAGCTTTGCTGGAGTTAGCAGAAGAACTGTCACAAGCTGAAGTGCTGGGGTCTGAACCCCAAGCCCTGAATTAAGGTTGACATATGGGTGGTCCCCATGGCCCTTTAAGAGGAGGGGATGAGTTTGCCTTTTGGCTTTCCTCCAAGGTGTGGTTGGCCTTGTAGGGAAAGCCATTGGGTAAACAAGCCCCAGGTGCCCTGCATTGGGTAAATGAGTGCCAGGTGTCCTGTTTGGGCATAAAAGCTGGGACCACTTGCAGGAAGGGTTGGAGTGTCTGTCTGTGAAGTGGACACACTTCACAGAGTTTCCTGTTGGGGAAGGACCTCCTGACTCCTCATGCAACTGGATCCCAGTCAGGTCTGGCACTTACAAGCGTGGGCTTTGTGGGGAGGCAACATGGGGTTACCTCTATCGTATGTGATCACCCTATTGACTTGGTTGTCTCCCATTTTTAATATGAGTTACCTTGTGTCTCTGCTTGTTCTATCCATTACGGGTCATGCTATGTCATTCCTGGGGTCGCTGGGGTTGATGTCTAATATTTGTGATCTGTCTGACTTATTTGTACCCCCAGCGATCCCCTATATACTGACTCCTTTACACAAAGTAGAACCTACTTACTGAATTGTTTTTCTGCTGCTGGCTGTGTCCTTTGTGCTGGGCCTAGTAATTGGCAAAACACAAGAAGCCAAGCAAACTCATGACACAGGTAGTTTCCTATTTACTCATCCATGAGGAAAATGAACCTCAGCTCGGAAGTCCTACGTCACTTTAAGCCTAAAACTCTAGGGTAATCCTGTTAATACAGCAAAGAGCTAAAAGGGTGGTTGGCTGCAGGAGAGGTGATGAAGGGCTGTGGAGTTTTCTGAGACTTTCACTTGCTTTCCAGGCTGATTCCTAGTGATTTTGTTAGACTCGCTTGACTAGAGGGATAGGGTCCTGTGTGACTCCTTGCAGCAGCAGGACTCAGGGAGAGGGCTGGCTTCAGACAGTTTTTCAACCTTTAGGAAATGAGGATTTAACACCCCGGAAAGGTGAGCAGGAGAAATGATCTGCTTTGCCAGAAGCGATGGGAGCCAGGACACTGGCTTATCTGGCTGCAGGGGCCAGGGAGCAGGTGGGCTGTGGGGAGGGAGCCGCATCAGCTGTCAAGCCCTATGGCTTCTCGCCCTTGGTACCTCTGTGGTCCCACAATGCACAAGTGTTCCCAGATGAATGGACCATGTCCAAGTGTTTGCCTTTTGGCTATTAGTGCTGATAGCAAACAAGTTTTCTCATGGCTAATTAACTTCCTTCAATGCCTTCCCCCCCAGAAAGTCACTACCTGTTTATTGTGCAATGACAACATCGCTGTGCTATCCAAAGTGAGTGTGTCAGTCCAGGAAGAGACAAATCTGAGAGGCTTGAGTGGCAATTTTTAAACTCTAGATGGCCATTCTCCAACTACCTGTCAGTTTGAAATAGGAAATAAGTCTCCTGACAGGCTCACTTCCTTCCGTTTGCATTGTTTTCAGCAAAAATAGATTTTTAATAACTCCTGTAATAACGTTCCTGCAAAATGCGGTCTGCAAATGGTAGCCTGAAACAGGACAAACATATTGCAGTGTCTGTTGACATTTCACCTATCCATGGCCTGTAGCCAGTGGGCTGCAGCTGATTATTAACAATAAAATAGGAAGTAACCTTAGATTAAATATTGCTAAGAAGTGCTCGAGATCCAAAATTTGGGAGCAGAACCTCAGCTGCTGCAAATTAGCTGAGGATCTGCTCAGAGTGTTTAGGGATGGTGGTGAAATTAATAAAAAGAATTTTATCACTGATCTTTTCTAATTCAACAAATCCTCTTTATATTGTGTTTCTTCTCAGACATTTCATACCTATTTGCTGTGCATTAATGTATCGCAGATGAGAATGCGTGGAGCAGTAGTTGGCTTTGTTTAGTTTGCTTTTAAGCTGACTGTAAATTTTCTTCAGTGACTGCTCCATTCTTCAGCACTTATATTTTCTCCCAGTATGCATATACTGTCTTACCTTATGCCAAACTTTTGCAGCATTTCTGAAGATTACTGTTTATGTGGCAGTGGTACTGGAATTCAAAATCTGCACTTCAAAGGACACTTCAAAGCTTTTCTGATTTTTCATACTGTCTCCCATACTTCCATCACTTCTGCCAAAACTTTGATTAGAGCCAGTATGTGTAGCCACCCATCCTAGAGCTTCTGGGAGTTGAGATTATTCCCTTCTGTTCTGTTTTATCATACCCTATCCTAGCCTATCCTTCAATCATTCATTTTCACTATGGCTAATAAAGTGTATTTTGAATGACAATGATGTGACTGTATGTATTTTCTAAACATTTTGGTTGCAATAAAAAAATTTTTTTAGAAACAATTATTTCATTTAGAGACAAAAATGTCAGATATAATTCGGTATAGAAAACAGAATTTTCTGTTTTCAAGCCATCAGTTCCAGTATTGCTATGCTTTGAATTTTGGTAGACTTGACTTGCTAATTTAAACAGAAGCACTACAAGATTTGTGGTATTCCCCTCTCCTCCCCAAGAGTCATCAACGACCATGGAAGAAATCCAGCACCTCTAACATTTTTGTCCTTTATGCCTTATATATGTGTGTGCATAACTGAAAGTTTCCAAAGTTCTCTACATCAGAGTATAGTTTTCTGTAAGACCAAATCAGATCCAGTAGCAGAGCCTGGTAGAAATTGTTCCTTCACTTTACAATAGTCTTCCTATGAGTTAATTGCACTTTTCCACAGCTAGTTGTTTCTCTAAAGTCTGTGAGATGTTCCATATGTTCTCATTAGCTCACTTTGTAACTGGGGATTTTATTTTGGTCTATATATAGCAAGTAAATAGTCCAGATATGCTCAGATTTGTTTTGAAAACTTTAGTCTGGCTAAAATGAAGGATATGACATTTAGAAGTGAATTTATGAAGCTAGAAACAACAGCAAGGAGCAGCTGGGAAGAGGTTCAGGGACAGAAGTATTATCTCTTAACAGCCTCCAGTTGTAGAGAGTGCTGATTACTTCAGAAAAAATCCATGCCCAGCTATCACTTGAACTTGGAGCAAGAAGTATTAGAAGAAAGGGGCAATGGTAGGGTGGGAGCATTGATTCAAGTGCTAAGTGTGGAACACATTGGTTTCATAGAAATGATCCTCAGCATTCATATAATTTAAAAAATCACCAGCACAGCTACATGTCTGCAAGCACCCCCATGCATTCCACCCTGGGATTATGTATGCTGTGCAACTACACACAGCTTCTGTGTAGGGGAAAGCTTGAGGGACAACTGGACAGAGGGCAGAGGGGACAATCCTAGGAGAGATACTGGCAGAGAAGTAGGCAGCAGGAGGAAGACAAGAGAAAAAGAAGCTGTGCATAGCAGGACTGTAGAAGTGGAGTAGGAAACCATACTGGGTCAGACTCTGTCACAAGGAGAAAGACTCAGGACAGAAGAGGGTGAATAGAGTGATTTCTTAATAAAACTGGTGAGGAGTGAGAAGGAAGGGTAACAAAAAGGGAAGCCCCAGGAGCAGTTGATGTGATGGGAGGGAAAGTCCCATTTAGAGGCAGAGGAACAAAGTTATGGGAGGCAGGAAAGCAGAGGTGGGTTTGTTTAGGGGAAGGTATGTCATCACCTGACAGGAGAGCCAGGACATGTGAGGTCAGGTCATTACTCCCCATTTTGCTGTATGTCCTCTCCTCCGTGGGTGCCTGCACATCCCTGTGTGTATGTGCCCATATGTTAGGTAAAACAGCCAGGGAAAAGGCTTGGCGTAGCCCAGTCATGTTGTCGATTGAAGACAGGAAGCCTACAAGGGACCAGCTGTCACACATTCCTCTTTTAGAGAAGCTCTGCTTTATGCCCCTCTCTCTAACTGACAAGGCCCTCCGAGATTTTCAGATTTATCTTTGGAGAAACAATAGCCCCAAATCAATCAATAAATATAATACCAGTAGGAAGGATATGGCAGGAAGAAATTAATTAGAGAAACTTTAGATGACATTTCATGGCCTCAAGTTACATCAGGGGAAGCTTAGGTTGGATATTAGGAAGAAGTTCTCTACTGAGAGGGTGGTTAGACATTGGAACAGGCTGCCCAGGGAGGTGGTGGAGTCACCGTCCCTGGGGGCGTTCAAAAAACGGGTTGATGAGGCACTTGAGGCCATGGTCTAGTGGTCTAATGGTTAGGAATATGATGGGATAAAGGTTGGACTTGATGACCCTGGATGTCCCTTCCAACCATAATTATTCTATGATTCATATCACAATTGGTACTCCAAAGTGCTTTTTACTAAGTGAGGAGGGTTCAGCTACACATAGAGCAAACTGAGTTTATAAAACCTGGTGGTGATTACTGAAATTTTCTTTTGCAGTTGTACTGTGTCTAGGGCAGGTTTTATATGGCACAGGATGAGTTTGAAAAAATGCCTTGCAATTGGAGTAGGTTTTATTCTTTAAGACCACCTCAGCTGTGTACAAAGAGAGCTGACACTGCTACAATAGCACATGGTTGCTAACACATATGCCAAGCTCATACCCCAGCTCCAGACCTGGGCTTTCCTGTCTACGCAGGCCCTGAAGCTCAGTGGTATCTTCTTGTGCCTGCCTTATATGGACATTAACTATGAATTCCATCAACTTGTATGGAGTTGCTTCTGATGCCTTTCAAAGATGCAGCTAGCCTTAAGCACTGTTGTCTCTCTCTGGAGTCTCGAAAAGAATGTAAATGTCCAGGTGGCCCTGGAGCTTTTGTAAAAACATTTTACTTCTTGTTTTGGGATACTTTTAAAACATATGCGTGGTTGATATTGAAAAGTGTTACAATGATATTTTATATTTTCTTTGAATGGTAGAGTTGATAGTAATATTTTTTTTAAAGTGAATTTCTCATGTAATACGGACAGTGTTAGTTTAACTACCAAAAAACCAAACCATTTGTAACAAAACTTTAGTAGGGTTTTAATTTTGAACCTTCCATTTGAACTGGTATCAAGCCTTCTTTCGCTTTCCCCATGGCTTTTGCACAAGCTTTTGTGGCATTTTTGGTGAGGGGGAAGACTGTGTTTCCAATAATTCACAGCTGGACGGTGTCAGTTCAGAATAATCTCTACACTTTTAAGTCCCCACAAAAATCTGAAGCTTTGCAGTAACTATAAATGCTCATATGGACAGAAGACTATTTTGCATTTTTGTATGCACTCTCAATGTCTCAGTGGCACTTTGGACTGGATTTAGTTGAATATAGCAACCAAGAATAAAGGATCGTACCAAAGTTATTATGTAACATTCACAACATTAGGTAAAGAAATGTAAGCAGACAGCCAAAACGCCCAATTAAAAGCAACTTAATGTGGCTGTCAAAACAGTCCACCCTTTTGAGCTCAGGTTGGTAAACCTTTTGGGCTATAGGCACAATGGGAAAAGACTAATTAAGGAAATGAGGTAAGATTTCTTAATATTATACTAGTGACATAAAATCTTGCTCCATGCCATCCCTTCCATATGAAACACTTTGTTTTCTTGGAGCTCCAAATGACTGTTACTTAGTTCACTTTTAACCATATACTATCTCTGTGCAGTCATTCAAGTGAGCTCTGGTAAACTGACTGCACAATGTATGTGTGTGGATATATGTATGTGCATGCATCAAGTGTTCGTATGTGTGCATACATATGCATATATGTGGGGACAGAGGCTGAAGAAATAGAATCTTTTGGACTGGAGGGCAGGGGAAGACCATGCAGCTGTGACCCCAGCACATGACACATACTGAGGCTGAAGTGATCAGCCGTAAGAGGGAAGCCAAAGCCCTTGATAAACATCCACACACTTACATGCATGCACACACTTCTTTCGTATGACATTTTTCACTTCATAAGTACTCAATATTAGGAAGAGTAAATAACTGGTTAAATGGAACTGTAGCAGAAGAGACTTTTGTGCTCTGAGTAAGGTTAAATACTGTACGAAAATATATTGTAGATTACCACCTAAAATTTTGCATCCATAGTTCTTATGGATAGAGAGAAAGAATATGCTCTTGTCTTTTCACTCGCTATGTGGCACATTCCATTGATTTTCACCTACTAATTCCTACCGTCTACAACGTAAATAAAATTGTAGCATCTCTGTCTATGGGGTTTAGTGGGTGTGGTTAAGAGGGCTGTCTTTGTTTTGTGATTATTACTTTTGGTGTTGTCTTTGTCCTTTGTTACAAAGTCTTATTTGTATTTCATATCCTAGATAACAAAGACAACCGTATAATTAAAGTCATTAGACTATAACCAAGAATTCAAAAAAGGTGATTGATGAGGAATGTGTGATTAATGTATAAATGAAAAAGCAGTCCTACTCTCTCCCTCTCTTATCAGTTTTTAATCCCTCTGACGTACTTAACTGGCTCCAGCTGATGTCACTGGTAGTTTTATGTGGCCTGTGAATTTTTCAAGAAGTAGCTTCAAATTCTCTTGCATTAGAGAGAGGAGAAAGAACAGAACTGCACTGCAGTAAAAGTGCTATCACGAGAATACTAACCATAAAGAGTGCATAATACCTGATTTTCTCAAGAGTGATATTTTATACAGGTGTAAGATCTGAGAGCTATGAGATGGGGAACAGATTTTCTTAGGAGGAGAGCAGCAGATAGATAAACCCATGGCAGGATGCAACTAATTATGATTGTAGGAAGCATAAATGGTGAACGTACTGAGACTTAGTGCAAGTTAACAAAGAGCTGGAGAGAGAACTAGTGAAAAGAAGATGGCATCTGTAACCTGATATATAGGCAATATAATATTACCACTTTATACCTCCCTCCAAAGAATGAGTGGGAAAAAAATTACCTCATAAGGTCTGTATTATCCTTCTGAGGGATTTTCATGTATCTTGGGGAAAGTGCCAAGTACACTGGAAGTGGGGGAGTGTTAGTCGTCTCCAAAGCACCGAAAGGAAATGCAGAAAGAGAATAAACTGGCCTAAGCACGCAGACAAAATTACAGTTTTGTGGCAGGTCGCTCTAGGTCTCATTGACCTTGGCAGTAATGCAGGGGTCATCTTTTATATGAGTGAACTGTCCTTGAATAATTTACCCAACATCTACAAACAAGCTTTTCTTCCACATCAAACATGCTTGTCATGTTCTTCTTTCCAAAAAATGACAAATAAAAAGGATTTTTTTTCTTTTGTATGCTGGGAAAATCCAGCTTTTATCTATCATTCTTTTACTTAGCCCTCCATAAAAAAATTATCTAGGCACAAGCACATCAAGTATGTGCTTCTATTTTCTCTCTTGTGGAAAAAAGATACAGTTTCTGAGCAACAGACTGTTTGAACACTTTGTAAGAGAGGTCTAGCCCCATAAGCAAGAGAGGAGTATGACATTTGAGACTAGAGTGAAGTAGAAATACTGTGCATTTGGTACAAAAAATGGATTAGGCTTTTCAAAAAGTCTGAAGAACTTCTAAGATAGTTGTTGCTTCTTATCTCTGCTTGCTTTCCACCCCAACTCCCAGCTTTTTCAGAGCAGAGGTCTATCTTTTAGGCACTCCAAATTTCCTTCTGGAAGCCTCTCTCTCCTTTGACTGCACAGGAAGCTAATCTTCGAAATTAAACATCTAAATTAGTGGTTGAAAATGGCAATACCTACTGATTTTCAGAGGGGGAAGTGGCAGCCTTATTTTCTTGATTCCTTTGAAAATTTCCCTCTGAACAGATGTGTATACTTGGTAATGTGCAGAATGGGAGAGTTGTGTGATCCCTCCTGCATTTATTGCCTTAATTGGGGATTTTGTAGATAGTGGCTAGTGGCTGTTGCACTCTAAGCAGTATCCAGGGGAAAAAAACCCCAAACGTCTCCGTGATGATTTTCATCTCCAAATTTATAAGGACTGAGATATCACATAAGGATCGATGTGTGTGCTGAGTGGCAACACCACGCCGTATAAACAATTGTTGAGTTTCCCAGAGTTTATGGCATGGGAAATGCTGAAGTACCCAACATATTTGTTGCGTTGTCCTTCAAAGGCAAAGCCCTCTCCCAGACCTTTGTATGTACTGGTATAAGTTGGAGCGGGAGTTACAACCAACAGCAGGGGAGTATTAAGTTAGGGAAAAGCTGGTGGGATGCACTTGAAGATGCTGAGAGTGCAGATATGATTGCAAGACTGCTGTCTGTCCTCATGCTTCATCAAACTGATTGCTTTCTATGATGAAATGACTGTGGATGAAGAGCAGTGAATGCAATGTATCTTGGAAGGTTTTTGAGATCATCTCCCACAGTATTTTCAATAGTAGTTTGAGGCAGTGTGGGATAGATGATAAAATGAATCTAAAATTAGCAGAATTGGCAGGCTCCAATGGTAGTGATTGATGGCTTGAGGTCAGCTTGGTGACCAGCAACAAGTACGGTACCCAAAGAGTGGATACTAGGATTACTTGCTTAACGTCATCATCAGTGACCTGGATGATTTGGCAAAATGCGCCCTTTGGAGATTTGTGGATGGCGGTATGTCAGGAGGAGTGGTTGACATGCAGTGCAGCAGAACTGCAACGGCTGAGAGAAACCTTATATCTGGGCCAACAAAAGCTGCATGAAGTGTAAAGTTGTGCACGTGGGATGGGGTAACACTCTGCACCAAAGCTGGGTGGGAACTGGCCGAGAAACAGCACTGTGGAAAAGGACCTGGGGGTTATGCATATAACCCAATAATGTGCTGTCAGTGTAAATAAGGGAAACCACATACTACATTAGGAGGAATTTAGACAGCAGATTGAGGGAATTATCTCTACCTGGCATTGGTGAGGCTGCACCTGAAATGCTGTGCCAAATTTGGTTTCCCTAGTTGAAGAGAGATATTGGGAAACTGGATAAGGTCCACTGGCAGGCTACAAAGATACTTAGGGATGTGAAGCACAGGGTCTATTAGCAAAGGCTGAAGGACATGAGCTTGTTTCATTTGATAGAGAAGAAAAAGGAGTGGTCAAATGTAGTTTACAATTTCTGAGAAGAGAATTATTAAGATATAACAGCCGAACTCATTTCAGACAACTAGTTGTTAGTTACTAGACAACTAGGCTAGCTACACAAGCAAATAAACTTCCAAGGGGAACTAACTTTAAGTTGTGACTATGGAGTTTCAAACCAGAACCTTTGAAATTTTGAAAGGTTTATTCATCAGTGAGTAGTGTGGGTCTGGAACAACATAACCAAACAGGTAGTGGAATTGCCATCTGTGAAGGTTTTGAAGACTCATTTAGCAAATTCGTGGCCGACCTGACCTAATGTTGGCCACAGTCTCATTCTGTCTGGCCTAGACAACCCCCAGAGGTTTTCCCTCCAACCAACATACCTAAGATACTGTGACAGCACTCTCCTCCAGCACAGAAGGGAAGGCACGGTGGCTAGCATTTAATGGTTCCCTTTTGCAATCCTATAGAGCCAGTGTTGCTCAAGAATATTTTGAACTTTCTCTGATTAAGGGCAGGGCAGGTTTTCTCACAGACGTGCAAGTAGCATAGTGGCAGACAAAACATCATGGGCACTTCTGATGCAGAAAGGAAAAACGGCTGCATGGGGTTGAAGAACAGCAAGCATGACCTCTCTTTTCCTGGGAGGACCAGAACTGGTTTTAGGGGGTTTCTTATCATCATGCTAGGAAGCAGTTCTATGAAATGGGGCTTGGCACAGCAGGTAGATGCCTCACAGAGATATATTGCCTCCTGTGCCTTCTACCTTATACATTGTAAAATATTATTTGCATTTTTACCTGTTGATCAAAACATAATATATATGTTTGTATTTGCTGATGCTATAAACTGGCCTTGTATTGTCTTATTAACATCTGCATCATGCTCAAAATCCTTCAAGATTAATTTTCTTCTTTCTTTCCTGCATGTCTTATTGAATAATTACACCTTCTCCCACTCCTCCAGAAACCCCAAGTCCAAAAATCTGGACCCACAGTGTCTGAGCATGTTACTCTTTCCTATGGTTCTTCAAACCACCATAACCACCAGCAAGGCAGAAAGAAGGTTCACATGTTTTTCTGGAACTTGGCAAAACCTTGTTCAGTTGTCTGGGCAAGCTTCTTATACTCAAATCTGAAAGGACACTCAGACCCCTGAGTTTTACAGAAATATATAGAGACAGCACACTAAAAAGGCTAAGTCCACATCTACTTTTATCTTGTTTGTTTGTAATCTCTTTGTCATTTAAGACAAGTTTTGGCTAAAGACATTAAAATGTGGAATAGTCTGACATAATTTTAATATTCCTGAAATTCTTAGCAGGAGAGTATTACTTTGTACTCAGTTACAAATTTTAACTCCTCAATATTTAGCTGCTTTGATTTTTTTTTTCTTTGAAATACCAAGAGGGATTCAAGCATAAAATGGATTAACTACTCATCAAATGCAATTTTGTTAAGTGAAACTGTATTTACGGGGATGGGATGGCTCAGTGAATTGATGATGAGATATCTTTCTAGGTCACTTGTTCAAAGTGATGTTAGTCTGGTAGTGACTGAAAATACATTGCTTGCTGTCTGGAAGCTTTCTAGCAATGAAACCAGTAAGGAACTAGTTGCAGACAGGTCCTGAGGGGATCTCCATATCCTAATATATGCACCAAAATAGCCAGTAACTGCCTCTCTCTTTCACAGGCATAATAGAGAGGTAAAGTGTTAAGAATGAGTAGAGCAAGATCTGACACAATCGACAACAGTTTTATAGCAACCTCTGCAAATCATACTTGAGATACTTTGGCAAAGTAATGTCAGGAAACTTGCTCTGTGGAGTTCATAATCCAGACTTATTGGTATAATATTTCTTTCCAGTGCTGAGGTGCTTCTCACAAAGGCTAAGAAGAGAGAATGAATTGGAAAGAGAGCAAGCTTCTTAAGTCATCTGATTGTCAAGAAAAACATTTGAAAAGCAAGGCTATTAGGCTGAGTAATTTCCAGAGAAAGGTAGTGAACATGCCCTTACTTGAATCATGTAAAAGAAAGATGAGCTCCTCCCATCACTGTTATCTAATTACAAGGATGAGTAAATAGGTATGGGCAACATTTTCAAACCTGGGTTCTGAAAATTTGACACAATATCCAAAAGAAGATATGAAAAAGGCAGAGTGGTTTTCACACAGACTGTCATTAAGAGTAGTGAAAACTCAAGGTCTCAGCCCTGATTCTTAGAGAAAAATTGAGATTAAGAATAAAAATTAAATTGCCTAAAAGTGTAGCCTAAAAAACCCATATTCTTTGCTGCATTGTGCTACACATTAAAAAACCCTACCAAATTATTATCAAAGCAAAAGAAAACAGAATTATAACATGGAATTTGTTGGATTTCTTGACTGGAGACATGGATTAAAGGACTGTTGGCAGCAAAGAAAAGGTCAGCGGTTAAACAAGTAACATTAGGAACATTGTCACCAAGAGATCCCAGGAAAAGGAACAGAAGTAACTGTTCCTCTGCAGCTTCCCAAGGTGTGAAGCAGAACCTAGAGCCACCCTCAGCACAAGTGGGTGGAAAGATCAGGAAGGGAGAGTGTTGATCCAGACTTGAGCAATTTCACTCTTCTGAAAGAAGGGGAACTGAGCACCCTGGTTTTCCAAAGCAGGTGACAGAAGTAAAGGTGAAAGCTGTTAGCCAGGCCTTACAAGTGTTCAAGCTTCCTCCCTTCCTGTCTCAGAGGAAGAACTCTGGTTGAGTTTTGCCTGCAGACTAAAGCAGCCTTCTATTGGGGAAGACTATATTGTGGCCTCCCACCATCCTGGGGAAAGTGAAGCAGTATACTAGCACATGGCCTGATTTTCCACTTGTTCATCCCAGCTTGCTTCTGCTGCCACTACATTCAGTTAGAGGAACAGCTACAAGATTGTCCAAGCTTAATTCAGGGTACCACAGTTGATTGAGGAATTTTGATACGCCCCCCGCCTCCCCTTGCTTAGAAGCTGTTTTCACATTTGGGCCCCCTTTCCCTTGTCATCCAGAGTTGAAGAGCACAGCTTTGCTGAAATCAAAAGTCAATGGTGGAGGTGACTCTCACTCAGGTGCTGCCATTCACACACTGAGCTCCTTGCCTCAAAGGCCTGGCCAAGCAATGCTAACAATAAACAAACCATAATAACTCACAACTGTGGCTGAACCCAGCCCTTAATGACATTGTTCAATACAACTTCAACACTGTGAAGAGCTTCATTGCTTCATTCCCATGCTCCTAGGAGCATTTTCAGATTGGCTTTACCAAGGGTGATTCCAACAGCTTATTCTAATTGTTTTGCTCGTACAGTACAGGGAAGGTAACCTGCTGTGAAACCTGATGCTTTCTGAAGGAACAGGTTATTGCAGGGTAACAAGTGGCTTTTCTTTCTGAATCCTCAACTGACAGTACAGTACCACAGGAGGGCACTCACATTAACACTTACACCTCCCGGAGCTGCATGCACACCACCTTCCAGGTGTGCACAGCTGTGCAGCAGAGCTCAGAGAGGGCTTGCAGTGAGGCATGGGAAGCCACCTTTCATTGTCTGCATTCCCATGCAGCAAACTATTGGTTTGTGTTTTGTTTTGTCTTTGAGGTAAAAACAAAACAAAGCCTCAAAAAAAGGTGAAACTGAAAAAAAAAGAAAAAGTGCTATCTGCTTGCACTGTTTTTTGTGCTTGTGTTAGAGTTTTGACCCTGGGAAAAAGGTATCAAGTAAGTCTGAGAGACGAGTGGTGAAGGCATCGTTTCTGATTTCCATCAGTAAGAAAACAGCTTATGGAAACTCCTCTCTGATCACATGGTGTGGCAAATGAAAGTGTGCTGCAGACAGATATTGCTGGCAAGACTTGAATAATCACTGTTTGGAAGGGTTTATCTGCCAGTGACTCCCGAAGTGTTTGAGAACACTGTGGCTGGTACAAAAGACTGTTTTCTGACAAATCCTTGGCTATTTCAAAGCAAAGTCTGAACAACGTCAAGTTGTTTCTCATTGTTGCTGTAGATGGTTTGATCAAATGAAAGTGTTCACCACAATGCATACTTTAGAGCCAGAGGAGTCAGAACTTTGATGCTTGTCTCAATATTTTAATTCTGTTTAAGAGCTGCTTTTGGATTATTAAGTGCTGCAGATGAAGGAAGTGTAAAATGCAGAATATTTATTTCCCAAAGTTTTGTGCTTCTCTGAAGCTCACAGCCAATATCACAAAGGGTTGAGGGACTGTCACAGGGAGATGTTACCAGCTTCTCAGATGCTAATGATCAAGGATGGGAACATGATCAGATCTCTGACAGAGATCACCAGGCAAAATTTCTTGGGATTTTTTTGGTTTTTTTTTTCATAATTTTTTTTTTTTTTTTACCCACTCCGTCATCCCCTTTATAGGCACACCATCAACCTCAGTCTCTTTCTTGAAAGTCCACTTTTCCTGTGGGTGCATCACATTCTGTCAGAAACAGTTCAGTGCATATTGTATCTTGGGAATGAGTAGATTTTGTCAAGATTTTGTCAACTACTTAGCTTCAGCTTCACACTGGTCCCACTGTGTACGAAGTTTAGTCTAATATTAGTCTTTTCTGAAAATTTCACCTCTGAATCCAAGCAGCACTAGATAGACAAATGAAAGGGGAATGTGACAATGATCAAAATCTGTCTGGTCCAGACAGATAAATATCAGGATAGCTTGAAGGTTTTCACCTCTTTGCTGCCGGGAGTTATATTTTTTTTTCATGGCAGAGCACTGTGGGCTAATTTCATAGCTGGTGTAAATCAATGTTGCACAACATCCCTTGGTGGAATGATGCTGATTTATGCCAGCTAAGAATCTGGCTGCTCGTACTCCTACCAGCAGTGTACTGACCTATAAATCTTCCTGTTAAAAACCTGTGGATTAACCAAAGGAACTGTTGCTGAGAGCTGCATGTTTCAAAATTTGCTGCAAGAAAATAAGGAGAGCCCCAGTTTCAAACCAGGATTAAAAAATGTAGACACTGAAGTGGACTTTTCCCCAGAGGTGCTAGTTTTACTTTGTGAAAACCAGAATCTCTTGGCACCTGTGAAAACTGGGTTTGGAATCAGGAATTTAGCTGTTCAGGTGTGCTCATCTGGTATTCTTTATGAATTTTGAAGTGATTCACCTTCTTCCCCATTAAACACATATATTTTTGAGTCATCCTATTGCTTAACCAGGGCTTCTTCCTTCTTCCTTTTTTTTTTTTTTTTTAATGTACGTATGTCTACTTGACTCCTTGGAGATCACTTTGTCTGTCTCTGTGATTGCTGGAGTCAGCCAGCAACACGACAGGACTTGCTTGTTTACATAGCTCTGAGGGTTATGACAACACATCAGAATGTACAGGTGCCATGTAGAGATGCAGCTTGCAATTAAGATCAGTAAAGCTGACTATTTAATAAAGAATTCCTTCATTTTATAACAACCTGATCTCATTATTATACACAGAACAAATCAACTCCATAAAGCTCTTAAAAAAAATTGTTCTCTCTTGTTATTATATATTTGAGCTGAAGCTAAGAATTAACAATTGCAAAACAATTGCATTAATTGAACAGAAAATTAAATGCATAAAACATGGTTAAATACAATTTCCTCGTAATTGCAGTAAATGTCTTGCCAAGATAATTGCAAAACAATTTTTAATACATTTTTTAGTCTGTTTGGTGGCATTTTACCCCTGCAATATAACAATCAGAGATAAGCAAACCGGGGGAGTGCTTTTCAGATGTTGGTTTGATTTGGGCCTTTAGTAAAAGTGTGGCTTCAAGGCCAAACCAGTGCTAAGTGCTCACTCAGCAGAGTGAGGAAGACTTCTTGCAAAAACCTTTCCTCAGATTTGAGCACTAAGCAGGGAAATTTCAGGAGTAAGCTACCACTTTCAGTAGTAAAAAGCTTGTCAGAGCAGCTCTTCATAGAAAAATCCCATCCTCTCAGGTTGCTCTTGAACAATAGCTTGAGAAAGTCTATTTTTCCTTTTAAACAAAGCTCAGAATACCAGCCACTTCCTACTAGCCCAGGACCTGGATGACCTGATGGCTATCTATTACTTAAAACGTGGAAATTTTTCTTCTATTCCCCCCTTGCCCCAGGCCCCGGAATTTATTTCTTGCCATATAATAGGCACAAGTGGCTGCTGCCTTTTTCTTAAAAAATATGGCAGTTCTAGAATCACGGTTTATGCTAAAAAATGCAATCAGATATTCTGTCTTTACCTATAGTCAAGTGGCATGTGTGGTCTCTGCAGATGTCAGTCCTTGGTTAGAGGACAGGAGATTTCTGATGTGTGGCATGCCCTTTATCCCAGAGGAAGGCAACAGCACATTAACATGTCACATCTTTATCCCTCCATCTTAAAGAATTGCAGAATATACTGATGACACATCAGACACATACTCCTCTTTTGGGTTTATTCTTTTGGAATTGGCTTCTCCTTTTCCCTTGAGTTTTTTACTTTCTACTGTTTGCCTGCCTTGCCTCTCCTACAGTGTAATCAGAACAATTTTCTCTGGAGCTGTTCCTTTCATGTATCAGCCAATTCATCCACACTGGATGAACTTCCTATTTGCTGGAAAAGGACTGAGTTTATTGACATAAAATAATCCTTGGCCCAAGTCACCGAGTGTGGACAGGCAGGCTGGGAATCTGGACAGAGATCCTGCTCTGAGATCTTGGATTACACTGTAATTCCGAGTCCAGTATTTTCTCATGTCTCCCCTGCCAAGCCATCCTCCTTTGTGCTGGAAAAATCCCCTACTATCAGTGAGGATTCATATCTTCCTTACTTGGAGCAGGCCTCACTGACATATCTTCTTATATATGCTGTAGAGCGTTCTGTACAAAGGTGATAGGAGACCTTTAGAGTTATGGATGCCTTTGTCTCTCATCTGCAAACAGGGCTTTCAATGATATCCTGTTCTCAGCCAGTCTGTTTCCATAATTTCTAAGCTCTTCTGTCATTCACACTAGTTTTTTTTCCATGTCTTTTTATTTACTATATATATTTTTTGGTGTGTTTAATGCTTTTATTTTCATACTGCTGATCAACCTCTGTAAAAATAGTAATGAACACAACTTTTTCCAGCATTTTCTTGTTTCAAGTGCTCATCCCAATAAGGTTGGCCAAATAAACATGTATTGCCCTGTATTTGTGACTCTGAATTCGAATCTGAAAGTGTTGGGGTTTGAAACCCCACATAGACTTAAAGTTGTATCTACCTGCCTTTAACAGCACTGAGTCTTACATGGAGCAGACCTACAGAAATGCAATGATTCCATTACCTCAAATAGACATGGCAGTAGGCTGTACACTTTTATTCTCACTTTACTTACCTAAACTATTTCCATCCACTGGCTGCTCCTTGCACTACGCTGGAGCTCTGTTCTCAGCTACAGCCCTTGGCTTTTGACAGGCAGCCCAAGACGAAGTAGTCACCACAATTGCTTTCTAACCGGCTGGTAGCTACAAGCTTGCAGGCTGTAGAGCTTTGCCAAAAGAAAAGTGGTATTTTTGATCTCTTTCTCCCTTGGCCCTATGGCTTATCTGGCTCACAGAGGAAAACTCTGATCGGTGAATTATTTCAAAACACACACCTGGAGCGGAGAGGAACTCGGGATGGGAAATGAGGGGAAAAGGATGGCAGGGAGGCAGAAGTCAAGAAGCGTTTGGGTTTGATGTGGAAAGATCAAGTGTGCTGTGGCCTGCCTTGCGAGGAAAGGAGTGTGCCTGGAAGGCTGGTGAATGGGAGGCTAACAGGAAACCACTGCAATAACCATGCCTCTCCCCGGCACACCGTCTACCTGTAGGCACCAAAATTCCTCTATATGGGGAAGCACTTGGTGATCAGTTTGCTGCAGTGGCTGCCAGGGAGAGTGAGAAGCTTCTGGGACAGGAGAGGCTGCATTACCGAAGGGCTCTCCTACACAAATCTGCTCCTGGCATTGTGTGTGAGGGAGGAAGGGAGAGACAGGTGTGTGTTTGCGTGCGTGGGCATCAATCACACAAGCAAACAAACAAACAAAATTATATCCAGGAGGGAATTTTCTTCCTGGCTGGAGCCATTTGCTTTGCAAGGAAGTTTTCTAGATTGTACAGTCCTTGGTGCTCAGCAGCTGCTGCTGAAGACGACTCACTCAGGCACTTCTGTCCTTTGAGCCTGTGTTTTTCAAAGCTTCCTCTGTTTTCCTGTCTCTTACTCATATCATCAAGGGCTGGGACTGGAAAAATGCATGCAGGTCAGTGCCTGCTTCTGAGTCTTCCAGTTACTGCCGAGCTTGAGCAATAAGGTATAACATAAATTTGGCTGCTTCCATTTTTTTCCCCGATGATAGTGAGAAGTTGAACTTGTGTCTAAGTACCTTCAATTTCCAGTCCAAATTAGTAATTTCCTTTAAACTTGATCCCCACTGCTTCTTGCATTCAGTGGGAGTCTCTAACCATTTCAAAAGCAGGCAGCTAGCAAAACAGATATCAATGTGCTATCACACAGCGATGGGTTTGGCCAAACAAATTGGCATCTCTCGGCTACTCTGATATCGAACAAGTTCATTTGTCTGTTTGTGTTTCCTGGCAGCTTTGAGAGATTCTTCACTCTATGATTCACCAAATCTTAAGGATTTTGCTTTGTGAGAGCTCCCACTGCTTCCTGTCTGTCCTTTCGCCCTTACTTTATAGGCACTGATTTGAACAAAAAATGCCCGCCTGTGTGCGATCCTGTGCAACCTGCTCTGGGTGAACCTGCTCTGGCAGGGGGTTGGACTAGATGATCTCCAGACATTCCTTCCAACCCCAGTCCTTCTGTGATTCTGTGTTGGCTGTGGTCTCTGCTGAGTGTGCTTGAGAGCTGGGCTTGGCTGGCTGGAGGGGATGGTGAACAGCATGACACCTGGTGACACTGAGGTCTAAACTTTGGGACCTTTCTTTGGAAAGTCAAGGGGGTGACAGGGTCCTGCTGGATGCATCAGGACCCTCAGTCCCCCTGGGTGGTACCGAGCTGTCAGCAGGGCTCTGCAGCGGGGGCTGACTCACACTGTGGGGCCTGCGGTGGCTCCCAGGTCACACCTGTAGTGCAGGTAGGGGCCAGACTTGGGCTTGCTCTGTGCTCTGGCTTCCCCAGGCAAGGAGGTTTACTTTGTGCAAACCAGGGCGTGCTGTGAGATGATAATATGGATACATGCTGAGAGCAATGGGGGCAAGTATGTCTCAAAAGCAGCAGGACCTGAACACCTAACAGCAAGGGGAAAACAAGGACACCAAGCACTCAAAGTTTTCAAGTGGCAGCTGAGGTGAGGTTGACATTTTTCCTTCAATCCATGAGCAGAGTCAGACAGACATGAGTCAGCCCCAAACATTGTCCTTTCTCTGGTTTACAGCAGACACATACTCTAAAGCTCTGCCATATCATCTTCGTCATGAAATCTCCTGATTCAGAGACTTCTCTAAACCACACAAGATTTTTGTGTGTGCTCTCTCTCCCCAGTTGCTTGGAGTCCTGAAAACCACAGCCTTTGCTGGCAGACAATAAAGATACAACCTAAAGTATTTAACAAGGAAAAAAAAAAGGCAAAAAAAAAGGAGAACGGCTGTTGAGGAGGCTTAGAACATGCCCCAACATTTTCTGCAGTTTTTTTCCTTTCTTGAGGCGATCAGAGCACTGCCTAAGTTTTGCACCTGCCATGGGCAAGTGCCTCTGTCTTTTAGTGAAATAACTTTATGCATTTTTAGTGCAAGCCCTGGCCTGCTTTGTATCCTGCTTTACCTGAATGATTATATCTTCTTTACTTCGTTAACTTTTCAATAGGCTATGAAAACAAAAGCTGTCACTCTGATACCTGCCATTTGAGATTCAGCAATGCCTTCAGTACAAACAGAGCCACTCCATCTCCCAGCCCCCAACCCCAACCCCAAGCAACACTTGGCATGATCCTGCTTGTAGCTGTTCAGTGTATCAATAGATAAAACCTTTCCCTGTCAATGTTTCTTTCAACAACAATCCCATCGTACATCTGCAAGTATAAGCTTTGCAACACTGATTTGAGTGAGTTTGACAGAGAAATAAAAATCTACTGTCCAGTGAAATATCAGTTTGCTATGATTGTTAGGGCATCTCAGGGAAGTACTCATTTGGGCAGACATAGCCACAAGGCCCAAGGCACCTTCTCTGTGTGCACACACAAACTAAAATGCTGTAATTTGGTATGGTTGGACTTAGGGACTCCAAGGATTCCCAGAACTGTATTTTGGATTTGCAGAGATCGTAAAAATTAGTTCCAGGGCTAGCTCATATTCTGTGGCAAGAAAAGAAGTCTTCAACAGTCTATTTTTCTAAGATATCTGGGATTTATTTTCCTGTATATCTAAATTATTAATTTGCAAACCTCTACAGTTAGTCATGTTAGTAAAGGAATCCCTTTAGACTTTTCTAGTCCAAAGACAAGCTCTTGGCTCTTGGTAAAGGCCAGCTCTCAGAAGACGGATAAAGGGCTTAGGGTGGCTGGGCTGTATCATCCTCATTTATTCAAATAGCCTTCAGTTTAGAGATCCCTTAGATGAGGAGAATCTGCCTGGAAAACACAGAGACCACATAATAGAACAGTGTACAGCTAAACAGTCAGGATGGTAGGTAAAAATAAACAAAAGGATGTGTGTTTTGGGCGAGGAATATTTTTTTTGATGGATCCAAGCTGGAGGTGTAAGGGTACACAGAAAGCCACAAATTGCTGAGGACAGAGCAGTTTGCAGATCAAAGGAAGCTAATGTTGCTTTGGGATGTAATGGCCCTAATGAAGTGATTTTCCAGCATCTTCTCCTGAGAGGAGAATGACTCTGAATGTGTTTCTGGTGGCCTCAGCTCTGGCAATTCAGGGATCAGCTTCTCCAGTCACTGACTTGTCTTCTACTCTAGGTTCACACTTGAGTGTAGGGACTAGGGAACTGAAAGTGTGGGTTTTCAAATGAAATTAATGATTCTGGGTATCCCAGTTTAGGGTGAGCAGCTCTAACTCCGGACACTGGGAGAGATGGGTTTTGGGGAGTGTCCTCTGAACATGAGTCTTTTTATGTCCTCTCATCTTGGACATTACAACAGAAGAATGGAAGGTTCTGATAACCTGTATTCTGGTGCCAAGGTAAGACAATTATGGAAATGTAAAATCAAATTTTTTTAGTGTATCAGATTTCCAGTGATGTGAACGGGAACTAATAGGACCCTGAGTTCTCAGCACTTCTCAAAATGAGGCCATTTCAACTTACTGGTTTAACCATGGATCTAGCTTTCAGCATTCCTGCTTCTCTGTTTCACACGCTTCTCTCTAAAATCCATTTTTCTTGCATCTGTCAAAGAAGGTTGGAGATACATTAACAGCAAACTTCACCCTAAAGCAGAAGACAATCAAACTCAATATTTTAATGAAAAAAATGCTATCTTTTACTTCCTTTTTGGGGGAGTTGGAGGGTCTCTCTGGAGAAATTTGACTTTTTACCTAGGATTCTGGCCTACCCAGCACCCCTTGAGGACCTTCTGATTAAGCATCAGTGCACCTCTGTGCAAATCAGGCATTATCATGAGGCTCGGAACGGTGATTTCGTTTGTTATTTAGGACGAATTCTTTATAGCTACATGCTCTAGGAAAGCTGAAGAACTCTGAAACTAGACTTTGCAAAGCTAATATTTGTTCCTTACAAAAATACCTCTTAAAATATTAAAATTCTTGTCCATCTTATTTCACTAGAGTTAGCACATTGTAAATGGTACAGACATGAATCAAGCATCTCCCTTTCCCCTTGGCTTTGAAACTCTCTTCCTGAAATTTGACTGGGTCTGTATAGCCAGTGTCATTAATTCCCAGTATAATTTTATGTAGTGCATTTTGTGAAAAGAACTTGGCAGTTTGACAGTGAATGATAATTCCAGGTCAAGAAATAATAATGATATTTCATGATCCCAGTGTCTTTAGGGAGGGCATTGAACAGGCCCTGGAGGAAGGAAATAAAATGTCTTTCTAATTCCAAAAAAATCCTGAATTAATTTCTGGGCTTTTGATAGATAGCAGCTACTCTGTTCTTTAAGATGTCAGACCTGTGATTCTATGGCCAAATCTGAGCTGTAGCACACAAAGTAATCCAAAGAAAGACTTGATTTTCTAGAATAGTGTGGGCATCCAATAACTCTTCTTGTTAAAATGTGGAAAATAGGTCATATTTCAGGTGCTTCCACTTGAGTTTGGAGGACCAGATTGTGACACATGTTTCTGAAAGCGTGACTAGCATTCCAGGGGAGTGTGATTCCAGTTTTCAAGCTCCACTGTTAGAACGTGTTGCAAGCTGGTGGTAAAACTCCTCTTTTGGCCTCCCAAATAGTGGCCCTACCTACAGTACAAAACATTCCTGGTTCTATCATCTTGGCATTAATTATCCTAATCTCTTTTCTAATGTTCAAGCTGTTAATTTAACCACGTTGTCTAAACTTGCATTGGAAGTGGGGCTGGATTTGTTTCCTTGCATGTGCAGACAGAAAAGCTGAAGCTAACTTATCAAAATAAGTATAAGATAACAGAACTCTGGGTTGGTGTTTAAAAAAAAAAAAAAAAAAAGAAAGAAGATATTCGTAAGCTATTTTCTCAGATTGCAGAATTTGGTGTTTATTTGAATCTGGCTTTAAAAACAAGGGGTGCTGCAAGAAATCTGCCTTCCTGAATATTTTCTTTAATAAACATGAGGGTAATTTCTTAGCTCCTTCTGTGGGGAATTAAACACAGAGAACTGAGCTAAAAGCAGGAGTCATGAATGTCAGCTTTGCACATCTTACACTACCTTTTATGGACCATGAATAATTGTTCCTGTTCAAATTGAATTTTCATACAAATCTCAGTTTTCTTACAAGACATTTTGTAAGCATCAGTGAGCTATTTTAATTTCCTAACTGGCTGGCTAAGGGCTTCAATGCAACGCAGGCAGAGTAACTTAATCTACAAGAAACTGGTAAAACTCCATAAATATCCTGGTGAACAGGTGGTTGTCACAAGACTCATTACAAGAAATCTTTTGGGCCACCTTAGTAGAGGTGGCAGTGGCTGTGTGGGGTGTAGAATGACCTATCCCCTCCCTTCAGAAGGTGGCATGTTACTTCTGACACAACTGTCCTCCAACTACATAAGTGACTTCAGTTTTTAGTGATGACAATTCAACACCTTGCCCAAGCATTAATCTAGAAGACTGTTGGCTTTAGGGGACTGGGACTTTGAAGTTATAATTGGTGCAACTGAGGAAATTAGTGTGTGAGAACATGAGGGGTCAAACTGGATGGGTACAGTGGTCCAGTCTGGTCTAAAATGGTGTAAACTGGGAGGAGAATGTGGTCTCCCTTCTGCTTGTTTGACAATAAAACTGTATGTATATCTGTAGTCTCATATAAATAGTGGCTGGTCCTAATAATTATACCTAAAATATATGGAATGTACACCTATACTACCATGTAAATAATGGCTTGTATCAATAATTATACATAAAATTACATTCACATGGAACCGCCTGTTGTTGTATGTTATACAGAATATATTTTCTGCCAGCAATATTGACCGCAAAGGCATGAGGATAGGAAGGAACTTTTAATGTTAAAACCCCTTGTATCGTTCCCTTCTTTTCCCTTTCCTCTTCCTCTCACCAAAAGCAAGGGCTCAGGGTCTGCCGTAACGGTCCGTGTCCTAGCAGGGCTTTTTGAATGCCGGTTTCCACTCCCTCTGTGCACTCCTCACTTGGCTGCCGTTCCATCTGACTCCAAAAGAAATGAGTACAAATTAAAGAAAGAATGCAGCCCTAACGCCTACACCCAGAAGCTTTGAAAACAGAAGGCTGCTACACCTGTGGGGATAGAACAAGTGTATCAGTGTCCCGGGCTCTGCCCCAGCTCGTCTGCCTTTGTTACTTGGAATGTGCCGATGAAACAATCAGGTGCAGTAGGCGCGTGGCAGCCTGCTTAAAAACCGATTCTTTGGAGACAGGGAGTGGGCTGTGAATCATGCATCCACATAATCTGATGATAACAATTTAAAATGTGGTGATTAGTGTATAATGGAAAGTATTGTGCTATTTGGTATGATTTGTCTGCCATTGCACTACCCAGTATTTAAAAGGTCCCATGTTCTATGCAAATCCTAATTCATTCTTGTGGCATATGTGTAAGGTAACTTTAGGAGTGTTTAGGTACACACAGCACATGCATGCATGTATATATACACACACTATTACCTTTTGGATCACTGTATCAAAATAAAATCATGGACATACTGCTGGGCAGCACACAAAGCAGTATTCCTCACTGTGGAGTTCACAGGCTCCGTTGTGAACTCGAAGTACGGGCAAAACCAACCTCCTAGCAGTATGAGTGCATTTAGCAGTGTGAAAGTGCTGTTGAGAATACCAACCTAGAAATCAAGATGCATCACCTTCAAGTATACATCTGCTCCCTGTGAATGCCAGGAGAACACCAGTAACTATTGCTGCAGCTGAGAGACATCAGTGTTAAAAACATTAGAAGTAGAGTGGGTCTCTGGAGTTTTGTGGGAAAAGTGTGAGGCAGCGAGTCCGTGTTTTAATTGTGACAGTAATTAAAAGGCACAATAAAATTGTCTTACTCTGGGACTAGAGATGTGTCATGTTTGCTTTTGGTGAGATTTGTTTTGGCGGTATCTTGTAGCATCAACTTTCCATTTCAGGTCTTAGCTCAGTGGGCATTTATAATCCAAATAGATTCAGGGCAAATATCTGTTGACAGGGAAGGAAAACAAAGGAAGCAAACAAAAATAGAGAAGAAAAGCCATGACAAAACCAGGTGCCCTTGTGAAGTCCTCGGACAAGACGAATCATGATTTAGGAGAATTAATAACTGTAGACCGCATTGGATTGGTAAGTTTTTCCTTTTCTTAATCATTGAACCTCTGCGTGTCCTTGCCATGTATACATAAAAAATAGGATCAGGAAGTGAATTAATATATTACTTGCTTCTATTTACTCACATAAAGGAGTCTAAAACTAATAGATATTTTTCACACAGCTTTAGTGTCAGACCTAGTTCTTGCTTTGGCCAAATTATCTGTCATGTATGACATGCATAGGAAACCTGAAAGTTAAATCATTTTTGTTACGATGAAAAGATAGAGTACATGAATGAAATTTATGCTTATAAATTTCACCTCGGTTTTAATTCTGAACAATGCAAGCTCAGGAGGAAGATCTCCATCCAGCATTGGCATCCTCCTGCTGTTAGACTGATTGACGTGGCTAAAAAGATGTGTCCACAATGAGGCTTTAGATAGCCCAGTGAACTGCCTGGGTGCTCATATGAATCTGATTAAAACTATAATCAGTTTTGAAAAGCCAATGGCCAACTCTTATACAAGTCACTTGGACTGTAGACAGAAGTGTTACTTTCCTGGAAGCATTTGCAATGAAGCAAATCTTCAGTGTACACACATATGCAAAAAAAAAGAGAAAAAAGGGAGAGACTGTGTAAAAAGGGCAGCTGTTGTTGGCAATGAAAAAGCCTCCTAGGCTCCACCTGCCTTGCTTGTGCCAGTATCTTTAAGTACCACCTCCCCTGACATGCTGAATACACATTACTGTCAAACCTGAGTATTAAGTGGATAGATATGCAAGCCCACACTAGAAGCCAGCACATTTAGGGGAAGTGTCAACAATTTTCTGCAAACATTGTACGTGGTATCTTGTTGGAAGTTTGCTCAGGAGCGCATGCACAGTGTGAAGTAATGTGCTCTTATTTTACAAGCTACAAGTTGAGCGCCAATCAACTGCATAGCCCAGCAATGGAAAAAGTGATATAGATGGGGGATCTCTGACAGCTAAGGATCAGTCTGCCGAGTCTGACGCCAAACAATAATAAATGTGCATGTTGAGAAATCTCTCTGGATAACCGAGGTTACACTCTGACCTAAATGATAGAAAAGTAAGAGAATAAATTCTTCCGCACACTAATCTCTAAATCCCCAGACCTCATTGCACTATAATAAACCTGACTTGATAATACCAACATTGCTTGAGTTCCTGTTACCAGTTGAACGCGAGGCTGCTGTTGCACAAACATTTCAAGCAAACAGAGGTCAGTTCTGTTGCTGCAAGAAGCAATCCTGCAACCCCTCTGCACCCCAGAGCAGAATCCAGGGCATGGCAGCCCCGTTTTGAAGGATCCCCACAACCACTAGCCAGAAGCATTAAAAACATCCTGCTTTGTTCATTGGGCTACAAGCTGTGGGCCTGGGAGCGGGAAGGTTGTGTGTTATAGAATCACAGAATCATAGAATGTATTGGGTCGGAAGGGACCCGCAAGGGTCATCTAGTCCAACCCCCCTGCAGTGAGCAGGGACATCTTACTAGATCAGGAGTAGTCCTCTTCAAATTTAGCCATGTACTAAGCTGCCAGCTTTTGCTCTGAGTTGCTGGAATAATGGAATATTTAGAGTAGAAAAAATATGCTTCCGGCCTCAGAGGAAGTAATGGTAAAGAAGATTTTATGTGCATCAAACCCCCTGTCCTATGTCTGCACATCTGTAGGTGCATTTGTCTTTAAACTTTGCTGGTGAGGGCTTGTGAGTGGGACAGAGCACAAAGTGTAGTGTTGTGAAGTGAGGTGGGAGTTAATCTTGGTTTGGGACCCAGCAGGAGAGTTAGGGTGGGGCAAAATTGTGATGGGCTTTGAAGATAAGGCCAAGAAATTTGTGCTGGATATGGTGAAAAAGGGGAAGGGCTTACATGGAAGGTAGCACATAAACACAAATAGGAAAGAAGAGGTTAGCAGGAGTGTTTTGAATTATCTCGAGGGGGACCCTTTTATGGCTGTTGATAGCAGAGCAGAGAGGATTACAAAAATCTGACGTGAGTTGTCCATGGCTTGGACAAGAGCTCTGCCCTTAGAATTGGGCCTGGAAATCCTTGTCAGTTATGCTTAGCAGGCATTGTAAACATGCAAGGATAGACTTGTTTCTTAGCCTGAGGAGCTCAAACAGATACACAAAAACCCTAACAGCTTTTAAGTGTGGCTCTCTGGTTTGTACTAATCACTGCAGCCCACTCTCACTGTTCCAAACCTAATAAAATGAGGAAATGAAAATGAAAACTAGCTCTGGTCTATGACTATCTTATCTCCTTGTCGACTACACAGGTAATCTGGCATTTTCAAACAATAGCTACTTGCTTACAAAGCCCCTTTTAATTAATGGAACTGGAGAATCTCAGAGTGCAGATGTTAACCCCTTCAAAGTAATGTGAGTCAGTTTGGCCTCTCATGATATGCACAGCTCTCCCAATTGGACAGAACCATACATGCCAAATACCAGGATTCAGTTAAGCCCAAAGTATGGAAATAAACCCACATCTGTTTCAAACTCCTCTCTGACCACTCTGCTTCTTTGCTGTCCTCTGAGGCAGAAAATCATCCATAGAACAGAGGCAGTTTTTTTCATTTAATAACAGTGGTACTACTACTACTATTTCCCTTCTATTATGTAAAGTAACTTTCACAAGGGAAATCAAGATGATATTGTTTTTCCATTTAGAAGAAATGTTTTTTTGCTCCATAAAAAAACCTGAGACAATCACAGTCCTCTCCCTACAGATATTCCAATGAAAATGAGGCAGGATATAGTATGTATTGTTTTGATGAAGCCACAGAAAGTAGCCAGTAGTAAGAACTTACATACACATTTTTGCATAAAATTTTCTCAGAGATAAGTTATCTAATATTTGGAGCAGCATACAAGGAATGTAATAAGTTGACAGTGTCTATGATGCTATAGAGAAATAGATTTCTATTGAATCAACTTTTTTTTTTTGTGTTAAAAACACCATTAAATTTTGTACTACTACCAAACCAGGCCAACTAGCACCAATGGGTAGATAAGATAATGTGGGAAAATTAATTTTTCCTTTGTGCTGGGGTAACTGGAATGAAGAGATCTTGTTGAGAAACCCTGTAATAAACACACTTGAATAAAGGCGATGCAGCTGAGATGTAGGGCAGGAAAATTCTCAGTAAAGTCAGACCTTAGGGAAAGGTTTGAATAATAAGCTAGACTTTGCTAGCTCTGTGGGAGATGGGATGAGGAGGATAAAAGTAGCCTACGCATAATGCCTGATTTGTACAGGCGTGTGCCCTACAGTGAAACCTGGACCCCCATGTTAGTTGCTGAGTCTTCAGAAGGGAGATCAAAATTTCCAGTGATAGGCAGGGTGCAGTTCTTTCACAGTATCCCAACAAGGAATGCTGAAACTATGATCTCCCTGCCTGGAGACTAAACGCCCAAGTTATTGCATCTCCATCGCCTTGAACCCGTTAGTTTCTTGGATGATTAATACTGCAATTGCAGAGGTTTTTTTTTTTACATGAACACTGATATATGGTACCCTTTTGAAAGAACTGTGCAGGGCTTATCCTTTTTTATTTCAAATGTGGTTCTCAGTGTTGGTCCTCTCTTCTGGGTTCATGGCAGTCCAGCAAACTTCCCACTGTCTGGAAAAGGGGCAACATAATCCCCATTTATAAAAAGGGGAAAAAGGAAGACCCAGGGAACTATAGACCAGTCAGTCTTACCTCTGTGCCTGGCAAAATCATGGAGCTTGCTCCTAGCTCCTTTTGCCTGGAATGTGAAATTAATTTCTGAAGGAAAACAGGTAGTTGGTGGGCAGATCAGTGTTGTCCATGACAGGATAAAAGAAAAAGCCTAGGTCAACCGCTACCGATTAGATCCTCTGTTTTCCATATTTAGCCAACCGTAGCATGTTAGAGTAGATCAACCTTTCTGGAGATGGCCACAGTTCTGAGATGATTTTCTTTCCCTAAGCTCCCTCTCCCCCACTGCACCAGGTCCATAGTGAGCTGGTGGTTGGGGTGCACTCGGAGGCAGCCACAGACCCACAGTCCTGGACCTTTTCCCTCTCTGGGGGAGGCACAGCTTATTCTCTGGGTGAAAAATGACAGCTTAGATGGAAGGGACCAAAGGCTGGGGGACCTCAGGGCGCCGCTTGAACCACCTACTCCAAACACACTTCCTCAAATCATAAATAAAATTATTACATTGATTTCCTGTCTTTTGAATCCAAGCATGCTGTTTTGAACAATAAAATGTAAGAAAACTATTTGTGCTATTATTTTTTAACAGTTTATCTGCCTCAACAGAATTATTATTTACAGGTGACTCTGCAACCCAAGGCCTTATGGAGGAACTGCAGCATTGCACATGTGAAATAGAAAACAGACTTAGGCCCACTAAAAAGGAAGAGAAAATTAAAATATATTCTCCTCTCCCCTCATGCCAACCCATTGTTACAGCAGTGTTACAGTGACAGTCAGGAGGGGCACTCTTGAATCACTTAATACTGTTATATGACTACACTGAATGGCATTTCTTTTGTTGGACGTACTATGTTTGAGTGCCATGTTTTCCTCTTCAAATGGTTTTATGAGCATTTTTTCCTATTTTCTTTTTGTTTTGGTTATTTTCCTCTGGGCTTTTATATCCTACCCCAACTCCAAAAAAAAAAAAGAAAAGAAAAGAAAAAGAAAAACCCAAACCCCAGCAAGTTGCAAACACTGCAAACACTAAATGTAAAAACTCATTATACAGAGTCACAAGCAGAGCTCTCTGTTTTGCTTATCTTTATATTCATTCCACGTATGTATTGTCCTAAGTTATGATTTCCTTCACACAAAACCATCTGCTCAAAGAAACAAGCTGTTGAATGTATTGTGTTCTAGTGAGAGCTGCCTAATTTTGGGTTTGCCGTTTTGCCGATTTAGTGCCCTTAGGAAGTATGATACATATCCATTAATGCATCATCTGTAAAAACTTGTGGATGTACATCCTAGCCTTTCATTAGCGTTAATAGTGCCCAACCCCTGAATGTACACTGTGTCTCAGCACTCCACAAGTTAACTGAGTTCATGCCATAAACATCTTGTTCTCATTTCTGTAGCACAGGCTAGCTTTCTCGGTGGGCAGAAGTGAAGCACAGAACTGCAGATCTGCAATCTCACTGGGCACCTGAGAAGTTATACCCAGCTCTTAAGATGAAGAGTTTTCTGCAGATGCAGGCCTCTGCTGTTCTGGGAAGAAAAATGCAATATTGTTTGCTCCCTTTTCAAGCATCTCCTTGAAATCTTGTTAATTTAGCTGGTAGAAAGTCTATCAGACGTGTTATTTTATTTACAGTACTACAGTAATGAGATGAATGTTTAGCATCTTCTGTAGAGTGCTGCTTGTACAAAGCCAAGATTACATTCCCAAATGAAATAGTATGTGCAAATTATATGTGGAGATTGCAGTATGAAATATCTGGAGCTGATGAAACCTTGAGAAGTTTTGAGTCACATGATACATTTAGACAGTTAAAATCTGTAGGTATCTTGGGATTTTTTTTTCTTAAAAAACCCCACCCAACCAAAATGTTTGTTATCAGGCTTACAGAATCTCCCCTGGGATTCAGCCAAAAATCAGCTACAGTGGCAGTTCAACGCAGACATAACCAGCTGGTTGCGTAATTCAGAACTTCAGCACAGGGTTTCTTTAATAAAATATTGATTCTACAGGGCAAGATAACTTCCTCGGCTTGGTTAACATTGGCCTGATGAGAAATTGGAATACATTTTTCCTAATCCTCCTTCATCTCTGCAGAAAGCACTTTTTGACTGAGGTCAAGCTTTTGCTTTGGCAAGTTACACAGGCTCTCATTAGGCTCTGATTGCGTGCATATGATTGTCCAAAATGCACAGTAGGCGAGGGGTCAAGGATACAAAGGCTGCTGTTGTTTTTTCTTCTTTTCCCCAATGCACTCAGCATGTGGAAAATATTTATCAATCTTCAGTTTGTGTCTCTGAAGCTTCACTCTTGATGCGCCTTATTAGTGTCCCCCAAGGAATCCTGTTAAACTTGAATCCACGCATCTGTGAAGTGACATGTGTCTAATATTATTTCTCAAATGAAACGGATAGCAGCAATATGACAGTGGCTCAGAAAAGTTAAATCTCTTCATACTCCAATATGTTTATGTTAGGGGCTAACCACAGCACATGTGAATAACTGAAATACATTTAATTGCTGCAAATAGGGATGCACTTTAGACACAGGCTCTTGTTGCTGAGGGGCAAAGGTGTTGACAGGTCCAGTAGGTATTTCGGGACTGAAGCCTCTGTAGCTGAGGGCGCGGAAAGTAAGGCTCTGTGTTTGTATGTGGGTCCATGGCATTCACTTTGTTACATGACCATCAACAGTTGTGATTTACTAAATATGTGATGAAGCTGTGGATTAAACTGCAAAGCCAACTGAGTGTGTTTGGCTTGGCTTGGCCTGGTCCCATGAGCTACTGGGAGGAGAAGGAGCTTCTGTATGGGAGCAAGCAATGGAGATATTTCTCTGTCTGAGAAATTTTAAACTCTGCAGCTACAGATGCAAGATATACAAGGTGTTTTCACATCAAATACGTTAAGAAATACAATCCTCACCTTTCTCTAACTAGGGCTGATGAAGGAGCTACATTTTTACTCTCTATAAGCATAACTGTCACCAGATAAGCGTTATCTGTTTAAATGACATCTGTTTTCCAAATGGCAGCTCTTCTTTTTATACCATTTTTAGCTTCTATGTTTTGAGGAGATAAAATAATGTCCTTCAGAGCAGTGCTCTGGAGAAGTGACAAACTCACTACAGTGCACAGCTGCTTCCTTTTTGGGGGGCTCTTTCGGGCATTGTATCAAAAAGGGAGGTGAACTTTTTTGTGATCATAAATATGAGTATTTTAGACTGAACAGAAATACTTTCAAAGCATTTTTTTTTTTTTTTTTGAGTATGTGTTTTCCTACCAATTCCTGAAAATTGTCATTCAGAAAGAGGATTTCAAAGGGAAATCTAAACCACAGTTTCTCCATAAAGGAAATATCTATTCCAGTTGGCTATTCTATGACTGCTGCCATTTTTTTTTTTCACAATTCAGATTCAGCAAAATAATTATGCTCATGCTTAACACTAAGCACAGTGTTATTTGATGGACAAAGTGAATGGGCTTGAATATGCCTTTTGGTCATCATTAAAGGATTTCTTTTAATCAAAGTCTTTGAGTGAGATTATAAATATGGATTGTGTTAGACATCTTTCTCTCATACAATCCATAAGGGTTTTCATGCTATAATTTCACTGGATAGTGACTATGCTTTTGAATGCTATAGGAAAAATGTGTATAAAATAATCACAAGTACCTGACACAAACAGCTAAATCCATGGTCATATATGTTTGACTCCTCCCTCCCTTTTTTTTTAAAATCATGAACAAGAACCTACAATGCTAAAATTTATAAGCTATGTGCTGTATTTATATTTGGTAGAATAGAAAATATACACCATGATGTATTTAACTAATATAGTCAATTATGTGGGTTTTTTCCATGGAATATCTGCTTTTTAAATTTAATTTCTCAATCTATATATATGCAAATGCTAGCTGGCAGGTATTTGAGGTAGGATTTATTTTTACAGACATACTTTTGGAATCAATCTGAAAACTTGCTCCTTGACTGCATGTCATATTATGACTTATGAGATTGTTTTCACTCAAATGGGATTTTGCACCCTCTTTTGGTGCAGACAAGCAGACTCCAGAAAAAGAGGCACTCTGCACAAGGTGAATAGCAGCTTTTTGGGTGAAAGATAATGTTTTATTTCTGTGCACCCCAGATACTACATGTTTCTAGTGCAAAATATGCATGTTTTCCTGTGTGTGCATCCATACACGTCAGAGTGTACAGACACACACGTACACATGCATACACACACAAGTGCTCTGTAACCTGAGCATCCTAGTTTGAGTTTTAGTCCTGCTTACTCTTTAGGAATTCTTTTTTTTTTGTTTTACTTTTTTGGTGAAGACATAGCAATTAGCTCTGCGGTGACCAAAGCAGAGTTCAAACTGAAAGAAATGAGACTTTCTGTGAGAATCTACAGGAAATGTGTCACCTATAGTCACTTAGGAATCTGGAAACTGCCATACCTATATCTAGGCTAAACCTCACCTCTGTGGGGATTCTCTGACCCTTTCTGTGGTAGTGCTAAAAATAATTCCTCAGGATTATTTCATACTATGTGTTTGTGAAACACTGAGCTTGATTTAAAGAGTGAGGTTGGAATTTCTGAGCAGCGAACGTAGTGTGACAGAAAAATTATGTCCCAAATATAAAGGTATCCAGATTTCTCCAGCAGGCAGCAGACCACCTATGTGGCAGACTTGAGATTCCTCCAGAGCCACTAGTTGAATTTTCTGTGTGTGTGCCAAGGGAAAAACACTGAAACGGTGTTTTCTACAACTGCAAATTAGGGTCTTCTGCTTGCTGCCCAAAGCGAAGGAATGATGCCCCAAGTACAAGATTAATTGCATATCCTAGTGATGCTCAGGAAAATGCTATTTACTAGCAGTTTGCCACCAGAAATGATGCTCTGAATAGTTATGAAGTCATGCACAATGTAACACTATATGATATTCTCCCACCATTTGTACTTGTAATGGACTTCAGCCAGGTCTTTAAAACAGCAAGTGATTTTATTTTTTTTTCCCCACTTCTCTGTTTGTATTTTTCTACTTGTGATCCAATTGCATTATTGGCACACGCGAAAGGCATCTACAAAGACAAAACAGTAGGCTGTGATCTCTAAGTACCTGGTACACTTGTGGAATTTGAAACACATGTTTTGAGCTTTGGCATTAACAGAAATGAAAGCATAACTTTTTACGTATATTAAACATTCTCGCAGACTCCAAAATATGTGTTACAGTCTGTGCCAACTCACCTGAGGGCAAAGGGTTCCATAGGTCTTTGGAACCTGCCTAATTTTGATAAAAAGCTGTGTGCACCCCTTCACTTTTCAGTGTGGATGTTACAACAGTATCCTGACCATCATGACATAATTTATGTTAGGATGAAACATCTGTAATATTTTGTAATGATATTAATCTACAAAAGAAAGACAATTTTATGTATACATCTGAAATAGAGACTATATGCAACAGCCAATAAACTTGGCTGATATTATGAAAAAGCAAAAAGTATGCAGTATGCTAGATTTCATCTTATTTGATATTTACAAATCACATACCTCCAAATTATTGTAATTATAAACATGTGAATTGGTCCCATTAAAATAGGAACCAACTTGGAACCTAAGCCTTTTCCTTGAACCAAAATTAATATTTGTTAGGTTCAAAAAAACTTTGAACCACACAATCTGTTTCCTCAAGCCTTTGACTTCATGTTCCTGACCCCAGGCATCCACTTTTCCACTGCCTTTCAGCAGGACACTGACTTCCCTCTCCTTTGTGTGATGTCCAATGGGTTTTCCTCAGTTTCCTATTCACTGTAGGAAATCCACTTCTGTAGATTTTTCCAGCTGACTGGAAGGTGTCTGTAGCTCTCCTCTCATCACCCTCTTCAGTGACTCCCTTGCTTTGGAGAACCTCGTAGCTGATAGATCCATCAAGATAGGTACTGAATGCATGCTCTTCCCTTACCCCCATCTAGAGCTAATGGGCTCTTTGCTTTCTCTGATCAACCACATACTATAATGCACTGTCTACATTAATTGAGAAATCCTTGACTAACCATGAAAGAAACTTTGAGGGAAAGACTGAGATGGGTGGTGTGTGTGTGTGTGTGTGTGTGTGATACATCTGAAGATTTCAGCTGGAGGGAGAAACTCATCTTTTTAAAACCCTGCTGAAATCCTCAGATGGATGTCAGGAAAGGCATGGCTAAAATAAGTCGAGGAATATCATACTAACATTTCTTAGAAGGTTAAAATTTTCTAGTAAGGTGATGTTGTGCAGTTATTTACATTACCATGGTGGAGATACGTAGTGTTCGCAGTCTGATGTGGCTCAAGACGAATGGCAAGCTAACTGTGCCCTAAGCAAAGTGCACATCCAATGCAACACTCTTCACAGGATTGTAGAATTTTTGTCTCTTATCAACATATACATTCTTTGACTTGTATCTGTTCAGACTTTCAAAATGCATTGTACAGGATTTCAGATGAGGTTTTAATTTTTCTTTTTTGAGTAAATCTGTCATTGATAGAGTTAAAACAAGACTGAGTAAAGATGAAACCATGGTCCTATGTACAATATACAGAGTCTCTGTGTATGTGCATACACACACATACACAGTGTTGCAGTGGTTCTTAGAAACTAACTTTTAATGGTAACCACTGGGTAATGTATCCATGTACCCTACCAACCACAGCTGAGGTTCTCACCAAGAAGCTTCTGACTTGGTCTAGGAGGTGGGGTTTGGAACAGTGATATAAAGCTGACTTTGTTTCCTGTGGTGACTATTTGCTAGGCCAGTTCCCCAGTTTAAGTTAGAAGACCATGAGTAAACAGTGGTGTAGAGTATCTGGCGAAGACCTGGTGCTAGGAATGAAACAGGAATACCTGCCTAGCATCTCCATCAAAGCTTTCTCCAGCTGTCCTCTATTTCCGCAGCCTGCTGTGCTGAGCCCCTCCAGTCCACAGGCCTCAGGGCATTTGCATGACCTCCACATCCAGACGTACATCCTTGTGAAGTGGGTTGTGTTTCGCTGCTGTTTAGAGCTGTAACCTTGACTCCATGGAAAATAATGTTAGCATGTTCACAGTTGCCAATATACCATTTAAGCTCTCCTTATGTGTCTTAACAGAAAAGCAACCCATAACCTTTAATGAACATTTTCTGAACATTTCTGAACATTTTACCCCTGTGAGGTAGGGAAGTATGGTCTAGGAAGAGAGAGATCAATTAACATTAGCCATCTAAAAGTCAGCTATCAAATTCAAACTATTCTTCTGGGCTCACTCTATAGGCAGGACAAAGGGGTACAGATATATGGAGTAACTCTGAACATAAATGGTATAACTCTGAAGACAAGGTGGATCACCACCCAGTTGCATTTATAGGAAGCCTGGGTATCTAGTGTGGCACCTGTCTTTTAGACAATTAAAGTAAGACGAATTCCTTTCCAAACATTTTAGGAAGCATGTGAAATTAGGCTAGGCTTCCTAATACAAAGGTTAGAGTCTTAGCTCTCCATCTTATCTATATTTACATGGGTCTGTGCAGGGCATTTTAAGGGCTACTCTGTGCTAGTGATGCAGCACAAAACAGCTGCACAGCAGCACTATCTGGTATCAATATCTACCTTAGATTTTGCACTTAGAAATTGTGTACACACACAAATACAGGTGTGCATATACTTTTGGGGCACAAATGGAAAAGGATTTTAACTCTGCAGTTTCCAAGAAGTGATGAATTAAGAGAAAAGTTATTAAAAACCAGAGAGGATTTAAAAAAAGACTCTGCTAGGTATGATCAGTGGGCATTTCATTTGTCAGTAATTCATTCTGAATTGTTGATCTATTCAGACCTTGCTCTAATGCCCTGCTCTCTGTAACTACGGCATGCAGGATTAATATCCTTACTAACTCTTATGCATTTGGCAATATGCTCTTGCCCAATTTTTACTGCCCCCCTAAGGAAATAAGACCACTGTGTACTCTAGGAAAAAACACACTTTTAAAATATTCATATTTCCATGGTTGTGTGTGTCTGTTGTGTAAGTTTTCCTTGGTGGCAGTGAACAAAGTGCTCTTCTGTGGAGCAGGCTCTCCTGTCTTCTCCAGCAGACTCAGTGTCTGTACAGGGAATTCCTGTTCCTGGCCCAAACCCACAGGCCCTCGGCACTGGAGGACAAGGTCGGCCATCTCACACTCTCTCTTTCTCTCGGCCTGATAGCTGATCTGCGTGCTAGAGAAATGGGCTCTGAAAGACAAAAAGAGGGGGGCTGGGGAGAAGGAGAGAGAGAGCATGTGTATGCACTTCCAACTTGTCCTGGGAACTTCAGCAAACATTTTCTCCCTAAAGCAAGTTTGTTCAACCTTTGCAGAAGTCCTGATAGTCTCTGATTTACGCTGCTCTTGATTTAAATGAATTAGTGGTACTTGGCTGTGTTGTTTTAGCAGCACTGTGACAGCATCATCCAAGCCTCATTTCACACCTTCTGTCTTCTGTCCTGCCATGAGGGCTTTGGTTTTTTTTCCTTGCAGTGGCAATGACTGAGCAACAGCATCCACTGCTAAGCAAAAGGCTGCCTACAGAGAGCTTCCTCTGTTTAGACTTCAGTCAAAGGACCCATGGAGCATACTTTGTGGCCACTCATGGTCAGGGAGGTATGCATATTTTTAAAAAGTTGTGCATTTTCAAGACAGGTAATTGTGTAACCTTAGGAGCACTCTTTTTATTTTTTTTAACTTTCCCCTAAGGCTGGAGTGGCACCTTGCATTCCAGCTGGTGCCGAGGGCATGGCGGAGCTGTGCTGCTGCACAATCAGCTGCAGCCTAGCTCCTGTTCTCCTGTTGTTCATTGACGAGAAGAGTATCAGTCCTTTCAGGCATCTCTGTAGCTGACTGCTCTCCCTTTCATGTGGAGTACAGGAAACTATGGGGTGCAGTGTATGAGGTGCGTTATTATCCTCTGCAGCTATGCTTTCCATTGAGAGCAAGGGTAATTATTCTATTTCTTTTTCAGTGTCAGGTACCACGTGGTTTATGCATTTGTCTCTTCGAAAACATGTTTTGCTTTGATGTTTGCTTTTCTAATGGGGCTAGTTTGCATAATACCTTCTGCTGCAAAAGAATGCTGAATCTACAGATGAGCTATCACTTCTCAAAATACTGATTGCTATCAGATGGCTTGCCGAAGGCCTTGGCTGTGGCTGTGCATGCGTCTGTGCGTGTGTGCAGAGTCAGGGGAGGGAGGGAGGTTAATTTCCTGTCTTTGACCAGCTTTGACATAATGCATGAGCTAAAAGAGCTGGATCCATCAGAACATTAACATTTACCTGCTTTCCCAAAGCAGCATAGCAAGCGATCTACCTGCAAGGGGGTGGTTACATATAGGGAAGGAGTGAGATGGCAGGGGAAAAGGAAATGCAGTACAGTGCACCTAACAGCATCTGTCACAGACTCTTTAGATGACTTTTACAGCTGTGTAGTTTCTCCAGTGTTCACCTTTAGTAGTGGAATGGTTAAAGTCAAATAGTTATAGTATACAAAGCTGTATACTAGAAGTCAGGTCAGCAGGCATGAAACATGGAATAGTTGTAGGAAGTGTTATGAGATAAATTTATGCATACACACACACATACATACGAGTGGGTGCTTGCGTATGTGAGATTTGTTTCTTCCTTTTCCCAAATGATATGTTAACACTTGCTCATGCTGACCTCTCCCCAATGAAATCCCTTATCGGATGCCTACTCACCTGACCCCGTTGCTTTGCTGTGCCTGGACCTGATGTCTGACTAACTCCTAGCAGGTATTAGGGGCATGGGGAGAGAAAGGACTCCTCCTTTCCTTCTCTTTACAAGGAACCTGAGCCAGAGCCCACTTTTCCTCTGAAAGTGCTCTGACATACCAGGGAGCAGAGCTTAAAGTATTCCTACTGGCAGCAACCTTTGAGTCAGATTTGAACATTTTTGGCCTCAGCATATTGCTTGCTAGACTACTGGCTTTAGGTGCTTTTTATAAAATTCAGTGACTATCTTTTCGATAGCATTGCACACTCCTCTGCTTCCAGGATTCATACAAAAACCCCAAAGATTCAGAGGCTTATTTCAGTAAGTATTCCCACATTCCAGTGCCATCTGAATGTATCTGTTTCCACATTATCTTTGGGCCAGAAATGGAGTCTGATCTCCAGAGAAGAAACTTTCTCACAAGATTTTTGGAACTTCTTGGCTTTAGTGAGCAGAGACAATTGGAAATACCAGGAGAATGATAATAACTAAGAATAATTTGCGCTGTCATAATGCCTTCCATCTGTATATCCGAAAAAGCTTTATGAACATTAATGAATTAGTCCCCTTCCTACCCTGTGAGACAAGGATATTGCTATCCCAGCTTTGCAGGGAGGGTACTGAGGGGACTGTTAGGAATCTAAGGGCCTAATCTACCATTCACTGGAGTCTATGGGAAAACTCCCAGTGCTTTACTGGGAGCTGGATTAGCCTGTTAGCGGATTGCTCAAGGCCACACAGCAAGTGAGCAATAGATTTGGGAATGGGACCCAGGGCCACCGGCAAATCGTTCTTCACAGTGGCCACAAGACTGCTTTGTTCCTTTCCAACCCTTGACTTCAGGTCTGTCATTACTTTTCTGTCTAGATGAGGTGCCTGAAGTTGAAAGCATAAGGCAACAATATAGAAGGTTCATTTATAGCATTTCAAACCTCTGTAGAAAGCTTGGCTCTGGTCTGGTCTGCGGGAGGAATTTTAGCAAGACCCAACTTTTAAGGAGGTATCTAAGTGTTCAATTGCCATTTTTATGGGCAGGAGAGGACTAGAGACTCTAAAAAAATCAATCTGTAAATAACGACATTGCTCCGAACGGGTGAAGTATCCCTTGCGTAAGCTCCCAGAGAAGCTGAGTATAACTAAAGCCTTGCTGAACCAAGCCATGCAAACGCGTCAGCTCCCCAAAGAGTGTTCCCACCCCATGGAGCCGTCTCCCCTCCCAGGTATGCCCACAGATCAAAGCCATATCTGCTGCTGCTAGGAGACACCTGCCTCACTCAAGGCAACATCCTGCTGGCTCCCCCTGACCCAGAGTGGCCCTGGCAGCCTTCCCTCCTAGGCTCGCACTCTCCTCTACTGGCCTGCCTGCTGGCCTCTTTTCCTTTCAGGCTGGGTTCTCCTACTACTTTTAAAAAATCATTTTGCAGCTGGGTTGCTTTCCACCTGCTCCTTGCGTTAACCCCTTCCTTGTCATTATAAACCCCATTGCAGATGCATGTAGATGCATGCAGATGAATCGCAGATGTACGGAAGCTGAAGTCAGCACTGAGCAATGCAATGCAACCTCACTAAACACCCTGGTGCCAGTGAGAACAGAATAAGAAGTGAGATTTCTGATTTGTGGAAAAGAACTTCTTTTTAATAGTTTGGGAAAGTTTTGGGATTCTGAGCTCACTAGGAGAGACCCTGCAAGACAGGGCAAGGGCTGGTGTTCCTGGGGCTGATGCTCACATAGCAACCCAGGACCAGCGATCTGGCATCTGCCTAGACCCGCTCCAGAGAAGAGCCTGTCTGACACTGTCCTTCTGCTCTGCACTTTCCAAGGCCTTGGGCATCCAGCATCCCACCGGGCAGGGCTGTGGGAAACCTACACTGCCCTTAGGAAAAGCTTGTAAAGGTAGAGACTTCCCTAATGCCCTCTTATGCAGTTTAAACTGCAGAAGGTTTTTTGAGCCATTTCCACGTTGAAAGTTCATATCATATTTTTTTTAATGAATGAAATTAAAAAAAAATAGCTTAAGTTTTGATTTGAGACTGTGAGCTAAGGGCAGAGGTAATGGAATAACCCTTGAGACTCCTTATAATTGAATTCAGTAACAGTCTGTGTAGCTGTTTTTTGAAGGATTGTAACAAAATCGCACTACCCATAGGGCAAGTACTTACACAGACTCCACAGTAGTCCCTTTCTGAGGCTCTTCATACAAAGGAAAGTTGTTTAAGAGTGAGCTATGTTGCTCAGCAACACTATATATTTAATTTCTTTTTTTTTCTTTTTTAACATTTCATAGCTCATGGGATTTTAGGCACTAGAGCTAATGTATAAGAAGGCCCCACTGTAGTCTTCCGAAGTTTATTTAACTTTATGAAAACATTTCCAAATAAATTATGTAATCTTCAAGATATGTATGTTATTTGTGTGCTGCTTTGCTAGTACTTCTACTAAAGTACTGTTGGATAGGGCTTGAAGCTGCACTGAGATATCATCTGTTCATTCACTGATTGAAATTATTATTTCGGTCATTTTATTTCTCCCCATGCTGCCCACTAAAAGATAAGGAGAACCATTTTACAATTCAGCCCATTAATTATCTTTATATGTTTTACACAGAACAAACAACAAACTGGTTTAAAAGCGTACAGGTGAAGGAGGTCTTTGTGGCACTATGAGATTACAGTTACAAGTATTCAACTTGATTATGAGGACACTTTCTTATGCCTCATTTAAATAAGACCAATCCCCAATAATTTCTCACTCCTATGCACCATTTTTATGGAATTACAAGAGTTATATGGAAGTGTGCCTTTGTTCACCTTTAAGCCACAGGAAGATTAATTCCCAAGAGAATGAGCCCTGGTAAATACTTTTTCTTGAGAGTGACCATTAAGAAGTACAAATAAAGTCTGAGAAAGGTTCATGGCTATATATTGGTAAAGCGAGTTTTTCTCCACCCAGCTCCCCCTGCTCCTGGAAAGCTTCCACACCTTCTGGCCTCGTTACCCATGTTTCTAGTTTCCTCATTACATGTTCTCATCTACTGCTGGGCAAATCCTGCAAAACAGTATTCATAACATCTGTTCAAAGACAGCCCACACTCTGACATGCCTCTTTAATGCACTTTCTGTGAACAGGGGGACAAGCAAATATTTGTTCACAAAAATACTGCTGGAAGAGAAAATTCTATGGGCAACCACTGATGTCTGTAATTGCAGAACGACTGGGGCTTGAGGAGGAGAGATGGGGAAGGGAAGGTGGGTTGGTATGGTCACTTTGAAAGCACTTTGTTGGTTTGACAGTTAGGAAGCAAGACCATTGCTGTGTGACATCTTCTGCTGTTCATGCTGCTTAATCAAATCCCCAAATCCTCCCTTTAGGAAGCAAATCCCATCCCAGAGGAAAGTGTGAGAGCAATCTGTGGGTGGAAATAAATCCCAATAAACTATCTGATGAATAATTGAGAGTAACAAATGATTCCATACCAACCCAGGTCTTTTGACGGATAAGTTACAAGTGGAGTTGGAGGCTCAATGAGACACTGTTTGACACAGAAAATACATTCACTCTTGTTCCCATCACTTAAAGGAGTCTTAGTGCAAAGTCAGCTGTAAGTTGTCCGGTCTGTCAGTCAAATGACCTTGTAGCCTTCATCAGGGTCTATGACTAGTGATAAATTAAAGGAAGCTGTGGCAGTGGCAGAGAAAATAATCTGGAGGAGACAGCCATTGCAATGTGGAGAGATCTTAAAATGTGCTGTTTTCCAGGGGGCTTAGGACTTGGTTAGCATTTATAAAAAAGGAGTGTTAGTTGCTTGAAAATGAGAAGAGTTATCCTTAGTAACTGTATATTTGCATTTCAAAGTGGTAATTGTAGGTATGTGTACACACTATTAAATAGGCTGCACACAGTGAAAATAAACAATCAGTGCTATAAGCCAAGCCCTAATGAACATTTTTTGTTATAACACAAATTAATGTGTTCTTTGAAAGAACAATAAAATGAAATATTCCTCTTTGAGATTCTCGAGGATTATACAAACAGCAAATGAGTTAAAAAAATCAGAGCTGTGAAACCCTTTGACACCAACACGTCCTTTTAAACACCCAGCAACTGGATCTGGCCAGCTACCCTGATGCAAGTTTTTTCATTCCCGTTGGTAATACATTCAGCAAGTTCCTCTGAACTCCAGGCAATCAGACACATAGATGGCATACCTAAGGCTTGCTCCAGCAGGCTCCATTGACGTTTGCACTGTTGGAAGCCATTCTAACACAGCTATTTATGAATATGTAACATGCAAACTGGATCTTGCCCAAGAGCTGCTCCAGTTTTAATGACTCTGCTCCTGTTTGCACACACGCACTGCAAACTCTTTCTCTGTAGGTGAGCTATGTAGATCCAGGAAATGTTAGCCATTGAGACTTTAAGGTTTGGTGACAGGAATTGTACGCAAGCTGTTGTTTCTTGCAAACATTCCTCACATTTCTGACACACAGTAGGGTGGATACATGTTGTGAAACAGTGTTTTAACCTTAGCATTAAACTGGTCAAGTGACAAAATGCTGAAAGAAAACTAGTGTGTTCAAATGATATTGGCCAATACTTATCTCACATACTAAATAACCACAATATTTACTGTGGCTAGTTATGGAAAAAAAAAAGCCAACAACTCTTTCTTTTTTTTAAAAAAAAAGAACTTTGTGAAGTCCTGTCTTCACTGTGTCATACTGCCTGAGGGCAGCAGCAACAGCAGTGACCTGCTCCTGCCACATGCCTTAAAGGATTGTCTCAAGAAAATTAGAGTGTAGCTGAGTCTCTGTGCCCATTCAGTCTGTGCCTTCAGCACTGAGAAGAGTTTTCTGTGCAGAATGTGCTCTCTCAATTAGCTCTGTCTTGCTTTTAAATTAAAACCTAATTAGACTATTTTACCTTTTCTCATAAAATATTTTTCAAGGCAATTTCCTACTCCCTCAATTCTCTTCTAATATTCCATAACTTGGTTTGGGGTTCGATGTTGAGTTCAAATATGTTCCAAGCTTGTTTTCTAAACCTCATCATCCTCTTGCATTCTCAGCATGCTATTGTACTGCCTAATCCTTGGTGGTAATCTGCCTTTTCAGATCAGTGCTTGCCTGGTATTATCAGAGAGATCAAAAAGAGTTTTCAGCTGGCTGAAGGCATCACTTAATGCACTAGGGATATCTGGACTTGCATCTACCTATGTGTCTGCAGTTTTAAAAATGTGAAAATCCCTTTGGAACAAACCAATGAAAATAAATCAGAGAGGTAGCTAAGCTGAGCTATTAGCAAATGCAAAACAAAATACAATATTTGGAAAACAATTACTTTGTGATTATATCACTTTCTAGACAGCACTACATTTCAGTTCATCATTAGTATTTCCATTTCCAATTCCAGGTCATAGAATCATAGAATCATAGAATAGCCCTGGTTGGAAAAGACCTCTAAGAATCTCAGAAGATGGGACCTCCACCAGACTGTTTAACAGGAAAGGCATGATTTTTCTGTTGCCTTTGAAAAAAAAAAGATAAGGAAAACATGTTATAAAAATACTACTTTATTTGCTGCCCCTCCACCTTAATATATGTTTTACATGTAAGTCTGAAACATTTCCCTAGAAAATTTTGGGTTTTCCTTTTCTTTGAGGTGGGGGCGGGGGGGGGGGGGGGAGCAGGGCAGGAGGATTTACAAAACCTGCAGTTTTCTCCTCTGTTAAAAGGCTGTTTCTGGAAAATATCTTCCAGAACTTCTTTGACCAATGTTACCTGTTGTGCAGAGGATTTTTCTTTGTTTTGATGTTCTCATCATCTCTATTCTTAACAGAGCCCTGGGTACATAAACTATGAGAAGGTGATAGTAGCTGCTCACTAGGATAGAAATCAAGTGGCTTAATCTCTTCAGAAACCAGCTGTGGGATCCTAGAAGTCTTGCATGGCTTTTAATGTCATTTAGGATACCTTCCAAAAGGACATGAGAGGATATAACCGACTTGTGTCTTTTGGACCACAAGGAGTTCCTGAGGAAGTCAGCTGCAGCTTCTATAATGGCAGTGAGGCAAGGGGGTGTTGGCTACGCATGTCGTGAGGGGAGGCAAAGCAGTGGGTGCATCTCGAAGTAGCAATGATAAGGTCCCTGGTGCCTATTGGCATGCTTGGCCTGGCTGGTGCAATAGCAAGCAGGGAAACGTCTGGGAAATCACTGCCAGGTCACCCCTGCTGCTGCTCCTAGAGCTGCCCTTCCCTTTGGTGCTGCCTTTAGTGCTCTGAGCGAGCTGTGTTATATCTCCCTTGCACTTACAGGCTGTGTAATACTCTATGTAGGTAGCTCATACAGTTGAGAAGTGTTGCCTTGACTAATGTAGGAGGACAGCTCCTGTCTTAAAAGTTTTGTAGTCCAAAATTCCTTATAAACGGGCACTGAAGAAAAATGGGACATATTGGGAGATAAAAACTGTTCACTAACCCTTCCCAGACTGGGATGAGTTTGACACTATCAGCTTATGCTATGGCCCAAGCTCCTGCAAACAGGTGGCCATAGAAGAAGTTCAGCCTGGCCTAACAGAAACAAGGTTTACGACTAAATAGGACAGAAAATGTGAGGAAGGAAGGGCAAGCAGAATATAGCCAAAGTTTGATGTTAGAGCCTGATTTTCTGTAAGGCCACCACACTCCCCCCTACCCCTGGTGGATGTTCTGGAAGGACTGAGCAAACAAAAGCCAGAAAAACTAGTGTAGGATAGAGGGATGTATGCAACATGTGGTCTATCTGTGAGTGAGGTCCTGTTGTCTTCAGGGGTCTGTCAGGATGATATACTTTGCAGTCAGCACTTGCTGCTCCTCGTGGTGTGGAACAACCTGTTTGTGAGTTACATGTATATTCTTGTACAAAGTCTGTGAACGTGCATTGAACCCTTCTGCCTTTTCATCTCCTGTGCAGGGTACTTGCAATGCTGTTCTCGTTTTCTAATCAATTGCACTTGTTGCTTGAGGGCCTTTACCATCTTGTTGCTACACTATGCTGGCTGCCATGTTTATATCTAGATACCCAGCATTATTGTACTTGGTAGAAGACACATTTCAGAATTCCCTTCCCTTCTCAAAGTCTGTTGTGTTGGGTGAGAGTGAGCTGTTCTAGCATTCCTTTGTACTGCAATAATGATTAATTGCTAGAATGCTGCAATATATACATGTATATATGTACACAATTATTCCTGAATTTCTTGTATACATTAAAATTACCTAGTAATGAATATATTTTTGTTTGAAATATCACTGTTTTCCACTTATTTCCAATGTCTCATTTTCATGCAACATGTTCAAGCTAAAAGCAGGACAAACCAAAATGAAATCTCCCAATAACAGTGACATTGCAGCAACAAAGGGAAAAAAAAGAAAGGAACTGGTCACCTGTTGAGACCATTAGAACAGGGAGAGAGGATTCCTGTCTTGAGGAAGGTAATTATAAGATGTCTTTCAAAGTAAAGTATCTCTATCCAAAAATTGTCCATGACCTTGCAAACAGAAGCCTAAGATTCCATTTTTTTTTCTCAGCAGAACTGGCTTGATTTTTTTTTCCCATATGTGGAGTTAAACACCACTGTTCCAGACAAAGATATGAAAGCGACAGTTAAATAAGATGTTTCTTTCAACCTTTGTACTTGCTGTGTTAAGTGAATTTTTCTATGTTAATTTTTTTTGTGGTGAGAGGATTACATCACAATTACAGGATACAGTTTCCAGAATATTTCCTCAATACCTCTGAGAGGAACAAAATTGTTATTTGTTTTGGCCACTGTCTGGTTCGAAATGTTCTTCTGAGCCCTTTAGTAGACCTGCCCATCCATAGCTTTAAGATCCCTACAAAGGGATGGGCAAGGAAAATTTATTTCTGTAGTTTGTAGAACAAAAGGGGGCAGAAGTATAGAGTAGTAGCAGGAAGATATCCCCAAGCGATGTGCCTTTGTGTGGAAGTTAGACATAACTTGATTGAGAAGCAGATACTTGTGTAAGTTAGTGCTACTGTCATGACAGTTACCTAGGAGAAAGTTGGCCTGGATTCCTCTTGCATCTCTTATTTCAGCATATGTTTTGCATATACTGTAAAGGTAAATCAAAAATGGTACTGAATGCATCCAGGCAGCAAATAGGCTGGGGACCAGGACCTATTTATTGAATTGAAGAGCTGTGTTCAAAAGTCTTCTACAACCAAGATAATCTCCTACCTGAAGTATCCTGCATCTCTCCATTAGACCTTACATTCCTGAAGTAAAACTAAATGGGTGATGATTCTATTATTCCTTTTAAAAATGTTTGCAACACATCCTTTTTGATATTTAGCATGAACATGAAATTCAGTCCTTAAAATTCTTCTATGCTACAGAGTCCTCCTCAAGGCTAGTTAAGAGTCAATAGAAAAGACACTGATGTAGGAGACTCAGCTTCAAGCCTTTATTCCAATGAAAACTGACTTTGTAGACAGAGCAAAACAACTGTTAGCACTCCTGAGAGTCCTTCTGTGGCACAGTTCACGTAGCGGACATAACACTTATCTGAGAAACATAAGTTGGAGTCCCTATTTTGAAGCAGGTAGAACTGAAACATGAACTCAAGTTTTCCCACAATCTGGTAGGTGACCTAACCAAAAAGGCAGCCTGGGACAGAGTTTCCACAGTAGTTTCCAGCTATTTGTTTGTCTCTCTGCTAACACCACCCTTATATTTTGACCAAAATTTGATCATTATCCTGAGAAACTTGTCCTAAAACTAACTTAGTGAAAACTCACATGAATAGTTTTGGTTTCAAAGAATCTGTGGGGTTTTTTTTTAAAAAAAAAAACACAACACAACTCCCCTGAATATTGAGTTGAAAGAGATCCAACAGGCTCTACCTTGGTGTTCTGTGATTGGACTCTTCAGAGGCAACACAAAATTGGAAAAGTAGTCTGTATGATGGCTATACATGCGTGAATTCCATTTTACTAAGTAATACTCAGTGTTTTGTATGCCTGGAGATACACTAGGACTCACTAAACTACTACAAAATCTTCTGTATAATCAAGCAGAATTGTGCCCTCATTTGCTTCTGTAGAAGTGCACTAAGCAGTGTGTTTACCTTTTATTTTAGGAAGATGAGGGACAAAGAGAAGCAGATAAAATGACCAGAAAGTTTTCAAAGGTGGATCTACTTTCAAGCAGATTACACAAGTATGAAAACCAAATCAGTAATGTGTTTGTAAACCATTTTGTCATTCTCTTTGTGGTCCCAGAATGAGGTATTTTAACATTTATGAATATGGCCTTTGAGGTATGAAAATTTCTGAGAAATACTGATGAGTCCCTAAGCTACAAACTCAGATTGATAAAGAAGCTGTGGAAAACAAAGTGAAAAAGTATGAACTCTGTTCTCTTTTAATGATGTTGCACAGAATCATTATTAAATTATACCTTTGACTTTATTAAGGTGTGTTAACAGGCTCTGACAGAGTCATGTAACAGGCCATTTTCCATTTTTTGTGGTGCCAAGGAACAGGAGTTTGCTTCCCTGAAAACCTGAAGTAAAAATGAACTGAATGCCTTTGAAGAAGAGATGCTGGAAGCCCTCATGTTCTGGGAGACACACAGGGTCCCGTGTGGTGTTCCTGCAGCTCTGCAGAGTGGGCTTGGCCAATCGCTGCCCTGGGAAAAGCTGTTGGGCTGAAATCTGAAGAAATACTCTTCCTGCCTGTGTACAGCTATTGCTAACAGTCATGAGAACCAGAAGCCAGTCACAGGATTTCTGGTAGGCTTAGAGGAGAGAGGACAAAAAGATATCCTATCATCCACCATTCATTGCTGCCAGATGTGTACTGCTCCTGATTAGAAGTGATTTCAGTGCATGACTCATAAGGTGTCGTTTTGTTCCTTACTTGGTGCAAGGTTCCCTGAGCCTGCCAGCTTTCCCTGTGACCAAAGTACAAGTGTGATTCCCACCTAATTTTTTCCCCAATTAGCAGTTTTAATAGAGTGTCTGCAGTTCCACACATTTGTGAATGTCAGAGCAAATATCTTGACCCTCAGTAATTATTAGCATGTAAACTAAATATAGACTGGGGAAAAAAACGAAGGGGCTCAGAAAATTTCACTTTGCTCAGTTCTTGTAGGAGAAATTCAGCTTTATAGCCAAACAGTCTATGCAAGAAATAAAAAATGAAACATTTCAGTAGAATCTGGCAGTACTACTAAGATTGTCATACGCCTCCAGTAATAGTGGTCATATGAGAAGACAGAATGAATAGTGTCTTGTCAAAGACGAAGTGTTGGCATAAAATTAATTAAATAGTAAACATAAATTTGTTATTCAACTATTCCAGCCAATTCAAGCTCAGAGATTAAAAAAAAAAAAAAAGGCAAACACAGGTGTAAAACATCAGGCCCTAAATGTATAGTTATTAAAGATGAGTGGGCAGGGTTAAGACATGTATATCTAACTTCAAAGATATCAGTCTAGGCTGTGGCAAAATCTACAGCTAATTGTGTTGCCTTTTATTGATTAATCCCAGAGAACATTTCAAAATTCAATGACAACCTAAACAATTGAAAATTTCAGGCTGATAAATAGAGAATTAATTTTTAGTGATGCATCACAATATTTGTAGTTAGTGTGTTTTATGTCTGAGCTTTTTGCTGTCTACTAGATTTCTTCACTTCCCAGAAGTGGAATCATAGTATCTCTTCATTCTTGCCCCATACAGTATTTTGTATGAGTTCTTGGCCAGCAGGTCTTGCAGCTGAAAACTGAAAATTATTCCAGGTTAATTTTGTTGCTGAATGGTTCTTCTGTCTGGTCACCTGAAAACTGAGGTTTTCTGAAGACAGGAGAAACTTCAGATGTAAAAATCTTCCTTAATCAAGAACTCTAGTTATCTGCCAGAATGTATTTTAGATGGAAAATTTTCAGCTAAATTCTATTTCTGTGCTGGCAAAACTCCTTATAAGAACGAAGAGAGTATACATAAAGCAACAGGACCAACCATTAGATAAAAGGGTCTTGTAGTGGGTTAAATTAAAGTTTGCTTGCCAGTTGGAAGGTATAATAAAACATATCCCCAAACCAAGAGAGAGCTGGCGGGTCTAATTTTAGGGTTACCAGCTGTTTATATTTGGTGATGCCTGTCATTACAGAACAATTTCTGTGTCTGTGGCTAGAGACTCTAGTGCCAGACCGAAGACTAATAGAGAGAGTGCAGCAGTGTAGATTGGTTAACCTTTTCTTTGTAGCAATTAGATTATCTGCTCATTGGCATTACACTGTTAATGGGTATTGGCCATTGTCGCATCGTTTAGCTAGTTGGCTAAAACTGATCCCCAGATCAGGTTTTCTACATGTGTGAGCAAGACCAGCCCTTCTTGTTGAAATCTTACTGGGGCTTTGTGCATAGCCCTATGAGATCAAAAGGGAAACAAGCAGAAAGGAAAAAGGAAAAAAAAAAAAAGAAATTTGGATGAACTAGATATATAATCAAGTAACTCAGTATATGAGTTCCTTTATGATTTTCATTGGCCTTTTTAATGCCTAAGTGAGCCATATATGTTGCCAGATATCATGTCATCTAGTACTTTTGCGGTATTCCCACAAGCTGGGAAACAAAGTCTCATGAGAAAGCCAAATGTTGTATTTCGTTAGCACTATAAAACACCAGAATGCTGCAAAAATATCAAGAAAACATAAAATCATAAGCTCTCCTGTCTTTTCATGGTTCTTGTCCTCTTTGACAAGGCACATTTCTGAGAGGCTTTTGGTATAAAACTTTCATGAGACATTTACAAGAGCCCTCATATCAGTTCCCTCTGCCACAGTTTATACTAGGATGTTGCTAAGACAGCATTTTACCTCAGTCTCCTAATGATTTTTCAGAGATACTAAGATTTTCAAAGTCTTTATCTCCCAGCTAAATCCTTTGTGAGATGCTTGCTACTTGTACAAAGGACTAGTTCATCCTAAGCTTAGCTGAGTGAAAAGACTCACTTAGAAAGGCTGTTCTAGGGTAGACATTTACTGTTTTTTGTAGAGCAAAAAATAGCAGCCTCTTCTATTAGCTAAAAGTGTATCTCTAAGGCTCTTTAAAAACACCTGAGGACTCGTTATTGCTGTTGCTGTCATGAGAGCATGGAGATCTGTCACCCAATGTGAGCCCAAGCATGCTAACAAGTATGGAAAAGGTAGGCATTCAAAAGAAATTGGGGTAGAAACAGACAAGCCATGCACACAATGAAGGAGAAAAGGAATTCCCTATTTCACAGCCAGGGATCGGAAGTAGAAAGAGACTGAATAATTTTCCTCAAACCTTTTGGAATAATTTAGTAGCAGTCCAAAAAAAATGATTTGCATCATGAGAAGTAGTTTCGTGGACATTTATGAGAATTTGGAAATGGAGATTTATCCTTAACATTTTAATTAATCTTTTGCCTATCTCAGAAATCAATATTAAGCCTCTCTGAGTATGTATTGAAAGCCTTGATGTTGCAAGCAAACATGTATTCAGCCAAGTCAGTGAAGCAAAATTCACTGTGCTTGCAAAGAATCTGGTTATAATGAATTTTCTGTTTGCAAGGAGAAGAAAGGGAATAGGAAACTTGCAAGTGTGGTTTTCATTGTTATTTTTTAAAGATACTTGAGCAGGCAAATCTCAGGCTTTGTTCAATGCAGCAAAATGTAAATTCTTCATAGATGTTCCCACAAACATGCAAAGATAAATATTGCTACCCTACTCAGAAAACATAGCTGAACTCTGTACCCTCTATGCTGTGCAAAGCAGCTAGCATTAGAGAACCAAAGAGTCCTACTCAGCAGTCAGCAACTTTTCCTGAACTGCAGTTGTCCATTTTATAAAGACTAACTTAGCCCTTTCAGGGCTCAGTGTTGCATGGGCGAATTGACACAGAAGCTCAGTCATTCTGTGCTAACTTAACATTGATTTCTGCTCATTTGCACAATGAACAAGGTAGAAGGTTTCTTTTAAAAACAAAGAAAGTAAAACAATTTATGCAAGGTGATGTGGAAAGTCTATAGCAGATGACTAGGAATAGCCTTATTAATTATAAAATCATGTTGTCTCACATTATAGGGTTAGAGTAGAACAGGAGTCTGTACTCTGATGTGGAAACCTCCAGCCACAGCCAGCAATTTTAAGAACTGTTTGTAGGAAAGGATTCACTACTGTCATATTTGGTAGAAATTATGAATGTAGGAAAGTAAATAATTCACACTAGGCATTTATGCACGTTTTGTGTTGGTTTCTCACACTCCTTGCTTGTACTTACCTTGCGTGTCTCTGGTGACACTGAATTGAATCACTGTGGCAGCAATATTTAGGGAGTTTTCAGCTGTGTAAAGAATGGCAGAGAAATAGGAAGCTTGCTGCCTTTGTAGTGGTTTATACCTGAAGTGTGCCTGGCATGTCTGTCTAATCTCCAAGGGAAAGGCAGGGTATGGTATGGCAGGTGGGCATGGTCACAACAGGCTACAGCGAGGTATGTTATTTCAGAGCATGAAATTTCCTCTTTGAGTCATTTTTCAATAAAGAATGAATCACTACATCCTCTTATCTAACTATGCACATCAATGCTGTCACTGGATCTGAGGTGGATGCACCTTTTTAATGCTAACAGAAGGTGAACGTCACACATTAAAGCAGAATGCCTGGCTTCTTTGCAAAGTTTGGGGAAGAAGGCAAAAGGGCAGGCAAAGTACATTTGCAGCTTCCACAGCTGATCAGGCATGGAAGCTGCTAGGCAAAGAATACGGGATCTTAGTAATGAATAAAAAGAAATGAAAATAAAATTGCTAACCTGCTTTGTTTTGCTTTATATTTGACATGTGAAGAGCTGAAGAGTTCTGTCTCACTGCACTGTTCAGGGAACCAGATTCAGACCATGCTAACCTGCTCTATCAAAGGACAAATTTCCAAATATTAGCAGCATGATTTGCTGTTTTCAAGTATCTTTATTGCCCAGGAAAAGCCCAAATAGTTAGCTCTTTCACTTGGTGGGCTTCTTTTTAATTTAGATATTCAAGAATTTTCTGTGTCACTAAAACTCTCTGTGGGGCTGGAAGCTTTGACATCTGACATCCTTTTTTTTTGTAGCATTTCCACAGAAAGGTAGCAGCAATTCCCAGGGGCAACCTCCAGGAGCAGAGGGAATACCTCAGTGGATAGTTCATTTGTTGTGCAGCATCTGGGATTCTTTTCAGTGTCTCCAATTACTGGCCTGATCCAATTCCCATTAACATCAAGTAAAAAATTCCCATGACTTCAGTGGGGACTAGAACTAGATCCTAAACTTCTGTTGACATCAAACATTGGAACAGAAAGTGAACTATGTTGCTGAGTTTTGTAGAGAACAAAACAACAGAAAAATCTATGTTTATGTGCTATAGAGGGTATACAGAATGCAAATGCCCGATGTCACTAAGGGTTTGTTTTACTTTGTTTTGTCTCTTTTTTATGGTGTTTGATGTCTAATAGAATAGAAAAAAAGGTTTAATAGTCTCAGGATCATGAACTCTGTATTGTCATACTGGCTTCCTACACGTGAGGCAGGACTGTGTCTCTTAATATTCTGAAGTCTGTATGGTAAATCAATGCCAATAGGAAAAGACAGTTCCATTAGAAACAAATGATTGTAAGGCAATAGCTAATGACAGATATTTGCACTGTTTTGAAGGCACCATTTCAATCCAAACTGTAATTATCCATGATATTTAGCAATGGTGACTTGTTACTTGCAAATGGAGATACTGGTATGGAGCAAAGATTGGCATAAAAGGCACTTAGTTTTAGGGCAACCTCAAAGCTGAGGCTGGCTTTTAAAGTACTGTCTTCTTAATGTATAGAGCTACAGACCTGATCTGTATGCAGATAAAACTCTACTGCTCATTGGCAATGTACACAATCATAAACAGTGGCAGAAATACTCCCTTTATAATGTCCTTGGGATGCAAGCAATGTGATCATTATAAATTGGTGCACTTACAAGCTTAACACATGCAGTATAATTTTGGTTTGATGTACACTATGTAGGAAAAGATTATGTGTATAATGAGAGTGAAGTCATCTACTGCTTGAACAGAGTGCCTCTCCAAGTGAGCTTGCACCCTCCCACAGGGATCCTCCAGAGTACAGCTGAGTGAAATAGTTTGCCCAGAGCCTATTCTTGAGGACTTTTGCTCATGTAGATATTCAGGTTAATTTCAATGCATCATTTTCCTTGGGGGGGCGGAGGGAGGGGAAGAAGAAAAAAAGAACATTTCTGGTAAAGGCTTCTTTTTTTTTTTTTCCCCCCCTTTTTTTAAAAAAAAAAAAATAAAAAATCAGTGTTTCAGAGCCTTGAGATACGTAATAATCATAACAAAAATATGGACTTCAATGTACTAGCCCCCATCATGGAAATGGAGGAGTGCAAGTGGAGGTTGATCAGGGTCTGGTTATTCTAAATGAAATCCTGATCTTGCCTGCTTAGAGGATAAATCATGGAATAGGTTGACCAAAAATACGTTGGGTTTTCTTTTAGCTATTAGGGTTCACTCACTGAACTGAGAAAATAATGTTGTGGCTCAGTTCAGACCAGGAGGCTTTTTATTTCAGCCTCTAAAAAACTCCTTCTGTACACTGTTTTCTGCACTCTGGCTTTGCTCCATAAACCAGCACAGAGAATAAGTCTCTTTCTGTGCCCTTTAGGGTGCTTCAGGAGCAAGAGTCCCTTCCTCTCCTGAGCATGCAATGTGCACTTACGTGAGTCCTTTTGCAGTCTGTGCAGCGTGGGAGTAGGTTGGTGTGTTTTTGCTTCCAGGTTACGTACTCAAAAATGCAATTAAAGGCTTACATTATTGTATGGAATTCTGTTGGGAAGGTTATAAAGATAGGGGCCATCTGCAAAACTCAAGTCCAGGCCTGGCTTCATATTTCAAATGTGCTAAGTCCAAGGCTATTTGGAGAAAAAACTTTTGCTCTGCTCTCTCACTGCTCTTTGCCTCTCTCTGTATGTGTGTGTGTGAATGCACCAGACAGGCCGTACAGTGTGCGGGGACGTGTGTGATTATTTCAGCTATGTCCACGCGTAAGACCCTATGTGTGTGTATACCGAATGCCTTCAACGCAGAGACACAGCAGCGTTTATTGTTCCTATTACAGAAGCAACTGAGTCGTCTTCGCTCTATATGCCACTTAGAAGAAGACAGAAGATATATATAGGATGTCAGGTGATGGCCAGACCTGTTCCTCAGGCCATGTTTTAAGCAAATTGCTCTTGCTGTGAAACCAACAGGTAGAAAGTTGGTTCAGACAAACGGTCTCTTCAGAGGCTGGCCTAACGAGTGCCCGTGAGGCAGACGAGGCGGCAACACAGCGGGGGGCTGAAGCAGGCCCTTCATGGGCTCCTTTTCCGTAGAGGGCCACACGGGGCAGCCCGCCACAGCCGTCTGGTGTTTGCTGAAAGGGCGTGGTGGCTGCTCTTCATCCCTTTGCTGCCTTTAGCTAGCCTTGGTGGCTGAGGCAAAAGCAGGAGGGGACGTGGCGCAGCTGCCTCCCCAAGTATCACCACTTTCAAATTCCACTTCTTATCTCAGCCCTTCTTCCTTGTTCCTAATTACCACCTACTCCAAGATGTCAAGAACATACTCCCAGGAATAAACTGCTAGATAAACAAACCCCAGACAAACATCAAAGCTTAAAACAAACTGATAAGTCCCTTTGATTGATTTTAAGGGTCGGTGGGGAGAGGTGTGTTTGGATTGGAAGGTGCAAATGCTGAGCGGAGCAGCACCTGCTGTCTTGTGATCTGACCAAACCATTTGGCTTGAAAAGGCCGAGAGATAGGGAATCAGAAATCCATTTGGAGTTACAAAAGCAGCAGGGGAGGCTTAGATGAACAAAGGGGCTCTCCAGGCAGGGCCCTGTGCTGCTTTTTGTCAGCTTGGTATCACATTCCCTGCCCCAGCGTGACAGACAAATGCCAGGCCAGATGATGTGATATGATCGACCTTGTTTGGATGAGGTCTGTACCTGTATTATATGATGGTAACAGATGCTGTTTCAATATGGGGGCAAGTGCAGAGTAAACCAGAGCTCGAGCAGCTCAGCAAAAATTATTTAAAGGGACCTATGTCAGCGGGTGAGAAGGGTGTTGTTCAGAGGCAGAACAAGTTTGGGACATGTCTGTGTGTGGATTGAGCACGTGTGAAAGATGTTCAGTTGAAGAATAAAACATGTGTCCAACAGCAGAGCTCCTAAAGTCCTTCCTGGGGTCTCATGGGCTCTCAGTCCCACTCTGCAGAGGCTGTGCTTACCCTGGCTGATGCAGGAATGGGAATCCAGATCATGTCTATTAAACTGGAGATTAGTAGAGGAAGCCAACAAAAGTCTAAATACGTCTAAGACCAAAGTGATATAATAATTTACCTTGATAAAGCAGGATATCTTTTCCTTTCTTAAGTCCCAATGCTGCAAAAATACTTCCATGCTCATAACTATACACGTACAGTAATACCACCATTACTGATGGGCTCTCCATGTGCTCAGTTAAGCAAATAGGATCCAAGGACTCAGACTCTTATCAGCTTGTTTATAGTGCTTATATCTGTGCCTGAGGGTGCCTAGGGGTGTTCCAAATGCTGCAGTGATGCACTGAGGTGACTCTATACCATTCGTGCTTCAGTGTTTCCTCTAACAATGATTCTCCATGAAGGAGAGAAATTCTGGTGGAAAGGAAGATGGCACATCTGGGAATTCTTCTGCTTTGATCGCACTCTGCAACATCACGAGTCAAAAAGTGCAGCCTACAAACAGTTATTTTACCTACTTGCTTTTATGAGTAAAGTAACTTTCTGATCTCTTATTAAAGACTGTTAGTTTTTCCCCCACCCCCACCCCTGCAATGAGAAAATAAAAAAGAGGAAAGAGAGAAGGCTGTTTCTTTTCAGTTGGGAATTTGCTGTAACTGATTGAAATTCTAATGTAAAACTCATGCTTAACAAGCTCAGAAGTTCTGAGAAAACCTTTAAGCTTTCCCTCTTATTTCTTGAAGTGCAAACAAAGGAAATGAGGCTAAGAAATGATGAGTAGGTGAAAAAGAGACAGTTATGTTACTGAAAAATGGAAGTGGGTGGATGTTTCAGAAATGCTTGATCAATGTTTGTGAAAACCAAGAGCAATTTCTAGGAAAGGAGTTTACCCTCAGGAATAATAGCAGAAAATCATATTTAAATAAACTATTGAAATTCTCGACTTGATTTTTCATGGTACAAATCCAATTATTGGATTATCACTTATCCAGTTATAGACTGAGTGATTCTGTACTTAGTGAAAAACAAGCAATGGAGGTTGAATTTCTGTAAATGAGTTTTCAAAACCATACATATTTCAAGACAAAGTAACTGGTCCAGTCCTATTACTGGCATTGCCTACAGTGTTTAAATGGTGTTTCAAGATGCGTCTCTCCACACAAGATAATGATAGTTCAAATCCCCAGGCATGCTTTATTTCTCAGTGACTTTCCTTGAAACCACTTGGAGCATGTGCAATGACTTTAATATGACTAAAGAAATACCGATGTACACTGAAGAGATCAAGAAGTGACATGTTTTTCTGACTGTACTTAAAAATAAAAAAGCAACATCACCTCTCTGTACATTAGACTTTCTGTCTACTGAAATGGCACAGAAAGAAGATCTCTGAGGGCTTTCCAGTGCCAATAGGGATTATTTATAGCTTCAACGTTATTTGTTTTAATCTTGAAGGAAGGGGAGGAAGAGGGAATGGGTATGATGATACATAAAGAAACATTATTTCCCAAAGGCAGATTTTATTTCTTTAACAATTTATAAAGCTCCAGAAGTGAAATATCACTATTTTGGGATTGGTGTTATATATCAATGAGTTTAGCAGCTGCCAGGCTTATGCATGTATTTTGTACTGTATATACAGTGCAAAGCCCGTTGATTCAACAGTGGTAACAGGGTCTTTATTGTCATTGTTGCAGTAGATCACCAAACTTCATCTTAAAAGATAGACTGTGCACTGAGAAATGTCAAAGGCAAACTTGTATAATAAGCAAAACCACCTCTGCCTCCACTAATCACCTTAGAAACTACTGCATTTGACTTATTCTGCTCTTTTATTAATAGCAGATATTACTACCGTGGTTCTGTTCATTCTACTAGCACTATTAACTATGTAGACGTAGAAATGTGACCTAATAATAAATATATTGATTAAAATTTTCTTAGAGTCTAGTGAGGGAAGGTGAATGTTAGGGAAGGTAGAAAAAACAAAACTTGTGATTATGACTGTAGTAAAACAAGCTCTATAGCCCCTTATAGGCTATTTGTAGTGAATACCTGGATTAACCTTATAGGCTACTTGTAGTGAATACCTGGATTTTTCTACCTGATTTTAGGTAGAAAGTTCAGAGATCAGCAATGATAGCTGTTTTAGTAGAAGATGCATTCTTGAAGCCGAAGCCCAATTATTGAGAGGTCTCAAAATGGTAAAAATGATTGCATGCAAATCACAGGTCACTCCATGACCTCAGATGGATACCACGGGCTCATTCTGCCTGAATGCTACTAGATCTGAAAATTAAAAGAATGAGAAAACAGAACATTTTCTCTTGAGTTTTGAGGGAACCTGAAGTAATAGGGTAGATAAGACTATTTCTCTTCTGGAAAGTAGAGATACATGTTTCATTTTGGGATTTTACATGTAGAGCAGGAAAGAAACTTTCAGAGGGGCTCTGTAGCCCCCCCTTTAAAAGGGGTTGTGTAGTAATTTCCTGAGTTACCTCTTTTCATTCCTGGAAGTGCAGTTGAGGTGAGAAAGAATATAGCTCTACTGAGATACGCACTGTTCCCCTATGTGTTTTCTCTCCCTTTTAACTTAGTTTTGTTTGAGTTGGAGAAAAATCCAGTTTTCGGCTCTGCAACTACAGAGCCTTTAGTGTCGGCAGAATTGGTGTATTTTCCTTAGGCAAAGACAAAAGAGACAATAGGAAGGCAGTATATACAGTGTGCATTGTTACAAGCTCAGTGGGGACTGCTGGTATGGGATTTATTATGGGGATACAGAGTGAGGCAGGACCATATACTTCTCTGAGAACATGCTGGGGCTCCAGAAAGATATTGCTGACATTGATGCCTTTTTCATTGCTTTTATTGGATGCTAGGTCTCTGGATTTAGCTCGTTAATATAGGATGTTTGTATATTTATTTGCTTAGAAATAATTTAGTCCAGAGTTTTCTGAAGATTTCACATGTTCACTTAAGATGCAGAAAGATTCAAAAGCTAAGAATCAAAAGTTTTCTTGATATTGATACCATTGTTGCTCCACAGCTTTGAAAATTGCTGGTCGTGGCAGTGAAATGAGGAGCAGCTCTACTCCTTTCTGCTGGGAGCTTGCAAAGCAGAAGTCTGCTGATTTTTAAGTTCCTAAGAATGTCCACATAGTTTGCTAATCCCTGAAAGTGGGGAGCCAGCTTTTAACAACAGCAGGAGGGACTGGACCTTTGGTGTTTGCTAGCTCTGAAACTGGGATTTAGCCAGATTATTCTTCATTTCTCACAAAAGGGAAGTCATAGTGCTTGCTGGAGCCAAATGACAGTTGTGGGAGCTGGGATGTCCATTTACTACATACAACAGCAAAGCTAAGAGGAAGTCATGGCTGCCAGATGTTTGTTTTACATAATCCAGAGGATGCAGATGTCTTTCTTCAACAACAGATGTTCTATGATATTCTTTAAAGGCTGGTACCTACGGAACTTACTTTCCCTAGGTTGTGACCTGGACTATGCATGTCTGAGAAGAACAGAGCAAGAATCTCTTTCCTCTTTGCAGGTTACCTGAGGAGACTTGTGTCCTGGAGTGAAAGAATAGCTCTAACTTTTGTAACTGATTACTCCTATCCCAGAGGAAAGTGGGTGGGAGAATATCTTAGATGGTGGCTTCCTTCTTGCAACAACCTACATGGAACCTGAAGGATGGAGTACAGGTTGTAAGGAGGAAGAGCTTGAAAGTAGCGTGAGAAAGTCAGCCTTTGTGCAGCTGGTGGGCTACAAGTGCAGTATCTCTGAAACTTAATAAAGAGCCACTTAAAGAACATAGGCTTACTCTTTCTTTAATTTTATTTTTATTTTATTTATTTTATTTTTATTATTGCCTACTGTGGTGTCCTGAGGTGGATTAGAAAAAAGACACTAGACCCTGAAGTCATACAAAGCAGTGCCTACTTACAGAAAAAATATAAGAGGTACAGATGGTGGGACTGATGAGTTTCCAGAAAAAATAAAAAAGTCCTTTGCATTACTGAAAGCATAGATAGTCTCTGTAAAGAGCAGAGGAGAGGAGAAATGAAATAGTGGAATAAAATGAGTCACACAGTTGCTGTAGCAGATACTCAGCATTCAGTCAGAGCCACCTGATGATGGCTGACAAGCACTGTGTCCTCAAACTTGGTGAGGTGGTGAGAAACCTAGCTGCAACCTGAAAAAAATGAAAGAATATGAATGATGAAAAAAAAAAGTGCTTATTCTGCTGACAAGAGGGCTACATCAATGACAAAGTTAACAGATTTCTTGGAGTGCCGTAGTCTATGTTTATACCAGTAAACAAAACAAGGTCAAGCCTTGAGCAGTGGCTGATGATTGTTCAAACAGTTCAATTGTTTGCGTGGTCTCTGCTATTCCTCTAGCAATATCAACAAACATTTTCTAGTTAATCTCTGCTTGAGACATCCCAAGCAGGGATCTATCTGAATAAGCAGTCTGGATGCAGCCGCCCTGCTGTTTTGAGAAAATGAATCTTGCAACCATGCCATTAGACTAACATCCAACTCAGCCCATAGCCTGGGATCCCCTGATACTGCTGACAATTACATGTGACCCTGCTCATAAATTCATTGGTGCCTGCTCTAAAACTGCTCAGATTCCTCTGTCTTTCCTTCAATGTATAGAAATCTTTTTGATTTCAGCTATAATTTATAGAGCTAGATTATATAGCCAGACCCAATATTATTCCAATGGCTATGGTAAATGGCAGTAATACACTGGGGAAATGTGATCAAGTGCAAGTGGCATACAATAAAAATATCCTGAGTCCATAGGCAAGCATAGGCCATCAGTAAGAAACTCATGAAACAAGAGACTGGAGCTGTTAGGAGCACTGAGCTAGAGCAGGGACCCTGTACTAGGAGAAATGACAGAATCCAGCTGAGAATATGTCCCCCAGCACTTGTTTGATAACAACAATTTGAAAAATTTCCACTCACTCCTACCTTTCCACTTGGGAACATTACTATTACACTGGGTCCTCTTCTCACTGTTGGCCATGTGGCAAAGGAAAAAAAGGTGCAAAATATGTCAGCAAATTATTGCAACTGGATGAACTTTTGACTGATTTAGATCTGTACAGAGTGACTATTCAGTCAAAAATTCTCTCTTCCCCTTTCTCCAGTTTCTTCGTCTGAGCTTCACAAGGATGTTCTTGCTCTATCCTTCTCATTCACCCCTTGTCTTTTCAGTCAGCATATCCCCACTGAACAGCACTGTGAACGACCACTGTCAGGTGGTGAAGATGTGATGAAGTGGTGTGAATTTGTATTCTGAGAAAAATAAAGGTACTGAAACTGCTGGTACTTCCTAATCTCTCTGCTGTTGTACTGAATGCCTTTGTCTTACCTCCTTCTCTAAGAAACAGGATTCTTGGGGCATGATCCTCTAGCACTCTGTCTGTGTGAATGCCTGTGGCTTGATCTTAGACAATAACCATAATTAGAAAAATAGTTTCAATGAGTTGTCACATAGGAATGACATGCATGACTTACCATGTAGAGAGCAAGGGAACTGCAAATCTTTACGGACTTTGTTGAACTGTGCTCCAATACAACACCAAAATATCCTCAATGTGAAAAAGGAAGGACAGCAGTCACCCTGGCTGTCACCCAACATGCAAAGCCAAGGAAAGCATGTATTAGAGAAGGTAGAAGAGGATGCTTCACAGTGAGCTGAAGATAGAAACACATTGGACATGTAAACAGGGAGAACACAGAGAGTTTTGTTAGCTCCAGTGAAGACTGGGCAGAAGAAACTGTCAGTCCTGCAAAGAGGTAGCAATACACCTGTTGAAACAAGCAGAGAGAATCGTGAGAAACACGTGAGAAAACTCGTGCTTCATACATTAGAAATCTGTTGACTTTTGAGAGATTCCAGCTGCACTCCAAAAAATGCAGAGTGTTTAGGAACTAAAGGGTGGGAAGAAGTTCAGTGATATATGGGGATGCCTAACTTATCTTTCTAGATTCTGCACATGCTTATCAGAAGCCTGTGAACTCTTGAGACAGTTAGCACATAGTGGGTGTATGGTGAGATACCAAGAAAGAGGCATTTGAAGGAGTAAAGAAAAATGTAAATGGTATATTAGGCTTTAAGTACTATCAAGCAGAACAGCCCTGGAACTATGGTGGCTATGTCTACATAGACACACCTTTAAACAACTGAGATTGTTCCTTGGGACCAAGCACCACAAATCTATGCTCAAAACAAAACCCATCCAAGTAATAGTCTTGTGTCAACAGTCTACTTCCCTCCCCCTTAAATGTCTGCAATAAATTACTAGAAATCTTCTGTGTTTGATATTTAGGAAAGATCAAATATATAGCACAAGTCTATAAAATTAATAAGTCTTAAGGAAAAAAAAAAATAGAGTCAAGAAGATTGTTTCAGCCAATGTGAAGCTGTTTTTTTTGTTGTTTTCTGTGCCAACCCAGACTGGGATAAAGTGGACCGGGCAGGTGTAAGTGAAAAACAGATGTGTGCCTGACTGGCTCTCACATGCACAAAGCACGGTGATGCCCTTGTTCAGGATTTGTATCTTGGTAAATTTTTAAGTGCACCTGTTAACAGAAGGAGGGAAGGTTTGGACTCTGATATTGAAGACTACCCAGTATTCCTGGAGGGCTAGACTTTCAAATGCTTGTCTCTAGTGTTGCAGAAACAAGGGTCTTCCTTAGTGCATATGGTCACAAGATGAATTTAGGCACCCTTTAGAACTGAAGAGCAAGGTAAGGTGTTGCATGAAAACAGCTCATTTGGGGTCTCAGAAGGTGGGCTATGAGAAGAAGCCAAGGAAACAGGCCACAACAATTTTCACCAGAGCTCTGATACACAGGGAAAGAGTTGTGTTCATATTGGAAAGGATGAAATGGCTGAGTTTTTGGAATAGAGAAATCCTATTCCTTTACCTTTGGGTGCAACATGAACATGTGATATCACCACAGTCCATTAGAAAGCAATATGAATAAGCTGATACTGAATACATCAAAGCAATAATCCTATATAGTTGAAACTGCATTGATCATGAAGGAAATAGTAATGTTAATGAGCATTTCTAGGGTTGACATATATATACACATATGAAGTATAGCCTATTCTGAATATAAAGCAACTGGGGCCCTGGTAAAATCCCTGAGTATGTTACAGTACCTTTCCATCCCTCATGAGACACTTCAGGCAGCTGAAACAAATGTGCTAGAAACAGTGCAATGACTCATACTCCAACGTTAAACATTCCATAATAAAAGACTACAGGATGTTACTTCTTACTGTGTAGTGAGTAGTGACTTTGGTGTGCAACACACATTCTTGAGTGCAGAAGGCCAGGAAATCATACTGTTTGATTTAGGATAGGCATGAAGGCTTAAATGGAGGTCTTCCAGAGATGAGCCAGGGAACATACTGAATGGTCAGGCATGAAAGGCAAATGTAGAATAGTAGACACAGTGCAAAGTTCTGGCAGCAGCAGGGGACTACTTTCTAATGACATCCCAGGTGAACACTGTGATGTGCTCTGTTCATACTGAAGAGCAGGAATTGCATTGTTAGAATAAATTATAATCCATCTTCTAAAAGCTGGATTCTCTTTTTAGATTAAATCTTTGTCTTAAAGGGCTATTTTTTCCACTAATTATAATGCATAAACTTTAAACAGCCAGGAGCCAATGACTGCTGGAAAGAGTGTATGCCAGATGACTACTGACTTTCAGCACAGGGAAAGCTGGGCAGAAATGTTGACTCACAGGCGTGTCACTAAATTACTCTGCCAGCCTGAATTGTTCCTCGGGTGATGCAGTCTGAGCACCACACCTGTCTAAGGGCTGTGCCTGCACAGATGAAGAAACATGAATCCAATTAGTTCATAACGAGAAAAAGATTGAGAGGGGAGATGAATGAATTTTTCTCAGTGTACATACACAAGAAAGAAGGAAGGCCCAGAAAGATAGAAGAGCTGGTTAAGGTAAAGGACAATACTGACACAGGAGTAATTGTTGGTAAACAAGACATAAATACATTCAGACTGGAAATTAGAATGAGTTTCTTATTGACAAGGAATAGCAGGGGTAAAAATACAGGCCTAGTAATAAGCTCAATCATCTCAGGAAAGGACTACATTGCAGGAGATCAATTCACAACTCCAGGAGTTCCCTTCTTATGCTACTTTCCTGTATTTTCAAAAAAGGGAAGACCAAGGTCTGCATTCAAATATACTAACTGTAACTGTGTACAGCTGCAGGTATTCCTGCCCAGACTGGTCTGTAATTGGGATATTTATATGTACAAATGACCACTTGCCTGACTATCTTCTGGTTTGTGCAACCATGTGGCTTGCATGTACAGAAGTGGTTGTGCACTCAAATAAACATGCACAGTGCTGCATGTAGGGAGTCTATGCAAGTTGTTAGCTACTTAAAAATATCTTGGAATGACTAGATTAAAAAGCTGTGTCTGCTATAGCAGTTCCTTTCATTGCTGAATCCAGCACCTCTAAGCATTAACATGTGAGATATGGGCATTAATGAACCTATCTGTAACATACTGGCACCACAGAAATAAATCTTCTAATGTTTTTTTTTTTTTGTCTTTAATTTTAATTTTACCTTTAAAAGACTGTTTGTGGGGAAGTTCTCTCCTAAGACTGACTACATGACTTTCTAAAAGAACACTTTTCTAAGACACTGTTATTTTTTTTTTTTACTAAAACAGCAGAAGAAAATCTCGATGTTAACCTTTGGGGAAATACAGACTTAACATGGTACTTCAGGTAACCCTAAAGTCATTGGAAGTGAAGACCTCAGAAATCTCATGGGCTCCAGTTCAGCAAAAGACTTTAGCACATCCTTAACATTAAACATGTGGGCTATGCCTTTGAAGTCAGTAAGTGTACTCACATGCTTTTGTGTGCTGCTGAATTGGGCTTTGGCCACCTGTTTTTTATCTCAGCAGGATAGAGCATCCAGTCATTCCTGATATCCCCTTACTCATGCTGGTAGTTCCTGAGCAGTCAATAAGACCACTGTGCATATAAGGCTTACTCAGTTCCAGCCATGTTAGGCCCACAAGTATTACTAAAAGTTTTGTACTGTTTAGCATTCTGCTTAGGCTTTTTGTTTTTTTTTTCTTTTGACTCGTAATTCTATTTGAGTTGGGTTGCTCCAGGGATTCTTGAATTCTTCCCCTCCAAAAGCCAGACAGACTAGTTAATAAACATTCATAATTGCAGGCAGTCCAAGACACAAATTAGATTATCCCTTGTAAATTCATTTATTCACTTGCTCGAGTCAAGCTTCCATTATTTTGTTTTTCTTATATCTACAGAGGGGAGCAGTAATCAAATCCCTGAACCCCTCTAGGCTGCATATTCACTACTTTTTCTTCTAAAGTGCCAAAATACTCAATTTGTATTTTCTTCCTCAGCTTGCAAGGAAAATAAGGTAATGGAAAATTAACTCTAGTGAAAAATCAAGTGCAATCTAATGAAGAAGATTTATTTTGAGTGTCCAGAGATATGACTGCTAATTTCCATTTCTGGGGCTCAGACTCTGAAAGTACCTTTCTTTTGGGGAATGGCTGTATGCCACTGGCTAGTATCACTGGCTGGTTGTGCCCATTTGCTGCTTACGGCCTGCCAGCTCTAACATTTTCCTCTATTTACAAACAGAGTCCTTGACCTACTTTTGGGGACTAAGGTCTGATTCTCCTCTTAGACTGATTTTTAGGCAAATATTGTTTTTTTTTGCATTTGATGGAATAACTACTGCTTCAAAGTGACATGTAAAGCAGAAAGAAGACAAGAAGACTAATGAAGGTAACAACTGGGATTTCACTAATAGTGTTTCTGGGTCTGGGCACAGTTCCTGGTTCTCCATTGTGCTGCTGTTATTGAGTCCCACACTCTTTTCTGCTGACTGTTCTGAATATTCACACTGCCTTATAATGCCACTGACAGATGCAATGATGCATCCTGACGTTGGCAGAGTTAGGTCTAATTTTAGTACCTAGAAAACATAAGTGAAAATGGAGTGAATTTTCACAGAAGAAAAGATTCAAGATATTGCCATTTCTTCTATGTTTATGAGAGGAAATGACCATTTTGCCCTGAATCAAATTTGCAGATGCTCCCTGGAACATTGTTCTTGATAAATTTGTAATGACGATGTCTCATTTTCCAAACCTACATTTTCTTGGAAGAAGTAATGTCATTCTGGACCATGGAAAGTAATCTGCCTGGGTGGGAAAAGTAAAAATTATACTAAGACAAAAAAGAGAATAAGGATATTTACAGAGAGAATCCACTTATGGAAAAGGAGCAGGACCTGTGGGTTTTCTCATTTCAAAGTCCTGCTCTAAGAGATTTTGTTGTTTCTTGTGGCTAAAATGTTAGCTATCAAACACCATCTTCCATAAACAAATCATAACATAAAATTAAATAAAATTAATAACATAAAATTAAACCTTAGACTATTTCTAGGATTGCTGGGTTAAGTAAAGCAACCTTAATGGAAAAACAGTAGTGAAAAAAATAATCAGTCTTGGAGCTCATCTATCTCTTCTTCCATTTTACAATGTTTTAAAGCTCTTGTTAGGGAAATGTATTTTGGAGAATCTCAGAAGTCAATAGGTCCAAGATTTTATGAATTAACTCTAAGCATATCCTTTTTGTTAGTTTTAAAAATGAAATGTCAGCATGTTGTATTGATCTAAACAACACACCCGTAATCCACTGTGCTGACTGTGTAAGCAGACTTCATCATCGTATCTCAAATCTAGCTCAAAACTGGCAACCACCTCGCCTCTTCACCCTTCTGTTGATTGCAGTCCTGCTGATTTAAATCACCAATGCATGTAATACTCCCATCTCATGACAGTCATCTTAATTGAGAAAGCAGAAGCAAAGGGGTGATATTGGCTCAGGAATATTGAGACAAGCAAGTATGAACTTTCCATTATTCTGGATGCTGCCGATAAATGTTTTTCCTCTTCTGAGCTTTGACTTGTCATGGTTGGAAAATCATTACACCAAGTAGCTGCAGATGCCATTCAGTGCATATTAAACAACTGTTGGGCTCCTCTTCTATATCCTTCATTAGAACTCCAGCCAATCTGTGTAATCTTTCCTAGTCAGTCTTTTGACTGCAAAAGATGGACTTCAGTGTCCATTCACTACAGCTTCCCTACAGTGTAATAGTGACGTGCCAAATCAAACTATAGTGCTAGATTCCTTCTAATATTCCTGCCACTTTGTAGAAAGTATATTTTTTCTCAGAGTAGTTTACTATTTCTGAAAAGTGCTGGAGTGACAGACCTCCTGATTCAAGTCTTCAACCACGTAACAGAAAGAGCATGATCAGCAGCAACACAGCTACACCAGAACTTCCCTCCATCCTGATCTATCTGGAATAAGCTTATAAGGCTGAGAGGGAATTCAGCTTCCATGCCAATTTAATTTTCACCTTCTCTGTTAGGACAGACAAGAGGATGATAATTTTGAACTTTCCAGCCTCTCTTTCAACCTGACCTGTGATGTCTCATGACCTTAGGCTTTTTGAATGAGCCTGACAATGAATGACACAGAAAGGCTTAGGGCAGAGCTGCAGTACATTTGATTCAATGGAAATTGATAGAGGTCAAAGGAGACTGCAGGCTTATTATGAAAAAAAACATGGTGCATTTTAGTTTGCACACTATCATCCTTCATTTGACCAGGTCCATCCACATGTTTGTAGATGCCTTGGCAAGTCTGAAACAGGTCTGTAAAACCTGGACTTTTGCTTTGACACTCCTTTTTCTTAGCTCCTGTAAGACATTCTTCTTCCAGTTGCTTTAATCCTTCTACATACTAATTTTTTCCATGAGTAGGCATTTGACCAGAGTTACAAATATTAAAAAAAAATCTCCAAATGATTGCATCTTTGTTGTTGTTGTAATTTATTTCAGTCTCCTTGGATCACATGGGCAAAGTAGAAAGCAAAGACAATGACAAGAGAGAACGAAATGGTTCTCTGATCAGACATCCCCTTCTAGCCACATATAGTGGGCAGAGAGGACAGGAGAGACTGACAAAGGATTGCAGAACCAATAACAGGCAACTGGTTTGTCAGTATAAGAAGCTGCACAATGGAAGGAAGTTATATCCCACTCTGATATCAGACAGAGATCTGTGAAAAAATTGTTTTTGCTTGGTAATACTGCATGTATCCAGTTACTTTCCAGGACTCCAGGAAACTGGCAGTACTTACCAAGAGCAAGACAGATGTGTGACCTGAAGGACACAAAATAGTGCTTGATAGGGTTATTTGATTATTTTCTAGTCTGCTTTCACTGATCTGCCAAATTAGGTCACTTCTGCAATGGAGAACAAGAGAATAATTAACAGGCCATTCTTCTTACAAAACATGGTAAATCAGATGTAACACCTGGAAGACCACAGAGCTAACACAGACCACACAATTTTTCAGTACAAAGAGAGGCAGTGGCAAACTAGAAGTTAAGGGAGCAGCTCACACAGAAGGGCAATGGCTTGGACACTCAAGGAGATGGTAGTTAAAATACAAATTAATTTGCTTCATGAATAGGGCATCACCTAAATGGGTTCTTCAGCACAAGTTTGACGATATTTCACATGAGACCAAAGGCAACACTATTTTATTACTCTTGAAACTGAACCTTTTCTCAATTCTCTCTTGTGCAGGTAGATATTGGTAAAGTTAAAAACACTAAATTGAGGTCACAGTACTCATGTGGAAGTGGCTGGAAATGGAATAAAAATAAATTTTTTAAAATCCACGATGTGGTTTTGTAAAATTTATTTTCTGAAAGTTATTTCAATTACTGAAGTTCATCAGGAGAGATTACTTCCCAGGTAATTTAAGGCTGAAAAATAGAAATCTTAGATGTGTCAGACCTGACAATCAGAAAAAAATTTACATCCAAGAAGTACTTAATTTTAGTATTTTAACAACAATTCATCTTTATTTCAAAATTTTCCAAATAAGTTTTAATTGAAAAAAAATCACCCTAAAATTCATTTTTCTAAAAACAGCTTCACTGTCTTTATTTTCATTTTTCTTGTCACAGTTTTTTTCATAGTTGAACTGCAATAGTTCTTTACTGTTTGCCATTATGTCTTTCTGTATCGTCAATGCTTTTCTATCACAAGTCTCCCCTAGAAGTGACAGTAGAGGTTAGTGAAATATTCTTCTCTTGCAGGATAATTCTTATACAAAGTCTGTTCCTGCATCTCTAGAATTTCTGATTAGTTTCTCTGTTTTATAAATAGATCAAAATACTCATGCCAAGTCTGCACAATACATTTCAAAAGGGTCAGTCAATATCTGTTAGAATAAAAGGAAGTGAAATTGTATTAGAACTCCTAAAAGGAGAAGATGTCTAATGAACACGTTATTTTAATTTGGGGAAATAGAAACTACAAACATTGTAAAAATGAGTGAAGTTAAAGCCAAAATATATCTGTAAACAGAATCCTGAAAGATCTGAAGTATCTGTTTGGAAAATTACATGCAATCTTGTGTTAGGATTCAGTTGGGCAAAGTTGACTGGCTGTTTCCTGGGGATTATTGACTGCAAGTCTCCAGTGTCTCACAGTGACATGATTGTCACTTCTCTGTTTAGTTAATTGAAGATTTGAGTAACTCATGGTAAAGAAAGGCAAACACAAAGAGCAATTGTCTTGTGGTTGTTTTGTGTTGTGGACTTGAAGGGCTATACCCTTCGAATGAGTTAACACCTTGTCCCCAGAGTAAAGAAGGATAAAAATAAAGATCTGAACAGTATTGTTCCAGTTGAGTAAAATTAGAAGCCATTTTTAATAGCTCTCACTCTGTGGTGCTATTGTTAGAACTTGTTCACTTGCTGAAGTGTGCCGCATAACCCTACAGCATGTGCTCCCTCCTCAGTGTAAGACCTCTTTTCTGATAGCTTTCTGGAGCCAAGAATGTGCCATGTAAAATGAAGCAGCTATTAAAATGTGCATGAAAAAACAATTTGCTTTGTGCCTAGTTATACCTTCAAGGGTGATGGTTATCAATGTATTTAATCTGAATCTCTGTGTCTAATCAAGCACTAGAACACAAAATGGTTGTAAGCATAATAAAACCGTGGCAGTAGGAAAACCAGTGGAGACAATTCAATGATTTGCTGAAAAATGTGTGGGGATTGGAAGAGGGGAGGATAGGAAGGAAAAAGAGTAGAGAAAAAACGGGAAACAGAGGGTTGTTCTGCTATTTATTCAGCTTGACTGTAGATTTTGCACAATTTATGTTAGCCAGTTAGATAGTCATCCCAAACTCTTTACAAGGAGGCAGGATTTTTGTACAAAATTTGCATGAACTGTAACACAGGCTCTGTATTGATAGCAAACAGCCAAGACCCTGAAACAAAGAGCCCAATAAAGACACTACCTCCTGTAAATGGTTAGTGGAATGAAGAGATTTCTTACTCCATCATTTTTTATTGAAACAACCATTTATATGTCTTAAAAGACTAGTCATGGTAGAATAACTCCTAAAGCAGAAATTTCATCCCTAAATACTTACTCTTCTGGACCTCGGTCCAACAATTACTAGCATATTATGTCATTACCAGACATTAATTTTTTGTTAATAGCTGTACTACATATACTATTGTTTCCCTCTTCCTTGCAAAATGGTAGATTGTGCGATGTGTTAGTAAGATATGAGGTGCAAGGGAAAGAGTTAGGAAGCTAAAAGAGATCATACACTCTTGGAAACACAGACAAAAATTCTAGGCATGGAAAAAATGTACATCCTCGCAGGAATTTATTCCCATTTCAGCTTGAGTGGGATTTTCGTGTCAGTAATTCTATGTTGCTGGATGCACTGAGGGAAACTTGTGAATTTAAATAGGTCTCCAGAATCTTGAGGCAAGAAAAAGCAAATATTTGGTGGGCTCCTACGGAAATAAACTTCACAGTGACATCTGAAAGGAGAAGGAAAACACCCAAACAGCATCAATCCTTCCTTTCTCTGATCCTTTCCCTTTCTTTGAACATACCAAGTGATAGAGGCAGTATGAGGAACTACCAGGAGCATAAACCACTTGGGAATTCCACAGAGAGTCAAAACTGCAGACTTCAAAGATGTATTTGAACCTACTAACATGCCGAAATGGACTTAAATGTCCATTCTGGCATCTGGCTTCAAGATTCCGAACAGTCCTGCAGAAAAAACATTACTCAGAGTCCCTGTCCCACAGTGGGATAGATAGGTGCACCAACAAAATGATATTCCTCTGCAATGTAGCCTGAATACAACTTTCCCTTCAGGGATTGCACAAGGATTGAGGATTAGGAAGCCCTAATAGGTGGCCTGAGTGACTCTTTGCTTTCTGAAATCCAGACACGAGTCTATCGAAGGGACTACTATGTCATGGTGCTGCCTCAGAAGTCAAGCCAGGCCTTGATCCTCTGGTCTGTTGAAAAGTCAGTGGAGAAGATGCAGGTAGGCAGTCATTCCCACATAGCTCATTGATTCACACAGTTCTCACTGAAGGGCCAGAACCTAGTCATATGTGTTTCTTACATCAATAATATATCTCCTTCTGCCCTGTGAGAACCTTTAATTTACTTTGAACTTTCATTATATCACATTTTTTTGCAAGTAATAATTAAAACCATAAATACCTGTTTCTGGATTTAACTTTAGCAGAATTATTTTCAAGGAGATACAAATTACATTCCTGTTTTCTAAAAATAGCATAGGTGGAGGTAGACCTGATATAGTCTCTGTCTAGTATGATAAGGTCTATACAACAAGCTTTGATTTCCTCTACATAGAGGAATAACCTGGCAAAATTCAAGGGAAATGCAGCCACTGACTGGAGAAATTTCTAAGGCATTTGCCTCTCACCTACTGAAATGTGTTAGTCCTTGGACCCTGTTTCTTCTTTGAATGTGGTAATACTTAAAGCCTTGTGTTGCCTTTGATCATGTACTTTAATCATAGAAATTAGAGATGGAACAGGCATATTCATTCATCTAGTCCATTTCCTGCTGCTGCAGGATTGGTCTGTAGTTTATTTTTGAGGTTTTTCTAGTTCTCACATTTCTCCCTGAGATCAATGGGAGTTCCTCACCCAGATCAAGGGCAGTGAATGGCTCATAACTCGTGAAACTCATACTGAATTGTATTTTGTAGAGTGGTGGGTTGTGTAAGTGGTGAAAATAATAGAGTATTCTTCTCATACAGCTTGGAGCAAAGCATATGCTGGAGGACTAGGCATGGTTCATTTGTGCAGGTATTAGCTGAGGAAAGGATCTCACGATTATTTTTTTGTTCACTCGGCTTTCTAAATATAAGTGACTTCCTATGTATATCATCTGTCTTCTTTGTGCAATGTTTTCAGTCAGTTCTTCATTCTTCCTCAATGTTTTTCTCTACATAGAGCTGATCAAATTTTTTCTCCTTAATTTTTTTTTTTAAATATAAAATACTAGATTAGTGTTTTGGTAAGCAAAGAAGTATTGATTTTTAACCAGACAGACTAGTTGCATTGTATTCCTGACATGTCAATATTTAAGAAAGGACAGTTGTAAAGTTTTGCATATCCTATGGTGAATTGATAAGTTTTGGTCTTTGAAGAAATTCCTAATCATTTGCCTACCATCTATACTAGGGAAATTAAGACAGAAGTTTTACCTTTGGGTTTCTGGTAAAACAATGTTGTCTAAGACAACTGTCCTGCAGTAGGGGCTGTTTACACTTTTTTTTTTTATTACTGAATTTGTTATAATCCCTGAATCTTTCCTCCACCCAACATTCCCTGCATTAATTGTTGTTTTACCTCAGAAAATTCTGATGATTTGTAATATTCCCCTGGCTTCCATGATATAGTCTATCTGGCATTTCCTTTTTAGTACAGTACTCTTCAAAGTAATTAAAATATAAGCCACAACATGAAAAAGCCTGAATTCAGCTGTCAGGCATGTCTGCATATCATGGCACTGGTCCGACTGTAAGCTTCTTAAACGACGCCCTGCCACAGAGTTCCACAAAATGGAAGATTGCCAAACAGGTTTTAATTCATATAATTTAAGCTCAGTGGCATGAATGACTAACTCAGAGATGCAGAAAACTGTCGAAAGAAGTCTAAATACTTGCTGAACTACAAAATCAAATGTGACTTTTCAGCTTCCTTTGTGGTTTGTAGTGAGCGTTCATTATCATGTAACAAAACATAGCATCTCTGGTACCTGCTGCTTATTTAATACAGGTAGAAATTAAGCCCTTCCCCTGATCCACAGCAGTGACAACACTGCATTTTCTCTAACAGCAGAAGAAAAAAACCATAGTACGCACTAGCAAACATGGAACTGCCCTTGCCTTAAATATATTTTAAGTGGGCATCTAATGAGCAGAACCAAAGGAATTCCATGGAGGAGGAAGTCTTAAAATAGTATGGTTGTGAGCTGAGCTGTACAAGGTATTTGGCTGGCTCTCAATCCACAGAAGGCAAAGTGTCACAAAACAGCCTAGTGTTGCTGGGCGCAGGTCATTGTTAGTCCCCGCAGGAAAGGGATTAACTAGACAATTGCCTTTCTGCAGAGCAGAAACAAACTTCCCCATTAATTGCTACCAGTCTCTTCCTGCTCCAGTAGGTTACTCTGGCTTCTTTCACTGCAAAGCCTTTGCCATCATAGCAGACAGTACCTATGGGCACAGGAGGCGCTTCCCAATTAACTCTTTCTGTCTTTGCTCTTCTGCAGTGAAACCTGATGCACCACTTGCGTTTTAAAGATAACAAAAATATCTTAAGATTTTCCAAGAAAAATCAGTTATTACTATTATGCACAGCACTTCACTGTTATTGCCGTAGCATAGCATAAACTTATGTTCAGCTCCAGTGTAAGGAAAGATGTGTGTTTTATCATGCTTTTTCCAGGAAAAAAAAAATTGTGTGATATTTGTTTTATTTTTTCCACCTTAACTTGAATTGCAATTGTAGGGATTGTCACCCTGGAGTAAACCAGTAAACTAACTGAACTGTATTGTACTCTCTCCCTCCAGCTACAGTCCAGGGTAGATGCCTCTCAGGACAACGAGGATACAAGCCTGCAGAAATGCATATTTTCTCTCTCTTAGTTCATTGACTACTTACAGAGAGAAGCTTGTGTTTTACCTATATGCCAAGGCACAAGAATCTTGTACCTTAGGTTAATACTACATTATTCCTGCTGAAGAGCTGTCATCTGGGCATGGAGAGTTTTTCTCTTGCTCCTCTGTTAAGCAAACTAATGTTGTACTTTTATCTCCATCTGAGGTTGTGAGAGAGGCATAGTCCAAACTAATCTTGTTTCATTTCTTGATTTTTCTCTGTATTCACTTTGGTATGTCTTAGTATGTTTGAAACCAATCTTATTATTGACATATTTTCTCTTGCTATTACTTCTAGCAAAACTTCTAGTTACTCAAAGTGGTACGTGGAGTATTTAAATATTTGCCTTTTCTGTCTACTCTCCTGTCTCCTTCATACACACTTAAAGCTTTTCTTTCAAATATAAAGATTTCTTCCTGTGTAGATGTGTAAAAATATTCAATTTTCCCATCACCCTGCTATTAAATTTTGCCCCTTTGTGGATCCAGGGATTTCCTGCATTTTCTGGCTTCTCGCTGTCACTCCGACCAGGTTTTTGCTGACAATGTGACTCTCCTCTCTTGCAATGCTGCACTTCTTGACTCTGTCCTGTCATACCTTCAGAGATTCTTGTAGCCTTTTTCATCCTTCAGTCTTTTTCACTAATGCTTATGCTGTTCCACTAATGTTTCTGCCCCTTTCTCAGTCTGCATCAGACCTCATTCCTTATTTCATACTGCTCTGCACATCATCTGTGCTCATTCACAGACTGGGGGGATGGGTCTTCTTATTTCCAAGGGTTTAAATTATGTGATCACAATTACACATTTGAGGAAACTCTCCTGGTTTTATGTATCAAGCACCTTTCCTGCCTTCTCTCAGAAACATGCGACCCACCCAGGCTCCCTTCCTACCGAGCTCGCTGCTGGGAATGGCAACAAATAACAGGAAAAACTGAAAACCCATAGAAAGCTTCTTGTCAAAACTCGTTGTACACCACACTCAGGCACTGTAAAGTATGAACTTTTTACCTGAAATTCTATTAATAGGTTCAGTAAAGAACACAAAACCATGATTGTCTCTCAAAAGTGTTTGTGTGTGTTGCCTGAAATATGTACACTGAACTTCAGAGGAGGAAAAATATCCCATTTGGGCACATGATCAGCTATACAGTGCTGCAAACATTAGGTAATATTTCTTGTTACACTATTATTGACTATTATATAGCAGTTCTCACTAGTAGCAGTTCATATCCCATTTTTAAACCAGTTAGTTAGAAAATACATGCTAATCACATTTAGAAATGGAATTAATGACTGAAAATATGAATGTTTGGATGACTGATAAAGCTTTGACCCTGTTGTGATTTTTTTGCTCTGAAAATGAAGTCTGCAGAAATTGCTATTTTTTAAAATTTTCCTACAGAAGCATCCAGCATTTTTAGCTCATTAATTACTTGTGACCACATGATCTTCTGAATGCTCTAAATACAAAATTGATTTTATACATGTATGCTAGCATGAAGCATGAGTTCCCATGCAGACAGAGTCTAAACCAATGACTTAAGAAATCATGAGTTCAGTTTGTGTATCATAACAGTTTTGTCCATATAGGGAACATTATTAGTGGAGAACAAAACCATGCACAATTAGGAATATGTTTTTCTTATTATTATAACTGCTTTAAAGGACCACATCTAAAATAATAAGAGAGCCTTAATAATTTATTTCCAGTGATATTTTTTCTTGAAACATGGAACTGTTCCCAGGACTACCTCTAAACAACAGTATGGTTACTTAATTAAAATAGATCTTTGGCTGCTGCTATGATTTCCCCCCAAGCCATGAATTCATTGATTTATTGGTTTCAGACACTATATTTACAAAGAAAAAGAACATGAATACAGCACTACAGTTTCTTATAGGACCTTCAGTGCCAAACTCAGCTACAAATCTCTTCATTCTTTGGTCAAAGTTCAAGCACATGATGACAACGTAGGTGTGTCAAGGGACTGCCAGTGGTTCCAAGCAGAGGCTATTTCTGGCCTATCCTGAGGAACCATCAGTCTCATTCCTATTACCACAGGCAAAACTCTGTGATGTCATTTTGTTTATTAAACAGTATAACCTAGTGTTGAAGTCTACATGGATATATGTGCATATGCATACATACATACATACATACATTCACATACATGTATATAGATTGCTGTTGCTACTGGAGCAGTAGAAACATGAAATAGAATGTACTCCTGAAACGCTCCTTAGAAAATGGCTTTGGATGAGAAATTAGGAAGAGCCAAATACCTTGTGTAGTTAAAAAAGAGAGGAAGAAAGAGTACTTGACAAAAGTAAACGTAGCAGACCCTTTTCTCCAGAGCACTGGCTGTCATCAGTGGGACTGTGGGAGAGAGACAGACTGTGTTTAAGCGGCTGATTTTCAGGGCAGAATTAGTCTTCAGACACACATGCAACTATAGAGAAGCCAGTATTTCCTCAGCACTTTGTCCTGCCTGGTCCAGATGCTATACAATGTAAGAGATTTTTTTTTTATTTTATTTTTTTATTTCTTTCTTGAATCTCAAGAAATCCCTGCGGTCAGGTCTCTGTAACCTTGAAGTTGACCATGGACTCCAAATGAATGCTTTCCGCTGAAGAGAAGTCTTCAGCAGAAGCCAATTGCCTGGCGTTTCCTTCTGAGTTCTCACAAGAGAGACCTGGTATACCTGTAAGTAAATGAAAAGACCGTAGGAGTTATGAGTGAACTTTTGTTAAAACAATTGATCATAAACTTTTTCTGTGAATATCAATTCACATTAGCTTGTATAAGAAAATTATCACACGGATAACTAACCAGTGGAAAAAAATGTGGCAAAGTTTCTAATTCTGGTACAGAACAGTTTATAGCCCGGTTTTCATTTTCAGCTTTATTAACGGATCAGCAGAGAGGCCAAAGAGAAACCCATTAAAATGAATGCATTAGAGAGAACTGTGTGAATGCTATTGAGGACAGACCTAGAAAAAAAGCCATAAACAAGCAATGTTAAAAACCTTCCTTGAAAAGAGTTATTAGCATTGATTGCTAAAATGAAGTCAGAAAGGTTAGATTTTGTTTAATTATCATTATGGATGAGATTAAGGAAAAGCTGTGGGGGTAAGCTTCTGTTTGGTTTTTTTTTTTGCTTTTCTCTGAACAGTGGGTGTTGTCCATCAGCTCCTAAGAGCTCTCTCTACCAAATTCACTGCTCTTGCAGGGGCCCTGGACAGCAGGAAACATTCTAGAAATTGTTTTTCAGCTTTACAATTGATTTTAATTTTGTTAGAGGGCAATGAATTTATTTTATGGCCTGTAGAGTAAGGAGAATGGGGTATAGTATCAGCACTCTGCAGACATTCCTAAATGAGACACCTGTGACTAGAGAGGGCAGAATTCAGTGCCCCTTGTGGCCCTCCCGAGTCCTGTATTCCTGTTGCTGACCAAAGGGTTATCAGTCAGAACGTCTATTTGCACTGTGTTAAAATGAAAGTGAGACTCCTTTGCTGAAGGGAGTCTTTCCAGCATTAATTAATCTAACAAATTGATTGTATGTGTTGTCAAACTTTAAAGCATGTCACAATCTCCTGATGATCTAAGAGTTTCAAAATTAAATACTGGACTTCTGTTCTAATCAAGTCTTACGGAGAGTGGTGCATGAGCAGCAGGCAGACATGATGTGTCTTGTTACAGATCTGAGAGAGCTCAGAAAGCCCCAGAACCCAGCCTGTGTTACCACAGCCCTAGAACTGAAACATGCCACATGTTTCCTCTGACGTTGCAGGGCAGAGTGTGGAAGGAGGAGGTGGGGAGCCATTGGAAAGAGCGTGTAGGCACCAGCTGCTCCCTGCTTGGCTCTGTTGCTGCCTTGGGAGCTGTGAGGGAGAAATTCTCATATGAATCTACATTTTGTCCCAGACATGGCACCAACAAACCACTAACTTGAGAGAAGATGCTGTCAGCTCCTACCTACATCTCTTATTTGGTCCAGAAGGCTGCTAACAACAGCACTCTCTGGGACTCTCTGAGCCTCACTGGGTAGCATGAGACTCAGTAGATGTCTGGTACTTATTTCTGACCATCATTTGTACAACCATGGTGATGTATTAACTCTGAGTACCTTATACTTTTGGTTTGAGAGCTTATCTAATTACCGCCAGTATTCATGGGTATTCCACTGATGACAAACTTCAATCAAACTGAGCACAGTTGCAGTCTGTTACACCTGAGTAAATATTACAAGCATTAAATAGGATGAAAATATTCTTTTTTTGTAATGATATCTGAGTTCAAGTTCAAACTAATCCACTCTAGATATTTCTGAAACTTCTCCCTATAGGTTGCACAGATTACTACTAAATAATCTGATGCCTAGGCATTGGATGTTGGAAAAAAATTACTACTTTGGCTGAGGTCCTGACTGTGACATAGCCTATAATGGGTGTAGTCGCGGCCCAGTTTGTCCTGAGGTACTGAGTTTAAGTACTTAAGAATACACTTCAGTGTTACACTCAAGGCTAACTAAAGTTGACTGCTTAATATAGGTCCTTTATACACATCTGAGTAAGGAGAAAAGCTTTGGGATCTTATAAGATATAGTTTAAAATGCCTAGAGGAATTTAAAGTTATAATAACTAAACCATATAGATATATGTTAGTATCTTGACAGGACTGATCTAAAGAAATGATAAAAGGATTTGATAAAGTAATTTGAAATTATTAATCCTGTCGAAAACGGCTGCCTTTGCCCATATTCACTGATTTTTTCTCTTCTTTTTTTTTTTTTTTTTCCCCCTAGATAATATTAAAGATCTACCTAGATTTTTCTCCCAACACAGTCTCCTAAAATTTACCCTTCAACTTTTTTTCTCAGAAACCCTGGCAGATCTTTTAGAGCCTATGTAAAGGGCTAGTTTATGATTTCCTTACTCATGATGGATGAGTCACAATGTGTTACTTTCAAATTGTAGCCTGAGTCTACATCCTGCAGGTGAGCGTAGAAGTGAGCTATTCAGTGTGAATTAGGAGTTTCCAGTGACTGGAGCTTTACAGTAAATATGCCAATGCAGGTTATCGAAATTAATCATCTTGGAACACTTACCATTCCAATTGTAGTAAAGAATACTAACAATAAATAGCAAGAGACAACAGCATGCAAATTACTATTCAATACTTCAAAGGTAGTAAGCTGTGAGGCACCATGCCAAAGATCAAGGAAGAGTGGGTTTTCAGAGTGTGAATTATTGCACCATAATTCATGCTCTGGTATACAATGCAGTAATTCTAAGATCATTAGGCAAATGGGCTTTTAAATATTGCTAAATCAAATGCTAGGTTGATAATGTAATAAGGAAGATTGGGGTTCCTCCTTCCTTTAAATTTATATCAAAAATAAAGGACAAATTATCTTTAATAACAGTACAGCATGATCCTTTTGTGTCTGGACTTGCATGGTCTAACAGGACATGAGTTTAGGTGAAACCCTCAGGCTGTAGATGTTGCTGGAGGACAAAAACTTTGGAAGTCAAATCTAAATTTGGTAATTTGACATTGTTAACATAAAAACCCTATAGATTTTCAGTGTTATGTGTAAACAAAAAATTTTGACAGTGGACAGCTGTCACAGAAGTTTTATCATTTAGTGAAATGCAATGGTGTCTGACCTATCTTTAAAAGATCCTTTTGGTCTTGGGCTCAAAAGTTTTGAAACCTTCTTGATGCCTGAGTTTTGTGGCTTTTATGTATAGAAACATAAGCAAGTGGCACAAAACCCATGACTGCAGTCACATCTTATTTTAACCTTGATGAAGCAAATTTAGACTGTTGTCTCTCATGCTTCTGACTGGAAGAGAGAAAGTCAATAATGACGTCCCACCTAAACAGACAAAACCTCCACTTATTAACATTAAGTCTGTTTAGACTGCATATTTTATCTGTGTTTGGACACAGAGGCTGAGATCCTTAAAGGTGTTTATGAGTCTAATTTCTGCACAGGTGTGTAATTTCTCATAAAATTAGTCACTGGTATTGTAGATCTTATGGTGTTCATCATCTAAATGCTAAAAGGTGCTGAACCAGTAGCAACATGAATCTCTGTCTTAGCGTTTTGTTTCTCTGTAACTGAGTTGATATTTAACTGCAGCCTTTCTCTAGTGGAAATCATTTTGGAAGTATGTTAAGGAAGAACATCCTTTGAAAGCATGGTTCTTAGAGAGGTGGTTGTGTAAAAAAGTTATTTTTGACTGGAAAGATCCTTGTCCTCTAGCTGATCAGACAAGATTTTGTCTGCATTTCTTTAATTATTTTTTTTTTTTAATTAAAGCATCCTGCAAGGGATCTCTCTCTACAGTGCAATTGGCAACAAATTTGCCACACTTTTTGAAAGGTGATATGCAGAATCCCTGATAAAAAGTGATGTTTCTCAGGTCTCATATTTCCCTGCCCAACTGAATGGTGTGGACCAGAGTTTTTGCATGCTCACAGAGCTAGAGGACAGTTCTTGAAGCAGAAGTGCCTCTGCTTGGTTGAATTTGAACTTTTGCATATGGACAATAAATGGGTACATGAAGCAATATTTTTTTTATTGTCTCATTCACCTTCCAATTATCTTCCTTCAGATTTTAAGAGACTGGCAGAAATATTCCTCTTTCCCTTCTTTTCAGAGGGTTTGCGTTTGCCAGAAAAAGTAGAATTTGACATTTTACCAATGTAACTGAGGGAGAAAATGCCAAAATTAAAACAAGGCTAAGTTCACTCAGAAAAAAGTTTGTCAACAGGAACTAGAAGTATATAAAACACTAGGCCTGGTATTCATAACACAGGTTTCTGGCACTGACAGAGTGTAGATAGTAAAGATTAATAAATATGATTAATATGATTTTGCTATAGGAGACTCTGAACTGTTCAGAAACTTGCCACTGTCCTCTTTTACAGAATTTAATTGTAGAAGCTGAAACAGCTGTATTATTTCAGTAACTGGAATACGAATATAGTCAAGGATAGTCTGCTAATTAAGGCATCTTTTGGGAAACTGGGAGACAGGACATTTAGAACTCATAGACCAACCTTTAGTGAGAAGAAAGGGATAACAAAAATGTAAGAGTGATTTAGCTCAGTAAATCATAGTTTTCTTATGAAAATTGTTGCCTATAGAAACTGTTGCTCACAGTCCTGAGAGAAGACCTGTGTTTTCTCCTCTCGGTGGGACTTTTTTTTCCTTGTTATACTTGGTATTATTATTCATAAAAGAATTAAAAGTGGTATATCTGCATCTTATTTGTTTAAAGTATAATTTGAAACACCTTCAAGTAATATCTCTGTTCCCTTTTTCCTCTCAAAAAGGTAACCAAACAAGCAAAGCAGCCACTGTAACATTACTGAGGGTCTTTCAGGGATACTAAGAGATGAGTGATGCCCTGGAGGAACAGAGGAGAAAGAAATACAGTGTCTGTCTCTAAGCACAGAGAGAAAGAAGACTTGAAAAATTAAGTCCAGCTGGCCTCATATCAATACTGGGAAAGATACTGAAACAATTTGCTAAGCAATCAGTTTATAAGTACTTAGGGATGATAAGAAAAAGCCAATATGGATTCATCAGGAACAAGAATGTCAAGTCATTCTAACTACTTTCTTTGACAAGGTAACTATTGTTGTGGACAAAAGGATGCAGTAGATGCGATGTGAATTAATCTTGTATTTTGACTCATCCTCACACAATTTTCTCAAAAGCAAATTAAAGAAAAATGACCTAAATGAAAGTACAACAAAGTGGCTGAAATTCAGTGTTTGGGAACAGGTGTGAGTAGTTCACTATTAAAATCGATAGTTGGTAAATCCATTCTGGTTAGTATTTTGGATGACTGTATAGACTGTTATTACAAAATCTTGCATGTCCTAAGAGTGAGGGGGATTTTAAGTGGCATACCTGAACTCAAAAATTATTGTGAAAAATTGGAAGAATGATCTGGAGCCACTGAAATAAGATTCAATAAAGATGCGTGTGAAGCACTGTTTCCAGAGGGGGACAATCACACACACAGATACAGAGCAGGGAGCAACTGGCCAGACAGCAGTGCTGTAGACAAGGAGTCGACAGTGATAGTGGAGTACAGACCAAGTATGACTCAAGAATACAATGTCTTTTTTTTTTGAACAGCGACTTTTTTCTGTGGTGATTTAAAAGAAACACCGTGTGTCAGGCAAAGGTAGGAATTCCATTCTACTTGGCACTTTGAGTTCTCAGCTGGGGAACTCGACCCAACTTTGGGCACTTCTTTTTCAGAGAGATGTAGACTAATTGGCGAGTGTCCAGAAAAGAGCAACAGGAATGATAAGCAGTTTAGAAAACATGACCTATGAGGAAAGATTGAAAGAATTGGGTTTGTTTAGTCTACAACAGAAGAGCCTGAGAGGGACATGATAACAGTCTTCAAGTATGTAGAAGGTTGTTCTAAAGAAGAGAGTGATCAATTATCCTCCAAGTCCACTGACAAGGCACAGAAAAAAATATTGCTTTAATTTGAAATAAAGAAGGTTTAGGTTAAATATTGAAAAAAAACCCACAAAAATCAAAATCCTTTTACCACTAATCAGTGGAACAAAGTACTTAGGAAGTTTCAAGAGTTTCAAAAGAATTGATGAATAAAATAAATATGGGCCAGAGAAAATGCTGGTGTTTTCAAAGTTCAGGGATGAACTACGTAAAGTACTGGGACTCCTTTTATGTCCTGTATTCTCTGATTTCTATGAAATATAAATAATCTGCTCTGCAAAAGAGTTACCTGACCCTGAGCTTCAGCAATGTCAAAATTAATGTGTTTCCTAATGTATGCTAGAGTCATTTACTTTATTTGTCTCAATTTGTCTTCTGGTTTTGTTTCTGAAAAAGAAGGTAGAGTGGTTTAGAAGAATTGCAAGCACTTATTTTAAAAAACCCTACAACTGTATATGTAGTAAGTCGTTACCACCATTGTCATCAAAAGTTTTTATAAAGTTAAGTAAGGAAGCTGTTTAAAGTCTAAGGTTTATCTCTTAAAGCACAAAAGGCATCAGTGACCTAGTGGGTGTATTTATTTCCCAGAGAGCATTAACTTATTTTTCTGTTTCTGATATACTTGTAATTATGGAATTGTCCCTATAGAATAGCAAATATGAAAAAAAATATTATTACCATCTGATCTTCCCAGCATCTTAGTAAGGAAGATACCAGTGAAGGTGAGTTAAATCTAGACTGTCTATTGCAGAGACTGATAGGCAGATATTCCCTTCTGCTGGATCTACTTTGAGAGTGATAAGTTCCAGCAAAGAGAGCATCTGAAACCACCACAGGAAGATCTACCAGGGCTAAGCTGACAAAAGCTTATGGCTGAGTTCTTGCCATAGGTTTAGGCAGTATAAAACCAAGGTGTTTAATTCTCTTCTGTTGCTAGTTTTACACCATTCAGTACAGTTACTTCTGATATATAATACTGAGCTTAATTTCAACTCAGGCTAGCTAAGAGAATTTGTTACAGGGTAATACCTACAGATGGGACTGAAAGGCACTTCCTGGGTCACATAATCCAACCTCTGTTACTGCAAAGTATTAGGTTTTATAGTCCTATATAGGATATCACTGACAAAAGAGTCAGTAATAGAAAGTGGGCTCCATACTTCAGCTAGTATAAGGCCTCCCTTCTTTCAATGTCCTCCTAAAGGTTTACTTCAGCCTATTTATGAGAAATCAGCCATTTACAAATGGTTAGCTGGGCAGATCTACAATTTATCCATAAGATCCAAAAGAGCACAATAATATTGTATATTCAATTCAGAGCCACAGCCTTAAACTTTGACTATTTTAACCTGCAAACTCCACAGAAACTGTCTTTTACCTAGTGTTTTACAGAGTATTGCAAAACTGCTAGACATGGCATTGCTGGAGGTGCTGGCTTTTCAGTGACACATAAATCATTGCACTTATCCACCATGATCCTGAGAGCATCCCTCAGATACCACTTTGGAGTAGGTGTCCTGGTGGACTTTCAGCTTTCTTATCCTGCTTGAAACCCCTCACTGACTCACATATTTCACCATCCATTCCTTGGTCACTATCCTAGGGCCACCTTTCTCTACATGATTTTATCCATATCTGACTTGATGGACTTCCTAGAATGTACTTTATTCTCCTTCCCAGTCTTGCTGACTGTTCATTCCCTCCACATGGACTGCAAAACACCTCTCCCTTGTAAAGAGACAGCACCATATCTTATTGACAGATCTGTTAGAGCTCATCAAATGACAGGGTAAAGATATAGGCATCAGTGTTATTCATGACATTTTCCTTACACATGCTGTTTGACATGATCTCCTTCTCCTTCTTTCCAAGAAGTCATATCCAGAGTGTCTTCAAGCATTCAAGATATTATAGCTATGTTTACACCAATAAATATGTCATAGACGGGAACCATTCTCTTGACAGTGTCACACAGCATGTGGTGTTGCATCTCATCTGAGACATATGGTTTCCCAGTGGATATAAGATATAACTATTACTATAAGTGTATTCTTTCCAGGTATGTTCAGTAAGATGAGGGATAAGTTTTTGCCCATCAGAATCAGGGTGTGTAGAGATCTTTGAATGCACAAAGCCTGTGCAGATAGTCTTAGAGGATAGTGCAGACTTTAATCTGTTGTAGTTTCACCGACATTACCTTCTGGGAGTGCTCCCCATCGCATGAGCTCTCCCATCAGTCATGCCTGGGCATTATTATTGAAAATTGGTAGATGGCACAGACTAAAACTGTGCCAGAAGAGGTACTAATAAGTATGCAAAATGAATGATCATAGTCCAGTAATCAAGTTCACTTCCTGGCCCTGGTTTATTTTGCATAGTAGATATAGTCGATGTTTTGGACATGCTGTACAAAGCATTATCTGTTTTATTTTTGCTGTAACTTACTAAAGGCAATGTGTAACTTATCAGACACTAACATTTTTTAAGATATTTTCAGCCACCATATTTTTTTTTCATGGCAATAATAACAATAATTAAGAAATGAGTGCCAAAATATAGCTCATGTTTTGCATGTTATAGCTATTCTCCAAATCAGGCAAATGTCCTGTGCTAGGAAATAAGAACCAAAGCGTGGCATAGTTCATGGACAATAACTCTTGCTTTGAGCTGGAGACCTCTCAAGACATGTTTATTATCATTCTGTACTGATTCAACTGCAGGTTTAGCAGCAAAATAAAAAGCTGTCTTGTTTAAAGGAAGATGTAACTCATTTTATGAAAAAGAACTGCAAACAGCTGCTTCCATATGTTGCTACTAACAGGACAAATTCTTTGTTAAATGGCATCTTTAAGATTAAACTGTGTGCTGAAGATAAACACAACAAAAGTGTGAGATGATTGAGGAGAACAGTGACCCATTCAGGAGAAAATACACTTTTTTTCAGCTGGTGATGAATCTGCATGACCCAGACAAGAGTTTTCTAACATTGACTGTTGCTGCATTCTGCACTATTTTGACATACAATATAAATGTCTGTGATTAGGGGTAAAAGACAGATTGGCCCATCTGTGCTAGTTTTAAACCTGTTTGTCTAACTTTACTTTGGGATGTTGTAGCCTCTTTTTTTTTTTTTTTTTTTTCCTTTTTTTTTTTGTTTGTTTGTTTTGTTTTGTTTTGCTTTTAAGTGAATTTGTAATATAATTTGGACCTACTTCTGCTTTCTGTAGTACCTCTGTTAGAAAATGTTTAATGTGCAAACCTCTGTTAGACAGATTAAAACACAATTTGTGAAGGTGTCGTGCTCTCTTTGAAGTTGAAGGGAGATGCATCTGCCTTGAATGAGAGCAGGATAAAATCACCTAAGCAAATGGTTGACTATTCTGATAATCCCAAGGAAGCTAAGTGTGGTTTGAGACCTAAGGGTTTTGTAACACAGCCTAAGGAATCATGTATGTTTGGCATGTAATGTGCCATCACTTACCGATTGATGAATGTCTTTTGATGAAGTGTACACCTTTTACAGAGGGAAAATTTTGTTTCAAAACTGCTGCTTGAAAATTAACTGAAGAAGGTGTGAGAAGGCTAGTGTATGACTATGGATTTTGTGCAAAAATATACATACACCAGTTAAATAAGTTCCATGATTTTTTTTCCAGACCTTTTCAAAAGAGAATTAAATTTGCTTTTTCATTATTGGTTTGCAATATTTTCATGATATAAAGAACTTTTTTTTTTTTTATTTGGCAGGCATTTATTTATGTTTTGTTATGGGTGGATGGGAAATCTTGAAAAGATGAGCCACCTACTGACAGTGCAGAGCGCCTGAAATAATAGCTCTCATGAGTTTGAGTTCCCATTTCAGCATCACACTGATTTCTGCTGTGGCCCCCATCAGCACAGCGCACTGGATGGTTTCTTCAGGTCCCTCCCAGCCCTGCATTCCTATGGATTCGGGATTTCAGAAATGAATACAGTCATAGTATGTCACTCTGTCATAGGAACCCCCTCCTTGGATGTGTTAAAGGCACTATTCTGCAGCCATTTAGCCTTAGCCACAGTATTCAGTCATCTTTAAGATGATCACAAGCGGCATATTTATTACTGTGGGTTATATCATCTGTCATCTTCAGTTTTGCTAGATTTTTGTTCTTAATCATGTCAGTCTTTCTGTGTGTCATATCTGCCATTTACACGCCTCCTATCTGAATTGAGAACATACATTTCAGGCTTGTATGTATCCAAGCAAAGTAAGCAAAGGGGAAACCAAATGTTAGTAACTACTGCTTTCTGTGTCTCATACAGAAGATTTATCTTGATATACAATTGTGTGCTGGTTTAAACAGGGAAGTGACATTTAAAAAAAATCCACTTTGGGGGATGTTATTGAAAGAACTTAAATGCATGTTATGATTAACTTGCCAAAGCTACTAGGAGTAAACATATCCTTAATGTAGACTAGAACGTCTTCACATAAAACTCTTTCCCACATCCCTCTCCCTCCCCTTCGCCTCCCAAGTTTCATCCTAGCCTAAGGCAGTAAAATCCGTAGGGTGGGGGTTTCCTTAAACACATTGTATATGAGAGTATGTGACTTATCATCTCTGTGCCTCATTTACAGTGAGACTTAGCAGCTGCTTCACAACCATGTGATACATTGAGCTTTGTATAATAGTTCACTTGAAGGTCTTTGCACAGTTCAGGCATGTCAGCTGAGTACCTTCAAGCAGTGCAGGGACTTGTAATTAGAGTGGCCTGAGGCTGCTCGCCTTTCTGAGGGGCTTTGTCTTCCCCAAGGATCCCAGTGGCATCCTGTTTCCAGAGGCTTGCCATCCAAGCACTCCGGCGTGGGCTTGGCAGGTGGTGGGGGGATCCGAGGTATGTCAGGAACTGAAAACAGGTATGAGAGTTCAAGCCTAGACAAAGGTCTTGTTAGTCATTTGAACACAAAGCATGCAGCACCTTGCCTCTCTGCTGGATCCGGCAGCAGGTAAAGAAAGAACCACCCTGCACTTTACCTCAGAGGAGTTATGCCCCAGTCCCTTTCCAAAATAAACAATCCACTGTGTTTATCTGTAATGACTTTTGTCACTTTAAGCAAGTTGGCTGATGCAGACATTCTTGGGAAGATGTCAAAGGAAGAAATATACTATTTTCTAAGCCGGCCTTTTAAATGACTGTGTCATTTCTGCAACACTCTGAGCACTTTATACCCTGCCTGCAAGTTCCCATCCATTTTTCCCCAAGCATTTTTGGAAGCACAGACTGAGCAGTTTGGAAGGGATAGGCCTGAACTTCCTATTTCTGCCTTTCCATTTCTGTCATGCCCTGAGACAGAGGGGAAAAAATAATCAATAAAAAGAATGAACCTGAGATTCTTATACAGAATACACTTTTGGCCACTCGAATTTGCAAAGGCATGTTGAAGTCCAGAGGATATTAAACAGCAAATCAACAAGACATTGCCTAAACAGCTGCTCTAGGAAACTGGTAATTTGGTTTTACCTCAGAAAAAGGTTACTTTTGATGGCTGGAATAGGAGGAAAGGTTCCTCACAGGTATAATCTGTTATACTATTTTTATCTATTACTCTCCAGCACTGGTTCTGTAGAGAGTGTAAATCAATGTATGAGACATGACAGGTCTGACTGTAAGGAATCATGTTTTACCACTCTTGTACCTCTCTCTCATGGCTCACTGGGGAAGAAATATGTATAGTGCTCAGGCTCAGTGCTACATTAGAAAATAGCATTTTTCTGCGGAGTTGCAAAGAACCCCCATTGTGTTGGGCTGACGCTCACAGGGCACAACAGCCCTCCCTTCCCATCACCTCCTACACCCACTGCCTGCTGCACCTGGCTGTGCCGTCCCATCACCTTTGGAGGGGTGGGAGTGTGGTGAGTGCTCACCAAAGTGACTGAGGGTGGCACACAGGTGCCTCCCTTTTTAAATGAATCTGAAGACCTGTCATTTTTTATGAATGAAGAAATGGGTCCCCTGTCAGTGCTGCCAGGCACATCGCTCTCCTTCTTCTGCCTCCCTGGAAGAGCAGGGCTGAGGACACCACATGCTTATATCCACCACAACATACAGCCCTTGTGGCTATATTTATCCTTCTAAAAAAAGAGGGCCATGAACCACCCTCTGGCCCTACCCCTGCTTAGGCTCAGCTGGTCTCACAGCAGGAGGCTCTGATGGGCTGCGACTCTACTAGTAAATGAGATGGTTGGATTAAAGAGAAGTGGATTGGCTGCACTGCTGCATGGTGAGGCAGGTCCTTGGCTGTGAGTAGTGCCCACCAGCACTGTCAGACAATTGCCAGAGCTGTCCCAGAGGTCATCACGGCCCCGAGACCATTCCCAGTAGGCCTGCTGGCCGCAACCCTCTTCTGGTAGAAGTGTGATGGGGTTGTTCTTCCTTGGCAGTTGGCCTCAGAGCCAGAGACCATTCCCAGGCATGCTTAATTACCAGTATGCATAGCTGGAGTTTGCACCCCTGCAACTCAGAGAGCAACCGTGGGTTTCCTCTGGGCAGTGGGGTGTTCCTGTGACCCTAAGACATAATTATCACATCACTTTTGGTTATTCAGTTCAAAGTATCCAAAATAGTTGAGGGCAATGTTGCAAGCAAAAAGCAGTGTTCTTATAGCACTGATTAAACATCTGTGCTGCATACCCAGAGGTTTGCCAGGAGGGCATGGGGAGCACTTCAAAGTGCAGTGTCTGCTGGGATAGCATCAGAGGCATGGAGAAGGTGGAGGGAGACAAATGTGGTGCTATCTTAGTCACACTGCCCTTTGGAAGTGGTCCCTGGGGGGAACTATCCCCTTACTTGCTCCAACACATGCACTATCATCTGCTACTGCCTTTGTTGCACCAGCTTGCTGATCTCGTTGCTTTCCCTGATGTTGCCTCTGTCACAGTTGCCCTGGCTCTACTGCAGCCTCCAGCGAGCCAGGCAGCAGCAGACACATTGACATGCTACAGACACACAGGACACTTAAGTTTTCCTTGCAGTTGCATGAGCTCGTAAGCTGGGCTTGCTGGGCATTACAAAACTGACATCGGGTTTGTGTCGCTGGCAGTCTGAGTAACAGCTGGGTTTGCATCCAGCCCTAAGCTCCTTGAAGCCATGGGTGAATTGCTTACTAGAATAAAGCTGGCTAATTTAGTACTAATTTTGAGCTGTCTACATTGTGTTTTTGTCATGGCAGTCTAAACAGACATAAAACGTTCAGGAAACTTGCTTGGGCTTTTCTTCTGCCTCTAGAAACAACAGACTAGAAACACCTCAAACCACTGGGATCGTTTAGCTAGAACTGGGGTTAGGATACTGGAATTCACTCATGCTAATAATGTTATTTATATCCACCAATAATACTCAGTAATACTGAGTAGATTTTGGCCCATTGGATCCCTTGTATATTCAAAAATAAGGAAGCCTGATGAAAAGATTTCCCTGTCTGTCCCTCTGGGTTTGTAAGTAGAAGTTTTTACTTTGGGCTTTGTATTGTCTCTAGTATTTTGAAATCAGTATCTCCTTTTATTAACCTGAATCTTCTACAGCTTACCTAGTTACCTATGACATAAGAATATTGTCACTTGGCCAGTTTTCCTATTAGAGATTATATTTTATGAAGTTCTACATATGTGTTGCTGAATTGGTTCTTGCTTTTCAGTGCTCTTGGAAATAAGCATTGTATCAAACTCATCAGATAATTAAACTTGCAGGTTCCCAGGTACAGGGCTCATCCAGCAAGCTTGCATCCAGCTCATGTTATTTTAACACTGAACATGCCTGTGATTGTGCTCTGACTGGTGCCAGTGACAAAATCCCATTGATTTAAAGGAAAGTAGGATGAGGCCCAAAATGCTAATTCTGTTGACTTTCTTAATGGGTTTCAGTTTAACCCTACAGCACTGAAGACTTTTTTTTTCCTATGGCCCAACTTTATCTCTTCATCTCAATACTCCAAGTTTACATGACTCCCTTTTTCATCCCATCAACAAAGAATTATGCTGAATTACGGCTTTGTTGCTAAAGGGGAATTGTGTGTTTGAGGTATATTTTTCATGAGGCATTTTGGCCAAGTGAATGAGGTATTACTATGAGAAACTATAAACAAATCTTGATTTTCTAAACTGCAGATAGAGTGATTGGCTTAATTTGTTTCTATACACTACCATCTTGAAAACTAAACTGAAGCATCCAAATTAAACAGGAGATGTAAATATTAGCCAGATGTTCCCTGGTGTCAGAATTCTTTTTTGTTTCTTTTTTTTTTTCTATTAAATGGGTATACTTTTTTACATCTAACATAATGACCTATGTTTTAGATTTTGGTCCTGGCCTAATGGCTTTTTATCATATGATTATGATATCATCCAATCATGTAAGCGTCATGAGATGCTGTTCAGCTTTGCTGAAGCACATGAGTGTCAAACTGCTTAGTTTAGGCTGAACCATTTGTCTGACTGTCTTAATGTGGGGAGTGAATGTGCTGTTAATTTAGGAAATGCCAGCTGAGGCTGAGGGTTTAGTGAGCCAAGCAAAACAGAGCACTGACCACAGATTGAAACATTACAGAGTTCCTTAATGGTTCTGTCAAAAAGAAATATAACACTTTTTTCCCCCCATACAGAAGTTGCTAGTCTTCTGGTGCAAGTAGCAACCAGTAGGGTTTTAGCATTGATAAACATGGATGGAAAAGACAGGCACTTGACTTAGGTTTTGGTTAATGATTTTTCCTGAAGACATTTGTTTGAGTTTGATGATAGCAAAGCTTTTGGTTCCATTCCTCACATTTAATATTACCGGGCAAATGACTGCAGCTACCGGTAAATCAGGATTTAGCAGATACAGACAGAAGATTTTCAATATAATTAAAACTGTAACTCTGACTTTTTGAGTTTAATGCAAATGAGCAAAGCACAATGACATGTCTTAATTTTTTTTCTGTTACCTCGATAGCCTTGCTGAGAAATATGGTCTTTTTAAATTTCCTTCAGTGTAGATCTGGATTTGTGAGATACCGAGCCTTGAATCTCTTACTAAGCACTGACAATCAAATCTCCATTAATTTGGCCCTAGAACTTGAACAGTTTTGGGCAGTGTTGAGAGGTTTTGCTGCAACAATCCTTACTGTAAGATCCCTTTGTTCCTGAGCTGCACATCTGCTGGGGCCCTTGTCCTCCCCTGTCTTTTGTTTTAGAGTTGGTTTTTGTTTACTGATCTCTTTGAAACATTACTGAGATTGGCCGGGACAACAAATTGTTTTATGATATCTGCTTAGCACCCTAAGGACTTTGGTGGGTAAAAGAGAGAAAGTTTAATAAATAAAATTTTTATTATTATTCTTTAGCTATCCAAAGCTTTGTTAGAGGAAGGAGACTTGCCTGTGAACTCTCCTCTGCAGAAATTCTCATCACTTAGGCCATTTAAAAATAGACTGGACAAAGCACTAGGGAACACACTGTGGAGGGCAAGTCTGCACTCTTAGTGAGACGCACTAGATGACTTTCCCATATCTATGTTTTTTATTGTAGCAAGGTAATATGCTACCACTGTGTCCTCTAAGGCAACAAAGCAGAATAAATTAATCTCAAATGCACATTTGCCCTGAGATTTCCATCACAGTCAAGCAACTGCACTGAAAATTTCATCTGGAAATGACCAACTAAGAATATTATCAGTCCATTGCAAGATATCCTTCACAGTAAGAAACACCCGTGTTTGAAAGTAAGGCTTTGAAGATCCTTCCAATTTATGGGAAAACATTTTCCAAATAATCCTTGTGAAAATAATGTAAACAGTCTCTTTTCCTCTTCTCTGACAAAAGGTGTGAATTGCCTCCAGTGACATTGTCTCCATCTGTCTTGCTTCTATATGAAGTACCCAGCCCTGTGAGACAAAGGAGGTAGAGGCCACTTCCACTCCCAGAAGTGTCTCCTCACATTGCAGTACTAGGCTTTATTTTCATTTATTACTTTATTGTCTGGAGAATGTGAAAGAGATCAGGCTGTATTTCTCATAGAGAAATTATCTGTTGAAACAAGTGCACCAGAATGAATGGATCAAAATCTAGAGAAGCTTTTCATTTCAGTTACTGAAGTCACTTTATATTGTCTAAAGCATGTTTTACAGCAGTTAAAATAAGCAGAGTGAGCCTTTAAAATCTTCATGTTTGTTTAACCTCATTAATTAGTTAAAAGGCCATCAATGGGTTTGCCTTTTGAGAGGCCCCTAGTACAGCTGACTGAAAATACAGGATTTTGCTTCATATCAACGAATTAACCATTCTGAACAATCTCAAACATGCAAACCACTGTAGCTGAATTAGCAAGGTGTGAAGGTACTACAGATGAATAACTGCTCAGACTTCTCACCACCTCTCTCTTTCCTTTTTCATAATCTCTCTTAATTTCATGTCTAAAACGTTTCAAGATCTTAATGGCTAGGCCCATCTCTTTATACACCCAGCAAGATTTGTACTCCATTCCTGGGGACTATTCAGTAGTAGCTCCCAGTTTCTCAGTAGTCTTAAGGAAAATCACTGTCACCCATTGGCTGACCAGAGGTGTGTTTAATTCATATTTCATCTTTGTTTATGGCTGTGACAGAATGTTTTCTGAGATAGCATGTTGTGTCTTCTAGACTTGGAGTCCCCAACAACCCAAAATATAGCCTCCAGTCAAACTATATTTTGTCCTGGTCTTGCTAAAAAGTTACACAGGGAAGGAAATACTTTATACCACCCTGCATATAGAGACATCGTATTTGTTTTCTATTTCATATTTTGCAATGCAATATAAATATTTTTGCTAAATATTTTATGGTTCCTTAGTCATTCAGAAATACTTCAAGAATCTCCTTGTGATTAAAATGGGATGAGACTGTCCCTTTAACAGCCTCTCTATTTGATTATTATTTCTGCAATGGTAATTTTTAAAATGATAGCACTTCTATTATCCCAGATTTGTGATCACAGCAGCTGTATATCAGTGTTTCACTTAAGTGACTTTAGTCAAGAATTGCTGCTATCAAAAAAACCCTGTGATAACAGAAACTCTGCTACAGTATCACTAGTTCCACACTGAAGCATTTACAAGTCAAAGATAAATCACTGGGCAGGAAAAAACAACCAACCAACTAACCAACTAAAAAAAAAACCAAACAGAAAAAAGCAAATCAAAAACCAAATACATGAGGAATGAAGGTCCTGTGAGAAAAATTGCATGGGTATGAGATGGACATAACATTGACTCTCGTAATAATGACGTGACACTTGTGCATATCACCTTAGGTTGCTTCACAACTGTCCAGAGTGGAAGATGTAAAGCAGTCTCACATATCTCCCAAGAGTGCTCTGAAGCTGAACTGAGTAATGTCTAGACTATTTTCTGAACCTATCCAAGATAGGAGTTGAAATTCATCCAGGTGCAAAAGGCCATCACCACTTCAATCAAGGTTTTTGCATTCCCCTGGCAGCACCTTTCCCATGCACTCAGAGCATTTCTGGGGATGAATGGTGCAAAGGAGCCAAAGGCTACGACGAGGACTGTGAGCTCTTAACTTACCCCACCTTCTAGTTTCAACATGCTGGACAAATGGTATGAATTGTCTTCAGGCTTTATTCTAGCCATAAGATGCATTGCTACCCAATGCTGTAGCTATAGCTTGGAGACTGGATTTCAGAAGTTTCTAAGTATTTTGGGGGCAATATCCTGGAATGACCTTCCCAACAGCTGGTGAATAGAAAAGACTACAACATTGCTGAGGGAAGAGTTTTTCATGTTTAGAGAAAAGACAATACAGGATTTAAAACTGAAAGCTTGTAAGTAGGTGATTTATTGGTATTCCCAAGGGGATGTGTGACTTCTATTTGTTGATCATTTTTATACCATATTTATACTGGCCAGGAAGGAATTCCCACTTCCTTTTCTCCCTTGATATATATACCTTGCCCTCTAGGTTGTTTATTTATTTGCATTCCTCTGAAGCATTTAGAGACTGGCCATGGCTAGAGACAAATGAATGGGTATGTTAATAGCAGATTCCAGGTGCTTGCATGGCTTGTGGTCCTCATATAGCATCAAACCCACATGCTGATTTGGCATCAAAATCCATTGCCCTCTTCCCTCAGGTTGCACTGGCAGGGAATTTTCAGTTTTTATATTTTGCTTTCCACTGTAGTGGATTTAACCCCATAAACCACCTGCTGTAACAAGGACTATGGACAATGGCAATGTCTTTAGTTGACCCCCTCATTCTCTTGTCACATTAATCATAATGAATTTTAGTCCCTTTCTATTGGTCTTAAATTTACTATAGAATTATAAGAACTATTCAGAGCGGGTCAAAATATAGAAAGGCCTTTTGTTTGGCTGCAGTTTCTGAAAAGACTTTATGTTTTATGACCATTAAATCTGTACAAGAAATCCCTATTGTTTGGCAACTTTCCTATCTTAGAATCTGTATCATGGTATCCCCAAAGAAAGTATAAACCTCTTCCTTTTTTAATAAAGGAGACTTGACCATGTTTGAAAGAAAAAAAAATTCTCTGAGAATCTGGACTAGTCAAATAAGGCAGAATTAATGTATTTGTTATTACTACTGCTTTGGCTTTGGTTTTTAACCACCACTGACCTTAACAAAACCTACAGGAGTTCAGTATGAGATACAGAAAATGATGAAAAATGGAAAATTTTGCAATGAAAAATACCATTAAAAGCTTGTCCCTGCTGTATGATATTGATTGTGGTCTCCTAATATCCTGTACCTGGAGCTGCAATAAACTCTGCCCATCTTTGTGACTAGAGGCTGCAAATTGCTCCTTAGAAAAGGTGGGGGGAGTATAAATACTGTCATCATCTCACAGAAAGGGATACATGGGCTCAGAAAGTTTACATTTACATTTGCCAGATTCACAAAGACCCCTGTAGCAAGGCCACAAAAAGATCCTCAGAGCTTCCAGATGCCGTTTGACTGTTACAGACACAAAAGTATACTTCCTATGTCTTAAGCCAATAATTACGTCAAGCATATGTTTATCAGCAAGAGTTAGTCAATGCTTTTGTGAGTTTATGTCTCTCTAGCTACTAACTAACATTTAGAGAATTTCTGTGGTCATTTGCCATTAGGATTTAACTGAAAAACACAACAAAGACTTTAAAAAGCATGTACAAATAGGCACATGTATGCACATTAAAGTAAAACCAAAAAACACAGTTACAAGAGAGAAGTGGGGAGTTTTAATTTATGATAAGTGAAGGAATTTGAGATTACTACTGACAGGATTTCCTTCTTTAATAAGATCACAGTAGTATAAATAGAGGTGACATATTGCTTCACTGAGAACCATAAAGTCCAGGTCTGTCTTATGCAGTCATTTGTGGCAGTTGTTTGCAGATAGGAAAATGTAGGAGTAAAGTGAGGAGCTGCAGACAAAACTTCATGTCTGCACAAGGTTCCAGGCCTTAAGGTTTAGGAAGTCTATTTTTAAACTCAGTTTCTTTGAAAAACCGAGACTTGCGACTAATGCTTGTCATTATGGTATAATGATCTATCTTCTTGCCAGAGTATTTGAGGATTATGTTTCACAGAGAAGTAGAGTTATCTGCCAGAGATTATTCTTCATGTTTGTGATCTGTTTTCTCTCTCTTCCTAGTTAAGCCTCAGCCTTCCAAAGTTCCCAAGGCATTAAAACCAACTGTGCAAATGCCTTCTCTCCCAGATTTCATCAAACCTGTATCTGCCCAAGCTGACTGCTCCCAGCAGCCTGCTCAGGGAGCTCGGTGTGGCAGGAGCTGACATCCTTCTGTTGTTGCTGCTCAAGTGTCTCCTTGCTGGGTGACTTGTTTAAGACTGGCCAAATGGTCTTGGGGTCAGCAAAGCTCATTGAAAGACTGAACTAGTACAACCAACTTCAAGAGAAAGCTATAGGAAATAAAGGAAAAATGTCCCCTGTTCAAGGATACTTAACTAGGTACCAGTCCCAAAACTTCACCACTACCAATGGCCTCTGAGCAAAGGAAATGGATCTTCTCTGCTCTGGTTTCATGATCAACTTCCAGTTTCACACAGGGCTGGGTAGAGAGGATGTGTTAGTGCATTTGTATGCATTATATTTGCATATGCAATTGTGTGCTATGCTATCAGAAGGATGTGTGGCTTCTGGGATGGGTGACAGCCCTTCAAATCCTCTGGAGCAAAGAGCTAAAGAAGTTGTGTGAATGACAAAAGACCTGTGTGCGTAGTATATGATCTATATGTATACCATGTATACATGTATACCATGTATACCATATATGTATACCATGGCAAATGCATGATCTGCTTACTGGCTATGAAAATATTTGGAAAAATTTTAACATATAGAGGCTTAGGCTGATAGACTGCACCACAATATGGTAAGTAACAGATGCCTGGACACTGAACAGTTTTGGTTGTGATAGCCAGGTGGATACTAGCCCTGAGATCTCAAATCCTTTCTATGAAGCGATGTATCCCTCAAACCCTAAAAAGCCCTCCACTGTGAATCAAATGCCTCACAATGATGAAGACCAGTTTTCTGTGGGTTCATTTATAAGAAGGAATTCATGTATCCAGTGATTTATCTATTTGTTATACAGGCTTACTGAGAAGGATGCTTCATGTATAAGTCAAGAAGATCCACCAACCAATGTTTGTCATTCCCTTACAGCAGAGATGTAGAGAAATGTGCTTTATAACTGTGACTATAAACAGCTTGAGAGAAGGATCTGGAACAGCCAGGAGGAGTAATATAATATAAATGAGAGAAGTAAACTGGTAAAAAGCACAACTGTTATGTCCTTCCCATTTTGATAACTTCAGGGTCCCAAATAGTTTCTCTGTTCTTATTCTATCTCTTGGTTGACATACAAAGGTTTGCAGTAGTGAAAGGAGAGCTAGGGACAAAGAAGCTATATGTAGATAAGGAGAAGACTTGCATGTGATAGAAGCATTGTAGGTTCGACCTACCCCTTATCTGCTAGGAAGTAAAACTAACAGAAGGATGCATGCTAAGTTTGAAAGAGGGGTCAGACTCCTCCTAATTAAAAAGAACTGTTCCAGATTAAGTGGTCTGTACAGGCTATGAGGTTACTTAGGATGGAAAGAACCAGATAAGCACTCTTGCTGTTTCTTTAAACTCTTACTGCATTGGTTTCAAAACTCAGAAAGAAAACTGAAAATGTGTGTAAAATTTCCCTCAAAATACCTTAACAGGCTGAGTGAAGTGGATCTAGCAGTGATATAAAGTAATCGCACATAGCAACTGAAAAAAACCTGCAAGGAAAAAGAAGTATTAGTTTTTCTTGGCTTTTCAAGACCTTGTTTTAACAATGTGCTAAATAGTCTACCTACATTTAAGGTTGTGATTTAAGTGAACTGAGTCTAAATGAAATAGCTGGCAACAAACAGAAAACTGTGTTTTCAGAAATACATCAACAGTTGTTTAAGATGGTTATTGTTAGTCACGGCAAGGTAGCTCACTGTACTTCTCAGTCTCGTCAAATTATTCTTTATTGTGATTTGATTCTTCAAAAGACATTGGGCTCCTCTACCTGCTTTCCTAAAAAACTGTTCACATACATCTTCATCCTCCAAGTTTTCCTCTTCTTCAAAAGAAGGCTGAAAACTCAAAACCAACTGAGATTTCACACAGTGTTAGTACAAAACTTTATGGGACTGGGATTAAATCTGCACTTCTGCAGTCAATTATGGCCACATTAGGCCCATTATCAGCTCTGGCAGTTACTAAAAACACTAAAATAAAGTTTCATACTACTTGTCCTGCTGATGTGTTTACCAGGCCATATTAACTCCTCTGCATGTATCCAGATATTGGGAGTGCTGTTATCTGGTCATAAAGAAGGAAAATCAAGAGAACAAGAGCTAACTTCTTCCCCTCTCCTCCACCCTCCCCGTAGTTCTCCCCTCCTGAACTTCAGTGAGCTTCTTTCAGACAGGGATGGAAAGCCAATTTTAATTCTCGGTTACACTGGTGTGTATCCAAATAAACCCACTACCATCATGGGAGATATTCTGGTTTTATACTGTTGTTGGAGATAGCAAGCTTTGGCAACAAGCTTTATATAGCCAAGTCTCGTAGTGTAAACAGCTTGCTTTTATGAAAACAAATTACAAAATTGCATATAGAGTAAGAGAATCCCTGCTTTTAAGCTGTCTTGCTCAGGGAAAGGAATTAAGTCATTCAACTTGGATATGTGTAATCCTCTTGGATTCTTTAAAGTTATAACTTTCTATTGCTGTGTAAACTTGAGTTTCCTTGTACAGATGCTGTTCTCCTTAATTGTTTGCTTCTTGAGGATATAATTTTAAAAGATCATACTGTATCTAGTCATCTGCACCATCTGATGCAATTTAAAGAGAGAAAAAAAAAAAAAAGACCACTAAATATAGTTAACACAGCTTGGTTCTGTCTTCTTGTAACTCCCCTACAGGCAATGGAAAAGGAGCCCAGAAAACAATTTGTTTATTATAAGCAGGTCAGTCCTCCAGGGGATTCATGGAATCACGCAGTGGGAGAGGACAATCACGGCACTGAAATGGTGGGTAATTTTATTTGTTCCACTTGATGGTCACAGTGGCATCATGCTGGCCAATTACTCTTGAGTCAGCAGGTTTCAGAGGTTAAGACCCCCCTGTGGGCTGTAGCACTGCAGGCACAGTATTCAGGCCAGATTGAAACTGTTTCAACAGTAGAGACGCCAGCCGCCTTCTCCCTTGGAGATCTCCTTTTTCAACTGCGTACGAGACATACATGTGATAAAATAGGCATGTCTCTAACATCGAGACAGCTTAATTATTGAGTGGAAAAAATGCCAGCTTCAGATAAAGAAAGGAAGAAAATCAGCCAGAGAGACAGGCTACGCCGAGGAGGCACGAAGCGAACAAATATTGCAAACTTTGACTGCAGGTTCCAAAGGAAAGATCATGTCTGGGAATAATCCTCATGCCAATAGCCTACTAGTGTTTCATGGCTGCTGAACCTTTAACAATTTCATCACATTTTTCTCCAGTGGAAATGTTTTAAGCTACTTCTTCAGTGATCTGTAATTCTAAGGGGAAAAACAGCAGCAAAGCATTTGCTTTACCACTAGAGCCTGCCACAAGCGATTGGGCAGAGGCGGATATGAAATCCAAGCTAGCAGAAATAGCGGGTGTGAGTGTGTGTGTGAGGGAATTGGGCAGGAGGGCTGTCCAGGATGGGCTGAGATTGTTCCATTAGGCTTTGCCGTAGATGAAATTCGTGAAGGGACTCACATTTCATTTGGAGAGGCCTATGGGAAGCAAGGAAGTGGCATTTTATCCTCTTAACTATAATACTAGTGTTATGATCTCGGAAACAGGGGAGGCTATTCTCAGGCTTAAGCTCTGTTGTGTATGTGACATTTCAGGCTTAAAACATCTCAAGTGTATATTTCCTGTCAGAAATATTATGCTGTGAGAGATATTCAGTTTCTGAAGGATTCACTGGAGAGTTAAGATCTATGCTTTAATGTTTTTTTGGCTAGTATCATGCCAGTTTGCAGTTTCTGGAAAACATCTCAAGAATCTCAGAACTGAGACATAGATGTATTATTATGAAAAATAGTGGTGCTAATTCATCCAGAGCCTGTTCCTGAGAGACAGAAATGATCAGCGGGACTCTAAACTCTGATGTCTTGCTCTGCAGAACTGGATCCAATGACCTCTTTAGTTTAATATAAATGTCAGGCTATTTGAATTTGCAAAACATATCGGGATGAATTGGAATAAAAGAAAATGTGTATATCAGGGTTTTTAAAATAATTTTATTATTAGGAGTAATTGTTCTTTATTTGAATATGACAAATCCTGCAACTGACTTTTTCAGATCAAAAAGCATTTTGATCTGAAAAATACTGGAGCATTGCTTTTTTGGAAGTGATATCCCACGAAAGGAGGAATCCAAGGAGGTAAGTTTTCCTCATCCTCCTTATTCATCTAGCACTACTTTATATAACATGAACACTGGAAAAGTCTTGCACAGGAAAGTCCTCACTATGTTCAGTATCAACTGTTGACATTATGGCTGTATCTAGCCCTGTGTCTGGGCATCAAAAGTGGAGCAAGCCCAAACCACAGCCTATTTTAAATCACGTGCATTTTACATTGCACTGATTTGAACACCAGCAGAAAGTTAAGCACATAGTTGCTTAACCAGCTTTGCCAAGCTGTGACTGTGGTGAATGTGCACTCATTGTTACAGATGTCTAATGAATAAAGGGCATGCAAGACTTCATGTTAAAAAAAAAATTAAAAATAAGTTTAAGAGCTTAGTAATGATCTTTTTAAGAGCTTGGAAATCTTTTTATTTGGAAGTTCAGCATATGAAACAGAGCTTAGGAGAAAGATAAGAGGCAGTCTTTGTCAGTTAGGTTTAACTGCTTGAACTAAACTTTTGGTTCTCCTGCACAGTTGACAATAAACCCCTGCGTGACATATCAGAGGCAGTAAGCATATACTGTCCAGAGGTAGCCCTACACTGAGCTGCATCTAAAACACTACTTCATCTTCCAGGTTTTACTGAAGCCTGTTTGCCAACTTTGGAGATTATACCAGGAAAGATGGCAGACAAAGAACAAACTGGGTTGTGGAAAGAGCTCCAGGAGGAGGGAAAGCTATGAGAAAACATATAGTTTCTCTTCCCACAGCCATCAATAAAATGCCATGTAGGAATATGTACTTTTCATTCTGCAGACTAACGGAATAATTGATATTGATAAGAACAATGTAATTTCATTGGTTTAACTGAATATGGTGTTTAATTATATATGTATGGTTGACATCTCATGTTTTAGACATGATCTGCAATGACGGTACAAAGCTTGCTGTGCTTTGGATGTCCTAGGGAAAAACAAGATGTAATTAATGGGAAATACTGAATCATTTTAATGGCCAATAATTTTCACTTTGATTGATGAAGGTCTCTATATGAGAGAAAAGACCTGATGCAAATGATACATGCAGCAAATTTGTAAACAAATGAAGGAACTATGATTTCTTGCTGCTTGGAAACATACATGCTGCTCCACTGCAACAGGATTAAATAGATTGTGTACCAAATTAAAAGAGAAAAAGGATGATGAATTTGCTTAATTTACCCAAATCAGGATAAGAAACTTCATTCACACCTTTTAAAGGCTTTTGCCATAAAAAAATCATAATTCTAAATAAATAAGACATGGGAATAAATTTTTAATAATGGAAGCCTGTATTTCAACATCCAACTTGCTGTCTGTTTCCAATGCTTATTTAGTAATTTTACCTAATATTATGATTTTTCCAGGATCTAGAGGATCTGACATTAAGAAACATGGCAATGATCAATAGAAAGAAGAAAATGCAATAGTTTGTGGGATTTCCAATCTTCTCATAGATGCTTCTCATGAAGGATTCTCTAAGATTTTATCATTTGCTTCACCAAAATAAAATAGTATCTGTTCTAATTAAAAACACTCAGAACCCTTTAGGGAGCCATGAATGTATGTTTCAGAAATGTCTGTCCAAAAGTTGTTATTTTTTTTGAATGATATACTGTACTAATTATTAGGGTAAAATCTGTCATGCAGAAAATATATTTCATCCCTTAGGTGTATTCATGAATATGCAGAAACAACTTCAGATGCGGAGAGTCTGAGCAATTTGTTGTAAACATGTGTCCTTGCGTATGGATCTTCATGTATGTACAGGTATAGATTGATAAAGATCTACTGCTAAATGCTTCAAGGGAAAACAATTCAGGACTTTAAGAAACTTCAATAAATCCCAGTTGTAAGACTTTTATTTCTGAGATTTCTTGAAGCCGTGTTGATAATACATGGAATTAACCCATGTCCTAGACATCTTGGGCAAATCTGCACTTAGTTCCTTCAGAAAATGTCAGTTATTAGGGACTTCACCATGATGACAATTAGAAGAAATAGTGCCTTGCAAATGAAAGCCTCTGAACAGCTGCCAAAGGAGAAAATACATGATTAATCATTGATGAAATGCCTCTTCATGTGAGGGGAAAGCACATGATTTCACATCCCAGTCACACTGGTGCCACACACATCCATCAATGCTGTTGTACCTCAACAGAGTGAAAACCAGAATTTAGGCCAGAATTTAGGAGGGTTCAGTAACTGGAATGAAGACTGTAACTGAATTTGCAGCTCCATGGCTAAAACAATAAATGTATTTCATCAATCTGATGCAGAATAATTTCATTTTGCTCTGGGGCTTTTTGATCACATAAAAATATATTTAAAAATTACTTTCTTTTTTTTTTTTTTTTTTAACCATAGAATTGCAGAATTCTTGTGGTTGAGAGGCATATCTGGAGATTGCCTCATTCTACCCCCCTGCTCAGGCATGGTCATTTAGAATAGGTTGCCCAGGACTGTATCTGGTCAGGTTTTGAATATCTTCAAGGATGGAGACTTCATAGCCTCTCTGAGCAACCTGTGCCAGCGCCGGTGTTTGACCACTCTCACATATTTATGTTTAATATATATGTATAATATAATCTGTTTAAGGTATTTAAACTATATCTTTGGAGTTGCCTGCAACAGAAGGTAAGAAAGTACAAGACAACGTTCATAGGACTTTAGAAAAAAGTAGTCCTCTTGTACTGAGTCATGCACTGCGGTGAGCGTACACGTCTGGTTAGCCCCAGAAACTTCCGGGTTTAGGCATCACCCCACCTAGTAGGATTTGAACTAGTTTTCCACCACCAAGTGGTCTAACCACCAGTCTGCAAGACATCCAGGTGTAAAAAGGAAAGAGAGGAGGATGGACTACGACTCATAGGACAGCAGTGCAGGCGCAGTACAGAGAGATAGATTCAAGCCTGTATTCTACCTGATTGGGATTTAAACCTGATTTTATAGCGCAGCCTCTTTGATGGCACTTTCCAAACTTGCTACTCAAGTCAGCATGTGCAAGGCCAGATTTTAAATAGGGCAGTGTGTAAGTGTGCTTTTTTCCTAAAAGCTCCTGAAATCCTGTCCCTTTTTAAAATAGCTGTACAGTGGTGGAAAGCATTTGAAGTTGGGCTGTAATTCTGCTCAGCTCTGCTGCCCTGTGGGTTTGCCATGTAAGCTTTGCAGTGTGACAGCTACCTGTGGAATGGAGCAGCCTGAAGGCCAAGCCACAAGGAGACACGCAGATCTCCTGCAGTCTTTTCCTTTCTCTGACACACAAGTAACATGTTGCAAACTGCACAGTTTCCACACTGCCTTTGGAAAGCACTTTCTTGACAGGAATGTTTTCGACCTTTGGCCTGTGGGAAGGATATATAATGTTAACAAAATTTGGGATATAACGGCTCTAACTTGACTCTGGAGCAAATTGACATATTATAGTGTTGGTTGGCCCCTACTGCATGAGAGGAGACCTACTGAAATGTACCTTGTTTGTATGCCTGAGCTTCCCTCTATATAAAAGTGATATTTTGTCCTGACATGCAGTGAGAATGTAACCAGATGTGCACCAAGAGACCAGGACTGTGGGACACACTGGGAAACGCATCCTACCCTGTGGACAGAGCCATGGGAACCAGCTTTCCTGTTAGCCATTGCCCCCTGACCTTTCCAGCATTTGTCTGACATGTTCTGCAGGCATTACTTAGTGGGGAGCCAAAAAAGAGAAGACTGTCTATTCACTGGAACTAGGTGCTTTGAAAACTCTAGCATAAAACTAGCTCTGCGTTTGGAAGCTAAACACGGATTGTGCACATTAGGGGGTGAAAGGTTATAATCTGCAGCGCTGGGGATGAGGCGTGGATGAAGGAGGATTGGATTTGTGATGTAGATCCTTTGCATATGGAAGCAGAGTCTTATCTCTCACCCTCATCTCTCTTAAAAGGTGAAATTCTCTGCTGTGCTGCCTGGCGCATAGATTCCCCTTTTTCAGAGTACCCGTGTAGGAGTGGGATTGTTATATTTTCCTTGATATTCCAGAAGGTTTCTGAATGTATAGAAAATGGGAAATTTTAGACATGTATGTGACTTCTCACTTTAGGTGGAGATCAAGGGTTTGCATTTATGCAATAGCTCTGATGTGATGCTGTGAGTTCTCTGCACAGCTGTATTGCTCACACCTGGTAAGACCAGTGTTTCCTGAATGCATCAGATTTCCTGAACTCACGTAATATTCATGTGTACAGTAAGATATCTGGCTCTTTATTTTGCTCTGATGAGATTGCTGAACGTACAGGAGAAATCCAAACCCAAAACCTCAGTTTTGTCCTAGCATAATTTCTGCCGAAAAAACCTGATAACAGAGATGTATGGTAAACCTACACAGGAACATTATACTCAAGTACTGCCATTAAAAAGTCAGGGAAAAGTCTGAGTAAAGAACACAAACTGCCTGTATTCCATGAACATAAAGATTGCTTGACTAGTATGGGAATTATGTGCTTGAGTCTCCTTTACAGATGTCTAAAACTGTAGGAAAACGTGTTGTCTGAGTAAATTAATACAGTGAATTTCCTTTAGGTCTGTTAGCCAGCCTGCAGTATATTGGTTACTCAGCTCTGGAAGCCAGTCCATGGACTGGTTCATTGTTTCATTCATTTTATGTGGCTCAAAAGTGGAACTGAATGAAAAGGGAAAGCGGAAGTAATAACATTTTTCCAGTGCTGAGAATCTCAGTATTCCTAGGAGGTGCCACTCCCAGTGGAACTGTTCTGTATTTTTACAAATGCAATCCAGTAGGGTCCAGGAGGTGCCATGTATTCTTTGCATGCAACTAACATTCAGTTTGGATTCGGTTGTACCTGTTAGCTTTGAAGGGGCCCTGGGAGGCAGTGGAACTCCCACACTCTATTTTAATCTGCTAGGAATTATTTTTGTCTTCTTTTTGCTTGGACTCCTGCTACTTGCAACACCAAAGGAAAATGCCACTCAGTAAATAGTGAAAATCTTCACTATGGTGTTGTCCCACATTTTCCTTCCATGCTTTGGTCAGCCAGAGGACTGGTTCCTCTGCTAACATTCATCATCTCCTTGAGGACTGTCCCCATTAAAACCTTTCTGAGTGTAGCAGTGTCAATATACCTTTTTGATACTTGTCTTCCTTTGCAGCATGTTGATTGGCTGTTTGAAGGTGACTACAAGTGCACTGGTTACACTTGATTTCTGTTCAAAGCTCTGTGTTTTTCTGGGTAACTATAGGAACAAGAGACTTACTGTAGATTTTTAATGAAAACTGAGATTTTGGAATAGAGAGGAGGATGGGAATGTGCCACATATTAATAGTATTACTAAAAAAAAAAAAAAGTATAATTTAGAGTGTCAATTTACTTTAATTCTGTCTCTGCCTAAGTGCGGAAAATATTTCAATGTGTACGTTTGTATACACATACCCACATTTGTATGTACAAAAACATATATATGTTTAGAAGGACTTGTTTTAATTAAAAAAATGGGAAATGTAACATGGCTGAAACAGATTAAAACAGAAGAGTTTTAGTGGACCAGAAAACATACTGCACTGATAAGGATTTTTTGTTTTAAATTCAATCCTACCATAAAGTCATTTATTACCCATTGTTTGTTTTTCTAGAAAGGCCAGTGCAGCACCATTTGCTGGCTGATTGACAGTGCAACTCTCTTTTTACAACTTGGAATTTAAAACAGGAAGGCTGCCATTCACATCAGTTAAGAAGTCTACATTTTAGATCACGTGGAAAAGTTCATCTTTAGCATAAGCAGATGGAAGGTTCAAATGCCTAAAATCAAAATACAGTGTTCCCACTTCAGCATAGTCCACGCATGTGTAGCTATCTACACACACTAAATCGGAAGGAACAATTCAAGAAATGCATTTCACTGCAACTCTCCATTTCCACCAGCTTATTAGTTTCCCCCTCAAAAAGCAACAGAAATGATCATTTTACACTCAACAGAAACTGCAATAGTACAGACTTTGCAACCCTGGCTTGTCAGTCGACTTTCATACATTGAAATCTGCAGCTAATCAGTCCTGGTCCAACCAGGAAAGGCCACAGCAATCCTGCTGAACTATTACCGAGGTGTTACAAGACATGGACATTATTCATCCTCACTAAAAACAGGCAAAGAGAAAATGAAATGAAAGCAAATGGATTAACTCTAGCATATTTGCTGCAGTCCCACTGTGAGAAGGACTGTTTCCGGCTCTTCTTCTGCCGGTAAGAATACACTTTCCCGCCCCTAAGTCCCATAATAAGTCACCTCAAAATCCCATCATTTAAGTATTAACACCTGGCCAATGGTTCAGGCACGATCCTGGGAGCAAGAAGGTGAGTATGCTGCACTGTCCTGAAACTCAGATGAGGTCTGTGTCAGGAACTTTTGCCAAGAGTGTAGCACTTTTTTTTGTTGCTTTGTTGCTTTGTTTGTTTGTTTTCCCTTGCAGCACTTCTGTACTGATGAAAGATAAAGTCTAGATGTAGTTATATGGGCTTGCAAGTTGCTCTTGTGCTTGAGGAACCAGGAGAAGCACTGCTGGCAGAGCAAATTTTGTCGATATGAATTGCATATATGCCTGGAGAGTTTGTTACACAGTTGCATCAGCAAAATCTCCTGAAGAGAAGGCTCATTCTTGGATACTTAAGTGAAGTACTTACCTGCTTTGTTCCCAGCTGCACCAGGTTGGAGTGTGGTGGGTCTTGGCATCATGCTAGGCACTGCTACCAGGGCACTAAAGAACAAGAGAATAAGGCTAAAGGACAACCTCATCCAACATAGTGAACATAACATTCACAAGAGTGGCTCTGAGTCAAAGAAGACAGGGCTGCTCTTAGACAGTTTGAACTTGGTTATAATTCACCTGTGAAGGAGCAGTACAAATGCCTGGTTTGACTTTACATGGCACCTCTTTAAAATATTGCTTCTTCCTTTCAAGGTGAGGGATTGCATGGACACAGAGCTAGTGTTCATTGGTGTAGGTAATACATGTTGCAGTTTTAATTATGGCCCCCTCAAAGAAGTACTATGCCAGATTCCAAGATATTTTTCAGAAAACAACTTACTTTAGGAACAAAGTAATGGGAGCAAGAGAAGATTATGTGGACTAAAAGGCCTAAATGCTATTTCGTGTTTAAAGTGGGGGACCAAATGAGACATAATGGCAACTTATTTTTGTTTTTGAGAATGTCACGGAACAGATCCTTCCCCTCCAATTAATTACCTGAGATGCAAACAGGCATGTATTTCCTTTAAGAACTGTGATACTTCTTCTTACACTGTTAAAATGCAGCAGTGAGCACTGTATGTGCAGCATTTCTCATCTTGAGCACATCATCTAAACATGCAAAGTGAAGATCCGTAATTTCAGGTTGTGTTGAAGGGACCTCTCATGAAATTTTTCCTTTGTGTTCTAAATAGGAAGATATAAACAAGATTTACCAAAGATGAATGGAAAAATCTTCTCAAGTATATGGGAGCTCAGTTTTAATATCATGTCTGCAGTTACCAGAAAACCTATTCAGAATTATGTTCTCAAAAATCACTTGAACCTGACCTAAATGATGACTGAATATGGCACATTCTTACATAAAAAAAAAAGCATGGAGAAAGATGTTAAAGATCTCTAAACTAACCATAGAACTCAAAATTATAACCTCATCATTATTAGCACAGCATCCTGACACACAAACTGTAGCAGTACAGGAAAAGGCAAGAGCTCATTATAGATAATTCTGGTTCCTCTCCAGCCTGCATGATTTTACAGCAAAAAAAAAAAGTTTAATAGAAGAAAGGATCCATAGAGCTCCAAACAGGTCAGTGTTTTAGGAAGAACAAAATGCATAGGTTTACTGACTTTTAGCTCTACTTCCTCTTTAATGCTACTAACCTGAACAGATAATACGATGTTGTACATGGGATCATACTGCCTCAAAAGATTATTGAAAATCATCAGTTCTGTTAGCAAATGCCCATATAGATTTGAAATACTGCTGTCAGTGGCAAATGCAAAGCAGTCAGAGAAAAACACTGTATTCGACAGTCCCAGGATACCCTGTATATAGGAGAATTTTTACCACCAGAATGCCAGACAGACAGAAAAAGAGTAAGAGCGTATTATGATGATTTTCAAAATAACTCAGTTCCCTTCAGTGCATTCTGGGATCTAAGTAAGTCTGGTAGAAAGGAAGAATACTGTTTCGTTTGTTGTTTGTTGTTTTTTTTTTCAAATTCGGAAAAGAATGCTTCATCTGAGAGAAAATATGAATATTCCTGTTTTAAAAATCTGATGAACAATGAAAAAATATTTTTAATTAAAAGTTTTAGGTTTAAAAAAAATAAATTAAACACAATTGTAGCAGAGCTCTTTCTTAAAATATTGTCCCAATTTTAATTCTGTACATTTAATTTTACATGTTCATATATATGTATATAGTTTATCATGATTTTGGATGTTCCTGTTATTCATAGTTTATATCTGTGTAATTAAAAAAAACCCCAACTACATCCTTAGTTCCTACTATATTTTGTGGCAATGAGAATAGGGATCAGACATATCTGATTTATCACATGCAGTCTTAGATGGAGTCAAAATTTCTTATCAAAGCTCAATAATGTTGAACTTCTGAGTTTCTCCCGTTACATAAACCTGATCCAGAAGGTAATTTGCCATTGATATTTACTGCTTCTAAATACATATTAAATAGAATGCTCTCCTATGAAGGCTGACATTTAAAAAGTCCTTAAGACCTCTCTTTTTCTTCTCTTTGTTCCCAGAACCAATGCTCTCTTGCCAGTGTGACATACTGACATACTCTGTGGACAGACAGAGCATTTGAGGTCAAACATTCAGAAGCAGCCCTCTGCCACGGCTCTCTGCTGTGACCGCCAAACCAGAAGCTACAGTGATGATTTTGTAACCTGTGAGGAGAGGTCGCTGGGAAAAAAAGAAATCCATAACAGTAAAAGCAACTATTTTTTATGCCAATAGTGGGAAAAGTGGAGACAGAGGAGTGGAGCAATTTCATGAAACTGCCTAAAAGCTAAAAGCCATTCTCAAAAAAAAAAAAAAAGCGATTTTCTGTCAGTAAGTCAGGGCTGTCAAAAAATCCTGACTGTTTTTGAGTGTGGACTTTGTCCAGTCAGAACTAGTTAGGGTCTGGACTGAGATGCCAAGTTGTTTCACAAGCACCACCAAAATGTCCATCACAAGTCACAAGATTCTTTTTTTAATTTCCCCGGGACATAGCAATCTGGCCCAGTTTCATGTGTTACAGATGAATAGTGAATGCTTTGCTATAAATCTTGGTGAACTGTCTTCCAAAATATCTTTTTATAACATTTGAAGTTGTAAAAAATTATTGATTTAATGCTAAATATGATGTATCTTTTACAGAGGGGGGGATTTTTATTAGTCTTTTATGCATCATATCATTACTTTAAGTTGTTGATTGTTATTAATTCAATTTTTGCTGGAGTTACTTAATAACTGTCAGTTTTCATTGTTCTAACTCTTTATTCATTGTCAGCTGTGGACAATCTGCCAGCCCACATGAGAGGGCAGGTTACATTCAAAGGAATTTACTTTGGTTTAGGGACATGTGCAAAATCTGAGCTAATTGCAGTGCAACTTTATACTTTAACTGCTTCTTATTAGCGACTTAGCAGATGTTTGTGACTTTGTACTCTGATGTTCAGTGCTTGTACTGCGAACCCACAGGACCCAGTGAGATGCAGACACCTTTCTGTGAAGGATTTGTTGAACCGAACTCCTGCATTTCCAGGTCATACCTTTGACCTGGAAAAGGTGATGGTTGGGAGCCACTGCCCAGCATGTGATGGTCGGGAGATGGTCCAGCATGTAACATCCTTATTGTTTGGACCCATGTCTAGGGCTGATTAGAGGACATGGCAATGCCCATTATCTATCAAGTATTAGAGATCCATGATCCCTTGACTCTGACCCCATCACCCACGTCTGAGAAGGAGACAATTCCTGTGTAAGGCAGAGAAAACAGCTAACAGAAGGGGCTAAAACATGAGAAGGAGAATGTAGAGGCTTAGCAAGGTGAGGAATGGCTTTCTGTAGTCTTCTTTGACTAGGCAAAAAGCTCTTTTTTATACCAAAATTAATATAAAGATAAAGGTCTAGGAAAGTATTCTGATGCAGTATATGTAATGTTCACAGTCCTTCCTGCTGAGTCCTTCCAGCTTCCATCCACTTGAGTGGATGGGCAAACAACTTGAAGAACACCCTCCTTTGACTGTCCTTCTAGAAAGCACCCTTGTGCTTTCATTTAAACTCACCTTCTTTAATTGAGGGATGGTGCTAGCAACAGAATGGGGGATCTCTCTGTGGATTTTTCTTAAGCAGATCCCCCAGATTAGTGTTGCAGTAAAAGGATTTACATGTTTCAAAGTGCAGGCTGGTCAGCAACACGTCTACCTGTGTGAAGAGACTGTTGGCATGTACCTTTGTTGCTCTTCTGAGCTTACAAGGTGAAAGCTACTAAAAATGATGGAGGCCATGTGAATTCAAGCTAGCATTCATGTGATTGCTGGTTTTTTGTGTCTTCTTTTGACAAAGTGGTGTAGAAATATGTTTGCATAAGTGACAGATACAAAAGAGCATTTATTCCCTGTTGGCAAGGACTGCTAAACTGTGATCTTCATCCATGTCCTGGTTACTTAGCGTACAAACTGCTGGTGGTGCAGAAAGGAACAAAGACAAGAGATAGGATATATTCAATGCCCAGGTAAAAGGGAGAGAGGAGAGAGATGTAACAGAAAGCAACTGTTCCATTTTGCAATAACTTTTGTCTTACAGAGACCTGGGAATAATAAAAGAAGAAAGGCCATGAAGGAACACTTACATATGTTTTTGTACCCAAAATAGTGAGTGAAACAAAAGAAGAAAAAAGACAAAAAAGGTATTGGTTTGGATGGCATTCTTGAATTATTGAAGATGTTAAGTGGAACTAAAAATGTGACCAAACTGCCAAACAAATAAAAACAAGACCACTGTGCATTTTTTTAATCTCTAGCCTTGTATTCGTATAGCTACGTGTCCCTTAGAAGGGACAGCAATGTAAGGATATCATTGGGCTGCTGCACAGCCTCAAAGACTGTGCTAAGCCGTGTTTCATACAGGATCTCAAGAAGGATATTCCTCTGTAGCAAGATGTGCACCCCTTTAAGAAATGCATGGCGTGCACTCAGTAGAAGCACCCTAATGCTACGTCTGCAACAGGACAACTCTCACTCTCTTGGAAAAGCACAGTCCATCCTCCATGTCCTTCAAAGTTCCTGATGACTTTGTAGAGGTTTGGAATGAATTAAAATTTTGGAGAAGAAGGGGCAGTGCATGGAAACATAATTTTTGATTGTACTCTGCCATGATAGTTCATCCAGTTTCCAGAACCTCTAGGTATTCTATCTGCTTCCCATCAAAAACTGAGTAGTATTTCCACCTCAGCAGTGGTGAAACCCATCTGCAGTGCTGTGTCCAGTTCTGGCCTCACCAGTACAAGGAGGACATGACAATACTGGAGTGAGTCCAATCAAGGGCCAAGATTGGAGCGTATTTCACATGGGAGGGACTGAGACAGCTCAAGAAGAAAAAACTCAAGGGAGATCTTATCAATGTGTATAAAAACCTGACAACAGGAAGTAATGAAGACTGTGACAGACCTAGTGTTGACCAGTGACAGGGCAAGAGACATTGTGCACCATCTGAAATACAAGAAAATCCATTTAAAAGTAAGAAAAAAGCTTTTTTTTTTTTTTTTTTTTACTACAAGGGTGAGTGAATATTGAAACAGGTTGCCCAGAGATGGGAAGTCTCCATTCTTGGAGACATTCAAAACTCAACTGGATACAGTCTTAGGTAAACTACTCCACTGACCCTGCTTTGAGCAGAGGGGTTGGATTAGGCAATCTCCAGAGGTGCCTTCCCACCTCAACTGTTCTGTGTCTCTGGGACTTCACTTGCACTCAGTCTGTTCTTATTTCTTGGAGCTGTGATTTGATATTACAATATGCACAGGTTGGAGTGTGCTTTCTGACATTTTACTCTCTATATTTCTGTGAACCAGAATTATAATTTATATATTTTAACTGTTAAAACACCTACTTTAAAGAGACAAAACCAAACATCTGGGACAGCTAGTAAACACCAACATTTCTAAATAAGTAATGCTCAGCACTGACAAATTCATATTGAAAAAAATATATTTTAAGATGAGATATTGATTTGTTTTTGTGACAGGGGAAACTGGCTGTAGCACAAGACATCAGAGTTAAATCACCAGGTTTCCCATTGTTCTTCCTTTTAAAATCAAAACTATGGGATCTTTAGGCTGCTTCTTTTTTATATGATTTTACGGACCTTAGAGTAATAGGCACTGAGCTTGCTTAATGATAACAGCAACTATATTAATCCAAATAATAGAGTAAAATACAGAAGACAAATTTCATGGTGCTTTAATCTGAGAGGTACTCATTTTAACCCTTTGGTGAGTGCATAAGATGCTTTTCTGAACTCTGTATTAGTTGGTAGGATAATTGCAGTGATTTGAGCATAAAAGTGTGCTTTGTTCTGTCTTCATTTAATGCACACTTTGCTTCATTCTGCTGTCTCTGAGGTGAAAAGCATACCCAAATAGAAGCAAGGCAAGAGAAAAGAGGAAACTAAAGTGAATCAATTGTTGCCTTCAGCCTTGAGAAACTCATACTCAAGTTGTAGCTGCACGTATGCTGTGGTGGCTCAACTCTTCTCTGCACACTGAAAGTACACTCAGTAGGTGCAAGTAAATTGCCAGAACATACTAAAGGAAAGATCTAGCCCTCATGGGCATATCTATGATGGGAAATCATATAACCAAAAAGGTATATATTTAGAGCATTTGGAATAACCTCTGGGAAAAAGTCCCTTCCACAGATCTACTGATTTTAAGCAACTCATTAGTGGAGAGTTAAAAAACCCCCCACAATGAATCATGCTGTATATAGGTTGCTATCATGCAGGTGCTCTTAGAGAAGAGGGTGGCCTATCTAAAGACAGCTTAACTTTTCGCTTAAAATAATTACATTTAGCATTGGTGTCAAAAATGAAAAGTAGAAAAGTGACTTATTTCAGAAAAGAGCAGTGAAGATATTCAGAGTTTGAGGAGCATGTTTTCCTATGTGTAATATGCTTTTCCTATTTGGATATAGAATCAGAGATATCTTATGGGAAATGCAGCAGTAGTCAAAGAGATGAAGTGGGTAGATTCACTATGGAGGGAGATTTTCCCTCATGTTTTGAGAAAGTCACAGGAGTCTTCCACCAACAGCTCAGAATGGAATTTAATTTACATTGATAAATAGCTTGTGAAGGTACAGGATGGCATTTCTAGAGTAATGAGGTAAAACTACTAATGGAAAATGTTTTGGAGAAAAGTCCTGACAGCAAATAGAAAGCAGTCTCACAGGAAAAGCAGAGAAATTCAGCTGCCTGGGAAGTTTATGCTGCATCTGGACAGAGAGCTAGGGTTCTGTGATAGAGCACTCTGTTTCAACTAATGAGATGAGCCAGAAGAGCTTCTAGCCTTTCCCATCTTTGTGTTTTATGAATACAGGTGTTACAGGCATGCAAAGTAGCGTATCTTAATTGTCATCTCCAAATCAGACCAGTTCCACTTGTGTTTGGTTTAGCATACTGTATTTTGATGAAGTTTTCATCTGATTTCCCTTAAGGACAAAAGTAGCATTTCTGCTCATTCAAGAAGTCAAGCTCTTATGCTATTTCATTTACTATGGGCATAGAGAATTTCAAGTGTGAATTAAAACAGTGGAAAAGCCTTTGCGACATGACACAGGAGAGCAAACCTAGAACTTTGACAGTACAAATGCAGAGTAAAAGCAAAGTAAAAGTAAAAGTGCAGAGAAAGCTGCACAAAGAGCTCCTGGAGCCCAGGAACTTCAAAGCAAATGACATGGAAGTGCAAATTAATAGAGTAACCACATGAAACTTTTCAAGGGTATTTGATGCCTTCATGCGTTCCTTTTGAAATGTTACCTCACAAATTCCCACTAACCCTATCTTTCTTGAACTCTGTAGCTATTTCCTGAAAAAAATCTAACAGGTCCTAGGGAATCATTGTTAGAACCTTGAGATTTTGTCAGAAGATGCTTGGAGAGTATGAAAAGCTTCACTTGAGCTAATCTTTTTTCAGTACAGTGCTTCCTGTACAAAACGTCCATCATGTGCCTATTGCCTAAGTTACTCCAGTGCAGCCCCGCTGAAGCATTCCTCTGCAGGACTCAGCTGGAGGAGACACACGGCATGCATCATCTGATGCATTATTTGATGAAATCTACTCTTTTTCAAGAAATTTGCAGCATATGTTTATCCATCAGTAATGTCCTTGTTAAATTGTTGGAATTTTGTTTTTGCTATTAGTTGTTCCTGCTGGTACCCTGATGTAGACATAGCAGTCTTTAGACTGGATGCCAACTAGTGCTTATCTGTTTTCTAGCTTTGTACTTTGTTGAAAGTTGAAAATAATATTGTTTTGCACTAGTCAGTAATGATGAGCCAATGTTTTGTTGGTGCCATAATGCTTTTATATAGTTCAGATCTTGGAGTCCTTAGTCAAATCATCTGAAGAAAAATATTTCTACTTTTTATTACTAAATAATTCTTTCCTGTGATATATTATCTGATATACAGTCATAATACATTCACTTGACAGTTCTGATACGTAAGATACTTTAATAAAAATATCTTTGATCTTTCTGAAATGGCCGTATAAAGTATATCTTACTGTGACTTGACTATTATTTTAGAAGAGCATCATGCAAATGTTACTGAACTCCTGTAAGGCTCCACTGACTTTAATGAACTTTGGATCAGGCCCAGGTTTCCTACCCTGTCAGAGTACTATAATAAGGCTGCCCTAAGCGAATCCTTTCAACTGTTAAAATACAAGAAAGAAGTTTCTTTTAAATGTTTTTGATACAATATATTTCACAATGTTGTCATACTGTTGTAAGGAGCAGAAAAGCAACAGTGTTTTAAAGAAATGATTCTAGAAAAATGCTCTGTACTAAGTGTATTAAATGCAATGGATATATTCCTTTCTAATGTTTATTACTTGTGTACTAAGGACCGGCATCTGAAATTTACTTTTGTCTTCATTTGGTCATGTAGAGACACTTGCTTTTTTTCTGTGTTGCAAAGCCTTGATAAACCAGACACAGTTGTTTTCTTTAATTAGAACAAACAATAGAAAACTTACTTAAAAATGTTTATTGTAAAAAAGTGGCTAGAAAAAAACATAAATTTCACACTTTCTTCAAGTTATCTATAGATGCTGCTATAGGCAACAATTCACTTTCATTCATAACACATTCAATCATATAAAAATAAAAATATTTACATTATATCCACATACTTTACAAAATCATCAATAAAAAAGGCACTTGGAGGGGTAATGCTGAAAATATTGCATTTCCTTTGTGCATTAAAAAAAATAATTGTCAAACTCCCATGAACCCCCTCTCTTGCACTTATTCCCGTTTTTAAAAAAAAGATTAAAGTTTAGAGGAACTATTCCATATCAAAAGGTGGTCAAGCATGCACCAGGAATGTCTGAAGCTACAGTCTTTTTTGTTGTGGGTTTGTTTTTCAGGTTTTTTTTTTTTGTTGTTTCTTTTTTTTTTTCCTAAAAAGGCACATGCGGTTGATTTGTGGCTTTCAATCTTTCGTACATTCTCTTCTTCCCCCCCCCCCCCCCCTTAATTATGCAGTTTTAAAGCATTTCAGATCATTAATGAAGGCCTTGGCTTCTAATAAAATAAAATAAAAACCAGCAATGAATAATATTAAACATTTACTAAGGTAAACTTGAAATACTTTTTAAGGCACCTGAGATAAATGGTGTCTAGCAAAATTCACTTGGGTAGTATTTTTATTAAAAGTTCCACTTAAAATACTGTTTCTTTGGTTGAAATGTCTTGGCAGGAATGTGTTAACTTTGCAGACTTTCCTAAGCAAGAAAAGATGACATACATTTGGCTTCATCTATAAAGAAAGCTGATAATGCTTCTTCCTTTAGATCTACTTGAAATGTCATGCATGGTGTCTTTCCCCATGTTTCAGAATTCACACTTAAGAAAGTGAAAGTGTGACTGAACAGAAACTACTTGAAGCTCATTTCTACTGACATTCTAAGTTCTTCCCCTGTTTTGTTTCTGTGTTTGGTGGAGTTTGGGGTTTTTTGGCTGAAAAGTAGACAAGAAAACGCCTTTGGATTTCCACTTATCATTTGGAACAGGAGTGGAGAAATGCATTGAGTCCAGGTAAACATTGACTGCATGACTCAGTGTGCTACACAGCAGCCAGATTCCTCATGTTTGTGCAGAAGAGACATTCTGGAGAAAGTTTTGGAGCAATTTTTGCACTGGTATTTCTTCACATCCGAGTGAGTCTGCAGATGAGCCCTCAGATTGGATCTGTCTGCAAAAGCCCTGTTGCAGTGAGGACAGGAAAACGGCTTCTCTCCTGTAAAGGGAACATCAAGGAAAAATAGGGTAAAGCTTTAAAAAGGAAGTACACATTTAGGACAGGTAAACCCCACTTTTATCCTAAGAAGCAAACAAATAAACAGAAAGGATTTGTTATAATGAAGAATGTGTAATAAAGTTAATCATGCTACAGATATAACATCTTTCAGCACTGCTGACTGTACTTGCAGAACTCAGCCTTTTCAGAATATGCTGCTAAGTGCAGTGTCCAAAGACAAGCTACTGACACCTTCTGCATCTACAGGTGCAGGCAGGACTTTTAGGTTGGGCTCCTCCCAACATTTTCAAATATTTTTATAGCACTTTTTCTGCTTTGCAGGAATTACTGGAGACAAAGTCTTTGACTGAAAATCAGCAAATGGCAGTGCACACTTTACATTGTACCCAGTGTTATACTCCAAGTTTTTGCCTCAACTGGAAAGAAGACCGCTTTGGTGATGATTTGTTTCTAATTCTTAAAGACTTGAGATAGCGCATGCAAAGCTTTCCGAGTGCTTGAGGAGTCAGAAAGTAGACCCTCGTGCATTGCCTTTCTATTTTGCTGCTTGATTTCAGAGTCAACTGGAGCCTTCTCAAAGTTAGCAATTTCCAAAGCCTGAAAGTTAACATAAAATCCTTAAGGCAAAATGTTCAGCTAGTGGAAACAGGCTAAACCATCCTAAAATCATCAAGGAAGCAATGCTGATTCATGCCAGTATCTGGCCCACCATTGTGAGACCATGCTACACTCCCCTCCCACCCACCTCCCAAGAGGGAGAATTTAGCCTTTTAATGATACATTTGAAAATCTACATATGGATTTCAAGGTTAGTAAAGAAGCACTGTTGTTTTTTTCCACCTGCGGAGAAAAATAGCAAAAGGCCATCCTGATGTTAGAGCAACAAGAAACTGAAATTGTAATAGTTGTTCTTACCAGTGTGAGTTCTAATGTGTCCTTGAAGTAGCCAGGGTCTAGAGAAAGCCTTGCCACAGATCTTGCAGACACAAGGTAGTGTGTGGGTCCTGATGTGCATCTTAAGCGCTCCCAGGCTGACATACTCCTTGTCACAGTACTTGCAGCTGAATGATTTCCTAGACTGGGCATCACAGTGCAGCTGCTTATGTTTGGCCAACCCAGAGAAAGTTGAATAGGTCTTGTTACACAAACTGCACTGAAACTTTTCAGCTTCGATTGCATGCGGGTCTGAAAGCTTGGACTGGATTCTCTCTTCTTCATCGCTAATGGGGCTTTCTGAACCGCTGTGATCTTTGGAGGAGGTGTCAGAAGGTGGAGGTGGGCTGACTCTTCCCAAAGATGAGGGGTATCCAGAAAGTGGAGAGAGGTCGCTGGGTAATGGAGACGGTAGCAGCCCAGTTGTAGTCCACACAGTAATGGGATTGTAAGCTACTGAGCTCAGGATCTCTGGCTGTGGTATGATAGGGACTGGATAGCTTTCATATAGGTATGGAGATATAATCACTGGAGAAAGAAGAAAATTTTAAGGTAAGAGAACCAAAAAGTATTTCAAAAGGCAGCAAAATTAACAATTTTGGGGATTAAAATTAAACACTCAGTATGGTCGGTCATCTGAATGTAAGGAGCATTAAGAAAATACTATTTCATACATATATTCTGATGGGTAGAGTCAGTGCCTTTGAACAGACAAGTTACAGTCAGGGAGCCTCTTCAGGGCAGCATGCTGCTTCTAAATCTAAGCAGCCTGACACAACGAAGCAATGAAACTTCCTGAAGGATTTGTATAAAAGTCTTGATTCCACCACCAGCAGATACAGAACAGGAAAACTCCAAATCCTCTCGAATAACTGAGTTCAAGTGGGTGAGCAAACTTCATGATTCATTCTAGGCAGCACTGACACATTTCTCAAAACTCCCTTCTTGCAAGCAAAACAGCTAGCAATGAACTAAAAGCCTGAAAAGCAATCCCTCCACCCCTCCTCATTACTTCCATGCAACGACCCCCACCTCAGAAGCAATGCAGTGGCATTGGATTCCGTGGTGTTACCTGTATGAGTGTCCAGTTCGCTGTAATTTGGCTTCTTGGAGGAATTGAAATGTTTCTTGACCAGAAAGGAGCGTGGCATTTTGGATGCGGGGTTTCTCTGTCTCCCAGGCTTTTCTCGTTGGGTGTGTGTGTGTAATGATCCCCGGCTGGTGTGCAGGACACGCGTGTCCACCGGCTATCACTGCGAGCACATTGGTCCCTATCGCGTCGCCTGCCCGGCGCGGTCCATCCGCTGCGGTGGTGTGGTGGCAGTGCAGAGGCGCCTTGAAAAGTCCCGTAAATACCCACTAGTCAGGTGCACAGGGGGAAGGGTTTGTCCGCTCCTCCAATCGCTTCGGGATGTTCTCAAGCCCTTTCCCAAAGAGGCTGTTTTTCTGGGAGGGCTCTCTGGCTGCTGGCGGGAGGGATCCAATCCCGGCTCCCGGGGTTTGGGTCAGGTTTCAGCTCCTCCCGCTGGAGGCAGCCGGGGATGGAGGAGCGGGCGGCGGGATGTCGCTCTGCTGAATGTCGGTCTAGAAAAATGTGTTGGTCAAAGTGCTTTAAAAAAAAAAAAAAAAAAGAAAGAAAAAGGTCAGTTTACTGATTCAGCTGAATTCTTTTCTTTCTGACAGAGACTTAGATAAGTCATAGGCACTGAAACTTCTTTTTTCCTTTTTTTTTTTTTTTTTTTTTCCTTTTTAAAAACAAGTCTGGTTTCCAGATGTTTGATATAAGAATTACAATGGAACAAACTGTTCATTAAGGGCAGAAGCGAGAGGGGGGGGACACATTACAAGATAACAAGTTAGCCGGCAGACCTAATGGAAGCCTTTGAACTGACTGCTTGCCTGCTCCGTTTGGGAACTGTCTTTGAGTAGCTGTGTTTAGGCAAGGCTGGAGAGTAGCAGCCTGCCTCTCTGACCTGTGCCTTTCCAGGCAGAAGGGCCGGTGAGAAACTGCAAGTGAGGGAGAAACCCTGGAAAAGGTTACATTTCAGAGCAGAGTGACTGGTTCTGTATAATATGCTTACTGCTTCAGACTGGTCAGATGAAGCTTTTTTACTTTAAAAATCTGCACAGTGCAAAACCCCAACCTTTCCTGCCTTGGCAGTAGTTATGTCACTCTCTTGCCTATCCTCTTAGAGCACTGCCAAGGAAATTTTCCTAATTATCCAAAGCAGTTAAAAGATGCACAGATAAGCAAACCCCCCAAAATTATAGACTGGGTAATTTAAATGTCTCTTAAATGTCCTTCTCCATTAGGATATTTAGGACCTCTTCATTTCCTATGAAGGTGTAATCTGTATAAAGCATTTCATTTAGGATGAAAGTCTCTTAAATGTGCCACAGAATTTTCTGGTTATCTAGATTGATTTAGAGAAGATGTTTAGTGACAGATAGGTTTTTTAATTTTAAAATATTTGCATTTTGAAAATATGGACAGCTGAATGCTGGCAAATGTCTAACACAAATTACACTCTGATTGACTCTTGGTCTGCCCTCCCCACCCTTTCCCCCCTCCTTGTGTATTAACTGCACCTGCCTGGGCACATACAAGTATGCTGTGCTGGTGTGCCGCTAGGGCTTGGTCTCGTCGGGAGGCGGCGCGGAAGGGTGTTTTGCAGAGACCACCCCAGCCCTCTTTTGCAGCAGGTGTTGGAATAGATGTGAAAAAAAATAAAAAAAAGAATCTCCCTGGTCCTGTTAAGACATGTAAGAGTAAAGTGCTTTGTCAAGCTGTGTGACTTCTTAATCTTGGGGATGCCAAAACAAGTGCAGGGAAAGTTAGCCATTTTCGAGAAATGTTTAAAAAGATTCAGCTGTTCAGCACCTAACTCTGATATCTGTCGGTGAAAGGTGTCACATGGATTTCCAAGCTGCAGGGAACACACACAGGCTACGGGAGGAAAGGGAAAGTGGCGAGAAAAGGGACTTCCCAGGTACCTGTTTCACAGCTGGGGTGGAGGAACAGACATAGCTCTTTCCAGAAGGGAGAGCAGTGCTTGCAGAGGCAGAAGTTGCTGCTTTCCTCAGCTCCACAGAAATGAAGAAATCCACACATTTTTAAAAGGTTGCATTTGTGGCCCTGCTCCCTTCTCAGCTCTGTTCCATCTGCAAAGTCCCCATCCCCTGCCAGCTCTGGGAAAGCATTGCATGTCAGGATGTGAGGCATTAGTCTGTATCTAAATAGTCTGTTACAATGAACTGTGATTCAGACTTTGAGCTGCTTTAAGTTTGTGTGTTGAAATGAATGGAGCCATGCAGATTTTCACTGGCTCAGGATCTGTTCTTTTGTACGTGTGTTAAAAGTAAAGGGTCTGATTCACCAGCGAGGTACTCCCTCTCAGGGCATTTTCACCAGCATAACACCGGAGTGATGCAGTTTAAATTAATTGCGCTTATATAAATCACAGGAGCGTAAGCAGTTAGCCCACTGGCTGAGCTGATTGAAAGATGTTAGGAATTGGATGGAAGGCATGTTATTACATGGTCCTGAAAGGATATTAGCAGCACATACTACCTGAGTGAGGTCTGCTGTCAAAAAAAGGGAGAGTCTGTGTGAGGAGTGGGTGAGTCAGAGTAAACAGGTGTTCTGGGTGTTTACGGGAAATGTGGATGAGAGGGCACTCCGAGACATGCCGCATCCACCCCTGCGCAAGAAAGGCAACACAAAGGTCGAGCTCAGGAGACAGGAGGTTTCCCCTCCTTGGGGAAGCCGGGGAGATTGCAGGCATTGTGGAGGGTGGCGAATGGTTCTGAGGATAAAGCTGCCCATGGGCAAAGCTTTGCTCCCACCTCTGAAAAATCAGGTCTAGTACTTCCCTCTCACATTTTACAAGTAGTTGGGCTTTTAGGGATTCTTTATGTTTTTACTTTGAAAGCTCATGTAAAGCTGTCTTGTTAATGCCACAGTGCTGCTAATTGCCTCTCTGCAAAGTGGGTAGGAAATTATCTGAGCAATTCTGTTGCTTGAAACCTTGCTGAAACCTTGGCATGTGCTTTGCACCAACTAAATGATTAGGACCAAAGTTTCAACCATGCAACAGATTTTTATTTATTTTTTTTTTACATCAGGTCACTTGTTCATGTGCTGAATAACAACTTAAGCCTTACTTTTGTCCTCCCATGTCTGACAGCTCCATCAAATCCCTTTCCTTGTCAGCCTTTCTGAGAAGAGCAGCAACTTTTGTTACTCAGATTTCTGGAAATGGAAGGGTGCCAGGACTAAATTTGGTATAAAAGAGGGAAGAAGGACCCAAGCTAAGCCATTGCCAGATTAATTCTTATGTCCTTACCAAGCATCAATTACTAGCAAGATTGTAGATCAGAAAATGTTAAATATCTGGATAAACCACAGCAGAATCAAGAAAAATATTTTAAGAATATTAAATTATTTATGCTGGACCACTGTTCCCAGAGCACAATACATTTCTCAGGCAGCACTGTTAATCACATTTTGCCTGGATCTGCCACGGAGCCCATGGAAGGCAGCACAGCAAAGTGCAGAGGAACCCCAAGGAGGCACTGAGCCCAGTGGAGCATACCGAAAATAGCTCTGGAGGTTTATTGATGCAGGTGATGACTTCATCCTGGAAGGGGTAAATGCAGAAGTAACTCACACTTACAGTGTATCTCTTGCAATTCAAAAGCCTCTTACATTTCAAAGGAAAGTGTGAAATGGTTAATATGAGAAAAAAAAAATGTAATTCAGTTTTCACTAGCCACTTGAATGTAGAACATATCAACTCAGCTTCAGTGTTACGCTGTGCTTTTGTATTGCCCCCTTACCTCCAACTGGTATATCCTGGGAAAGCAAAGAAGTGGTGTAACTTGCAGAAGCAGGAAAGGTTTAGTAGAGCTAGAAGGTGAAGAGTACCTCAGCTGTGATTAGGTTTGATATCAGAGAGTGATAAGCCCAAAATTAACAGAGGGTAACATTTAGGGAATGGTATTCCTTCCCATTGCCCCAACACATACGCCTTAAGAATTTTTTTTTAAACACATTTTTAGGATACCTTTTCTTTCATGTTTTGCTCATCCTTTCAAATGCTGACCTCAACTGTTGGCAGAAATGGCAGCAAATTTGAAGAAGGACCATTATGAAATCATGTCAAGATCCAGTCTTATAGGCTTAAAGTTCAATGAGTCAGAATAAATCTGTGCATCTTGGAAAGTTTTTCCAATTCAAGTAAAAAATCTCCACATTTTGCAGGATTTGCAACAAGAAATACAGCTTTTCTAAAATCAGTAACTTTAAGTCAGAGTTATCTAGTACAGTTCTCTAGTAGGATCTAAACTTCTGAGATTCAGAAAGAGTATAAAATGGGTTTGCTTTTAGGACATATTATAGAACTAAGGGTTCCTCCATGTTTTGGTTAATTCAGGTTTGTAGTTCCAGTTTAAGCCTGTTAAGGAGATGATGATCGAACCACAAAAGTCTGATTCAGTCTGAACTTCCCAATAAGTCAAGCAGCTTTGAAGAAGGTTTTTTAGAGGTCTAAGCTCATCTCTACTTTATTTATATATCTATATAAATAATGTTCAATGCAAAGAAACTTGCATTTATTATAAGATGTGAAATGGTTCGTTTTAGATCAAGGAGTTCAAAGAAGGCTGGTTTCTGTGTTCTGTGTTCTTCACACCTGTGTAACTTCACTGAGTTCACAGGGTTCAATTTAGAGTCAATTTAGCCCATAATGAAAGAACCTGGTCATAGTTCAATTTTCCTACATTGTTTCTACATGAAGATATTTTAACAATGGGCCAAATTCCCCTGTCATTACCATCTGTATTATCTCCATTGGCTACAGCTGAGCTATTTCAGATTTACTCAAGCAGAACTGAGATGTGATTCTGGTCCAATAAATAGAAGTCCGTTTGTGTGTGTAGTACAGTTACAACCAAGCTGGGTTGTAACACACTTCTGTTTAATGAACACTTGAAATAATGAAAAAGCTCTGGAAAGCAATGCTTTCTGCATCGCATTACGTTTTCCTGATCTTCCAGTATGCCCCGGCATTATTCCTCAGCGGAACAAAAGATTTGAAAGTGCTGACCTTGGGATCCAGGGAGGGGAGGGAGGGCTTGCACACGACATCTGTGGTCGGAAAGAGCCATCTGCTGGGCACGGGCACAGCCAGAACTCTTCGGAGAAAGCCCTGGACCAGTCGCCCCACCGTGTGGCCAGCCAGGGAACTGGGGGTGCACCAGACCTCCGGGATGGGCTTTGGGGAAGAGTAGCAGTGAGGTGCTAGCAACAGCCCTGAAGTGGCTAAATCTCTTCCCAAATTTTGTAATATGGCTGAGGTCTATGGCTTTGGAGTTTTTTCTTTGGAGTTTGTTGCCTAGGGCAAAGTGAGACGTGAAGGCATAATTCGAGATTTCCTGCTCTGGGGAATGCATATGTGTGTGTGTGACAGACACTTAATTTGTCATGTATTGTACATATATATTCAAAATGGTTTTGTATATTTAGCTATACTTATGTTTGTACATATTCTGACATATACTTGCTACCATATTTCAAATACAGTTCAATCACATGACAAATAATTATGGGAGAGAAAGCATTGTTAACCCTATTTTATAAATTAGTAACTGAAGCATGAGGAGATTAAGATCGAAATTTTCAAAACCTTAGTTTTTAAGTGTATTTTAAATTCAGCCTTTTGGTGCCCTTCTCTCCAACAGCCTCCAAATGCTGCACAAGTTGCTGTATCATTTTATATGTAGCAATTGTTATTGTATTTACAGAATTTTCCGACAATAAAGGATTATACAGAGTATAATTTGTGTTATTAAATTATTGTTTATACTGACATGACCTGCAGCTTCATAGATTTGTAACTTTCACAGATTTTCAACTTTCAAAGATCTGAAAAATATAATAAAAATCCAGTAAATCTTGATACCTTTTTCAAATTGTCTGCTTGTCCCTTTACTCTAGCTGTTTGGAGGTCTGGCCATCTATGTTTTGCCTAGGTTTTGCTTCTGATGTTCTCATACCAAATACTTCACACAATGGTTGAAATTTATTTTTCCACTTTGCAGAAGCCCGTGGTCCACTCTTGAGCATGCCCTACCTTGGCAAGTGTACCTTCAGGTTCTTTCCCACCTTGTTTTTTTGACTGAGTGCCCCTGAGGCAGTGACCGTCTGCCAGAAAGTGCAAATGTAAACCCCATGTTCATACACTCTTTGATATTAAATTGAACTGGTTGATATCAACAGCTTCCTACCTTTGGACTAGGTTTATGTATCTATATGACACGTCCTCTTGGCCACTCTTCCTACACACCTACATAACCAGTTATGTTGCACTTTTTTTCTGATTTCTTCCTTTAAAAGTGCAGACAGTTGTTTGTTGCTGGGTAGGCACAACTTGCTCAGCCCCCTGCCCTTCAGGTCTGTCAGGTGCAGGAAGCAACAGCAGCCTGTGGCATTCAGTTGTCACACCATGGCCAGCCCTGGAGTATGGTGTTCCTACCTGGCAGCCATGTCTGTGTTGGGTGCTCTGTCGAGCAGTGATCAGTGTGTGGGACAGCATGCTGTGTGCTGGGCACAGCAGAGACCTTCCCCTCTGCTGCTGAACTCAGTGCTCAGAAGTGTATGTGGCATATCTGCCACAAAATATAACTTTCCTAGTGTCCTGGTTTCACAGGAATGGAATCATGGGCCAGCCATGGCAGGCAGGCCATGAGTAGTCCCCAGTCAGCTGGGAGTTTCAGTCAAGCTGACTCACAGGTGTATCCCATAGCACTGACATCGAGCTCATTATAAAAGGAGGGAGGCTTGCGAGGGTAGGGAGCTCTTTTTAATGGGACTCTTCTTTCTTGCACTCCTGCTGCTGGTCCTAAGGGGAAGGTTGAGTATAACCTTGTATACTTTATAATGGTCATTGTATTAGTTTTGTTATTTCATTAAATCCATTTAAACTTCAACTCATGGGGCTCCTCCCTTTTTCCTTGATTCCTCTTCTTGGCTGGGGAGGGGGCATTGGGTGATAGAGCAAGTGCTACAGTTTAGTCCTAGGTACAGGCTAAAAGTAGACACCTAGGCAGTTAGATTAGTGGATCAGTGATCCAGTGGATCTTATTGATCAATTACATATTTATTTGTTCAAAGGATTAAAATTTATGAGTTCTTTTGTACATCTATCCAACTCTTGCATTTCAGTGGTGTGCACTGTAATTGCACTGCTAACAGCTGGGCCACTTTCCTTTGTGCTCTAAAATGAGCAGATTGTCACTCCGTAGAGATAGTAACTTTGTTTTGGTATAAATTCACCATTTTGCTGTGGCAACAGAAGGTGAGAGGTGCTGGGTTTGCTCCAGTCTTACTCTTCTCTTCCACCCTGAGTCCTAAGGACCTTCTGTAAAGCCTCTTTGCTCAGAATGATGGTAATGTTACAATGCTGGCTCACCACCCATATTGCTTATTCTCCACTCCCTTATTTAACATTTTATATTACTTAGACACTGTATCCCAGGAAAACACTGTAGTTGGCAGTTCTTGTAACTTGGATTACCTTTAAGAACTTGGTCTTTCCATTTCTTAGGGTCTACTTGGAAGCTCCTAGGACCCCAGAGATTTCTGATAGTGAAGATCTCTCTTCTCCTGAGCTCCAGCTCCTTTGCATTCAGATTAGTACTCTGCTTCTGGCTCTGTTAAGCTTGTTAAAGACATCCTGTGCTATCTTCTCCTATCACCTTAGACAATAACTGTTGCCAGCTGCAGGCCTGAGATCTGAAAGTCCTGTTCTGTCTTTATCTGTTATCACTGGAATAGCTTTGAGGGCAGGCTGATGTCTGGAGACACTTTTTTTCTTCAGTGGTACCTGGCAAAAGGCATAGCACAGATTGTCAGGGGCTGGATGATTCAGCATGCCAGAACTTATTTTCAACATTGCAAACAGAGACCTTTTTACTTCCAGACAAACCAAGCAGTATATTTTCAGGATTACTGTGCAGTGACTCCTTTGCAGGGCTCTGCTCCCTGACAGGAGGTTTCCCAAACATCCAAGATGTCCTTGAGGCTTTTCACCACTGTAAAAATGCTAAGGGCTGCAAAAATGAAAAGGCACACCTGCCAACTCTGGTTTCCGTGAGTGTGAGGGTGTCTGGGCTTTCTGTTCTCCCCAGCTCCTCCCTCAGCAGCTCCACCAGGCCTGAGGGATGTCTGCACTTCAGATTTCTTATTAGCCTTTGTGAGAGCCTTCAGCTGACTAGGGCATTTACTGGACGAGTTATCTCCTTACAGTATGCCTTGGTTAGGCTGCTAGAGAGGGCACAGAGTGAGCATTGTCTTTTCCTTTCATGGTGGGGACAGTCAGGCATCGTATTTCAAGCAAACTGGTGGCTTGCTTTAGTAACATTTCCTGACAATGGTATCACCTTTGCATCAACTACTGTACATTTCAAGTGGTAGTAGCTTTGGCTGGTGTGGGATTTTTTTTTTTTTCCTTCATATTTTTTTTTAAATTTCTATGTTAACAGCCCATGTCTGCCTACTGGCTTCAAAACTGTTTTACTGCATATTGCTGGCACTTGGCCACAGTCCTTCACCCTCGTGTTATGCTGCCTCTCCGTACTGGTGGGAGTGAGCTACAGCTGTTTCTGCACATTGGCTAGAACTGGATCTATCATTGATTCCTGTCTAATTATAGCTATGGTAGCACGGATGATTTTTGAATCAGCTGAGTTTTTGCTGATCTGTCTCCAAACTTTCTTTTCTATGATTCTGAATGTTTCCTCTGCAATAGTGGCTGTTGTTGCTCATATACTTTTTCCTATTCTTCCTGTTCAGAGACATGCAAGATTAGTGTTTCCTTCAGTAATCATCTCTGCAAGATGATATGAAGTACACCATGAATGACTGCCTCTAGGGAGATAATTTTTTGTCTCCAATGCTACATGAAGATGCCAGTGATCTTAATTTTCTGGCACAACTATCTTGTTCTGCTTCTTCTGGGGGGATATAGAAGCAGTGTTTCTCTACAGTCTCTTTCTGTTTAACATCTCTTTCTGCCACAGAGCTGTGAACTGGTAGTGTGGTCTCACCAGGCTTTCCCACAAAGGCAACTGAGGATTTACCCTCCTTCCCTTACCTCTGCTCAGACTGTATTTTGGCTCCCTACACGTCCATGCTTGTGGGTAGCATGTATTGAAACCTGGCTTCATGCTGTACTGCTTTTTCCTCTAGTTCTCACTCATGCTTTTGTTCTTACTGAATTACACCTTATAGCTTCACTCCTACACAAGAGAGGCATTCCCTGGACTGGCCACTGCTGACAGAGTTTTTGGATAATTTGCTGGATGGTAACATTGAGACTGCCTGACCACAGATAAACTGTATATGTATAGATATAGATATGTATGTTACTACATGGAGGAAGTTAGAGACTGCCTTGAGGCTCAGCATCACAGCTGACTCATGTCTTGTGTGCAAATTGATTTATTTTTTTTCCCCCAAAACAGGGTGGATACAGCTAATCTGCCTATTAGAAGCAGTCTTGGAAAATGCTGAATGATGCCTAGGCCTTAGCTGGGAGAATGCTAAATGCTTACAGTCCAAAGTCATGCTAGGAAAACACTAAAAATGAAGCAGTGTAGACAGTTGTAGTCCTGTGCCTTGGCTCTGTTTCATTTGCTAATGCAGACATAGATCATATTCCTGAAATCAGGCTCATTCTTCTTTGAAGGAAATATTTGCAAAGATGCTGAATACTGATACTAAAACAGGACAAATCTTCTCTAGTGCCTCATGTACAGTCTCCTTTATAACAGATATTTTCCTCCTAACAAGTTATATGCATTGCACTGTATATTACCTCCTGACATGTATCTGTCCAGGGGAAAAAAAAAAGAAAAAGACGTATTTTGTTGTATTATCAAATTATGCTGTAATATTATCATGTGTAATTTCAACACTTTGAAATCGGTCAGTGAATTTCTAAAATTCAGGTCATAGATTTTTCTGCTGCTACCCCTGCTCTTTAAAACTGTCCGGTTCACGTACTCATTATGATGCATCTATCTCAGTTTATTTTGTATCACTTTGGTCCTAGCCTCTCAACCATTGCTATCTTCTTACTGACATAGCTATTGGCAAGCTCTAGGTACTTAGCAAATGACTTAAAGAAGATTTACATATTCATGACAGCAGGGAAACAACTACTGTTGATCCCAAATATCTCACTGTTCCTCTTGGCAGATGTGATAGAGGTAGGTGACAAGATGAAAATGCTGAGTCCCATATTATAAGCATCACCAGGATGAAGAATGAGTGACCAGTATGACCAGCTGATGTCTTTTGAAGTGGAAGTAATAAAGGTTTTCAACAAGAGGTAGTCTGTTGCAAAATCACATCTAACAAGCGTTCTGTGGCTGGTACCATTTCAGTAAAGAAAAATTTGTTGGGATGCTATATATGTGATGGCCTATATTGCAAATGGAGTGATGTTTGAAATTCAGAGTTGCATCCTTAAAATTCTAAAGGTTATTTCACATCCTTTTCACTCAAGATAGGGGAAAAGTCTAAACAGCAGGATTTCAGCATGGAAGGTAGCTCTATAGTTAATGCTCAATTCACTTCATGATGAGAAACATGTTGAAGTCCCAGTTCTGCAGCAGAGTACTACTGCTTGCGTTTCAGCTGCTGCTTTGCATTTCTAAAATGAGGCTTTTCCTCCTATCTCCTAAGAAGGTTTCAGGACTACTGCTTTAAAGCACAGGCAATATTAATGAAGAGATTAGTAGTGCCTTGGAGTGGTTTGAAGTCTGGAAGAAAATTCAGAGCTGGAAGAGGCCGATGACAAGGGAACAGAGAGGAGGATGCAGATGCAGCTGGAACATGTGCCCTGAAATTCCTTTAAAGCTACATCATTTTCCACCTCAGAAGCAAAAGGTAGCGCAATATTACCTTGTGTTTACCCTTCCTCCTCAGTTCAGCCCTTCTGTTCCTGTACCTTTTGTGCACATGTCCTTATCATTCTGCAGAGTAAGTCTCTGAGTTACCATTTTGAGAGATTGTGTGCTGGACAAAAAAATCTCTCAAGCTGGAGCTGAGGTTTTTTGTCTCTCTGCCTCCTGATGAGGCAGAGATATGAATGAATTGCTTCAGTTGTGTGCTATTGTATAATTCATGGGCTGAAATAAATATGAATTGCTTTGCTGAAATTTTAGGATCAGCAGTGAGAATGCATTGCAAAATCCACTTTAGAGCACTGAAAAACACAGAGTATGGAAAAGAGAGGCCTTCAGGGCCTTTATGAAGATTGCTTTTCACTTTTTTCCTTTACTGCAGTTTTGTTTCCTCATTAATTACTCTTACTAAATGAGTCAATACTTATGTAGGTGATAACATTGGCTATACTACATGCCAGAAATGGTGTATTTCAGGCAATTACCTATTTTGAAATTGCCAAGCCCCCGGTTTATTTGTTCACACACAGGGTAAGTTGCTTTGATGTGAAGTTCAAGCTTTCTCAAAGGCTTGAGCAGTCTGCAGAGGCTGCTCCTTGAGGAGGTGAAAGGTAACTTTGCCATGAGTTTAACTTGGTCTGTGTCCCCATCAACAGTGACTGCCAGATTACCTATGTTCCATGCGGTGATTTTTCTAACTCGATCCCTTTTTCCTTATGCAATGAAATGAGGTACCCAGAAATAACCTTGAGGTCTAAGGCAGCTTAAAAAAAGTCAAACTCATAATGAGCTAATACTGATGTGGCTTTAAAGTCTACTGGAAGTAAGACTGGAAGGTATGGCATGTACAAGCAAGTATCTGCCATTCTATGCAACTTCCAGCTACAGGTCAGATACTGCTTTACAGTTTATTGTTTGTGGGCTGCTTAGTTGCTCATGCAGCCTTTTTGTTGAGGTTCTTTGTGAAATGTATGATGATAAGGAAGTTTCATCTAGGAGAGTCAGATAAAAACATACCTGTGAGAAGAAAAAATGAGCAAAACAAATATCAGGTACCGATCTCTTGGATCATGAAAAGCCTTTGAAAAATATGGAGTCTCTTTCAGATGTCAGAGAAGTCTTTTCAATTCTACTTTACTGACCTCTCAGTGCCAGCATAGTGCTGTGGTAGCTGACAGGACTATTTGCCTCCTGAATTGCTTTAGGAGCAGTGTTTCAATTCCTTTGGATTCTCCCTGAGCATCACACTTCTTCAAAAATCCTTTTTCATTCACGTATCTTTGCTAAGAATTTTCCATGGCCTCTCTGTCCTAAACTGTTATACACTTTTACTACATTTCTTTGGTTCTTTATATTTTTTTCTTCCAGGAACTGTTACAAGTTTTCATGTATGAAAAAGACGACAAATGAATGTGTAGTACTGTGCAAATTACTAAAACCTGTCTTATCAACTCAGGTGACCTTCCATTGCCTGAGTAGCCAGGTATATCTGCAATGTGATGGGAAAAGGATGCAGCAGGACATCTTAGGGGTATTTTGCATATGACTGGAAATAATGTTGAACATGTGCAGTAAATGGCTAAATCTGGCATTTCTGAGAAGTATGGTGCATTACCATGCCAGCACAGCCCAGCTGATCTGCACATGCTCTGCAAAAATATCCAGAACTGGCAGATGTATTGTTCAATTTGTCCTTCACCAGCCTGTAGGTCACTGATAAATGTAGAGTCCTTGTATTGCATCTGGACAGAGATTCCCTTTGAGAAAAGAGGCTGTATCTGTGAGGAGCCCACGACATCTGGGAGGCAGAGCTGGGAAGTCAGCTGCCTTCGTTTTGGTAGTGGAGTACTGAGGCACGAGGGATCTAAAAAAAGCACACCCAAAGCAATCAAAAAAACCTGTGTAGGACTTGAGCAGGTCTATTGAGAACAAGACAAATTATGCAATACTCTTTCCTTTTCTCAGTATTATTTTTAAGCCATCATTGAAATAAGGTAGTTCTATTAGCAGGCCTTAAATCTGTGAGCAAGGGGAAAGTCCCTAAGTACAAAGATGAGCAGTGATTGAATAACACATTTTGCTGTGAACCACCTAAGTTATTTCTCCAGTTACATGCAGTGCCAACTGACGTTATACCGCATGTCTTGTTAAAATCTAGAGAAGTAAGCTACCTGGAGAATTGAACTAACATTTGAGAAGACATAATAATGTGAAAGATCAAAGGGATTCATTGTTAAGTATTGTCAGGGACATTAATAAAATTACCAGTGAAGAAGAAAAAATGAATCAATGATGAATAATCATGTATTTTCATAGTAAGTCAAGCTATTGTCTCTGCAGTAATTAACTGTTCCAGTAGTATGGGCTGGCTATGTAATGAGGAAGCAGCAGTGAACATGCACTAATTGCATTCACTTTCAAATTCAACAGAAGCTGAACAGCTGTTTGGTGCAGTAGGTAAATTAAGTGCACTAGTCAGATCCAATTTTGAAGCGAATCCTTGATGTTGTTCAATGATTAATGTGTAAGCTGAATGTTTAACGGCATGATTCAGCTAAAAAATACTGTCACTCAGTCTTGCTGCCTTCATCACACCTTCCCTCTACAAAAATCTATTTGTGTTTGTGTGTGGAGCAGGGAAAGAAGGAGCAGCTGAGGAAAGTGGCTCCTGTTGTTCTCACTGCAGAATTTTCTTATCAGGTACTTGTTTGTGGGGAGCAGAGGGAGAGAACAGGATTTGTCCTCTCCTCCTGAGAAAACAGCTGCAGGGACAGTTTGTAAGGCTTGCAGTTATAGCCTGTGCCTGGAGCCTGCTGCACTGGAGGTAAACTGGGGCACTCATCAGAGTAAAGAGCTGTCCCGGTTCACTGGATCACCTTTAAAGGCATTTTAAGCAGGAAAGGAAAAATTTAACTGTATTACATTCACATATGAACTCCTCAGGGGCTGAATGAGTGGCTCCATGTTCTAAAGCATTGCATCTTCCTAGCTTTACTATTACATAGCTAACCCCTGTACTGAGGGCTAGGACCGTGGGCTGGAATTATAAATTGTAATAATACCACCTTTTTTTTTTTTTCTGTATTCCTGCTATATCTGACAAAGAGATTCCATATTCTGGTATTGCACGCTCACTCTCCTCAGCTTGAAAAGAGATATTAGCAGTGTTTCATTTCTGCTGATTTATTCCATGCTCCACCAAAAGTCCCAGAGTGTGATGTGGAAGGGGTTAGCAGTGGTCAGTAAGAGCTAAAGAATCACTGCAGCTACTGCTTCTCCATGTGAAGGTTGATAAGGTAGTCAGAAATCAAGAGAAAACACATTTACTATCAGCCAAGTGCCTTGTTAGAGAGAAAAAAACAGGATTTACTTGTGGCCTTTACTCATTTAGATTAATCTCATAATATAGGAGGGCTGTTTTGATGCTTCTATTTTTTGAAACCCAAAGTAAATGTGTAGAAAACCACTAAGTGTAATGAATGGGATAATCTATTATAATTGAATTATCAAAGGGACTTTCCCAGTGAGTGACATGTGACATGTCATTGCCTTTTGTAGTCTGAAGCTTAGATCTTGGTCTTCCTCCATGCCTTGAGCAGCAAGTGCATTTCCTTTATCAGTTCACTTCAGTCAGTATCGTCTTCTGTCTGACACAGTGATACACTTTCTTTGATTATTTTTAAATATTATTTTTACAAGGAAAGAAGAATCTGTTTGGTCAGTGCTGGTTTTGAACATAGACTAGCCATGTACAGAGGTTCTTGTCCCAGGCCAGCACAGGGAATATATAAGGAGTTATGTTCAGCATTCTTGTCCGGATGCTACTTCCCTCAGAGCTAATCAGTAGTCCTGCTCTGAAGCATTACATTGATTTAGGTGCATTTGTTAGCTTCGTATAGATGAGAAATAGTTTTAGGATTATTAACCAGTCTACAAAGACAGAATCATGGCAGTAAAAGACAGAAAACAGCTTGTCATCCTTTCAAAGAACGATTGTATGGTTTCCAGAAATGAGGTAACTTGGGTGAGTCATATGATCAATATTCACAGGATCAGATGCAAATTTATGGTCCCTAAGTCCTCTCTAAATGCAAATACTGGGGCTAGAATTAGTACTTTGCTAAAGAATCAGGTATTGGCAATTTCAGCATGGACTGAAATAGGCTTAGTTAAAACACTTAGTGGAATCAAGCTACATCTTTAAAACTGATTTCCTTGTCATAAATTTATAGTGTCTCTGTCTAATGTCATAGAAGCACAGAAAGCCAGGAATAAAGGAGTCGCTGTACTCAAAACTTCCTAGATTTCCCTTTCAGGAAGCATGAGTACAGAAGAAAAGGTTATACAGACTTGCTCAATTAACCCCATGTTATAGTCAAGATATGAAAAAGTGGTCTGCTAGGCAGCACTGAACCAAATCACATCCATCTCAGGAAATAACTTACAGTCACTTTGCAGAGCTCATTGAAAGCTAAACTGAAGGTCTACAGAATTGCTCACCAGGCATAGTCAAACACAGCAAAAGCCAGCGACCACCCCCTCTGTGCTAAAATACAAATATGGTGTGGTGAACTGCCTCTTAGAGGTATTCATGTGTAGATATGTCTTTGGGTGGTCAGAGAAAACAGACGTTGAATTAAGAAGGCTCTCCTAACCTATAGTTCATGATGCTCAGGTTGAGATTTCCACCTGAAAGCCAAACATTCACTGAAGAGGAAGAGAGTACCTCCGGCCACATCTGGCCTTGCCAAAGTGCACTACTTCTGTCACTTCTGTAACATAGGTGCACTGGGAGCAATATTGGCAAGACAGACAGCCTAAAGTCAAGAAGAGTGTATATGGAGGGTGGGGAGGGACACCAAATGGAGAAGCATCTTCTTTTGCTTCCTTTACAGTTAGATAATTCACTCCATTTTTCATTGAATCATCTTTGGATCAATTACATTTCACATCTGACTTAAAAATATTTGTGCTATGTGATTTCTCATTACTCATTTATTATGTCTCACAGTGTCATGAGGAAGGCATCCACCTATGTAGCATATCATACATTACTTATTGTAACATTCAACAGTGAGAAAGAATAACATCTCTACACCAAAAGAAAAGGATTTACTGACATCTCAAAAATCCTTCCTTTAATCTTGCCGTGTCAACATTATTCATCGAGAGGAAAAGATTTCATGGAGATTAGGACTTAACACCTATAGCTTTGCATTGATGTGCACAGAAAAGGTGGAGAAGAGAGAAAACAAATGGAATGCAAGGAGAAGCATGTAGCATTTCTAAGTCAGCAGAAATCCCTGTGCTTAACTTCCTTCTCAGGGGCTGGTCTTTTCTTAAGGAAGCTAATACACAGTTTGTGAGGGGAAATGGCTGTATCGTATTGTCAGAAGAACAGCTATGCAATAAGCTCTGTTTGCATATATATATACATATACCACCCTCCTGTCTTCTGTTAAAAACTAGTGACGTATTTTCACTAACTTATATAATGTTTACCTTTTGAAATCTACCACTAAAGCTACTTCTAAATCCAGAAATTCCTAAGTTACACTGTAGATTCTTATTAGGTTTGAACTTTACATGAAGTCTTGATATTTTGTCTTAAAATCTAAGGGACAGATTAACTTTATGGCAAAAAATCTTTTTTAAAATAGCTAAAATTTTCTCACATTTAAATGCATCCCCTTCTCCCTCCTCACCAAAAAAATACTTTGAGAATGAAACTGAAAAAATGAGAATCTAAGAGGAACTGAAAATAGACTCTGGTAAAGATTGAGTGACACAGAACGTAAAACAAATGAATTAGGTGGGTAAAATCATGTGGGAGAGAATGCAAATGAAACTAGAGGAAAATAGAATTTAACAAGAAAGGCGATGTGATGTCAAATGAAAAATATAGACAAAACCCTAAAGGAGACAGGGCAGAATAATAATGATTGAAAATGGAGCAATGTAGAGTGGTGTAAAAGGGAGAAATGACAAAGTGTAAATGAAAGGGAAGGAATAGGCAAATAAACTTAAGGAGACTGTCTCATGGCACTAAAATGACTAATTTCAATCAATGTTAAAAAACCATGTGAACACTACTGGAGAAAAGTATAAAATAGACATTGCAATAATATATCTATATTTGGAAAGGTGACCTAATTTGTGTCTCAAAGAAAGAAAGACAAAAGTAAAGAAATTAAACAGATCTGTAAGTTTCTTTCCCATGAGTATAGTTAAAATGCGATAAGCTTATGTTTGTATATGATTTTGGCAAGACTTTTCTTAGTAGTCATTATATGTGAAATTTTAAAAGAAAAATAAATAAAGCATATCACATTGTTAATAGTTTGACTTCATGTAATTTGTGCCTCTCGGCTTTTACATTACATGAAGTGGATTTTGCAGTCCCAGGATATTCAGGCATAGATAAATTCCAAATCATGTAATGTCTGTGTGACTGTGACAACTCATCACACTAGGGAAATCCAGCCTTTATTAGAGAGTGTGAAAAAAGAAGAGAAAGAGACTAGGTCTAAGCTGCTGTGGCAGAATGGTGTATTGAACGAACATTGTAAAATATAGCCAAACCGTGTCTTTGACTGGCAGTTCTTTTGTGACTTTGTTATTCTCAGCTCTGAGAAAAACAAAATTTACTTCCTAAAAATTCCAACGAAGACCCATATCTGTCTATCTTCTATGACTAAGAAGGAAAAAAACTCAAGGAAAATGTTTTTTTTTTCCTAAAAATGGAGTCTTGTTAGCAAAAAGACCATGAAACAAAGAGTACACTGTTGCAACTGATCTGTGTTCTAGTAAGCAAAGGATTAGAATCTTGCATTTAGTGCTATGAAAGTGAGATATGACTGTATCTGCCAGCATATGACTATCTCGTGGTTCTGATATGCAGCAACTTCTGCCTAAACTTTGGAAAATCACTTAATCTTTAGTATGGTTTTATGTGTCCAAAGAGACTTATGACTCGTGAAATACTTCATCCATTACCATCGATATATAGAAGAAGTGATGCACTTTGTTTTTTCATTCTCATTGTCATACTTTCCATGTATTTGCTACAGAAAAGTAACTTTCTGTTTGGAAGCCTTTCATACTAGAGTGCTCAAAAGATCCAAAACAAGTGTGTAATTTTTAAGAGAGAGTGTAGTTTTTACGTATCTGTTTAACATAGTCTGCCTTGAATTCCTTATACTTTTGCTTTTCATGAGGCAGTGAGATCAATTCTTTACATTTTAAGCTGCATTCAAAAAAAGAGAAATACCAATCACATAAACCAGTCTGAAGACAAATGTTCTGCTATAAAACTAGTAAAAAATGATGAAGAAATAAAGCTTTCTAAGCTACTCAACAACATTTATATGATTAAAATCCATAATCTGTCAAATTCACTTACAAAGTTTTTCCATAGTTTACAGTGCAGAGACTACTAAAGCTTACATTTGCTCACTATCTGCCTGACTTTCTACTTTGAGAAAAAACAGGTGTATCTTCTGCTAATATAAAACCCAATAAATATATAAGAGAAATGTGCATAAGTTTATATTATATTGCAACTTTATCCAAAATTTTGAATGGGAAAAAAAAGTTATATGATGAACATAGGTATATTATAACTATAGTATAGTGTAGTATAACTGTAGCTTCATATATTTTAAGATGCCAGAAACAGTAATTTAAAGCTCAATATTTTACTTAACTATTTTTTTTGTGCTATTTCATTTTTTTTTTTTCTAAGCTTCCATTATGGTACACTGAAATTTAGGTTTGTTGCGAATTTTTTTTGAGTTCTATCTGTATACTTCTGGGTAAGAATGAGGAAATGCAATAAAACACTCAAATGCTTTTTTCTGTTTTAAGAGTGATTCTCTTATGTCATATGAGAGAAGGATGTAGGACTCACAGGAAGGGGCCTTGCCAGTTTGTGCCTTTGAGCATAGATGCAATTTATTTTTGAGATTCCAAGTTCACTGGTAATGGGGGCAAGTGAAGTGGTGCTTGTCTGTTCCCACTCATGCTTTCTGCGAGGGGCTCTAAAAGGAGTGTAGTCAAAGGGCAAGTTAAACTTGGTTAAGGTACATATGGTCACATACGTGGAGCTCAAGTTCCATGTTCCTAAGGTTATTCTATGAATTTTGTAATATTTTCACATTTTTTTCAGTTAGGGGAGGGGCCAGACTTCAGGTTGTGTGTAGTGGCATCAGAGAGGTACACAACTCTGTCAGCATAGCAGTGTGTTCACTTAACTCTGAAGACAGTGTTGACCTTTGGGCTTTGTTTCTTCAGGATTTCTCACATTCTAATTTAATGTATTTCCTTCTGGCTGCCTTGCCTTTCCAAAACCCCTAGATTTTATTGGTTTTCTAGGCCAGAGATCTGAACTGCATATTTCTGAAATTTGCTTGTTTGAAATACTGAAGAGCCTCTTACAGCTATTTCATATTGACACCAGTGTCGGGATGTTTCTGCCTTTCATAAAGTGCTCTTTGAAAGCTAGCCTACCAATTTTGGTTTTAACAATAAACCGAAGGAACACCAAAGAATAAAACCAAGAGGAATTGCAAAGTGTGCAGAAATGTGATTGCATTTTTTAAGCCAACTAGATCAAAAAGAAACTTAAACAGGCCCTCTGCAAGGCTACTGGCAAAAAGATGACTCACTGCATTGAATCTCACAATTGTTTCAGCATGTGACAGGAGCAGCTGCTGACCCACACCAAAATGCTATGCAACATAATACTGTATTGAAAAACTTGAGTTTAAATGTCAGCAATACAGTCTTTTCTGTGGCTCAACTAATGTAATACTGACATTTCAATATGCTTATACAGTAAAATCAAAGTTTTTTGTAAGGGTTCTCTTAAAAATCAGTCTTACTCTGAATTAATTCACTGCCCTGTTCCAAAAAAGTGTTGTATGAATAGTGACAGATATGGCAGATATGACACATATTCATATAAATTAAAGATATATAATGACAGTTATATGCCAAGAGCAAATGAAGAGAATTTGATGCTTGAAAAACATCTTTCATCCTGAAGTTTACACATGAAGCCTAAACTCATAGTAACACTGGAATGCTACTAGTATATATCAAATGACCACTTTTTGTTTGTCTTTCAATGTTTTTTCTGTTTCAAGATGGCAGAATAACACACATGCACACCAGTTTAATTTTATGTATAATTTATGATATATTTAAAATTCAAACAAAATCAAAATAAAGGGAACAGTAAGCTAGCAGAGGTGTTTCAATGTCATCAGTACTTGACCTCTACAATGCCTTCCTGTAAAAATGAGCAGCACCATGGAAAGCAGAAGTGGAGGAGGCTGGTTTTTAGACTTGCTTCCTCTGCTTCATTTGCTAACGTCAAAAAAGCAGTGAGTTCCAACTACAGCGTTTCTGTGGCTGGAAATTTCATAGCATCCCTCTTGGCAATGGATTTCTGGATGTTTTTTGAGAGCTGAGACCAGACTACATTCTCTCAGTGAAGGCGCTAAGAAAGCCATCCTCCTCCAACTGACTGCCTTTTTTTTTTCTTTAAAATTTTAGAAACTCAGCATATTAGGACTTGTTCTCTCTGTCAAATTTAATAGTGTATACTATACACAAACATACAGGACGTGCAAACTCACATATGCTATGTATATATAAATGATGGGTGCATAAGCCTTGTTTCTTTGGGATAAAAATGAATTATGGTTTACCAGAAGCATGAAGAATAATTTAAGGGGATTAAGAGAAAAAAAAAAATAAATTAAACTGCTTCATCCATCCACTTGCTCATGTTTATTTGCATAGTTCCATAGACAGAGCTAAGGATTAGGTCTTCAAATTTCAGCACATTCAAATATGTCTAAAGTGAACTAGTACACATGAGCATATTTAGCATGTAACATAACAGGAAATACTTTTAATGATGCTATAAAATGCTAACCAGTAAATCATTAAAGAAAATATTTTTTATGTTCTTCACTTAACACTCTATAGCATTTTTTTTACTTATGCAAGGTGATAGAAGGTTGCAGTGTCTTTGAAATAAGTATATCTGCTCTTTAAAAGCAGAAGTTTGGTACTCCAAAGAGATAATAATCTCAAGGGAGAATTTTAAGGCTCATCCTCTGGTTTACATTTAGTAATTTGACTAGTGTCTGTAAAAACGAAAATCTTCTTACAGGTTAGTTTTATGTTTCTTTATTTTCCAAGGCAGTTATTCACCAATGGTCCAACAGTGATGCTAAAATTACCTATTCAGTAAGACAGAGGAAGGATGTCAAGGTTATTTACAAACTCTGAAATATTTGAAGGGTGATCCAAATTTAGCAGGAAGAGAACAACATCAGTGAGAACAAAAGGGTTCTTATCTTGAAATGTTCTCTTTGAAAACTGTATATGAAGTAGGCTTAAATATTACATTTGATATATTGCATCTTATGCTTTGAGCAGCTATTTTTACACTACTAGTAAAACCAGTGAAATAAAATTGGGTATTTTTTGTAAAGCAAAATACCCAAATCAGTGAGAGAGACTAATTAATAATAACTAGGTTTTCAGTTCAATTTTTTCTGCTTCTTGATTCTTAGTTTCCTTCCTTCCTTCCTTCCTTGCTTATATTTTTTCTAACTTCTTATGGATGAAGTTGAATCTAGTAAATACAAAAATGTTCCAGCCTAATTGAGAGATTCTTCTTAAGTTATACCTTTATAGTTTTTACTGATCAAAAGAATATTTGAGAATCGACAGCAATATTTTTTTCTTCCTATGAATACCTGTGAATCAATGAATTTGGAAGACTGTGAGAACCTGAGGCATCCTTGCTAATAGTATGTTAATGTGGGAGATTTTATGGTGTGTGTTTAATTAGCCAGAAGTGAAGACTTCAGGTGAGATACCACCCTCCTGCAGACTTAGGCATTTTCTTCATGAATCTACTACCCCAGTTCAAAGGAACAGAGGAGTTATTTCCCACCAATTAATTTCATGTTGGTGTGTTCTTGAGTTTATTGGCAGTTTTTTGCCCACCTTTCTGTGCATTTGATATTAAGTAGAACGTTAATTGGGTAGCTCCCACTGGGTAGAGTGGGAGAAAGAGGAGTGGTGGGAGGGGCTGGGTGGGGTTGTGGAGGACATGAGGGCAGGCTCTGCTGCAGGATGGACCCCAACCCCACTGTGCCTCATCAGGAGGACATGAGTGTCACCAGAGTGTGGCTCTGTGGTATGGGCCTGCCTACAGCCGTGTCATGGCTGTCTCATGTGCACTCCTGTGTCACACCATACAGTGTGAAGAAATATGGGTCTGGAAGCCTTACTCAGTGACCATTTGAAATGGAGGAGCATGGAGGTGGATCTGGCCTGAGCACACAATGGTAGGATGAAGCATTTTCCTCAGTTCTACGTGCATTTGTTTTTTAACATTGAGCCTGTGGTTCTCAAGGAGACTTGGTGATATCTCTAAAAACCTATGAAGGATAGACATAAAAAAAAATCCATGATAAAAGTTAAAATTGATTAAATAAAAAGGTCATACTAAATTATTCTTTCAATGACAGGAGTATTCTCTCCCTCCCTCCTCCTCCCCGCCATTTGCAAAGAGTTAAGTATTCGAAGCGTGGTTTTGATACATGGACAACGTAGGTTACTTGCCTAGTGAAAAAAAAATGGAGATCACATGTCTCTAAAACACATGTTTTGGCAGATTTTGGTGTCTGTAGTGTTTTGTGGAAATTTGAGAATCACCGTGGTGACCAGAAAGACTAAAGACTAGGGTAGCTGAGTATTATTGTACTGTTGATGCCCAATCTGGCCACAAGAGAGCATTGTAAATCCAAAGAAGGCCAGTTTCAGCGAATGAAGCTCATGAGACGGGCATTCGTGTTGCTTTTTCCTCACTGCTGTCACAAAGCTCAAGAAACGATAACTATGTTTATTGATGTCAGTACCAGACAGATAATTAATTATTTAGGGTTTTTCCTGAGAAGTGAAAAGGTCACCTTCATTACACATAACTTTGAAAATACCATGAGTGATACTGCAGATCATGAAACATTAAAATGCAATCAGTGACTGAGAATTTCAGAGCCCATGTATTTGTTTTACTTGTCCTTTCAGGTTTGTAATGCTTGCATTTCTACATTACCAAAAGGCATGTTTTAAGAAAAAATATAATTAACAAACCCTACCTTGAAAAAGCAAAGTCTGAGACCTTTTCTATTGCGACTGCAAGGATGCTGAGAATTGTGGAAAATAAAGTCTGAGAGAGAACACACAGTATTTTTTTCAACAAAGAAGATTGGGAACCTAGTAAACAAAGGGTCAAGACCAGAGAATCAGGAAAATGGAAATCAGGAAGGAAAAATGAGAAGCTGTGCTTTAGGCAAGAAATATTAAAAGGGTAGGCTAGAAGGCGACATAAGCAATCTGATTTCCAGTTGCGCACCCTGCCAGCCTCTGGGCATGCACATGACTGTCGACCAGACCTCTCTTTCTTTCCGAGCTTCTCCAGTAAGCGATGACTGTGTTCCACCTCTGTGGATGGGAGGCTGCTAGATCGGCTGTAACAGCTTTCCCCCAGTTCAGCCTGGGGAAATCCCACACCCTGCTTCGCATGTTCTACTGATGTTGCACAGTGAGGTTGCTGAGATACTCTCACCTTATTTTCTCCCCTTCCTTGGGTGTCATTTCCAGATATGGAGTTATTTCTTCTGCAGTCTTGAAAAACGAGCAACACCCTTTCTCCACATTGCCTTGCAGCCCCCTTCTCTACTCCCATGGCATTGCACTGCCAGAGACACCTGTCACATTCAGCAGGATAGGGTTGTTCTCTGGGAGACAGTGTCCTGCCTGGCTCAGCTGCTGAGAAGCAGACATACAGCTGGGAAAATGGAAGCAGAGCACAGTGGGATGAATGCCTATGATCAGAGTTTGTGTCAGAGATGCATCAGCTGTTTGGGGTGGGATAAAACAGCATAACAAGTGGGTTGAAATAATAATGGAATGGATTTTAAAAAGATAAAATCTGATGCATTATGTCTGCCAGGTTAATGAAGTCTATTTAGGAGGGCTAACAGAGAGAAATTTCAATAAGTGCCTGCCAAACATGCCAGCTGCAGGATCTTCCAGCACTGGATCTAGTAACATTTGAGTGTACAAGCAGCTTGATACTTTTATTCTGGTACACACAATGCAAACTTCTGAAACTCACTGAAAATAAACAATGAAAGATCAACTTTAATTAAGGAATGGTTCTATGACATCAAACAATGATGTCAATTCTATAGTTACATTTTAGCTATCAGAGAGACCAGATTAAAATAGCCTGTAATTTGCTTCATACTTTATGTCTCTTCTCTGCTGGCTGGCTCTGGACCTTTGGAAGTACCTTGACAAGGAGAAATGTAAGGCATAGGAATGTAGGACTGGAGCTGAGGCCGAGAGAAACATTTGTAATGCTATGGCAAAGACAAGGTTATGTATTATATTTCTTGATAATCATTGTACCTGAATTGTAAGGAACAGAAAATGAAACTTGTAATGACCTTAAACTTGCCATTGAGGGTTGTTTGCAGTGAAGCTGAAGATGTGCAGTGGGAGCTGAAAAGAGAATTTCTGCTAATAAAGCTGCAACTTTCCTGCTCGGGTCAGTGTCTGATCCACTCTGCATGCAAAGCCACATTATTACGACTGTAATTGCAAGATTTGGTGATGTGATCTTGGACCCAGTGGCAGGTTGGAAGAGGTCCTTAGTGGCATGTGCGGTCCACTTGTTTGAAAAATTCCCCCCTCCCAGTCAGTTGACTGGATGTATTGTATATTATGTTAACCAACTTCTATAACAAGAAACTATAAACAAAATTTCCACATTGTGGTTGCATCTGAAAACTAGCTGTGGAGGGAAAGGGTACATTTTGTAGCAAGCGATTAAGATTGCTGATGTTACTGTTTTAGAGCTGGTATATTTTTCTTTCCGCATTAGGTTGGAAGCTGACTGGAGTTAAGTGGCTTTGGGAGGGACCTTCATAATGGAAGATGGAAGGACCATCATTCATGTCTCAGGAAGGTGGTGCCAGAAAAGAAGAATGTATAATATTCTCAGTATTTATAGAAAAGAAGAAAATCAAATACAGTGTGCAAAGGTGATGAGAGGAGGACTTGCCTATTTTGTCTTCTGGTGGGATGAATGCTTTGAGGTATTCTGATACTGTGTTGAAAAGAAGGCTCAGTTGCCAAGTTCATTTGTCCAGAGCGTAGGGAAGCTTGTAGATTTGCAGAGCAAGATGTGAAAATAAAATAGTATGTACTCCTCATCTATACTTCTTATTTTAGATGCTCTCCAAATCTTGCTGGATTACCTGTTTGATTATAAACTGGGCAAAATATAGACCAGCTATTCCACTTCCTTTGCTCTTTTTCTTAGTCTATCAGCAGGTCTGTTATTTACAAGTCTTTTATCAAATAGTTGTGTTTTGTTTGGGGTTTTTTTTTTGTTTGTTTTTTTTTTTTTTTTCCTTCCAGTGAATTGTTTTAAATATTACTTGCTAGCTGTCTTTTAAGGGAGAATATAAAATTCAGTAGCGCTCTAGGCAAAGTGAAGAAGGCAGTGCGGGAAAGAAGAGACCTTGAGGAGAATCACTAGGACAGCTGTGAATCTTTGGCTGTGTTTTTTTGTTATTGTTCCGGAGTTGCCAAGAAAGCCAAGCCCCAAAGGAGCCAGATCTGTATGCCCTGCTGAGGACGGGGTGGGGATTTGCTGTTCAAATGTAGGTTTTGGCTCTGGTAGTGAGAACCTGGCACGGATCATGGGCACTTTGATGACAGAAGCCTTAGGGCAGATCTTAGTGTGTAAAACCAGACCAAGGGATACATCAAAATCTGCCTGTGTAACAACAAAACTCACTCAGCTCCTGGCTAGTTCCTTGATTATAGCTGTGGTAAATGAAACTGTCAGATAGTCCTAGCTGCAACATTTTCTTGGATGAAAACAGGGAGCACATTTGGCTTCTTGCAGTTAATCCAGAACAGAAGTTCAGGTTTATTTGACTTCCTTCTTTTTGCTATTAGTTCTCAAATCTTGAACAGTGATTCAGCTCCCAGAACACTATACTGATTTGATACTAATCCATGAAAGGTCATTGCTAGCATAACAATATCCCATAATAGTAGAACAAGAATATTCAGTGGCATTTTACATGTGTTTGTGCTGTTAAGATGGCATTTAGTGTCATTATAGATTCCATCCAGTGTTGAACATTAAAACTAAGTATTTTCTTTCCATAATTCTACTGCCTGATGCAAATACAAACACAGATGACGACAAATACAAATTGAAAACACTGAGAGGGCAATAGATGTGCTGTGAATATAACGCCAGTCTAAATTTGATCTTTGATGAGATGCTGTCTGATGAGGCAAAACTGAAACTCTGGGTCTTGATAGCTGAGTCAGGAGGGTCTGTCACAGATGAAATACTATGAAAGCTGGGATGTCCCCAGAGCCTAAAGAATCTGAAAAACTACTCAAAGTAGAACTGACAGGGACGTTGATTTTACTGAGGCATTGATATTGCTATAGGCCCGAAGCTCCAGTTTTATGAGAAGTGTCAAAAAATGTTGGGTTTGGCCTCATTCAGGACCTAGCACTTCTGCGTTTTCACCTTCAACTCTTCACTAGATGACCATGTTCTCCCTCACTAGCACACCTTCCAATAGATGGCCAGCAGAAACTGCAGGCAGGACTGAAAACAACTGCTGTTCTCAACTTCATTACATTCCCAGCATGAAATATTTTACATGAGACTTATTTTCATAATGCTTAGACCACTATATTTTTTTAAAGTAAACTTAGTGTGTCTCAGCCTTCTTTCAGTGTTGCCACTGTCATCTTCACAGGTTATAGGTCTCTGTAGTAGGTTTCTGTTCTTGCGTGGCAGGAAATCCATTTACTCTTTTTGCACCAGGGACCTCCTTGGAAACATCCATGGAAAGTTTGATTTTGTACTGTCTGTTGCAATACCACAAAACAGGAGCTTCTTCAATTTTTCCAGTTTCTGAAACTCTCAGCAAGAATTTGAGCAGCGGTAACCTGCTACTATGAACATAAACATACCTATGCAGCTGGTCACCCAAGGCCTTTCCACTGCATTTTTTTCTTGTTCAGATAACCACTTTCTTTGAGCCAGAGCTCCTTTTTCTATCCTCTTTCTGTAACTCCTATGTCTTTTGCTGGTGCTTGGGAACTCTTGTAAATGGGAGTTGCCCATTGCAATTCTGGCAACCTTTTTTCCAAATACCAGGCATTGCCTTGGTCTGTGTAGTTAAATGCTGTCCTGGTTTCCCAGGAACAGAACCATGAGCCAGCCATGCAGGCAGGCCATGAGTAGCCTTGAGTCAGCTGAGAGATCCAATCAAGGCAGCTGACCCAAGCTGACTCACAGGTGTATCCCATACCACTTGATCAAGCTCATTATAAAAGGAGGGAGTTCACTGAGGATCAAGTTTCTCTTTCTGTGGCTCCTCCTTCTTGGTCTTCTGTTCCTGCTGCTGAACCTAAGGACCAGGCTGAGTATAACCTTGTATACCTTATGTTGGTGATTATATTACTTTTGTTATTTCATTAAATCCATTTTAATTTCAACCCACAGGGCTTCTCCCTTTTTTTTGTGACTCCCCTTCTCAGCTAGGGAGGGATCATTGGGTGGTAGAATGACTGTTACAGTTTAGCTCCTAGTACAGGTTAAATGTAGATACAAGGTCTGACTCTGTCAATGCCTTTGTGATTAAGGTGTCCTTCTGGTACTGTTGTAGATTCTCTGATGTGTTTGCTGCTGGAGATGAATGATATGAATAAAATGCAAAACAAGAACAAAAACCAATTGCATACTCAATAAACCTATAGATCATCCAATGGAATAAGTCACTTCTCTCAGAACTCTAGGTTTTATTTGGAGCCATGAAGGCTTGTACAGTTTTTTTGCTTATCTGAGGCTTGGATTTGCAATCTATATAAATCATGTCTGTTGCAGAGATGGGATAGACATGAATTGCAGCAAGGAACTTTTCTTCATTACAGGAGAAAAGGGAGCATACAAACTCCTAATTTACATATGCATTGACACTGGAAATTATTAGTAGTCGTGGTTCATATTTTGAGGATTTTGCAAAGGTAAATTTCACAAAGGAAAGGCCCTCACAAAGCAAAGTATGTTAGGGACTTCTAAATGAACAGGAATCTTTTCAGCTGAAAAATAATGAGCAGCATAAAGAAATCATATATTACATATCGCTTTCGTCATGGAAACAGTCTTGTGATATTTTCCTTGCCTTCAATATTTTTCCTGTAAATTTGGGTGTCTGAAACACAATCTCCCTGTGTGGGCATTTATGCAATGAGTAGCTGGGCTGAACCTGCTAGATACATTAGACTTCAGTTGAGCATCTTTCTAACACGAGAATTCAGTATGGACATTATTGGCTAATTGAATATTTTGTGTAATTTCACAATTACACACCAAAGATTCATTAACCTGTTCTTATATTTAATTTAGCTTAATTTAGTTTTAATATTGTAGGGAAAGTTAATTGAGATTAGTATGTTGAAATCACTATATATTTCCCAATCAAATGATTATCGGATGTGGTTTTGAATAACTAAATTCCTCAGGGCAGGAGCTATTACATTTACATACCTCAAAAATTGTGAATACACTCAAGAAATAGTCAATGAAATAAGTGAATAATTATGATTAAATTATTATTTATTTTCTTTGAGATTTCCAGGAACATTTGGTAGGGTTTATGTTAATAAGCCTTTCAGTCAAATGCACCAATACAGAATCATTTAGGTTGGAAAAGACCTTTAAGATTGAGTCCAATTGTAAACCTAACACTACCAAGTCCACTGCTAAACCATGTCTCTAAGCCCCACATCTACACATCTTTTAAATACCTCCACGGATGGTGACTCAACCACTTCCCTAAGCAGCCTTTTCCAGTGCTTGCAATGCTTTTGGGAAAGAAAGTTTTACTAATATCCAACCCCTGGTGCAATGTGAGGCCATTTCCTTTTGTCCTATTGCTTGTTATTTGCTCAAAGAGACTGACACCCACCTGTTTACAACCACATTTCAGGCAGCTGTAGAGAGCAATAAGGTCTCCCTTGAGCCTCGTTTTCTCCGGGGTAAGCAACCTTCAGCTGCTCCTCATAAGTCTTGTTCTCTCTGTTTCAAATTCATAACAAAATAGCTGATTCCCAAATAAATCTATTTATACTCTATGAGAGATAAATGTGGAGTTACAGGACATCAAGTATATTGCATTCAGTGAAGACATAATGAAATAAATGAATGAACATCTTCAAATATGTTGAATGTTGTAATTAAAAATATGTATTTTAAAATTTACTAAGCATGGTACTATTCACTGTTATAAAGGCAGACTTTGAATCTGTAATCATGACGGATATGACTAAAGACTGGATAATATTTTACAAACTGGTCTGCTAAGGTGTAAGGTGGGAAAGGACAGACTTTAAAAATTTTGATGCATTACATTTTGGGACAAGTCCAGGAAAATTTAGATGCTAATTTCATGAAGTTTATTGGAATGTACTGCTGTCCCTTATTTCTTTGGCACTCTCCTGTCTCACCTTCTCAAATTTCTATCTTTTATCAGTTCTGACATTTACTACACCCTGATAATTCACTGTATCTAAAATTTTTACTATACCTGTAATTTATAAAAGATCATTCTTGTGACGAAGTATATAGCTTCTGCCAGGACACAGTGAAGTCCTTGAAGATTACAAGGGCTATGTCTACACTGGCAAGCATAACAGACCAATATCACTTAATCTGTAGGGCAGAATAAAGAATTGGGGATTATTTAGATTTGAAGGGGCCTCTGGAGGCCAACTAGTCCAACATCCTACTAACAGCAAGTCTATATAGATCAGGTTGCTAAGTAACTTGGATTGTTGTTTTAAGTATCTCTAAGGATGGAGATTCCCCACCACCTCCCTTAGTAAAATAAACAAACAAATAAATAATCAATCTAATAGGTTAGCAATACTACACTCTTACTGTATTTTGGAGGATTTAGATTTGTTTGTAGATCAACTCTTCTGGCTTATTTAAAGAAATTGAGTTAATGCAGTTCAAGAATAGTTTGCCATGTGAACCATGTGGAGATACTCACTTCAGAAGAACTCTCCTGAGCTCAGCCAAAATACTTGTCATACAAGTTTTTCTTTTAGGAAGACAATCCTGTTATGATGACCTGATAGTTCATTTATGTCTATCTTTTCTGTTGACAGTTTTAATGGAAAATGTGGATAACTTTCTGTGTTATAATATGGCAACAGTGATGGCTCCTCAAATTTTCATGAGCATTTCTAGCAGAGATACACAGGCTTTGGAGTTTTCATAAAGCAATAGGAAATGTGGCATCTGCTGGACGTGAAGAGATGAGGCAGTTCTCTTGCTTGATCACAGAATCACAGAATGGTAGGGGTTGGAAGGAACCTCTGAAGATCATCCAGTCCAACCCCCCTGCTAGAGCAGGATCCTAGAGCAGACCACACAGGAACATGTCCAGATGGGTTTTAAATGTCTCCAGAGACAGAGACTCCACAGCATCTCTGGGCAGCCTGTTCCAGTGCTCAGTCACCCTCACAGTAAAGAAGTGTTTCCTTGTGCTAAGATTGAACCTCCTGTGTTCCAGTTTGTGTCCATTGCCCCTTGTCCCGTCACTGGACACCACTGAGAAGAGTCTGGCCCTGTATTCCTGACACCCACCCTTGAGATATTTATAAGCATTAATGAGATCCCCCCTCAGGCTCTCCTTCTCCAAGCTAAACAGAACCAGTTCCCTCAGCTTCTCCTCATATGGGAGATGCTCCAATCCCTTAATCATCTTAGTGGCCCTGCACTGGACTCTTTCCAGTAGCTCCATGACCCTCTTGAACTGGGGAACCCAGAACTGGACCCAGTACTCCAGATGAGGCCTCACCAGGGCACAGTAGAGGGGGAGGAGAACCTCCCTCCACCAGCTGGCCACACGCCTCTTAATGTACCCCAGGATACCATTGGCCTTTCTCGGCTGCAAGGGCACATTGCTGGCTCATGGTCATCCTGGTGTCCACCAGGACTCCCAGGTCCTTTTCTCCAGAGCTGCTCTCCAGCAGCTTAGCCCCCAACCTGTACTGGCACATGGGGTTGTTCTTCCCCAGATGCAGGACTCTACACTTGCTTTTGTTGAGTTTCATTAAGTTTCTCCATGTCCAGATCTCCAGTCTGTCCAGGTCTTGCTGGATGGCAGCACAGACCCATGTTGTGTCAGCCACTCCTCCCAGCTTTGTATCATCAGCAAACCCACTGAGGATACACTCTGTCCCTTCGTCCAGGTTGTTAATGAATATATTGAATAGGATATTTAATGATGAATATAATGATATCTGCAGGAAAGGGATATCAGTATCTGATTCTCTTTATCTCTGAAGCAGCAGATTAGGCAGAAAATTCTGGGATAGGAAACAGATCAACATTTTAAATTTAGGCTCATAGTGGAGTGGCTTTTTTTGTCTTTCTTCAACAAAAGAAACTTTGTTCAACAGTGAAATTTTGATTCTATATCCTTTTTTCTGCAGACATTTCAGTGGGAGAGCCAGTTTTTGCTGTAACAATGTGAAACATGGTAGGGATCATCAGAGTCAAGGCACAGAGTTTTTCAGGAAATCAAGTTTTCATGTTGATTCTGAAGAAAGTCCTTATCACTTAATACTTCAAAAAGGTGAGATCTTGCCAGAGTCCTAACTGAAGTTTAACATTTTGACTGTTAATTGAAACCTGTAAATTATAGCCAGTGAACAAATTATGCTCTTGGTTATGCCAGTATAACCAGGAGGTCACTCAAGTGCTGTAATATTTCTTGCAGCTGGAGAATAGAGTAGTTTTCAATCTCAACTCAATTTAAAGGAAAAAAGCAAAACTGAGAACAAACCTGAAATGTCTGTGACAATATAACACGATTTTTTTGTAACATAGTATAAAATTCTGTTTCGAAAATGGCTTTTGCCCCTGCAAAAATGGATTTGTGAGGGTTTGTAGGTATGGTAGCAAAGCAATCATTACAAATACGTAGCTACACACACTATGGTTAGACTGTGGTAATTTAAACTTCACAGGCATGTTTGTACATGCTCCGTTTTTCTGCAGTCTTGTAAATAGGTTGTAATATTTTGATGGCTTGGCAGTATGTGACTTTGATGCTAAGTTCTCTTTCTTCCCACTTAAATACACAGCCTGTGAATGGTCAGGTCTGGTGGCATGAGGCCAATCTTAATAGATAAAGCTATTCTACCCTGAAAATAATACAACCCCCCCTCAACACTTTCCTGTAGGATTTTTTGGTTGGTTTGTTTGGTTTTTTTTTCTCAGTCTTTATTTCACATCAAACATGTCCCAGGCCTTTTGATAATTAGAATGCAAAATATAGTGAATATAATGGTAGTACATCAGATCCGTTTACCCTGACAATGAATCAGAACTGCAGGAAAGGATATGCAGGTGAACACCTTACCTAGTTTGTACTTATGAGGGAGGATTTTCATGCACAAGTTAGGTGACTTAATGCAGGTATAATTTTGGTTAAATTTTTAGGATCATATTATAGAAGAAACCAGAACAGGAAATATAAGGTTCCTTTCATTCCTCTAACATTATTATACTCAGTGATGTGTTTTCTGTGTCAGTTTGATATGGTACCTCTTTCAGGTTGCGTCTGTGGTCCCCTGATCATTCATTCTAAATAAAAACTATTTTTTCCTGTCCGGGACTGGAAGAACTAGCTGTTTTTCAGGGGAATGGATACATATTATGTGAAGTGGAAATCTGTCAGTGTTTTCTCAGCGTGTTTTGTACAGGGAAGCCCCAAGTATATCTTGTGTGAACCACCCACCACAGGAAGCCCAAGTCTCGCATTTCTCAAAGTAGTTGTTTTAGCATTTGTTCGTTCTCTTTATTTTGTGTTTGGCTAGTTCTTTTCAGTAACAAAAAAGACTTTTACCCAAGAGACCCCAAAAAGCACTCAGAAAAAAAAAAAGGCACCACTGGAGGTGGCTGAGCATCTTGCTGTTTCTCAGCGTGATAGGTATGTAAGGCAGCGCAGATACAGCAATAAGAGAAGGCAGGTGACCTGTAGAAAAATCTGCGACAAGAGGCAGCAGTTATTTCCTTAGCATGGTGAGTTTTGACCACAATGACACCTTGGTGCCATACACTGTCCTCAGCTTTCTGGACATGAGGCTAGATGTGGTCAAGTGAGGATGTCTTTGTGCCCTACATCCATCATACCCATTTGTTTCAGTGTTGTTTAATAATGGCGTTATAAACTTTTGTACTTTGCTCATATAGGAGTAGTTGATTAGGTTTCCTAGATGATAATGAGTACAATAAATATATGCCCATGCTACTGCTGTGTGTATTCAAAAGCAGTAAATTGCTCATCATTATTCTATAGCAGAAATGAAATTAGAAGACTCTGTCATTAGCCAAATGATGATGGCTATCACTTTTTAATCAAAACATATAATGTTATGGCTTATGAGTTAACTAATGGCTGTGAAGTCTGTTTTGAGGTTGATACATCGATCACAACACAGGTCTCTGAGAGGATCCTGGTTGATATGACAAAAAATGCAGTTCAAAAGTATGGTAGTGCTTTGTTTTACAACAGTAGTAGTCACCATTTACTATTTCTAGAGGCAGAGATGAAGACAGGTATATCTAGATTTGTACTGTGATGGTGATTCTCCTTAATATAACTTCCTGTCTGTAATCCTCTCTGTACCAAACTGGGTGGTCGGGAGGTGGGGGTTGGGAAGGATGGAAAGCTTCAGCTGTGGATGTTTCAAGCATCCATGGCCCACCTCTGATGTGTCCTGGCTGCACAACCTTGGCTCAGGCTGTTGAGAAAGTTGCTAAGTTGAGACAAAGCTGTAACAAAGACTGTCAAGTCTTTAAAATGAGAATTTTTGAGACGTGGATCATGAGAAACTCAGTAATTCAAGAAGAAAAATATGGGCACAACAGGCTGTAAAATCTTAAAGGGAAGACAAGGGTGATGAGGATTTGCCCAGCTGTCAGTGCCATAGTTGTGTCAGTATTGATGGAACTGGTGGGTGACGGCAACTCAGCAGCAGTCAGCAGCTCTCTTCCAGGTTGCTGTGCGGCCACCTCTTGTCCTGCTGACTGATCCTCTCCTCACCAGAAAAGTCTGAGTATCTTACTGGGGAGAAGAACACACTAATGCCTAGCCTAGCATCTTGTGAAATCCTAGCCAGCTTCTGTGTGCATTGCCCAACAAATATCTGCTTTGTACTTTTAAGTATACTGCTCACAGATTGTCTTTGCACAGCCCAAGGTACCTAAAAAGCCTGGCCCCAAAGCAGTAGCAGTATGAACATTAAAAAATACACCTATTTCTTTTTTTAAGAGAGTAGTTTAGATCTGTGCACCTCGAATCAATAACAAAACACACTTATAGGCATTTGCTTAGAAGAATACTTAAGGAAACATACTGTTCTGGGGACAATTTGATTAACCACAGATTTTTCTAGAGGTACAGTAAAAGACAAAAAAACAGGGTAAGCAAGCACGACAGCTTGTATACAGAAGGAAAGTAAGAGAAAGATTGCCTGTGTACAGACCAATAACCACATTTTCATCCTTGGAGCTGGTACTGAATGAGACAAGGAATGACTTTCGAAGCCTTGATTAAAACAGACGTGCCTGTAGACTTCCTTGCTGTATTTCAAAATCCTTTGTTTTTGCAGCACTTCTTTCTTTTTCCTGACATTAAATCACACTTTGTTTCAAATTGCTGCTGCTTTCCAAAGAAAAGCTAGAACATTTCAAAGCCCATCAGGCTTACTGAAGTGTCCTGCTTGCTGTGGTGGGCTCTGAGACTCAAACTACAGTGAGGGAGCTGCAAAACCCCGCCTGGAGTGGTGATTGGTGGCACAGGTTCTCTTGTCCAAGGCTATGCACTCAGAGAAACTAGAGACCCTGAACTATGACATTCATAAGTATAATAGCATATAGATCTTTCAGGGTCTGTTGCACAACCTACAACACTGCTTGCTTTTATTTTACTCCTGCGGTTGTTGACGAATGTGTGTGTGAACTCCTTGCATTTATTATTATTTCATATTTCAGGAGCTGAGAACTGTAAACGTCATTACATCTAAGCTGTTCTCACCAGCAGACAATTGCTAACTTTTTCAAGGTGCACCATGTTGGCATGTAAATGGAACTAGAGTCTAAGGTTATCAGCACATCTTAAGTAACCAGAAAAGCGTGAAAATCCATTTCCTAGCTTGGAGGTCCAGATATTATTTAAATAAATGAGACCAGACTGTTTCATTTCCTTCACTTGAAAATCAGAAAGAGAATCAAAAGCTGAGAAAATGGAAGATTGTCCTTAGGATTCGGAGGTGGAAGCATGGTGATCTATGCCTTTAAATCAATCTTCTTTCTGTTTCTTCCCAAACTTGTATGATATTTTCTGACTTGGAACAATTTTTAACTTGTTTGCAAGCTGACTAGTGGTATAAAAAGGATGAATTGCCTATAATACAGAATCAATACAGTTATATAATTGAAATAAGGGAAAAGATTTTTATGCTTTGGCAAATGACAGATCAGTTCAAGAAGAGCTTGGCTGTAAATATCCAGGACAGGGTTTTACCTTGTTTATAGAGGTGTGTTAAGTGTAAATGGTTTAACTGTTCAATGTGATAACTAGAAGAAATGGTTTCTGCTTTTTTCTACTATCTTTAATGTTTCTTTTCATAACTTAAAAAGTTTTGGCTCTGTATATGTATTTTCAAGCAAGCTGTACTGTTGCTGAGGTGTACGATCTCTTCTTCTATTAAAATCTGTAATTAAAATAGCTCTGTAGCAGTGTTAGCTAATGAGAGTGCTGCTTGTCTCTCTTGAGATTTTTTGCTGCAGAGTGAGGGCTCCAGGGCACTTGTTCTCCAGAGGACAGCGAGTGGCTGCCAGGCTGGCTGGAAATTGAAATTTTACCTTGTGGGAAATTCTGACATTCTTGAATGTTTTCATACTACATAATAAGACTTTAAATTTCTCTCAGGAGATAAATTTTCCAGATAATTTTGATTTGGAAACATCCAAATGATAAAGCTAAAAAGCTTTCTTCTCCCTAGTTATGTCCAAATGCTTAATTCCAGCAATGTCTGCTGTAGCAACACTAACTCCATATTCCCATCTGTAGCATGGAATTTAAGATTTGAGATGGAACTGTAGTGAGAAATCAATACTAAACACTGTGTTTTGAGTTTGAATAAGTCTAAAAATTTCCCACCAGAAACACACTCAAAATGAACATTTTGGTTTTTGTTGAAACATTTTGCAATAGACAGCTGTGCTGTAAAAATAAACATTTAAACAGTTCTGTTTGTTATTTCTTAATTTCAGTCTCATATTGCACAAGTCAGCACTATGAAAAGCTTTACTATTTTAGCATGCATGGGTCAGTACTAGCTGCTGTCTTCATGTGTTATTACATTTTCTTTTTTAAAAAAAAATGAAACTCAAAATCTAAATACAATCCAAACTCAAACCGTCTTTAAAAAATCGGAATGATTGCAAACTACTACAGCATCCTAGTGATACATGCAAACAGAATCAATTGAGTATAGAGTTCACTGTCGCTTCCATCTGCCGTCAAGTTTAATATCTGTATCACGGTGGTTTTCTGCTCCCAAGGTTCACTTTTGTCATAAAATTTTTTATGTGGACCCTAGTTCATCATAAAAAGAACAACTGCTCTTTGTCACCCTTAATCTTTTCAAAGTGATTTAGAAAGTTGTTTGTTTTCTTTTTTTTTTTTTTTTTTAAGAGTATAAGTGACAAATAACTGTCCCATATACCCAGAGACATGAGATTTTTTTGTCCCTTCTGTTCCTGACTGGATTTTCTCTTTGCAACCATGGCAAGGAATCTCTGCCTGTTCAGAACTGAGTAGGTAAATCAGCCAATTTCCAGAACACTGCTGGTGTTTATAAGATGTATTGTGACTACAGGGAAATGAAATAAAAACACAAAAGCACAGAAAAGCATAAGGTATTCAGCTTGGAGATAAGGGAGTTTGTGATGAGCATTTCATTAATACTAATAAGAAGAGTGCAACTGCATTGCCACATGTTGTGTTGAATATGTATGCTTTGGAGGCTAATAACCCGAATTTCAAAACTGGTGAGTATAGTACAAATCTCATTGAAATAACAAAAAATATTCCATTGCTTGCCTTACTTTTTTACCCCAATTATTTTGGTTTTGTCAAAAAGTTTGATAGAAATTGAAAGGGAAAAACACTTTGGAGAGGAAAAGTGATTAAATGAGAGGGTAACATATTCCATTTATTTTTTTTATTGGTTGAAGTGCAGGAAATCTTAACATTACTGGCAGTATGTAAATAATAACAAATTCAAACTCTTGGCAAATTGCAGCTGCAATTTCTCATGAGAAAATTGGAACCAGCAGTACAATGCAAATTGCACAGATTATTATTATTATTATTTTTAATTATACTAAGCAGTATGAATATGGAAAGCAAACTCTGAAGTATTACAGACTGACCTTACAGTGACTGATGATGGCTGAGAAGAACACCCCTGGGACTGGCAGACTGATATGTGTCTTCTGGTGATGGCCCTGCCACCATGGAGGCACCCTGCTATGCTGCCTCTGCAGACAAGAAAGGAAAGAACTGTGCCATGTAGGAAAGCCTTTATGTGAAATTAAATTTAAAAATATGTGAGTGTTGATACTTCAGAGGGCAACAACTTGCCTTTTAGAAGATCAACAGCCTCAGAGTCCCCATGTGGGTGCAGTAGGGTAACAAAACCTTGATCTGTTAAGTAGATGTACAAAGTAGATGATATGAAGCTATTAATTTATTGATTAATGAAACATTGCTTTCCTATTTTAAACTGGTAGTTCAATTACAAGTCTTTATTAATTGGTTTATTATCCAAGAGCCCTTAATAGTAATAAAAACGCTTAGCAATATTTAATTTTTTAAAAATATCATAAAAGAAAGCAGAAAGTATCTGTTGGAATTTAGGTACCATATACTCTGGACAATGTCCAGTCGAGGAAATGAACTGTGTTACCTGCCTGAAGATCAGACACTCATTCACAGCATCTTTTAAGTAAATTGCCTGGTTGTAAATTGTTGGGTCTTTGAAGCATGCCTGTGTCTTCCTTTGTTTTTGCACAGGGACAAATAAATGAAGAGATATAGCTCATACCAGATCTTGCAGATTGAAAAAGTTTGGGTTGTGGGGTTTTTGTTGTTGTTTTGGTTTTGGGGGTTTTTTTGTGTGTTGGGGTTTTTTTATGCTCTCAGTTTGAAATTCCTGTATGCCTGTAAATCCTGTTAAGCTTAGTTTTGTCCTGTGGGTGTATGTACTACCATGATGCTGATATGGATCCAGAGGGAGCACTTCTTATGAGGGAAAATGGTAGCAGCAGGGTTGCTGCTGCTATTATGGTTGAGGGATATAGCCCCTTTACATGCTGTCAATCTGAAATTTTGTGTCCCCTCTAGCATTTCTGTCTTATGCAGAAACTGACTCTATAGCTACTCAAGTTAATGACAAGAGCAAGGAAACTGGCTCAAGAATTGCCATGTGATTATAGCATGTTGTTGAATTAAATAAAAATGTAATTGTTAGCATGCTTCCTGGTATGGTTTCAGTCCAGGGCAACCAGTCTTTCCCATGCAATTCCTAGGTGTGGTGTTGGGGCTGGCATAGACCAAGGTTTCTATCCACAGGCCAGTGTCAATGAGGCAACATGCTCTGGGAAGAAGATATTATTTCCATATGGTTATAAAACATACCATGCCCCTTCCCAGAAAAGAGACCCTGTTCTATTTTATTTTTAAGCATAAATGTAGCCTGTGATGTTACTATAGCTCTACTTGCAGGTGTTACCTGACATTAAATGACATGCCCTCTTTAATGGGTCATAGGCTCTCTTCTTCCACTTGATATCAAGTGTTACGAGCCTCTGAGAATGAGAACTAAGGACCTGATACAAACAGACAAGACAAGGGGCAAGAACGAGCACTAATAAACATGCCTTGGCTCTAATTTTCTTTGGTCTACAGTGGGAGAAAGATGGTAAAGGGAAGGTTAGACCCAGACTCAGTAGTTCCTCTGTATTTCAAGGACCAGAAAATGTTTGGTCCGTAATGAAAAGGTCTCATTCCAGCCAGATGAGAGCAGGGCAAAAAGGTAAAGCAACAGTATTTAGGTATAAGCTGAAGTTAATAACTCAGCTAGTGCTATGAGTCATTACACATCAGTCAGTGCCACTCTGTCCCCTTTCCTGTATTTTCAAGAACACAATGATGATAAAAGACTTTCCTAAATTCTAAGCATGCATATGCACATGCATATACACCTATTTTAATTTTAATATAAATAGTATGGAGATCTACATAAATAGTGTTAATGGATCAAAGTTACTCTTAACATAACGTTTTCAGTATTATTCTTCTGTAAATAGCTCACAGATCATCTGCATGCTTTAAAAGAAAAGAGCTGAAATTAGCTTATGGTGTAGGATAGCTTACTTGGTTGTATCTCTTAATAGAAAGTATACAAAGGTAATTTATGTGCATGGCAGTGACGAGATTTTCAGCAGAAAACACCGTTACAGCGCCATCAATTAATTTGTCAACAGGTTAGAACTTCTTCAGTGGCACACAAGAATCTTCCAGGATATCCTGTTTACAAAACAGCACCTGAATAACATGCAGATTCTGATTCTTACTGGTTTTGTTTGCATGAGATGTTCTGAGAGTGAACTGCATAACATAAAAGAGAGTATATTAAATGTCTAACACAAGATAAATTGTGAACAACAGAGAAAAGTTAAGACAGGGTTATTAACAGTCAACAGAAACTGATAATTGCCTTTTAAAAAACCCTGACCATCTTTGAAGATGATAGGTCTCAGAGATAAGTAATGAACTGGAGGTGTTGCCTATGGCACTATGTATTAATACAGAATTATTTTTGCTTTCAAGATATCCTTGGCAACTTTAGAAATTACTATCTTGAAATAGTCTGCCTTTGCCTATCTCACTGTGCAGTTGGGACAAATGATTTGAGATGATCTGCTGAGTCACTGGGTTCAGTCGTACAAAGTTGTGGACAAGAAAAACGAGGTTGTATTTCCCCACTGCCAAAGATCCTGCACTCTGTCACGTGACAGTACACGATCCACTCATCACAGAAAACATCTCATGGATTACTTTTTTCCCATTTGGCTGTGCCACAGCTTTTTCTTATGCTTCAGCTTGGCTTTCACTCCCAACTTCAACTAACAACATATGAACAATTATCTCTGTTAGATGATCAGCTCTAGCCTTCCCTTTTACTGTTTTGACAGATTTGGGCAGAGTCCTGACCCTGGACTATGACAGAGCTTTGAACTGCCCATTAAAGGGAAAGCTAAGGGTGATTAGGTTCCAGTACTGCAGAATTACAGATGAATGAGAATACTGTATATATAGGAAGAAGAAATGTGCATTAAATTGCCATTGCACTTAATGAAACAGAATTGGTTTCAAGAAAAAGATAAATTATAAGAGTTAAAGGTTGTGCCCCTATAATACAAAGGAAATACAGTATGTAAAAGCATACTTCACATCTGCAGAAGTGTCTTAGCATGGGGGGAAATCAGAAAATGGGTCTGGAAGGGATCCAAGAAGGTCAGTTAGTCTAACCCCTGCTCCAAGGCAGGATAAGCTATATATAAATAATCCCTGACAGATGGCTGTATTATGTCCTACTAAAAAAAAAACAGTGAGGGAGACACTATAGCTCCCAGGCAGTCTACTCCATTACTCAATGATCTCCCTGTCAGGGAGTTTTATCTCTTTCTTGCTGCAGTGTGAGACCCTGCTTCTTTTTCTGTCATTGCTTGACAAAGGGGAAAAAAAAAGGTTCATTCCCTTTCTCTTTGCAGCAAGCAAGTATTACAGGGGAGCAGAACTCTCTCAAGAGAGTGCTCTACATATGGGGACTGTGATATGGGCCATGCTCTTTCCTCAATTTTAGCAAGTCAGTGGGCCTATTCAGTGACTAAACTTATTACATGAGTTACCTATCTACAGAAGTTACTGAACAGAAAGCTGAAGTGTTAATTTAAATCTTGTTAGCAACTCCCTACCGCCTTTCCCTGTGGGTGCTTTTTGCTATGTCTACATGACATGTGCACACATGTACTCTGTGCTCACTCTGCCCCAGCCTCAGACCAGGAATTCGTGAGCATTGTGCGATGGACTACATTAGCAGGACAGGGTTTTTAGCCTGCTAGTCTGTGGGCAAGCTCAGAAAGCAATCAGAGTAAACTCACATCCCCCTAGAGCTGTCTTTTTTAGCACTAAAGGACCTCCTGTCTAAGGAGGTGACTGTGAGTCAAGCCAGGACACAGACATGTCAGGGCACAAACTTCTGCATAAGAAATGTCTGTGTAGGAGGCATGCACTGAACATTAGGTACAGAGGAGTGGCGGGTTCACTAACTGAAAGACCTTTCCATATTTTCCTGACCCAATTATGAAGCTCTGTGTGTTGGGTAGCACCATGGGAATCAGGCTACCATGTGCCTTGGGTGATGTGGCAAAAGCCCAGCCACAACGTGACATGGAAAAGAGGCAACACGAGGCTGCACATGGAGACAATCTAGTGCCTAGGGGGGCCTTTTAGTTGCAGAGCATTGCACAGAGGTAAGGCTACTGGCCTTGGCTCCTGAGGAGAACTGAGGGCTTTATACAGCTCTGGATCTTGTATGAGGTTCCACTGGTTGGTGAGTCAATGCATGAGTGGGCTCATGGGGAACGGGGACACCAGGAGCAGGATGCATGAGGGTCTCAACGCAGGGAAGGTAATGTCCTCTAATTCCAGACACTCCCTTCTTCAAGATGTCACTTCCATATGTTAGCCCTAAAGGTACTTTCGTGTGATGTAGCTTAGTTTACTTAACATGCAGTATGGGGCAAATTATGTCTTAATGTATAGCGTGGAGGAACTGGAACATGACATACCACAGCACGCTGATTTCCTTGTGTAGATGCACCCACATAAGTAAAAGTAGAATTTAGTTCAAGCATATTTATCTTTCACCTGACATTTTCTCTTTCCTCTTTTCTATTTTCACTGTATTTTGAACTGACCCTGAACTGACCCTCAAAGTATGGTAAGAATTCAATATCTTTCACATGCTATTGAAATTAGATAGAGTTCATCCTTCCTTAATATTAAAGGTAAACTAGAAAATCACCAAAGTACAGAAATTTAGGTTTAATACCTTCTCTAATCTTAGTTCATCCCTTATAGCATATGATTCATAAAACTATGGACTGATACAAGATAATTTTGAGAAAGAGAAACACTACTGAGTGGTTGAGTCAGGAGTTTTGGTCCCACCGATGAATTTTCCAGCTTTTACACTTGTGTCCGTGTTAAAACAGTGAACACATTATTCTGCCAAAGAATCCCCATCCCACCAACTGAACAAATAAAAATCACGTAACTAGCCAGGCAGAACTGTGAGAGATGCACATGTATACAATTATTTCTTTCAGAATTCTTACCGTATATCCTTTACTTCTATACATACATTACTATTGTGAATACATGGTGTGATAATGAAAATAAGACTAATGGTTTGTAGTAGGATTCTGAAGCTTCTTAACAAAATGGAGGAAACAGGAGATAACACTTCATTGCATAGTGTATTTGGACTATGGATTCTGTACTTAAACAAGTCTGAAAACAACTCTGTATGGATAGATATATAAGAGATATAGAACATACCTCCAGTCTGCAGAAGCAGTCCACCTCAATGCTTTAAACATAACCATTCAAAACTTTGCAAATTATATTCTTCTATCAGTCAAAGACCTAGTATTTTTTCCCCTGAAAACGTGTGTATTTTATGAATGTAGATGATTGGCATGCATATACCTAAGAAAAACATTCTCGATGGAAGCTTGCCTGAAATCTATCTTTCTTCTTTTTGACATCTGGGCATAAGTCTGGGGAAGAAGGGTGGGTTTTTCACTTGTTGCAGAGTATTTGGCTTTCCTCTTGCAGCTTGCTGATTTCAGTCTTATGGTGAATTTTTAAAATGTCGCTTTTATTTATGAATAATTAAGTTATTTATATGCATGGGTGACTTTGCGGCATTTAGTTTTAAGGTGGAATGTATGTGTAAGAATACATAAATACAGAGAGAATACATTAAGAGAAAAAAATTGTTTCTATGATATTGTGTTTTTAAAAGGCACATGCACATAAAGATAATGGAAATGAGAGAGTTTCTGTACAAGAGAAAATAAGTTAAGGAGAGAACTCCCCCAGTGCTTCTATCAGCAGAGATGTGTTCTTTCTCAGGTTTAAATCCAGTATCAACAGACTTGGTTAAGCCATTAAAATTCACAGATGTTTGGAATTCTTTATGTTTCTAGGAATCCTAGAACATACATATCCTTAAACCAGTATGTTTTTGAGACCTAACCTATCTTGTTTTTCTATAAAAAATAAATTTAAAAGCTTAAAAGAGAGAAAAAAGCCTAAAATATAGCTTTCAGCCACCAAGACAAATAGCCTTGCATGAGGCACAATGTAATTAGGAATTTGCAATACATTGATGCTCAATGCCTTTCCAATCTGAAGGCTAATCAGGATGGTGCAGATCATTTATCCAGTGGCCTGATGCAGCCTATTATTGTTACCTTTGGACAACCTTGTCCAGTCTGCAATGGCTCTTTTTCTTACCGGTCTTTTGGGACATGGCAATTGATTAAGGGAATAGTCCTGAATTCTGAAATTGTGGCTGTGACCTTGACTGTCTGTTTGAGGGTAAACACTTCTTGTAGTCAAGTCTACTATGACTTATTACATTCTGAGTTTTAACATTCATAAAGTCCTTAGAGAAAATGTGCTGCATATTGCAAATTACAGTTATAGGACTATGCCTGGAAGTCTTTTTTTCAGTTTGCCTGATCAGTGGGATTTTAGTTGAATTAGCATTTGGTCTGTTCATTATTATTAATACATAGTAAGAGAATTATTCTAGCTTGTTTTGTCTATTTTCAGGAGGATTAAAACTGTTCCAAGCTGCATTAAGGAAGGCAAAATCAAAATAATTCATTTTCTCATACCTGTGTTGAGGTCCTGAAGCATTTTAGGTTAATACACATTAAAATTTCTTGCTTATATATTAAATCAGAATATAGATAGTTTATAGGCAGTAAAAAAGAGATTGGATAGAAAATGCTTTAGATGTGATTCATGATCATGAGCGTTCAGTTCAGAAATCTGAGCTCAAGTTTGCCTAAATGTCAGAGGATGTTGCTTGCACGTAGGAGTAAACTTTCAACATTTTCCTCGTGCTGTTTGCACTGTATTCCACGTGTTACCTTTGCCCCACAAAAGGCTGTTGGATACTACATGCTATAGTATACGTGAACAGCAAATTAAACGCAGAGAAACACGTCTAGAGCACAACAGACTATTTTAGTACACAGTGAAACTAGGGTAAAGGTTGCAGCTGGTTAGCAAATATTTTGGCAGCACATATAAAGGAGCAAAAAAGGAAATCCAGAATGCTGACGTTTGCACTATCAAAGACTTTTCAATTCCTATTAATTTTTAAACACCATAAAATTCTTGGCTTGAACATAGAGGCATAAAATAACATTCATAATGTTTTTTAATATGAAGGCTTGAAACAAAGAGCCTTGAAACAGATCTTTTGAAGACAACTCCTGCATTACATTTCAATGAAGGAAATTTACTTTTGAGCTATTTCGTATCAAAGCATCTGAATACCTTGGCTGGAAATGTGAAGTAGTATGGATTAGTTTATTCCCGTTGCTGTGCTCCTCCTAAATGTGGTTCAGCAGAAACAGAGTAATCTTATTTTTGGGCTTGACTTTGCTGCACTGATCTGCTTAAACTACCACATTTGAACAATGCCCATTGAGTTTAACTCACAGGAACATAGAGAGAGCAGAGAGACGGGCAGAATTGGTCTCGAGTGCAGAAATTTACAGTATTATCAGAGGGACCAGATGAGTTCTCCCACTCTACATGAGCATCAACAGCATAGGAGTTGAAAATTGTCCCCTAGCTCGACAGCATAAATACCACTTCGTGTGCAGCTCAGTTTGAATTGGAAGGCTTTGTCGGTATGGATGAGTATTCAGTTAGGCACTGAGCTGGCCCTGTACACTGGGCTGACACGCCTGCTGAGACAGGAGCATGCTTTAGTCCTGAGTGTGTCTTGCAGCATGAGAAGATCTTTACTCCTGCCCACCTTGTAAAGCCACGTTTGAGGCAGGTCTGAGTCTGGCTGCTTGGCTCATGCTCAATCTATGGGGTGGGGGAATTCACTGCAAGCTAATTATACAAGAATTTACAATATCTTAAGGAAGGTGCACTCATTATTATTTTGATATTCACTGGAGGCTGTGCTTAAGTCAAGCCAAATTTTCCTTAAAGAGAACTAAGTATAGATTATTCACGGAAGGCTAGGCAGACAGTAAAAATTTGTTTACCTTTGAAGAACAGAGATTTTCAGGGTAAAGTTAGTGTTGTTTCCTATTTCTGAGAATATCAGTGGACTTTTACCAGTGTAGTATGTAACTTGGCATGCTGTGCTATCAGGTGCTCCAGTGCATGTTTGCTCTGGTTCTTCCAGCAATCCTCCATATCTCGCTCACTTGATGCTGGGAAGAGAGGCAGGAGAGTTTACAGCTGAAAAGTACATGATGTTGTTTTGAACACATTTTTGGAAGATGAAGTGATATTCTGGAACTTTCTCACCAGTTCAGTCTCTCTCTGACTGAATTAATGCCAGTAACTGACAGCAGCAGTCCTTGGTAAACAGAACCAGCATCTGAGGTTTTGCTCCAAATAAAAGCATTTTTCACAAGAAGTTATAAGCAATTTAAAATCCATCATTTCATCTACCGTATATGAGGCAGCTTTATATGAACATGATACAGTATGTTAGCAGAGGGAACTTTTGACATATCCAGTTAGAAGGCTGGTCAGTCCACCTTCCAAAGAGGTTTCTCATAATTACACCATGTGCTTTTCAGCCACCCCCTATAACATGAGGCAACTGCAGAAAGAATTGTAGTGAGAGTCTGAGCAAATATGAACTATAGACCAAAATCATAGAATCATAGAATGGTTTGGGTTAGAAGGGACCTCAAAGATCATCTAGTTCCAACCCCTCTACCATGGCAGGGACACCTCCCACTAGATCAGGTTGCTCAAGACTCCATCCAGCCTGGCCTTGAACACTTCCAGGGATGGAGCATCCACAGCTTCCTTGGTCAACATGTTCCAGTGCCTCACCACCCTCAGGGGAAAGAACTTCTTCCTTATACCTAGTCTAAATCTACCCTCACACAGCTTCCACCCACAGCCCCTCGTCCTATCAGTCCTTGTAAAAAGTCCCTCCCCAGCTTTCTTGTAGGCCCCCTTCAAGTACTGGAAGCCCACTATAAGGTCTCCCCAGAGCCTTCTCTTTTCCAGGCTGAAGAAGCCTAACTCTCTCAGTCTGTCCTCACAGGAGAGGTGTTTCAACCCTCTGACCACCTTGGTAGCCCTCCTCTGGACTTGCTCCAAATACACAAAAGATGTATGCTATTACAAGACTTACATAAAATACTTTATCATGCTTTCAACAGCTGTTTTGTTCCACGTATATCTTTGAAGATTACTTCCCTAAAGAGTCTCAGCACAGATACAGTACCTAGTTGTTATCATTGCTGTGCTTTTTACGTTGCTCTTCCTGACTTGTAAGCCTGAGTAGTGAAAATTACTTTGCAACAGCACCCCATGATTGTTTCAAAGCAGGGCATGGCCACAAATATTTTCTTCTGAGATCTATCTGCTTGTGGCAGCAGGTTATACAGTTGCTTTTTCATTCTTTATGTAGTTTTAAATTAACTTAGCAGATCTAGAAGTTAATGGATTTGGACAGGTCACGTTGTGTTCCAGGGCTTTCTTCTGACTGAGGTGCACACAGAATAATTCAAAAAATACTTGCTGTAAGAACATATTTTCCCTTGAATGTGCTAGAAAATACTGGAATTTCCCTCTGCATTTGTAACAAAAATAAATACATTTACCAGAAAAAAGGTGCATAAGTAGTTGAACAGAAGATTATGTGAAGCACAAGCTACTATAGAGTGGACCTAGTAAGGGATTTTGAATTTTGAGGACTACAATAAAATCTTGCTTTTTAACTCACAGCACTAGAAGCTGTACTTGGTAGGTAAAAAGGATCAAATTTCAAAGGATCTAGTTTTTAGGGCTCAAAACCTTCATAAGGATGGTACAAGTTTTAAACTTCCTATATAGAGGCTAACTTGGAGTTTCAGCAGCAGAGAAGCATCGTCACACAGAAGCATCGTCTCAGTTCACACATATCCTTTCTGAGATTAATCAAATGGCACAAAAGATGCCTTGCTGTGCTGAACATTAGAGTTAGAGAAAAAATGTACAACCCAGGCTCCTTCATGTCCCTATGGAGTCCTATATGTCCCAGCAGAGGAGTGGATGGTGCAGTCCCATGTTCCCTGGAGTGTAAAGCCTGTGACGGTACTGGGTTTACTTACAGCGAAGAGCAGTCTGGCAGTGTTTCTTTGAAAATAGCAAAGAGATTCTGGCCCTTTGAAAGTTTTTCATGAAAGCTGACTGCGCTTCTTCTGTTGTATCTATCAGAACTCAGCCAGAAAACTTTACTTTCTTAAAGTGAGTAAATTCTGTTAAAATCAGCTGCTGCTGTAGTTGATAGGATTCTTGCAATAACAAAGGTTTTTCGGAGCCAGCTCCTTTCCTGTATATTACCTTTATTAGAACTCTACATGTGCTTAACAATTAACAGCAGCTGAAAGTAAGGAAAGATATAATTTTGAAGGACATTGTTTATATAATGGAAAACAGAGAGTACAGGAAAATGCAGGTAGGTTGGCAAGGGAAGTGACAGTCTCTCCCTGTTTCAATGCCTTCAAAGTGAGACTAAGTGCTTCCTGAAAGATATTTTTCAGTTAAATGCAAGTTATTGGGCTCAGCAGACACCAGTATCCTGTGGCCTCTGTTGTACATGAATTCATTTACTAGTTCTCAAGCTCAATGAATCTATGACACACAAGAGGAAGGGCCCCAGCCCAACTGATACGGGCTGTAAGAGCTGAAAGAAAAGCAAGGGAAAGCAAAGACAGCAAAGAAGAGAGGAAAGAGAGAAAACCTTTCCAGTCTTACAAATCAGCAGCGAATCCCTTGCCACCAATACTCTTACAGCAGTGTAACAGCAGAACAAGACCTATGTGCAGCTAGGTTAAAAAGTCTTGCAAGGGAAATTTGAGCATCTCCAGAGGCTTTGAGGAAAAAACAAAGAACACGATAAATACTATGTAAAACAACTTAGTATATTGTTTGATGTATACAGGTAATAGTGTTGCATTTTTGTGTTTTCCCCGGTATCACATGCTCTGTGGGTAAATATGTTTTTTCCTGGTTTTGGTAAAATATGAAGCATTGATGGTAATGTATGCAAGTGGTGCTGTAAGTGCTAGAAAAAGCATTGTAGTGCATGTTGCAGAGAACCAATAAACAGCCAACAATATGTGGCTAAATGTGAAATTACTGGCTGCTCTTCAACAGTGCTCTAGGAAAATTGTGATTTTCAGATACGATCTGTTCAGTCAAATTAAAGTCTGATGACTGCCTCAAGATGTCCATTTATCACCCAAAATAAATCAAACTGAGATAACTGGCAACAATACATGATTGTATTCAAAGGCAACGCATCAGCACCTATGGGTAAAATTTCCAGCAGCAGTCAGATAACAGGGGCAGGAAATAAGAGTACAACAATAGATCACATCAGGACAGGATATTATAGAATCTCAGCTTGGTTCATAAATAGAAAATAATGAACTACTGCTTTCATAGTCTTACCTGTCAAACTATATTAAAAAACTTGAAAAAATGTTATGGCTGCCTGTTGCAGCTGAAGATTTGATCAAGGAATTAAATAGGTTGTACTGAAACAAGTACACCTACTTTTTTTTTTTTTTTTTTAATGTGTGCAGACCTGAAAGCAAGAAAAAAAAAGATAACAGAATATGTAATGCTCATTTTTAAACTATGATTTCCCCCTTGATTTTTGTTTTTGGATTCAGATTAAAATCTTATGAAACTTTTGGTGATCTTCAAATTTGAAAGCTTTACTAGCAAACCTGAAAAATGCCCCAGAGGTATGATTTAGTACCTATGCAAAAAGTCAGGAAAAAATGATTTGAAAATCCAGCTGAAAATCTGTGTGGAATTACAATTCTTATCCAAGCATTAGTTGGAGAGTGTGAAGAATGTTTGAGAAGAAAGTCTGGACACCAGATGGAGGATCAAGGTAGTTGGAGGTAATGCAGATCAACAGATAGAAGCCTAAGAAACATCTGAAAACAAAACCTTAAGAAAGCATTTTGTTGTACTGAGAGCTTTACGATTTTCTCTGTCTTGCAAAATGTGCAAGTTACAAAGCAGACATGTGCCCAAAGTGGACATGTTAACCACTGAGATGAGTATTAGAAATGAGAAAGGGACTCCTTCCCTACATGTCAGACAGTCTCTATATAAGTTGATACAGCCCTGTGGGTTGTGCCCCAGCACAATAAGATGGGCCGTTGAACAGCAACAGCTTTTCAACCACTGTTCTGAAGGACTCCTGCCTCATTCTATTTGAATTGTAGCATTATCAACACTGAGCTTCACAACAGGAGGAAGTATACACCACTGGGCAGACATCTGCTTATATTTACACAACACTACTCCTAATTTTCCATGTCTCACAGTTTGTACAATGACCCTGAGGGTGGATGGAAAGCATCCACTGAAGAAGAAAACTCTGAAGGCACTCCCACACAAAATCTGAATAACTCACCAGCTGGACCTTCCCCACTTAAAATGGCCAGGGGTCCTGAATGAGAAACATTTTTGAAGATTGCTGACAAGAAGGACCAACTGAGTTAAACATGAACTAGAAACTGCTCCCAGATCAGGCTGCACAATAAGGTAGGATGAACCTCTGTATGTGCAGGGGATTTGCAAAAGAACTAGTTAAATATTTCTACTTGTGCAGCCACTTAGGCTAGAAAAGATCTCCGTATCCCAATTGCACAGGCTCTGAAACACTTGTTAAATTGCATTGAATGTGACAGCATTTTCGTAGAAAGGACATTTCATAGAAAGGGCATATTAGGCTCCCTAGCACCTCAGTCGCCATTCAGATTTAGTTATGTAGCTGAACTCCCCATGGACACTGGAGTCAGCTTGCAGAAGAAGATGCAGCTATCTGCACCATGCAAGTGGGCACCTACGCATCACAGGTATCAATTTCATTGGGATGAATGCGTTTTCTCTTTTTGAGAAGAAAGTGCAGTAATTCTGAAACCTGTAGTGGATGTGCACATGGCTCACTCTTGTTTGCATGAATTGCCTGTGGGTTCTCAGCCCACGTGATTGTACTAAACTCTGGCCTTGCTCAGGAAACACTGGCTGGGGAAAAATGTCATCGTGACGTTGTCCCTTGCACAACTGAGTGTACTGTTCCTCCCGAATATAGCAAAGAACGGTGTAGACTTTCACCAGACAGGAAAGGAGCAGACGGTGGTGGCCTGCAGACTTTCATCACAGTCACAGCCACAACAGATTTACTAACACCAGACTGCTGTGCCATGGATCTATAGGAGTCTGGCAGAAACAGCTTCCAAGGAGAAATGCCCATACGTTTCCAGGCTGGGAAAAGGGAAACAAAGAGGTGTGATGCATCTCCAGCACTGAGTAGTTTCAGAGATAGACCCATGAAGGTAATCTTTTGTATCCAGAAATTAGCAACACATGAATGTAAAACACCAGGAGGGGCTCATGATGCACACCCAGAATTATTAAGACTTGGCAAAACTGAGTCTGATGGTGGCATCTGCCATGCTTTTAGTGCATCAGAAAAAAGCACATTCAGCTGGTGCTGGCACAACTTTTGAAGAGCAGACTCTAGGAGATCCAGTAGCGAAATGGCCTCCAGCAACCATCCAGGGTGATGGGTTTTACTGTCCTTGAAACTGAACATACCTGGATCTTTTTACTGCCTCTGTTGTCCTTTGTCAATCTTGCAAGCTGTAGCTTGCTGTAACTCACTGAGAACAGTGCAGATGCTGTAAGATGGCAGCAGGCAGTGGTCCTACAGGCCCTGTCATCTGTGTAGGAGTAAGAGATGTCTTTCAAAGGAGATATAAGAGCTTGTGTGATTGTAGTCATGGCTTTGAGAAGTTCATCCTTAACAAAGCAGGAACGTGCCTGCAGCAAACTAAGGGAACTGCAGACACCGGCAAGGCACTGCAGCCTGGGGCCTCCTTATTGTGGTCATGGAGACGGTGTAGACATGACTTAGTACTGCTTGCTTGCCTTGCAGCACTGCAGATCCATGGAAGAAACAGCTGAACAGGCAAATATCTAAATGTAAGATTTCCATGTAGCTCAAATAAGTGTAGACATAAAAGGCCAATACTAATAATGTATTTCCAAGCTTCATTACAGATTTTTTAAGGATTGAATACTTGTTTTCAGATCTTCACTTCTGTAAACTAAAATGTGAAAATTTGTAGGTGACTGTTAAGATTGTGCCTTTTTCCTCCTACAAGCTCAGAATAAAAAAAAATTACTCTAATTATCCTTTGATGAGATGCTGCAAATTTGCAGAAGATGGAATTTGGAGCCATAAGGCAGCTGAGAGATGCCCCTTTCCAAGCTGAGCCTGCTACCAGTGCAGAGAGCAGGGTGAGCCAGATTCCATTTAGTACCTGAAATAGTACTGGTCTTACTTTTGCTCATTTTTTGTACTTCTGGCAAATTAAAGAAATCCTTATGGTGTAATAAAAAAAAGGATATAATTTTGGACTTGATTATAATTAAAATGAATGAAGTCAATGAACTCTATCTGAATCACTGCTTTCATACTCAGAAACACTGTTTGGTTCAGATGATATTTTATGTCTCTCTTATAAGTACTACACTTTCAGACAAATAAAAAATCTAAACCTTTATCTGTGATATACAGACATCATAATAGTTATGTGTGTAAAATTGAGTGTCTGAGCATAGGATTTGTTCTTGTTAGCTTTTAATTTACCTCTGACTAGCTAACTCTGCTCTATGCATGGTTGTGATTGATGCACAGCCATCTTGTGTACATTTGCCTGAAATTCTGCATATTGCAAATTGTGCATGAAAGAATATTCTTAAAGATTTAAACAACTGAATTTGAACTGCTATATTTGTGAACATTTTCTCTAATAAGCTAATTAAAAAACAGCACTTTATAATAAACTTAGAGGTTTCAAGAGTTAAAATAAAAATAGATGGGGTTTTGAAAATTAATCTCTCAAAAAACATTAATTAAAAAAGCTTTAACATCAGGTGTCTGGTGTCCTTGGGTCTCCCAGATGACACTACAGAGATAGAGGTCTCCTGATAAACCTAAAAGTACATGTACCCAGATCCTCAGAAGTATTTAGAAATACTCCTCTTGGTTTCTTTCCAGGCACTGGTCCTTCTAAGGGCCAACAGTACCAAGCTGGTAAGTTATAGAGCAGGTGTGTGAGAGCTGAAGCTAATGCTGAGCAAAACTACTTTGTTTTGGCAGTTTCCTTAACTTCAATCTCCCTGTGCATGTCCCAGCTCCAATACCAAAGCTCTTTCGAACATGCAGAACTACCTTTTCTCCAAGGTGGTTTATAAGAAAATGGTAGGTATAATGACAAGCTGTTCTTTTTAACAATTATTTCTCAAACTGCAGGCCAGTACCTTTCTGGCAGTCACAATCACAGAATCACAGAATCACAGAATGTTAGGGATTGGAAGGGACCTCAGAAGATCATCTAGTCCAATCCCCCTGCCAGAGCAGGAACACCTAGATCAGGTCACACAGGAACATGTTTTGAAAGTCTCCAGGGAAGGAGACTCCACAACCTCTCTGGGCAGCCTGTTCCAGTGTTCTGTTACCCTCACTGTGAAGTTCTTCCTCACATTTATGCGGAACCTCCTATGTTCCAGCTTGTACCCATTGCCCCTTGTCCTATCATTGGATGTCACTGAGAAGAGCCTGGCTCCATCCTCATGACACTCACCCTTTACATATTTATAAACATTAATGAGGTCACCCCTCAGTCTCCTCTTCTCCAAGCTAAAGAGACCCAGCTCCTTCAGCCTTTCCTCATAAGGGAGAAAGTCCTGAAAGGGCTTAAAGTGGTTTGGTCCAGTATCATGTGGTAGTAGTTCTGTCAGGTTGGCAGCAGCTGCTGCAATAACAAGTGAGAACAGCCTATGATTAGGGATTGCAGGATTTTATGCTACCTGGGGAATTGATAACCACCTTAAATTGCTGACAGCAGTTCATTTTCTTCAAGGTGGAGTGAATATGAACGCTTGTAGCCAATTATAAGCTCTTCTCTCTTGGCTGACATGGAGGAGATAAGCTGCTGGAAAGGAGTGAGATGAATCAAGCAGAGGTGACATTTTCAGGGTTGCATAACTCAGTTCTAGATATTTCTAGACACTCTTGCTGAGTTTAAATACTCTATTATCTGCATTTATGCTGATAAAGATACATGAAATTAATCCAGCACTTCTCCCAGCTTCTTTTGCTCCCACTTTTCTTTGGTCATACAAGCAATTGGAGCATTACAAAAACAGAAGCAAAGTTGCTTACAAAAATAAAAGCAAAACATAACCAGTAATGACGCAGAGATGAAGCCTCAATCATTTGTTACAGCTTGACCCTTTTATTTACTGAGAATTTACAAAATTTGTCAGAGATGGAGGCAGATAATGCAGGATTTCATCACATGTTTCTTCAGTCCTGAATAGAGCTTCACTTCTGCAAGCACAGAGTAGGTCAAGACCCTATATGCCTCATTTATGGATGATAATGAGATCTTTAAGCATTTAATGGGACTTGTAGATAATTGCAGGCATCAAAGAAAGGCAAGTGTTTGAAAAGTGTGCTTCTGTTTCCACATAAAAGTGTCACATGGCCTTCTTTTCACAGTCAGAGTAAGTGTAACATGGATGCTGGCAGTGCAAATTTCCTGTCTTATGTGGGTTTTTTGTTTTGTTTTTTCTAGAATGATTAGGACTAGATGTGAAATGATACCATCTTCTCATTTCTTTAGTCATTTGCTCAGGCTGTCAAAATGGATCCAGTTAATATCAGTCGCACAGGTGAATTTTATCTATAGTACCACATGAACATCTATTTCACATGGAAAGAACTGATGACAGTGACTCATTTTTTATGTCAACAAATAATCATTCGGCCATAGCCATTATCGTCATTGTAAATGGTAACTTTTAATCAACAGCAGCAAATCTGTTGCTCCTCTTGAGCTGACAATCTGCGGATAACAATTTTCATTCCGTTATCAACCAGAGTAGTGGTACTGTGTTATTAAATACAGTCAGTATTTTTTTTTTTCACTGACTGAGAGAATGAAATGTACGTGTAAAAAGTCAGAGATAAGACCCACCATTATCCCTTATTTTGTCATGTCTGGTGCTTGTGTTGCAGAGGACACACTTCTACAGCAAAGCCTCCGAGAAGTCTGGATCACAAAATCTGTGTAGTGATAGTGCTGAGCATTGCACAAGATTATCAAAAGATCACAGGTTCTATTGCAGCATTGTGTGGTTTTGGTCCGGTACAGTCTATGTTAAGTCTTAGAGAAAGCTATGTGAAGAAAACATCATAGGCTTGTGCAGATATGTCTAAAGCTTTAAAAACATCTTCTTTTAAAATAGGTTTTATCTTGGCAGACTGTAAAATAACATTTCTTTATCATAAGGGAGATTTCAGAAAATAAAGTGTTTGCTTTACACCCTAGTTCCATTATAGAAAAGTTACTGCAAATGGGTGGTACAAAAAGAAACTAAATCAGAAAAAACAGGTAACGTTTGAAATTATGTATAATTTTTCTGATGAATACTGACTGATTAGTTATTCTTAAACTGCTTCTTCAAACAGTTTTTTTATTATTATTATTTGATATGATTTTCAGCTTCATATAAACTGGTAGAACAATGGCATCATCACACCTATTGTGCAGATAAGATAATTCCCATTTCCTCAGAAGTACCTAGTTTATTTGTATTTGTCAGGGTTAACCTGTCACAGTCACTGCCATAAAAGAATAAATTATTTATCCAGCTTTCTTTATGGTACAGGAGGGGACATATGCCTTCATTTTGTAGCACTTTGTCGCATTTTGTAAGTAGACTAAAAGAATAATACTCCTGCTTACTGAGCCAAACTATGAAAAAGGAAATTCTTAGACCACCCCTTGTAGTTTTGTTTTTTGGAAAGCACATACTTTTGATAATCCTACTGTTCCCACAGCAAATGTTTAACTACATCTTTTTAATTTATATCTCTGATGTAAACTGTTTCTGGGAAGCGTTTCTTCAGAAACTCTGTAGATACACTCAGCTAGATATGCTCAGTTCTAGAGAAATTATGGTTTTGTCCATGATTCGTGCAGTTGACCTTCAGCAAAAGGCAAAAAGTGCCCAACTGAAATTTCACTCTACATGTGGGTACGATCTGGTACCATTCTATGATTAGGTCATCATCTAAGTAGACTTTAAAAGATAATGATCTAGTTTTCTTCAGGCTAGAGCTGAAAGTCATTTTGGCAAGTAAGTATAGAGAAGTCAGTATTTGCTTCGAGGAGGTCTTCTGATCTAGCTTGCTGACATGGTAGCTGCTTTTGTTTTGCTCTGTTTTCTTAATCTCCTTACATGAAGAGATAGATTAATCCATGAATTCTTATTTTCTTTGTCGCTGAGCTGGGCTCGTATTTGAGGGGTTGTTCATCTTGTCAGTTGAGTCATCATTTTTCCAGGTTTGCTCTAATAATTTCCTCTGCCTTCTTTGAAGATTCAGTCTCTGGTAGGCCATTTAAAATTGGATGATGCCAGGAAACTGAAATAGGTTTAACAATAATTTTATTTTTCTTTGTGTCATCCTCCTTCTCAAGGCAGTAAGCCTCTGTTTTTCACCCTAAATGCTTATTCTCATCTCATCTTCAATACTTATCTTTTCATTTTCCGGCCAGGGGTCCAAGCTGGAGGCATCTATGACACTGGGAAATTTCACAATCATGAACTCGTAAATAAATTTCTCCATAGGAGGAACAGTCTGTAAAGTTTGCAGGCTTTCAAAAACGTGCATTTCGTACATTGGTTCAGTTTGACTGTCTCTGAATGCAAATATATACATTCTTCAATACCATTTCCACTGCGTTTGCCAGTTCTATCACTTTGAGCCAGTCATTTTGTTTTGATTCTCTGAACACTGCTACAAGACAGACATATGTCCTCTAGAGCATTTTCAAGTGTTTAACAATCAGCTAATTGTTTCTGCTTATATTGGAGCAACTGTTTCAGCTTGCCTCTCCATTCCACTACAAAGCTTGATGTGTTCTACTGTACCTTTGGTAGCGTTGGTATGTAAATGATTTTGATGGTCTTCTATAATTTGGTGGTCTTCTATAACTCCTGCTTTTCTCGACAAAATTCTTCAAAGGGAGTAGATTGTATTGTCACAGATACAACAGCATGGGAAACAGGAGGAGGGTTGGAGAGAACAAATTACTGGTAATCCTAATCTGTGATCTGATACATAGTAATTTTGTGTACCTTTTCAGTTGCTGCCAGTTCCAGTATTCTGCCAAAAGTCAACTTTCACATAGAGTGCAAAATGCTTTCTATTTTAAAATGTATAAAGGATCTGTTAGACTTGAATTCACTCCAGAATCTTGCAGTTAACTTCATTGAAAGGAAAATGGAGGAAAAACTCGCACTTAAGCAGGGTGGGGGAAATGAGCTGTGAACTTTCTGTCTGATCAGACTCTTCACAGCTGGGACTGACCTTTGTAAGACTGTATGAAGATAAATGAAAAAATGCCTATTATTCTTCCCACCGGTAAATCAGAAAGTGGCTAAATTCAACCCTTTATACCAGATTTAGTAATAAAGAGATAGAACACTGACCAAATGAAAATAAATAGGAAAATTTAGCTGTATTAAACTTTGACTACACTAACTACACTATTGACTCTATTCTTTAGGCCTTTGTCTAAGTTTGTTTTTTCCATATTGGCATTTGCTAAGAAAAACTACTATGAACCTGACCGATAAAATTTTAGTACAAATATAGTTCTGTTCCTGAAATCACAAGGCTGCATGTAGACCTCAGTTCTCATTTGTCAGAGAGAAATTGATTAAACTTCTGCAAGGCTGAGAACATTTTAAAATATAAGAATCTAATGAAGGTCAAGGAGCCAGATGTTTTGTGTCAAGCAGCTCTATGCAGAGTTGAGTCTTCTGGAAGCACAGGGCCTAGTCACTCTGAGGAGAGGTATCTGTAGCACCAGCAGAGTGTGGTCAGCCTCCCATTTACCTGAAGGAGATCCCCTCCACCAGCAGCATATCAGTCTAAACATCCATTTCTATGATTCTACATAAAATTTGATATGATTCAGTGTCACAGTAAGCAGAAAAACACCTGTCAGTGCTAATCCTGCCATAAGAGGCAGAGGAATGGAGCAATACATCTCAACTGAATTGGTCTTATTTAGAGTTAATTAGCATCTCTTTAAGACTCATTATAGAACATAACTCTACGGTGAGGATGGTTTATGGTTTTGGTGAGAATGGATCATGTGTTTTTGCTAGGGTCTTGGTAAAGCATGTCCTACAGATTAAGAAACTCTGGATTAAGGACCCCTTGCCATTCCTTCATTTCCTTGTCTAATTTTCTGGGATTGTAAATCTGTATTTATACTGTTTGAAACCAGTAGAAGGGCAACAAAGCCAGTGAAGTGTCTCATGCACAAGTCTTATGAGTGGCTGAGGGAACTGGGGTTGTTTAGTCTAGAGAAGAGGACGCTGAGGGGAGACCTCATTGCTCTCTACAACTACCTGAAAGGAGGTTGCAGTGAGGCAGGGGTTGGTCTCTTCTTCCAGGTAACTAGTGATAGGACAAGGGGTAATGGCCTCAATTTGCACCAGGGGAGGTTTAGATTGGATATTAGGAAAAATTTCTTCACTGAAAGGGTTATCAAGCATTGGAACAAACACAGTGTCTATCTGGGACTACATTGCCTTCTCCTTGTCTGAAAGCCTTTTTCATCCTTTTGGAGTTCCTCTCTCTGCTCTTTATGCTGTCTTCCAGTTTTGAACCCTGAACTCCATGAGAGATGGCCATGCTGCCTTGCAGAAGCTGGTCATGCAAGGAGATGAAGCCTCAGCAGCCTTAGAATTATTTTGAAAAACAAGAGAGATCAACATACCTTTAACACTTCAAACATGTTTATTCAAACAGGAAAAGGGAAAACTAGGTCAAAGACCAAAAACACTTAGAAAAGCAAAGCACGATAGGAAAACAAGAGCATGCTGATAAGATGCACAGTACATAGCCAAATACAACCTGTAATAGCAAACAACACACAAATACACCCATTACAAAATACTAACCACAGAAGTTAAGTCTTCTCATGGAGAGTCATACTGTCAAATTAGGACACAATTCCCTTCAAATAAGACTGATTTATACTTTATGTACAAAATTTGATTGAAATGTTAATGTGGATGAGCAGTAAGACTGGGCAATGAAAATGTGCAAAATCTGCTCTTCCAGAACCTTGAGAGGAGGTAATACCCTACCCTCATGTGCCAGAAAATGTACCTTTCTGTACATGTATGTGGAAAGATGCTTTCACTGAAATTGTTCACATCTCTCTAAACAGAGTGCCCATACAGTTATTCAAAGAACACAGCCATGAAGCAACACTGTATGATTTCCAATGCCACACTACTCTTCCACAAGGTTAAGTAACAAGGAAAAGTAAAAAAAATTGTCACTAAAGTCCATGGAAGAAAACACCCAAAACAAGTCCCCAGAAAGATTGGCATCATACTCACAAATATTCCAAGAACTGAAGGAGCAGCTAAGTTTACTAGATAAAGCTTGTCTAGTGAATAATTAACAGGTCAATGTCAAGGTGAAGCTCAGTATAGACTGTTCTTTTGTTTTTGTTGTGACTGAGATGGTTTACTTTTAATGTCTGAAAAAGGGTTATACCAGGTAGTCCCAGCAGGATTATGTGGGAGATTTATTCATTTAATAGGTCATATTGATTTAATCTTTAAATTTAAATTTTATTTTTGATAAGCATTCATGATTCATGGGTTGACATATAATTCAGTGTTTTGTCCATTTTATAGTTATGTGTACATATATGTTAAATGAACACTGTTGTTAAGGTCACAATATTAGTCAAACAAAAGGCTGAAAATTTTCTTTCTGTAAATGCATGTTTATAAATTTGGGGATTATGTGCTCTTTATTTTATAGGGTCCCTGCCTCTTTTGGTATGAGGCACGGATATGAACTGAGCTTGTGAAGTTAAAGAGATTATATAGTGCATTTAGTAGGACTTCTTCCATGTTTGTGACAGAAGTTGAGTAGTCAATGCAGCAAAGGCTTCCAGGGAGAAAAGAACAGGTCAGTGGTTAAGGCAATTGAACACTGACTTGAAAGCTAAATTATAACCTTGCCCCTGAGTTTGTAATTGATGTTATGTGAGTTATGTTTACCATAGGTGGCCACTAGCAATTTTTGCAATGTCTGATGAGAATCTGATTTATCAATGTGCTGAGGTCTTAAATCTGGATCTGAAGTGAATGTGAGCTATAAGCAGGTAAATGAAGTGTGGTATAGTGCTAAAGAGCTATTAAAAAAAAAAGTCTTAGACTGCTTTAATATGAGACACCTAAGCTTTGTGGATTCTTTTATCTTAGCTCCTTTGGATCTCAGAATTCTTACTTGTTAACTGAAGATAATAGCATGCCTTGGTTTTATAGCAATGTTTGAAAATAAATGTGCTAGTATTTTAGAAGTACTCTCTCAAAACAACCATGGAAATAAAAACACTGGCAAAATCTGTAGTTCTGTATTCAGAGTACTTGAAGAAAATGCAATAGACAGGACATAATGCCAGATCGAGTGGGAGAAATGGTGGAAAATTTCTCATTGAATAAGTACTTTCTATTCCAGTGCAATGCATGCAACAGTACTCCAGAACAAAACGGGTAAATGACCATGTATGCTAAATGATACAGTAAAATAATACACATGCAGCAGCGAAGTAATTTAGTTTCACAGACCTGGTATTCCCCAGCTCCTGAGTGTTTTGGCATGGCTCCAGTATGGACGGATATTCGTGGGAATCGCAAGAGAACCACTTACGTCTGCTTTCTTGCCAAATACCGTGCCTAGAACATGAGCATGTTACAGCCTAAGTAGTTATTTCTGACAAAGTATTGCCCTTGACAAAGTTATGAGCAGATTAAAACAGGATCTTAAAGCTGAAAGAGAATGGTAGGTGAAATAAATGATAACGTTACTGGCTCTGTCTAGGACACAGTGCTATCACTACAAACGCCTACCCTCATGGCCCAAGAGGAGCACTTCCTACGGCTTTCTGGGGAGAAGTTTCAATTCTTTCAGGGATGGATCTGACAGTTCAACAGAGTGCCCAGTGTGAGGGCATTTATGGCAACAAAAAACAAACGGGGTGGTGCAGAAGTGTATTGTCCACAAATGGAATAAGCCTCAAAATGGAAATTCATTATTAAGACAGGAAAAGAGGTGATGGATACAATGAGCTAACAGTTCAGTTACATTTAGTTATCCATAAACAAGGAGCTGCAACAGTGGGTAGGGATGTACACTGTGAATGGGGTGTCAAAAAAGCTGTAACATTTTCTAGACTTAGAGTGCTTTTTATCAACATATTGGGTAACTGGTGCTAGTGCCTGGTACCAACGCAGGTACACACTATTTTCTGTGGCAGTCTTGCACATGACAGAAAGGTGAGCCTTCAAGTTTTGCTCGGGAAAGACCACTGTATTGCCAAGACTGACAGCAGGTCAATAAAAAGGCCCAGGAAAAAACACCGTGCATACCCGTTACAACCGCTGTAGGAGTATTATTTTACAGGCCGTTTCCCTGCAGGGCACTTTACATAGTTACAGCACGCTAGGAGCTATGATGAACTGTGTCCTTACCATTTGAGACAGGACACACTGTTTGAGCAGGCCGATAGGTCACAGTAACACGATAGGACACAGCACACATGCCTGTGTTCCTACCCGTAACTCCTGCTAGGATAAACAATGGTAAATACTTACTGAGGGGCAAACCAAAACTGTTCGATACCTCTTCTGTTGACAGCTCTGAAAGGTGAGGTAAGACGCTGTAGGACAAGTTTTGCTGTGAGACAGGATTACAACAACTTGGGGAGAGTTGTGCATTTATCTGTGGGAAGAAAAAACTTACTTGTTGGTCTGTCTGGGACTTATTTCTAACTTTGTCAAGACTTTAGATCATCACAGGTTTCATTTATTACTGTGAGAGTGGAAAACAGTCCCTTGACTTCACTCTCTGCAGTGTACGTGCACAGTGATGTGCATATTTATAAACAAAATCTCTGCTGAAATGTGTGCCCGCCTGCTTCATGCTCCCCTTCCCAGCAGGGGGACAGTGACACTCACGCCGCAGCTGCCAGTCCCGCTTTATGCGCTACAGAAAAGCGCTCACCGATGACCCGCGGCAAGAGGGAACCAGGGGACCGGGCCGGAGCCGGGGCCGCAGGGGTGTCCCGGGGCCGCAGGGGTGTCCCGGGGCCGCGGGGGTGTCCCGGGCCGGGGGTGGGCGGCAGCCTGCCGGGGCTGGCTCGCTCCTGTCCCGCCCCACCGCCCCGGGGCGGGCCGCACGCCGCCACCGCACATATAGGGGCGGCCTGGGGTGTCGCGGCAGTCGCTGCGGAGCGCGGTCCTGCTGCTCGGTCCCGACAGCGGCTTTCCGTGGGCATCGCAGGTGAGTGCCCGGGCCGGGACAGGGTACCCCGGGGCCGCTGCAGACGGGGCTGCGGGCCGCTCTCCGCCGCCGGGCGCGGCTGCCCCGGGCCCAGCGCTCCTTTCCCCCCGCAGGCTCCTCCCGGTTCCGCCGCCGCGCCGCTGCCATGGCCTCGGTACCCTCCGCCGGCTGCCTCCTGGCCAAGAACCAGTACTACCGAAGTAAGTGCTGAGGGAGGCCGGCTTCCAGCTGTGCTTCATATTACACTGCAGACTTAGACAGACCACAAAGTCAGCGCACGTCTTTGTTTATAAACATGTGAAACAGTCACTGGTTTGAGAGTACAGCCGGTGTGTTAGGATCTCCCTGCACAGGATGGACACTGCAGTGTGAGTGCAGCATTTAGTTGTATCGCAGTGGAAAGCACAGCAATCAGGGGGTTTTGGGTTTGGATAGTCAAGAACAGACTCACTTGTTTTGATAGCGATGCGTACGTAATCATAAGATTTATCACTGATGTCAGTGAAAGTTATGCAAGCAGATCTCTGCGCTTTTAAGTGAAGGGCAAGTAGACAGAGATCAACTCATATAAAAGTTTTTATATAAACAACTGTAATAGAATGGTGTATATAGTATAGAAGCTAAGCTATACAATAGCTAAGCTATTGTAGCTAAGCAAACATATTTTAGATTGTTTCCTCCAAGATAGCAACAGGTCTGAAAAATTCTTGGCGTAGAAACAGTGTACTCTCTCAAAGCATTTTTTTTCATTATGTGTGTCTCTGTCTTCCGTTAACAGCAAGACAGAACTCGGAATCCAGTGTTTCTTCCAGCTCCTCCTGCTGTTCGGATGCTGTGAATGTTACAGACCAGGACAAAGCATTTCATGGTATTGTTCCCTTCTCTCAAAGTTTGCTAGTTTTGCATGTCAGTTATTCAGCCAGTATCTAATAGGTTTTTTTCCTTTGGCAGGGTTACCTGATTTAATTGATAGATGTTGGTGGATAAAAAGCTTTTTCCATAGTGAACCATCTCCACCAACTGTTGGCAGAAAAACTCTATCAGCAAGCAGGTGAATCTTGTTTTTACAATGATAACTTACTAATTCCATTTTCACTTTGATAAAAGTGATGCTAAACAAGCTGTAATTGGCTAAACTATTTGGAGGGTGAAGTGCTATTTTGATGGCTTAAATAAACGCAAGTGTATGGCTACAGAAGCTTCCCATGTTTTCAGTTTAATAAATGAACTCATATGCTACTTCACATTAAGTAGGTGCTAGTGACTGTTACTGTTCTGTATTTATAGTGATATTTATTTAATCCTCTACCTATAGCATGTCCATACCTATTTATGCAGTTTACCTGTTTTACTTTATGTTTAAAAACAGATATGAATGCATTAAAAAATACTTAGGCAGATAAATATCTCTGAGGGAAATTAAGTGATAATTCTACTCATAACCTTTTTCTATATCTTTCTGCAGTACCAACAGTTGAATAGGACAACATGCTGGCTTTACTGACTGAGATACTACGTACAGACTTGTTTTTCCAAGAGGCTTAGGATCTTCCTAATGTCTGGGTTCAGCTCCAAGAAGAAAGCAAAACCTTTAGGAGAGTGGAAAAAATGTATTTTCAAAATATTTGACAGTAGCTTAAATGGTATTGCTTAATGGACGTGTCCATGGCCTACCTTGTTTATTACAGAGTTGCTGTAATTTGAGATGTTTCTCTAATGGAAGTTACCAGGATTAAATATCCTGATGATAGTTGGAGGATTATATATCCTGGATAGTTAGAGGAAAAATGACAGTAAAAGTCAAAATATTGTAGGTTTAGGAGAAGCATGTGTATTGAATGACTTTGCAATAGGTGATACTGTTAAGTGTTACCTTTAAGATATCAGCTCTATAGGCAGTCACACTGATGTAAACAAGATTCGGATATACAGTCCAGAGTAGGACTGTTACATGGTACATGTTTTCTATCAAGTATTGTGTGTATGAGTTACAGGGAGTAAGTTTACAAGAATGCTTGTTAATAGCTTTGCTTTTAGAAAGACCAATTATGTGAAGAAACAGTAATTAGTTTGCTCTTTGTTTGAGCAGGGTGCATAGTTATGTGCTAGATCTGGCAAGGTGTTCAACTCAAAGCAATCATATTAATGTTATTAACCAAGTCTACCTTTGTAATGATTCACGCTCTTGAAAGGTACTGTAACGTAGTTTCATTTGGCCTTTAGTATTGCAAAGCAGCATGTCAGATTGTTTATTCTACCACGTATGACTGAAGTGCATCAGACGTCATAGAAAATAACAAGTATTTGGCTTCTGTAAACTATCTATGCAACTTTTTGATGTACTGTCACTAAACCTACCTGACCTTTGTCCATCACTGGATGAACTAACAGCAAACATTAATGTAGCCAACACTTTTCATTATAGGATAATAGTTGCCATGGTTATGCATAACTCCAAAGTGTATCAAGTGCCTGCTTCAGGAAGCTTACAGTTTTGGTGGAGATGGTCAATGCATGACGTGCAACAACAGAAAATAACTCTATTCTGAAAATATAGTTTCAGGAATCTTCAAATTGACTTGTTGCATATCTTACTTTACTGCTGTTATGTAGTTTCATCATCCTTTCTCTAAGTGTATAGAATGAACTATTCTATTTTTATACTAAGATTTTTTATTAATAAAGATTTAATCAGTATTTGGTCTGACTTATTTTTGGCCTCTAATAACAAACTTGTGTTCAGTGTTGCTTGTGGTGTGGTGGTTGGGTAGGTGATTTTTTATTTTTTTTTTTAAATATTGAAGTATTAGCAAAATTTAAAATTCCCACAGAAGTCTGTGATGTGTGTGTCACATTCTTCCTTTAATCACTTTGAAGTCTGATGCATGGTGAAAAAGGAATAGTGGAATGTAAGCTAGGAAAAAGACCCTAACTTCTTTAACATCATGCTGTAAAGAAAAAGACAGACTTGGTAGTTGCAAGGAGGTGATTGTGTCTGTCTTTTAAGATGCTTCAAGCCATAGAAGAAAGAGATGTTGTAGCCCTTATTGTACATGAGAAATACAGTGGAAAAGTACAGGGTTTTTTCCATATTGCTTGCTGAGTTTAGGCTGTTTTTGTCTTTATACAGTCAGAAAGTGGGGTGCAGAACAAGCCAAAAGAGCCAAAAAGCTGATAAGATCTTAAGATCTAAAAAAGCCCCACACAACTTTTTTTTTTTTTTTTTTTTTTTCTTTGAGGAGGATGGCTAGAAGAACAGTAGGAGGGGAACTACATATTGTTTGCATTCATCTGCTTAGGCTCTATGAACTAGCTTTTGTAATGGTATTGTTGTGATGGAAAACTCTGTTCTAGAGATATGCCCTCATGCCATCCCCATCATCCTTTACTGTGATCAGCTCGGACACTGCAGTGGCACCACCACAGTTATTTGTACCAGTTCTTCAAAGTATAGTTACCCTGCAATGAATCAACTCTATTTAATAACATCCACTGTTGCTATAACAAACTACTGAGAGGATATGGGTAAATGGGACATTAAAGTGCTTGCAATCAAAGGGATGTATTTTGTTACAGAGTAATACGGAAAAGTCAATTTTCTTGAATTAAATGTCAATATACTGTAATGTTATGGAGGAAAAAAGCCAAAATTTAAGTTAAAGAGAAACTGAGAGAAGTATGAAGGGGGAACTATATAGGTTAAATGCAGCTTAGAATAAGAAAAACAGAAAAATAATATGATTTTAATACCTATCTGGGTAAGAAATGCACAAATGTTTGATCAAAGATTAATGGTAGTAGAAAGAATAATGGGTTTTTTCCTGTTAGAAAGGCTATAGGTAGAGATTTATTTTGATGAAGTTAAGCTGCATATTGTTATCCATCTGGAAAAAAATAAGTGTCAAAACCAGGATTAGTGCCAGCATGTAAGTACAAAGTTAGATCCAATTGTCACCATCAAGTTAGGAATGGAGAGATGGACTTCAGAAAGACTTTTATTTGCTCAAATGCACATGGAGTGGTGATATTCAATAGTAGGCTTCCATTTCTTTCCTAAAAGGAAAACCTAAGTCATAGTCTACTGGTCTTAGAAATACCCTATTTTAGGAGTAAAAATAAAAGAAAAAGCTTCTTTAATTTGTTTTGGTTCAAAAAGGATGAAATCTTCATGTTGAGTACATTTAGAAAGAGAAATTTATAAACACGAAGTATTTTTTTTTTCCCCATTTGTTGTGGTTTGGAAGAAATACCAAAAAGTTGCATTTCTTTCCAGGGATTTTCTTAACTGTATGTGAGGTGGGCAATACTACATAATGTGGATGGACGATAGTAAGGATTAACTGTAAAGACTATAGCTATTACTATGAAATGGGATTTTCTAATTTTTTTTTGTATACTAACCTTTTCTCTAGAAGCAAGAATGATAAACAAACCCACTTAAGAAACAGGTTTTCAATATAAGAATGAACAGCAAACCAAACTCAACTGAAGTTGTTAAGAATAAGTAATCTTTTTTCTAATATGCACAGCAATTAAGACTCCCATGAACAACGTGCTTTAGCATTCCTTTGCAACCTCTTTGGAAGGGTCATTTATGTTTATATTACAACATTCTGATACTTTAAAATATGTGCAAATCCCTGCTTTTTCTTTTCATGATCTTAACTAATCATGCCTTATTTCTTCTTGAAAGCAGACTCTCTCTTATTGTCACTTCTCAACTCTTCTGCAAAGGAAAACCCAAGCAGGGTTCATTCAGCCGTTTCTACCAGGATTAATGTTGTTTGCAAAACATTTCTCGGATTATTGCACTTACAGATGGTGACTGTGAAGATCTTGACCATGATAGCATGTTTGGTGTCTTGGCTGACTCTTCAGTGATGGAGGGATTCTGTCAGATTTTTCTTGTTGTGCACGCCATCATATGCCATTTTAAGCTGTTCTGGCAGTAGCAGATGTGACATATACTGTACATAATCACTGGGAGATAAGTCTTTGTAAGAGAGGCTATCACTAATAGGGAAGAGAATCAGATCATTATATTGGGAAGAAGTCAGAGGAAAAACATCTTTTTCCCTTATTTCCACTTCTATCTCTCAAACTGTGGAGAAAGAAATCTCTTTCCCAGCCCTATGTGAAGAGATTAATTTCTCAGTTACAATACTCAATGGTATGTTTAGAGAAACTCTGTCAACTTCTCAAAAAAAGAATTATAGAAATGCATGTAGTCATGATGACAAGACATGATCTGGATAATATTTTTATTAGATCAACTCATAACAGGAAAAAAGAGGGCCTGTACACTCAAGAAGTTGCTGCTTTTCTTAGCTATATCGGCCACTACATTTCCTTAAAACTTTGGCATATTTAGCTTCAATAAAATTATTTTTCATTTATACCTGTAAAGCAGAACCCATAATCTCACTTCGTTCATTTAGTTGAGGTATCAATATCAAATGCAAGCTAAAACTGTTTTTTCAGTTTGTGAGGTGCACTGAGGTACAGCCTCTACCATAACAGAAGATTGTCAGGACTGACTGGATGACAATATCCTGACAAGATCATCTCCTGGACAGTCTGAGGCAAGGACGTCCAGGAGAAATGCATCAATACTGGGAATAACTCTTTAAAAAGACATTATTCAGGTTTTGTTTTGTTTTTCCATTGCTCTTTTTGCAATGAGTGAAAGGCCATCGGTCTATGTTTAACCTGTACCTGTGGCTAAACTGTAGCAGTTGGTCTATCACCCCCTCCCCAGCTGAGAAGGGGAGTCAGGAAAAAATAGAGAGAAGCCCCAAGAGTTGAAGTTTAAATGGATTTAATGAAATAACAAAACTAATACAATCACCAACATAAAGTGCACAAGCTTATACTCAGCCTGGTCCTTAGCTAGTCCTTTGGAGGCAGAAGGAGCAAGAAGCCAACAGAGAGAAGACCCAGGGAAAAGGCCCAGGAAGAACTCCCCACTTTCACGAAACTCCTTTTATAATGAGCTTGATGTCAGTGCTATGGGACACACCTGTGAGTCAGCCTGGGGCAGCTGCCCTGACTGAATCTCCCAGCTGACTTGAGGCTACTCATGGCCTGCCTGCATGGCTGGGCTGTGGTTCAGTTCCTGTGAAACTAGGACACCATCTCACCCTGATTTTGAAGTAGTCAGTGATGGAGAGTCTGTAAAACACCCTAGTAAAGTTTTCAATGGTCGATCACACTCACCTTTAAAGATCTTCCTCATTGCTGCCAACTTGAATTTCTCTGTGAACAGCAGTTCAGGGGTTAGTCAGGAATGTGTGACTCAAGTAACAAGCAAAAATTTTTAAAGTGCTGATTCCGCCTCCTCATCAAGGATCATGACAGTTATTTCCAAAGAGGTTGTGTCATTTTGTTTAATCCCCCACTACACTGACTTCAAGAGTTATTTCAGCACAATAGAAGTAGATCAACAGGTGGAAGCAGCTGTAGATATGCTTCTTGCTTCTGTGAGTCAAAGCTAAAAGTCAGGCTCTTCATGTATTTTTTTTTTTAAATTTAAGCTCAAAAATAATTTTCAGTCCTCTCTTTGATGATATTTAGTGTGCAATATTTTGTTTTTAATTCCATTGTCATGTTCTATATAGAGGAGCTTCTTCATCTCAAAAACCCCCCCCACTTTAAATTTTGAATAAAATTTTGGAACATATAATAGGTTCTTACAATAAAGCTATTTTAGATATAATCTATCTTTTTAAAAATCTCTAAATTACAAGTTTCACTGTCTTATAATAGTGCAGAAGTGAGAGGATAGTACATGGGGTAAAACACACAGTGAAATGAAATGAGTTCCTTTCAGTAGTATGTTCCCACCACATTTTAACCAAGTTAATTTAATGCTGTCATGACTCCAGCTCAGACCCACTGTACATTTAAATTCAGGTGGTATCTAGAATTGCTATTGAATCACACTGACAAGATATGTTAGTGGCTAGACAATTTCTCCATGACAGTAGCAGATTGAGTGAGGTCTTGAATGTAAAAGGCAAAGTAAGTGTATGTTGTATGTGGTAATCTTTTCGCATTCTGTGGCAATAAAATGCTTACCTGCAAAATATGCAATGAATTTTGGGAAAAAACCCTAAAACGCTACACCAAAACCCCCTCCTCGTTCTCATTCTGTGCTTCCCAGAATCAGTTTTTTCTAGGTGAAGTATTAGTTGCTTTGTATTTCCTTTTAATTTCATTGCCAAAGAATGAGAAGCTGAAATATATTAAGCAAACAGATTGTTACTTTCACTACTTATTTTCCTGGTTGTCATAATTATTGTCCTACATGAATCTTATGCTATTATTGCTTAATGTATTTAGTGGAGGAGTTGTTTGTTCTCTGTTTATCTGTCAGCATACTGTGAATGTAACAGGAGTGTTATGTGGAGGGGGCAGCTTTGTGGCATAAACACTTTTTAAACACCTACATGCCATTAAAACAGAGCTCCAGTGACTAAGCGAGTCAGCTCAGACCTTCTGAGATAAATGTGCATAGATTGTAACTCTCTCATGTAAAGACTGATTTTTATGCTGCATTTTTACAACATAGCATTGGACATTAATCTTGAAAGGTATCAACTGCTCGGCATTGTACTATTATATGAAGCCTTTATGACTAATTCTGAAAATGGATGTTCTTTCACTTCTTTTCAGACATTAAAGCATCCACAGTATTATATATTTTACAGGAAGACTTGCCAAGAGTAAGGACTATGATTTATTGGCCAAAACATTCCTCAACTGAGAACAGGCCATTTTCTGTGCAGTGTCAGTCAAATGCTGTATCCTCTGTATATTTAACTTGCTCACGCTCATAACATTTAGCTCAGCCCCCAAACAGGTCAGTCATTTGAGAGCTGAAGGCAATTCTTCTTCAATGTCACCTAATGCTGAAATCCACTGAGATCACAAGTGCTTTTCGTAATAAATAAAGTTCATTGATGGTGGATTTGAAGGAAAAAAACCCAAAAAGGTCACAAAGTGAACAGCTGTGATAGTTATGCACACCTACCTAAAATCCTAATTCTAAGTACATGTAGGGATTGCTATGGCTCAAAGAGTCACACAGGTTAAGTTTTTGTCAGTGCTCATTCACTCATTCTCCTATTCCACGGTTCCTCTCAGCATTAATTGAAAAAAACCCCACCAAACACATTTCTAGCACCTACACAGGAATAACGTAGAAATGAGATAGAAGAAGCAGCTGTTCCTTTAATCCTAGAATGAATCAACATGTCTCTAGGTCATGCATCTTTCCGTCTCAAGTTAAAAACAAACAAACAAAAAAAACCCAACAAAAAATATTTGGCTTTGGACAGGAAAAAACCTAGACCATATCACATGCTCAGAAAGACCAGGCACTGGTGTTATTTATACTGAGTCAACTCTCAAGTAAGGAAAATGGATTGAAAGAATCCACAGCCTTGCTGTAAAACAAGGGGTAGGATTGGAGCACAATCTTTTACCTCAATAAAGCCTTGACTTTTTGGCTGAAAAATAATATCCATGAAATATGTTGACAGGATATGTTCCTGTGGTCACTAGTGGGAGTTTTGTTTATAACCTCTTTTATGGGCTAGTTTTATCAGAAATTGCTTCTCTTGTTCCTCCCCCAGTTTTATGCATGTGTTCTGTTAAAGTGGGTTAAGTCTTTATGGGAGATATGATGATGGGCTGCAGCCAAGCAAAAACTCCTTGAGACATACCTCAAGCATGTATTTAATTCAAAATGTTGTGGATTTTTTGTCAAACATATTTTTAAAGAAATCTGTTATATTTCAGTGAAAGAATAGAAAAAAATACATATCAGAACATTTTGACTGACCATAATAACAACGGTTACAAGGAGATGTAATGTGAGGAATAAGATGAATTTAACATTAACCTGCAATATCAGAGAGAGCAAACATTTTAGTAGTGTCTCAGAAAGCAACACTAACCACTGTAGTAAATTGCATATGGGCGCTTGATTCTCCCTTACAATAAACAGCACTAGCAGTGATGGCTATGCTTAGACTGAGCTAGCAACGGGCAGGCTGAGACAAGGCCAGGAAGATGAATAAACCAAACTCACTGGCTGCTGCAGATTATCAGAAAGAAAATCCACAGGTTTATTTGGAGTCCTGACCTAACATGACAGATTTCTTGTCACAGAAATAGTGGAGGCTGTCCATCATTTTACAATAAAAGAGACAGGCTTTTTTTTTTTTTTTTTTTTTTTTTTTAACCTGACCAACACTTTAGCTACAGGGACTGAAATCTCTAATGAGCTGAAAATTCTTTGGCCGATGGATGCCAATAAAGTGATGTTGTTAGGTTTTAGCTCCTGAGAATTTCTCTCTGCAATCGAGTTACATGTATTATTATGATTTTGATATGCATTTAGTTTAAAATACTGCAACATCATTAACTGAAGTTACTTTTTATTTACATAATTTATAATATGAAGAATGACTATGCAGTTCATGGCAAAATATATGTAAGGACATATTTTTAGTAGGATTTCAGCAACTTTGGTATCCATTTAGTTGATGAAAGAGGTGCGCTTTGAGCGTGAACAAATAAAGGATAATTTTATGGTGTCTTTTTCAGGACTGAAAAGACTCTTCAGTTGAAAGTAAATTTCAGTTGATAAATCTCACTTCCATTTCCCTCATGTGGAGGAGTGACCTAGAAAGAGCACTGCTTATATTTGGCTGCTGAAATACTGTACTACAAATACAGGATGAGGAGGCCATCTCACGTAGCTCCTTATTTCCAAGAAATCCAAGTGCCTCTAGTATTACATAAGTCACCCAGGACACTAGAGTTGAAGTTCCTGTGCTGAGACTTGCTTAGCACTGTTCTATAATTAGTTGGCAAGTCAATTCAACATTTATTTCAAGTGTATGAAGGAGAAGCAGATTCATTAACAGATAATAGAGAAGGCATATATTGTATAAACATAGTAGTTTTAAAAAATGTTCTTAAAATACAGTTTTATTAAAAGTGTGCATTTGAAGATCTTAGATTATTCCATTTGCAAGTCAACACATTATGTGCATTACACTTATATTATTATGCCTCAGCTAAATAAAGACTCTCATCCCTGACACTCCACTTTTATGAGCCTCCTACAGTAATACACGTAAAGACACATGGGAGAGAAGGAGAGAAATATTTCTTTGTACTTGCAGTGTTTATTGAACTGCAGTTTTTGGGTCATCACAAGGAGCAGGCACAATCTGAGCAGTAAAAGCAAAAGCAAAATCTCTCTTTTGGGAATGTTCTTTTTAGATTTATGAAGATTTGTTTTAGCATTGTCTGGTTAGCCCTACTTTCTGACACAGTGTGAAATGAGGACACAAGGAGTTCTCAACTTGTGGGGTGGTGTGGGTCTGTTGTACAGTAAAAAAACAACAGATTGCAACACATTCAGCCATTATTCAAAGATATGGAAAACCAGAAATGTTTGAAAGGGAATGGACAGGAGCAGAGAAGGTGAAATATAAACCCTTTGATTTTAGCTTGCTTCTACTGCTGCAGTTTTCTGAAAATTCTGAAGTGACCATTTCTTATCAAATTTATTTTTGCCACGTTATAACTATCCTACTTTTGTCAGGCAAGACTCTGGCTGGACATCAATGGGAATACTTAACATCAGTAATTTGTAACATAATGGGTCTAAAAGTTGAGATTAAAATCTAACATCACTAGGTACAAGATTTTTCTTTCAATAACAGGTAAAATGTTATTGCAAAGCCTGTATTAACGTAAGGGTAAAGCAACAATGTTATATCTTACCAAATGCAAAAAATAATATTTCTGAACCTGATTTAGAAATTTTATACACATATATACTTTAAAATGCTCATTAAACATCATAGTATGTATTCATTGAACTACACTCCCTTCTACCAAAATTAGCATTACTATATTATTGTATGCAATGCAGTGTTTAGCATTTCCATAGAAACTCTTACTTGCATACGCTAACTTTTTTTGGCTGTGTATTTTTAAAACTGTATTAACATATTTTCTTTTCTTTCATGTAAAATGGGTAATGCTGCATGTATTTCGTAAAGCAATCTATTTCACTTCCTATTTCCCTGTCTTCAGTTTCATCTCAAACCACCAAAACACCACTAATGATGCCTTTGCCTAATTAGTGGGGTCTGTACTAGAATAAGTTCACAATCAAGGGCACTGTGTAATGGTGCTTGAAATTCTGCAGGGAAAATTGTTTCTGGACATACTGAATTCTCATAAGGCAGTTTTCTTTTTCCTAGCAGATTGCTTCATTTTTGTAAAAAGACACACTTTCAAGCACGTTTTTGTGTGTAAGTATAAAGTTACGTTTAGGTATGGTCATACATTGTATCTTTAAAAATTGATTTTATTGTTAAAATCTAACAGTAATAATATTAAAAATAATATTTTTTATATTAATTATAATGCTCACTCAAACATTAAAATATTATTTAATTACAGCTGAACTTCAGACTGAAATGAAACTTTACATTGTACAATTTTCCATGTGGTTTATTTTTTAGGCACTGTCGTTAATGACAGTTTTTGTAACAGCTGCTACTAAGACAGTTGAAAATATACAAAATATATCTTCTCTTTTACTGATCAGGTGATATGTTAAAATAGTTATCCTCATTTACTGGGTAAAGTTTCCTGGCCTGTGTTATGGAAGATTTCCTCACATAATCACAGAAAGTTTGGGGTTGGAAGGGACCTCTGGAGGCCAGAGCTCTGTCTGGGAAAATGCATTATTTGTAGTGGGTGCAGAAATAAGAGAGATCGTGGCTTTCTGCCAACTGGGTACCATTGCTGCCTGGTTGAGCTGGCACAGCTTCAGCACCCTGCCTGTGTACCCTTCCTTCTTGAACATATAATTTGCCCTTACATTTACCATGGACAAGTATGCCCTTCCTTCTCATACAGTTATCACATTTAGGTCAGTTCACCAAAAATGAAAATCAATGAGGTTGCAAAGGTGCTGAACATTGGTAGAAGTCTTTTATAACGGGATTCTCTCATACTGGTGGATCTAGGACTCAAGAGTTTCACCTCCTGAGTCTAAATGCTGTTCCATAGTGGGAAGAGGATCAACAGGTAAAAAGATTAATACTATTTTGTATAGTGTGATGATGTATATTTATTTTTAGTGGCATAATGTGTCATTACTGCTATCTTTTTATACATAGGCCTTATCCTTTTCCTTTTAGAATTAATGCAATGTGGAAGTGAGTGTTTTACTTGTTGAGCCCATGTAATTCCTTACATGGTTTTCTGAGTGTGTGCGCGCTTACAAATACTGCAGGGATGACTAGTTCTTATGAAAAAACATCACGGAGGAGCCAAGTCAATTTTAAATACTGCAGGTGTTATAAATGGAAGTGAGAACAGTAGCTAATTTAAATAACTTTCCATTGCTAAGCCATCTCCCACCCTAAAAGGATTCCAAAGCACATTTTATCCTAGAATCAATGATGACGTTTGTTGTTTTTCTATGAAGTTAAATTAAAAATTATTACTTCAGCATAGACCAGAGGGGAGAAAAGTAGACACTTAATATTGATATCCAAATAGGATTTTGGTAAACAGACAAAGAAACAAAGTGTCCTGTCAGTGGTTGATTATGGTCACTCCTTCACATTCTTTACTGTACACCATGTACCAACAATGTACTCAGAGCTGTGCAAAATGTGATTGCTGCTTACTCTTTAAAGCCAGGAGTCAGACAGCATAGGTACAGAGAAAGAAGGATGATTGTTGAATGTCAAGGGGAAAAAAAAAAGGAATTATTTTGTTTTAATAACTGATTTTTGTATAACTTCAGTGGAAAATGCCACATGACCTTTTAATGACAAAGTGTTTTATAACCTTTTCGGAAGATGACACTTCTAATAATGTCATGTCCTCACTTGTCTTGATGAATCAAATAATGTGATTTTCAGACAGCCATCTAAATTTGTCCAGATGAGATGATAACTGCCCAATTTATTCAAGTTTCCATTCAGTATATGGTTTATAAATCACAGTTTCCATTTGCCCTTTCACAGATCAAAATATATACACAAATATCTAATTCAGTCCATATTTCCTAATATTTTATGCACTCATGCTTTTACATGAGTGCAATTTGCATGCCAAACTTTTGAAATGCAGCCTGAGAAAGCATTGAACCCGTGGTCCATGACATAAAAATCCATGGCCCTTGATGTTAGTGGGGCAAAAAACAGCGCTATTACAAAGTTAGGAGAAAGATCTCTTTTCTCAGTGCCCCTATGTTAGGATTCAAACTGGTGTATGCCAGACTATCCTCAATTTGGTTCATCTCAAATAGTCTACAAAGATAAAGAAAAACTCTCTCAGTCAGGAAAACTGCAATAAATAGTTACTTATACTGAAGGACTTTATCTGTTCTATGTGATTTTTGCACACTCAGTGTACACAGAGTCACTTATATCACCCAAATTTAAGGATCTATTTTAACTGATGACTTTGGCCAGCTCTTACCCATAAAAAAAAATACATTTTGTTAAATATTGACTCCAAACATGACTAAGCTTATGTCCCCTGTCTATCTCTGTGGATCGTATAGGGAATCTAAGGAGATCAGTTTTATAATTGAAGGCACTGAGCTATGTACCCAAGGTCGAAGTAGGAACAGACAATCTATGCACAACAGCAACAATGCAATCAAAAGGATTCTCAAAATGGAGGTAAACTTCATAACCATTTTATACCCAGTTTATCTCCAACTTCAAAATGTAGTTCCTTCTATGCAGTTAGCTTAATTATCTTCTTATATCACAACAGCATTGCAGAACTGTTTAGAAGTGGTTCCACAGGGGGTGTTTGTTTTTTTTTTTTTTTCTTTTTTTTTTTTTTTTCCTGTTTCACTGAATTGCCATTGTATTTATATATGAGCAGAGGGGATGTGGTACTCTTAATGTTCATTCCAATATATTTTGCTGAAAGTTTTGATTTTGACAGAGCGGGACACAGGACTGCTTCAAGGTTTACTGGACCACATTGGGGGTGGAAATAAAACAGTAATATTTGGGCAATGAATCTTTTTTAACATAAAGCATTTGTAGAAAACCCTATTTTTACCAGACTCCCTCCCATCAGTGGTACTGTGTCAGGTCATAGGTTCAAGTTGAACAAAGGCATTTTTTAAGGGATATTGAATGAAACAGACTTCTCTGGACCTCAGTGGTTGTGAGTGAATACCAGATGACATGGTAAAGGACATTAAGCAGATCACAGTAGTAGTAAGCTGAAATGCTATGGCAATGTAACAAAATAAATAGAGAAGGACTAAGCAATTTATATTAATTTTGTATTTGCAAGAAATAGTTGTCATAAAAATTAGAAAGTTTTGAAGCTCTTGTGGTTGTAATAGCTACACCAAGTAGAAGAGAGTAACCTTGAAAATCTATTACATAAATGTAAGTGGTCATTAAATAAGAAATGTAAAAGGGACAATGTTTGATAATTCAAAGAGAGAAAATTTCCACCTTCCAGTTAAAAGTGGGACATGTCATCAAGAGCACTCAGAGCAATAGTGAATCAAATCCTCTGAGAAATATTTTGTGAGGCTATTTCCCAAGAATAAGGAAGCCCTCAACACAAAGCATATGTATGTGAAGGCTCTTTTTTTTTTTTTTTTCCCTCTGGAAGCATTTCTCCTTTTCTAATTAGCAATTGAAAGAGGAGTAAGTAGATTTCTTGCCACATATGTCGTTTACCATAGAAAAATATGAGGCTCACTAGCCACTGGAAAAAAGTAAAACTTGTACAGCAGCTGACCTAAGGAGGCCTGAAATGAGCATCAGCCCTGGCAGGTTACCACAAGTTCCAGCACTTAAATTTAAGAAGTACTAACTCAGTGCTGCTGATGTTGAACCTTGGGAAACAAGATCCATAGAGTAGTTTGGGATGCCTCAGACACCTGCTGCAAACAGGCAATATAGTGTTCATATGAACTTTCTAAAGAAGTGATGTTCCAGACTGAGCTCAAGAGAGAACGGGGAATTGTGCAGCAGTGATATTAAGACACAACATACAGCAGATACTTCACCAGCCAGTGCAAGGGAGAAAGCTAATCACTGTGACAAATCCATGCCCGTTTCTGAGGTCCATTTCCTAGTTAAATTTGTGGAGGAAGATTTTGCTCTTCAACTGTGCAATGCTATGTGTGGAACAACTGCATTTGCAGCAATTCTGTACAGTCCTGGCACACTGAAAGCAAGACTTCAGTTGGTGTTGCTCCTGTTCATGAGAATCAACTGCCTTCATAGGAGTCTTATGTAAAACCTTCTGAGGCAAAAATCCTTCATAAGACAGTTAAGAATTGCTGCAGAAAACGCATGCCCTGCCACAGCCCGAAAACATTCTTTTTCATGAAACATTACCTGTAAGGTGCCTAACTCAAAAGTAATCACTGGAAAATGGGAGAAATACGCCTCCTGCTGTTAGAAGGAGGAAGGTTAAGGCAACAGTATTGAAAAAGATCTGAGAAAAGTATGGAATACAATTTTATTTATTGCTATACTGCCATCGAAATCTGGCCTTGCTGCACAGACATTTAGACAAAGTGTTTGTTAAAGGGAAAAATAATAGTTTACTGGAATCTTGTTATAGAGAAACACTTGCATGGAAAATCAAATCTCCCAAGCAGGATGGCTAATGGCTGTCCAGCAGTGTTGGGCAGCTTAGTTGCAAGGGTCCTCAAGGTGGAGTATTCAGACTCAAACTACCATTTTTCTCTGTTTTTACAGTAGTCCAGCTGACCACGATGCTATGTGACCACCCCAGTACACGCATAATTCATTGCTATTGATATATCTTAACTACACATAAAGTACCACTTAATGACTACGTTCAGAAGACTGTACTTGTGACCATTTCTGCAGGAACAGTTTCTACTGATTTTGACAAATGACTTACCTATGCACAATCTGATACTTCTGCAGTAAATACACTTTGGGACACTCCACCCAGGATGTTAATCAACACATTTAGGCTTATAAATTGGGCTAGAAACAGCAGGAGTTTCCTTGGCACAATTTCTAAGACCATTCAAAATTCCCAGCTGGGGGCTCCTGTAACCATCAGTCAAACATTAAATGTGAAGACACATCCAGTTTTCAAGCTGATCCATTCCCTTACTTACAAAGATGACTGGCTGGGGAGTTCCCAAACCATTCAAGGATTAAGCACGCACTGAGCATGCACATGGGCACAGCACTAGAGCCCAGATATACCACAATTATAACTTAAGAGCAAGCTTTATTTTCATACTTACAACTTTCTTTCAACTTAAGTGCCATAGCCACAGTCTGAATATTCAGAGAGACCATATTATCAAAATGAATGATAAATATTCTGCATATATTTTCAGTGGAAATATTCTTTCTTCTTTTTTTTTTTTTAAGGATTTTTACAAGTTTGACAAAGAAAAGGGAGCTGAAGGACAGCATCTCTTGAAAGACTTGATAGGTGGACATACTCTTAATTGGAAAATACAAATTTTTATGGGCTGATATTTCTTTTTTTCAAGAAATAGTAAATAAATTACCAAAAAAAAAAAAAAAAGAAAATCTGTGAATACTGATGTATTTGGAAGATGTCAAGACCAGGAAAAGAAAGAAGTTAGCTCAACACAACATGTGCAACAACAGAAAGCAATGGATTTCCTTAAGAATCTTCTGACATAAGAAATATAAGCCTTTATACTAATTCAAATATTGCTGCTGGAAATTAATAGCTTGCTTGCATAGAAAACAATTAGAGATGACAATATTAACAAAGTGGGGGAAAAAAACCCTTGCAGGGAGGCAACCAACTTCCACATTTCTAATTTGTGCACCATCTGTCTCCAGGAAAGAGGAATTAACTATGGACAGTAACAACAGTGACTGTTATTTGCACTGTTTTCTTTTTAAGATGAGAAGGCTTAGATTGTTCAAACCCAGTGAACATGAGAGCTTATCAGCTGCCCTTAAATTGTGAAGCAGCTCCTCAGGGCCACTTCAGCATTTATTCAGGAATTAGAGAGTTACAAATGTGGCAGATGTAGAACAGCTGGCTTCCAGGATGTGGCTTGATGTTAGTGTAGACATGGACCATGTCTGAATCAGATCCAAAGTACAAATCACAAACTCATTTGTGTAGGCTAGTCTACTGTTGTTGCCTTCTGGTTTCATTCCTTTAAGCAGGAAAAAGATGTACTATTTTATCAGAAATATTTATAGGGGATTTGAATACAGTAGTGTTTTATTAGAACACTGTAATTTTCAGAACTTGTATCTCTATTATACCTCCTGAGATCAAATTCTTGACTGATTATCTCAAAATTATCACTCACCTCAATTCTGATTTTACTTAAAGTTCCAGAAATTATGAGTGACTAATACTAGTCCATAGTAACTTTCTTAGATCTGAGGCTACTTTCTCTTCTGAAAAAGAGTGAAGCCGTACCCCAAAAGCTCTGAAGATGTGTAGAGCTGTGCTGTGCCTGTGAAGAGTAACATTCTCAGCCTTCACTCTCATGCATGATTGAAGAGACTGAAGAGAATTAGACATCCTTTAGATCTGCTGCCAAATACTTCAGATCAGAAATATTTTTAAACTTCCTGTAGATGCAAAGAACAATTCTTCTGGTTAAGCCCAGGGAATGATACCTGCTGTAAAACTGACCTTTTCTATTATTCGCAATATCTTTTTTTTTTTCCGTAGGATAGATTGTTTAGGACTCCTTGAAAACTGCACAAGAGCTCTCCTTTAAAAAACTGTATGAAGTAACATGTAATGCAAGCCATTTTTATATATCCAAAAGGTGATAATTATTTTATTTTAGAAAAATATCAGATGAAAGTCTGCTTTGTGAAAACCCATTCTCATCAATTTTTCAGAGGTTAGTATTCTCAGGTCTAATAGTAACGCTACCTATCCTTAATTAGCCTCTCTTGTTCTGAGTAGAAATAATACTTTAGACAAACACAACTTGCCTTTTCTTTCATGTCTTCTTCCAATTCCCTTTCAAATGACTACTCTAATATTTCAAGAAATTATGATCACGTTAGTAAGGGAAGTTAACTTTGTTTCAGTCTCCTTTCTCTCCCTTTGCTTGATTTTCTACTTTCACAAAGGTTTTCCAAAGATTGTGTTATTGCTAATGAGAAACAGATCTATTTCTAAAACATCTCTTCTTCTCACCTCCTTGACAAAAATCTAGTTTCAGAAGAAAGAAAACAGGTCCATTTTTCTTGTGTTCAGGACGTGAAGCCAGAAATAGATCATAATTTTATGGGAATTTGAAATTTAGAACATCTGTAAAACCAAACTTTTCTTTCTGAAAAATGATCTGATGCACTTCTGCTCCTAGAAATATGTTTTGATTTTTTTTCCTCATATGTAAGGAAGCCCGCACCCACAATTTATTAGCGTTCGCACAGCTAATCCTGACACCTTTACCAGAACAAGACATTCAGGATCAGACCTTATGATTAATTTATGAGTTGCTGCCTATGTTTAGCCTGTACTCAGGGCTAAACTGTAGCAGTTGTTTACCACCCAATGACCTCTCCTCAGCTGAGAAGGGGAATCAGGAAAAAACAGGGAGAAACCCTGACAGTTTAAGTTTAAATGGATTTAATGAAATAACAGAACTAATAGATTCACCAACATAAAGTATACAAGGTTCTACTCAGCCTTGTCCTTAGGATAAACAGCAGGATCAGAAGGCCAATAGAGAGGAACCCCAGGAAGAGGAACTCCACACCCTCAGTGAACTCCCTCCATTTGTAATGAGCATGATTAAGTGGTGTGGGATACACCTGTGAGTCAGCCTGGGGCAGCTGCCCTGACTGAAACTCCCAGCTGACTCAGGGCTACTCATGGCCTGCTTGCCATGGCTGGCCCATGGGGCTGTGCCTAGGAAACCAGAACAGTTGCTATTGTGGTTTTGTTTTTTTTTTTTTCTAATGTTAATTAGAATTAGAGTCCTTAGTGATAGCAAAAGAAAAAAACTCCTTTAATTTATTTTAGGCTAGATGCAAATTAGGCTTTTAATTAAATGACTTTGCTTTTTTCTCACCTTGATATGCTATGTCAGGTAAGAATCTATGGGTACTCAAGTTAGAGCAAATGAAGTATATTTTTAAAACAGTTCAGACCATTATTTTAATTTTGCATCATACTCTTAGTCCAGACTCTAGGCTTCAGTATTGTATACAGCCCTGAGAGTAACCTCTAAATCTGAAAATCTCCCCCATCTGTTCTTTGTCAGATACTACTAGCATCAGCTGAAGCTAAAAGTAATTATTATACATCAATGAACTGAATCAAGTTTATTTTCCACAGGCTTTAATGTTACAGCATTTATTAGAAATATCAAAAACATTACTTGTACAGCATTGTAAAGGAATTAAATTTGAACAGAAAAATCAGATTCTCAGACCCAGCCAAAGCTTTGTTATTCATGAAGAACCCAAAATTACCTACACACATATTAGAAATACACAATAGAAGTTAACTAACTGTGTAAGCCTTGAAGATAATCTCCTTTGAAATGTTCAAATCTGACAGGCTATAATATTTTGGGGGTCTTCCATAATATTGACTTTAAATTCTCTCCTCCCCTCAGTGAACTCATAAATTAAGGCAAGAAACAGGGGTTGAAACTATTTTTCATCAGCTGTGCATGCCCGATACTATTTATTGCCTTCAGAAACTTCTGAAACAATAATCATCAATTAAAACAGAGTTTTGCTCTATCATACCTTCTATATGCAAAATTACTGTGCAATGTTCATTAAGCTTTCTGAAAATAAACATCTCATTGGCATCTAAAGAAAGAGCTTGTGAGGATTAAATAAAACTTCTGACTTAATTTAACTCAGTGAGATCATTACTGAGCTAGGAAATTTACTGAATTAAAGGAAATTTAAATAGACTGATGTTTATGCATGTCTTTATTCAGATAGCCAGCCATATGAATAATGATCAAGAGTCATGGTTAGGAATCTTCAGAAGAAGCAGTCACTATTATTTAGTTTATACACATCACAATTCCTCCACCGATGGATGAATTAGCCATGGAAAACACATCTCTGTGTGTGTGCCAGGATGTGTATGTGTGAACACTGAGGCTGTTGGCTGGGCAGAAGCAGAAGGGATGTAGAAAGGAATCTGCAATGGGGAACACACCCAGAGTCAGGCTTCCAAGGTGAAGAAAAGACAAATGCTTCCTATGAACCCTGTGGGAATGTTATTTCCTGCAACCCCAAATGCCACTGGAAGCTGCTGGACTGAGATTAAGTTTGGAGCAACCCGCAAAAGCCCACTGGCTATGAGGGATGTATGTGTTCCCAAAGCATTTTATTTTGATCTGCCAATAGATGAGAAACTTGCTGCACTTAGAAAGCTTTTCTATCTTGTGTTCCTTTTGACATGTTCTCCTAAAGAAAAATAGCAGACAGATTCCTCTCAAGGCTTTGGCTGAATTTTGGTCCTGTCACAAAGTATTTCTCTTTTCTCCCAGGATATTATTTACCCTAATTTAATATATAACCATTCTGAGGTAGCTATAAATCGTAGATCCACTTTTTCAGTCCTGAATGTTTAAACTGCACATTTTAAAATACATTCCGGTTATTGATTTGCCAAAATAGAAGTCTTCCAAGAAAAATTCTAAAGTCTTTTTCTTCAGAGAGATCTCTTATCAACTCTCTTTGCAACTGAAAAACACAATTAAGGTACTACTGAAGGTTAAATGAAAGTCAATATGTCAATAACATCTCCTCCTGTAGATGACTGGGAAATCGTTTCTGCAGAGTGCTCAGGCACTATAATGAGCTGTAGGGAAGAAATGCTTAGCTCTTTAAATGAGCTTTGGGAACACTGGAGTATTAGCTATTAGGAACTGAATTTACCTTAAACTTGTCTTCACCCTTCCATGTAGATTTGTATCATGAAAGGTAAAAACTCTAGAGCTTAAGGTGGAAAATGGGCCCATCCAACCCATAGAAAAATTCCTTTCCTGTAATCTGCCTGCCTCTTTCTCTTCATAGGCAGATAGAACTCTTGTGAGACATGTAAGGACCAGGGCATAGAGCAGAAAGTGTTGAAAGCCCTCAGCTTTCACTTACCTGCTAGATGACAGGCATTGCCCTCTAACTCAGGGTGATGACTGTTACATCTCCTCTCAACAACTGCGAGTTGTATGAAGCAGAAACATGTTCAAGCTAGGCTGTCTGAGGGAACTGTGGTTACTTCTTTCCCTTTAGAGAGGTATATTTGGGGTATGGACATTTTCTTATGGTCATAAATTAGAACTTCTTTTGACTTTTTATTATAGAGACCCCCACACACCTGTTCTGGATTAGTGCTGCATGGGATGCATTCCTGTACCTTTCTTCTTTTATACCCATGTAGAAGACATAATTTAGCACTAGACACTTTAACATTTAGACTTGATCTGTAGTGAGACTATGAATTTTGGCTGACCTCAATAGGAGTTGCATACACCACAGGCAAAACCATGCTCAGTCTGTAATGTCAATGAAATTAAGTTTATTCAGGACTTCCTTGTGCTGCTAGTAAGTCCTGAGTGGTTTAAAACTGAATCTTTAAGAGCAGGGGTAGTCATAGGCATCTGATACATATTTCCACTGAGTTGATGTGATGTGGGATGGATCAAGTTAAAGGGTTTTCTGCTTTAATACATATTTTCACAAGTTCATGCTCCACTGTACCACTTGTTCCAAAAAAGCAATCTAAATCATTAAGTTATTTGCTTTGTATTCCACAACTACCCTTGGCAGCAACAATCATCTTAAATCTATCACCCAAAGCAGGGAAGACACTTCATTTTTTCCCTTTATGAGAGCTAGAAAGATAGATACTGTCATAAAAGAAACTGCTCAAAGTGAAATTTTTGCTAAAGGAAAAAAAAGGACACAGGAAGAATGATACAGGAAGAATTCAGGAACAATTTTAACTCTAAACAACAATTTCATGATCAGACTCCAAGGGCCTAAATTTAGCTTTGCTTATGTTGGTGAAAGGCTATTGTACTCTTTGAGGTGTCAGGGTGTTTAAAGAAATAAACATACCCAAATAAGCCTTGCTTATTACCAAGATTTATATTCTAATTTTAAGCACTATATTTTTCTTCTTTTTAAACAACAACAACTAATGATACAGATATTATGTTACATAAGATATATGTGCTCTTATAAGTCTCATAGAAATTTATTGGGTTAGAATTTAATGTTTGCATGTGTTCATTTTATATGGCACCTTTTTGAAGCAGTTACTGGAATATAGTTGTTCTGAGCAATCTAATTTTCAATTTGTTTTACATGACTATTAAGTACAACTACCAATATGGGCACACAAAAAGATTTTAAGGGAAACTATAGTTGGACTGAGCCTTGCACATGTTTCTGCAGATGCTCAATTTGATATATTCCTGAGAATTAGGCTGATTGTGTATTTACTGTTTGAACATCAGTTGAGACTATTTGTTCCTCCTCTTGTTGAAAGCATCTGCTGTTTCTGCTACAGGCATGATTTAAATTTATTATTGCTGTATCCAAATATATTTTAAAATGTCAATTTTAATGTTGTATATGGACAGTCTAAAACTGTCTTTGTACCTGTATATTTAAACTTAGAATTTGATTTATACTGGCATTATTAGTTTCCTAAGGAAATTTTATGTTCCAGTGCTCTGTAGAATGTCTTAATGTATAGTTTAAAGACTTATTAGTCATTAGAGGAGCAGAGGCTTTTCTTTGAGACTATAGGCTAAAAAAAAAAAAAAAAAAAAGAGTGATGACTTGCTTCTGCAATTCTTCTGAATGAGTGAAATAAAGATTTTTGTCTTGAATATAGATAATTATAATATGCAGTCATCATAGCAGAAGAGCAGTTTTAGTCCACTAGAATCTGAAACTAGTACTTTTAATTTTGTTTTATAGCAGCAAGAGGGTGGGCAAAATAAATTGCCACAACCATGTATCTTTTTTATTAAAAATGTGTTTCAGACTTTCATTTCAGAATACACAGCAGCCCAAAAGAGAAATGCTTCCAAAATAGCAGTAACCTAACAACCTTGCATTACATTGTAATTAAAAGCAGACAAAATTGATAGCACAGTTAGTAGTGTACATCTACCCTGCTCAGCTTTACATTCTGTGGTATATGGTGAGATCCAGTTGAAAACCTTGTCCACAGTAAACATCTTAACTTGCTTGTGATGAGTTTTGATAAAACATCATGTTCTCTCTAGGATTACCCAGGAGGTACATTCTACACTATACCATACAGATCATGCCTCAATAATAGTTGCATAGTTTTTCTCCTTGGTTTGATTTTGAGACAGTCCAGGTGGATATGAAAGCTATAGCCTTAAGAAAAATGGAAATAGAACTTGTATAAGTAATTCTGCTAAGAAGATGACTGCAGACTTTTTCTATGCTAACTAGCTGATCTTACAATGCCTCATAAAGCTTCTAAAGGACTAATGGATTCCCATACACAATAAGGAAAACTTCAGCCCTTTCTTGTTCCAAGTTCAAAATACTTTTTTTAACTGAAGCTTTTAAAAGTATAATGAGACATCAAGGAAAAAAAAAACCTCCTACATAAAGCAAGAAACCACAATGAACTACTCTGTAAGACTCTGTTTCTTCAAGCAATTTTAAATAACCTGATTAGCAGTAGTCAAAATAAATATTCCACAGCTGAAGCACAAATGAAGATTTAATACTGTATCCTGAATCTGCAGAACTTTTTATATTGGCTAGAGACTACAGTAAAATAAATTAATTGTGGTTTTCATTTTGGTACTGAATGTATTTCATTCATTAAGTACTCAGGTATTCAGAAAAAATATGCCAATGAAGGCACTTTACATACACACAGATTGGAGGAAATGCCTTGTGTACAAAAAAAGAGCTGAATTAGCATATCTGCAAGACAGGGAAAAGTGACAGATTACTTCCTATAAAGCAATCGCACAACTCACGCTGGGAACTGTTTAATATGCTACAGTGGTATTGATCCAGGAGCCCCATCACAATCAGTCAGACTCTCAGAGGACCATGAAAGAATTGCAAATGTTTAAGTTAACTAAGCACACAGTAAAAAGTTTTATTGAAATAAAAAGTGACTGATTTCAGCTGCAGATACCTACTACCTACATTTTTTTAAGTTTGTTTGCTTGAAAAAATAATTATGTGACCTTAAATCTTTCAAAATACTGAGATCATAAAACAGCTCACTTCAGGTGCTGTTCTCTAATAGTAACATCAAGTCACATCAGAGTAACAAAATGAACCCAAACAAATCTCATAAACCATTATTTAATTCTAAGTTTCCCTCAGAATAATAAAGCTCTTTTACACTATTTTTACATTGAAAATCAAGGTGTAAGATCATTGGCTGCTAATGCAGATCAGCACTATATATGCATATGTGTCTACTCCCCTGCCTCTGTATTACTCTTTGCTCTGTGGCCATCACCTTTATTAATACTGGGACTTCCTTTACATGAGTGACATGTGAAAAGAACCCCATGTTAAGGTTGCTGTAACTTGTTAGAAATGTGTGCTATTATCTGTGCCTCTGCCTGGTGCCATCCATGTAGACTTACTATCCCTTTCTGCTCTTCTCTCCACCTCTCACCCCATCCCATCTCATTTTATTATGCCAAGAGCAGGCTTGGGCACATGCCACATAACACCGTGTAACAGCTTGGCTCCACATGGTATTCTGGCACAGACAAGTCAGTCTTTAAGTGCACCTAAGTTTCTGTTTTTTCCCCCCACATTGGGTCTGATTTTTGTCAAGTGGGGATGAGTTGCAGGTCATAGGAAGATACTTCACTATTAATCCTTCCACACCTGTCTATTCACATGTGCCTTCTCTATCACAACTTGTAATGCCATTTTTAGTGAAACATGGATACCTTTGGTTAATGACTTTAACCAAAGTCGCACCTTTCAGATGCAAATTTACTAGAGAGAGAAGCTCTGCTCTAGGTAGCATATGTTCCAGCTTGTAAGGAACTAAAATTCCAACTACAGTTTCTAGAAGGAAGTTCTTTATCTCATCTACAGACTGGTCAAGAAAAAAGGTTATGCAAAATCCTTCCTTGGATATTTTTAAAACTGTACACTGCCTGATATATTGTAAACTAATTTTAAAAGTCCTCTAGAAATAAATTTTCTAAGATTTGATTCACCCTAGCAGGTTTGTACTATCTTCTAATATTTCTTCCTACTTTCTTTCAAAAGCAGGTCTGCAGATCATGGACTTTCCTGACACTATAGACTTATTTCAAGGACTTACCAGAAATAATGTGTCTACAGTTAGCCAGTACTCAGGGCTAAACTGTAGCAGTTAGTACATCACCCAAAACTCCCTCCCCAGATGGGAAGGAGAATTGGGGAAGAAAAAGGAAAAGTCCCGTGAGTTGAAGTATAGACAGATTTAATAGTGTAACAAAACAGAAACAACAATCAAGACAAAACACAAAGGATCTACTCAGCCTGGTTAAATGCTGATGGCAGGAACAGAGCACCACCAACAAGGAGCCTCGGGAGAGGAGGCAGAACCCCACCCTCAGTGAGCTCCCTCCTTTTATAATGGGCATGACTGGGTGGTATGGGATACACCTGTGTGTCAGCTGACCTGATTGGAACTCTCCACTGACTTGGGGCTACTCATGGCCTGCCTGCATGTCTGGCCCATTGGTCTGTGCCTGGGGAACCAGGACATAATGTGAACTAAAATTCAGATCCTCAGACACCGTTGCATTATTTTTAATTGAATACTCAGCAGCAAACTTTCATTAAATGTACATTAATAGAATAGCTTCTGCTAAGAATTATAGCATGTTTCTCATAAGCAGGTGTAAACTGAATAAAAGCAAAACACTATTAATATGTGCTTAAAGGGACGCATTGTTCAAAGTCATCATGGCAGAATGTCATGGTTTAAATATATTTGCCTTTGAATATTTTTTAATATAATCTAATGTGTGAGAATCATTTGTTAAAATACTTGTCTACATTGTTAAATGTTGCTTGCAGAGATTTATATACAACAATGCCATTAACAAAAGCTGGACTCCTACAGGCAATTTCCCCTTGAGGTTTTAACCTAGCTCTTGTTTAAATAGCAAAAACACTTCACTCTCCAAAAGCTAAACATAGAGGACATATTTTAGGAAGCTGGAAATAACTGAGGGCTAGTTAGTGACTCAGATGAAAAGCATTAAACCTCCCTTCATGCCTGTAAGGAGTCTCCCTCAAATTTGGATTTAAGTAGGTGACTCCCAGGAGTTTTAGCCATATCGGCAGCATCCACAGGTCAGAGTAGCTGTGCAAGCATGACAATCCAGTGGTCTTTTACAGCTAATAAAGTGAAACTGCTGATGCCTAAAACAATGATGACCAAGAAGGACCTCTGTGTAACTTGGTATCTGAAGCAAATGTCACCCATATCTACTAGTGACAGAGCTCTTATGAAACCGATAGATGGTACATTAACTGCATAGCCCAGGAGGTAAGAAATTCTCTTCTACTTCAGACCTATGAAGAGGGGAAGGAGGGGCACCCCAAAGCACAATCCAAACAAGCCCACTACCAAGCAGCTTCTGGAGTAGCTTTGGGAGCCACAGATTAGCTGGTCAAAAATGGGATAGAAGCGATCAGACATTTGGTCAAGGGAAATTAACTCAGTGATAGGAAGATAGGATTTAGTAAGCCAGTGTCACCTTTCTATCAGATCATTTGACCTTCTCTAAAGACTTTGAGGTATGGAATGATGCTATAAGTTGTTCCTTGAATGGGTATAACCCAAAAAACCAAACTAAACCAAACCTCCTCTACTTAATTTACTGAAATTATGGAGGCAGCTGAAGCACTGTGACCTTCAGTGAGGTCAGTTATTTTCTCTAGGTAACCATATCAAACAAACGTTGGAAAAAAAAAAATAAAAATGAGAGGACCACCTGACAATTTCAGGACTTTGGGACAGTATTACCCAAGCACTGATAAAAAAATCTGGGTGGAAATGTTCATACTTGGAGCTGGACTGTGACAGGGTACAGAAGATCAACCTGTTGGATGGTACAGGGATATGACACAACATGTCACAATATCTGTTCCTCATTCAGCTAGAAAGACTTGTGGTATTTTCCCTCCGAAGTGCAGTTTTTCATGTTTGAAATACAGATTTGGTGCTCAGAAGCACAGAAATATTGTTTGCCCAGATGTATAAACTGACCAGACTAAGAAACATGCAGTGAACCTAGAGATAAAGGAAGGTTAAAGTGGTGATCAAGCTGCAGTGTTGTTATATGTTGTAAGTCCTATTTCTTAATATGTACCTGTTGAAAAATCAGCCCCCCTCTGCTCCTGCTAACACCTGAAAGATTAAGCATAAAGCTTTCCCTGAAGATGTTCAAAACTTGGCCCTTGCCTTTCCCTGAGAAAGCAAATATAATTGGATAAGAGTCAAAGTAGACTATTTTCCCAGTGTCTGCTGACAGACCTATTTCCTTAAACAACTCTCCTCCCTTGGTCTTATTCCCATTTCTAAGATCACATATTTTCTATTTTAAAAATACAGTTTTGCCTGCAAATGGCTGTAACACCTTTATTACAGGACTGAATAAAAAACAAATCTGAAAGGAGAGAGAAAAACCCTGCAGATCAAACATGTTTGTACTAAGTGTTACCAGCCTTGCCCTCAGGGCCACTTCACACATTTACTATGCCTCTGCAACAGAGAAAACAGCTCTTGGCAATGACCTTTTTGAATCTGTGGCATATCTGAAAGGTGCAGCAGAGCATAGCATTTCTCACCAGTAACCTTTTTTTCTACTCTCAAATGGCTCCTTACACTGTTTTACTCCTTCTGGGCATACCTGGCAGTTCCCCTCTCTCACACATACAGAGTCTGTAAGAATTATAAACAAGCTTCTGCAAAAGTGGAGACTGTTTTCTAACTTGGAATTCACAATTAAATACTGAAAATCGTTATTTCCTAGGAACCTCTCAGCATCTTCTGTACTTCTCTGTATTTCTGCTGGGTTAGGACTCCTTTAGGAGCAGTTCTTCAAGAGGATTTACTCTGATCTTCCCATTCTAGAGAGATGTACAGTAAGAGAGGCACTAAGCATTTTGTCTTTGCTCTATGGCACTGCCTCAAATATTGAGCAAACAAAGAAACAAACAGAACCTAAGTCTGGGTGATGCAAAATTATTTGAAATGGAAATAATTTCAAACATATTCTGACTAAAAGGTCCCCAGAATATAGATGTCTGTTTGGAAAATGTCTAGGTTAATGGTTGGACTTAAAGGTCTCTTCTAACCAAGGTTATTCTGTGATAGCGTACTGCAGGATTACTACTACAGTCTAAACAAGACACCACAGAAAAACTGAGATTAATCTCAAAATCTTACCAGATATGTAATACAACCAGAAGCATCTCCAGTTTCATCTGAAAGAGGTGGTCTGAGGAATAATTAGTTGTGCTACACTATGATCTATGGTTCTGCATAAACTAATTTATTCACTTCAAGTTTGCAAGGTAAGACTGAGTGCCAGTGAAACTGATGAGTACAACACTGACATTTCTAAGCCATTTAACTTATCTATTACTTTACTTGAAGTAGTCTATTACTTTTTTTATGGAGTCTCTCACTCTATTCATACTTTATACATGGAAAATAATACCAAATATTCTGTCTAGAACAAGAGCAAAATATTTCAAGACTGTTAAAATAAGGCTAATGTTAAAAGATTGCCCTCTCAGAGCACCCATGAGACTGCCCTGACATTTGTACTGTATAATCCCAAGGGTGCCCTCAGATGTACCTCCATGATCCATCTGGAAAACCATATGGAAGATCTGATCTTCCACCTCATCCTCCCTGCATCCCAGGAGGCAGAATGGGGCACCCTGCCTGGAGGATATCCGACCCTGCCAGTGCACACACTGCAGTGCACTGTGCAGTGCTTATTGCCCCATGGCCTCTTGCCCTGCCAGGTGCTCTCTATCCCTCCATGCCGGTATCCCTTCAAAACTGCCATGGCACGTCTTTCTTCTATTTTTCTCACACCTGTTTGTGTACAGTATCCTAACCATGATAATCAAGGCTCTGTCTGAATTTATATATTTTTTTATTAATAAGGAAAGGATGAGACGGAGAGTAATGTGCCACCTATTCTTTTAGCAAAATTGAGTTTCTCTGGCTATATTTACCCCAAGTAAGATACTATTTCTTCAAACCTGGCTAGCTGGAATGAAGAAATGTCTTTTTTTACATAGTGCTGAACTAGCCTGAGTTTTGATTTTCAAGAGATTTTTCTACCCACTGTTGAGTTAACAAGCATTTAGCAGACACAGTCTTGAATTTCAAACTCCCTCTGCTGTGATAGCAATTTGGTCTGTGTTTAGCAGTATTTGTTTATGGAAGTTTCAGTGCCATAGACGACTTTTCATTCCTCATCATCTGAATTGCAATGGCATAAACGTGATTGACAACTTTTACAAATTCCAGCTCCTATGTTTAACAGAATCTTGAAATCTGTAAGAGACTCATATACCAAACAGCATAGACTTAAATCATGCAGATGGTATCGCCACTTTAGCTGAGCGCAGTGTCCTGATCACTCACACCAACAATCTGCTGGCTGGCAGCTCAGCTCTAGGTTTGAGGGAACCATCTAGGCTCAAGCTTTCAGTGAACCAGCTGACTGTCCAGATAAGGAAAACCAGTACTGCTCCTATTCAAGTTGCATCTCTAGAGGCAGTATAGCTAGAACTGACTCTGGGTACTTATCTCTATGACCTTTAGTCTGAAACCAAGTACATTTACCAGAGAAGATATAGATTTAGGCCATGTATGTAGTAGGAGGCAAGGAAATGCTTTACCAATGAATGTTTTCCCCTTTCTTCTGTGAATGTGTACACCAGTTGGTTTGTGTCCATCATTGATAAGCAGCTGTCATTTTTTCCAGCACTAGAATGTCAGACAAGTACCAGGAGTGTCTACGCTTGCCAATGTATATTTGTCAACAGATTAGAATTTAATTTTACCTCTGTGTGTTTCTTTTCATCAATGCCCATGAAAGTATCAGATCTATAGGGGAGGAAGGCAGATCAAGTACACCAATGCCAGTGCTAAGTATGATTGCATCTGTATTCTAATAATACAGAGAAGTGATAAAAAAGGAGCAGACTGCTGTACCAAATGATTGACATTTTGATGAATTTCAAATGTAGCACAGGCTTCAAATACATAAATACATTAGTCAAGAGTTCTGCAGCATCATATGGAATATTAAAACTGAAATTTAGCAACTGAAACAAACGGCTTTAAATAAAACATGCAAACACCTACTCGCTCTGATTTTTTATGTTACTAGGCAAAACCAATTAATTTAACTTATCTCTAAAAATTATATATTGATCTTATTAAAATCAGCTTCCAAGTTATCTAGTGGGTTTTAATAATACTATGTGCTCATCAGAGCTTACACAATCACAATAACTATTTTCTATTGAGAAAATGGAGAGAAAAGCCACAGACAATTTTTTTTATTATTCTTTATGGGTGGAGAGTTTGGGTTTAAATTAAAGACTGAAAAGAAACATTTAAAAAGAAAGAAATAATCCAATATAAATTAAAGATGGACTAAAAATGGGTAAAACAGAGCATGTACTATCAGGGAAGAAGAAACACTGCAAATAACATTAATGATTTCTTAAAATGGACTGAAAATTATGCCTTCATTCAACACAGTATTCTGAGGCTTTGGTGCCTGCAGATCTCAGCCTGTAGAGGACTACATGAATGATGGCTTGAGTGCAGTCTTTAGTGTCTTACCTTAAACCTGTTGAAAACTCAGTGTCTGGGGAGAGAAGAAACACCAACAAAAGGTGAAATCCAAGTTCCTCAAATCCTCGTAACATAAAGAGCCTGCAAGACAATAGTACATGGTTTCACTTTGGCCAAGAGCTGAGTGCAACACAATCCTCCTAACTCTGGTGAGCTGTACCATGGACCAGCAATGGACAAAAGACCAGTAGTGGAAGCTGCTAAAAAGATAACTTGTGATATCACTGCGGGCTGATCTCATTGGCTTCCAATGCTGACAAATTAATTTGAAGACCCGCAGTTTATGGCGCACGTGTATTTACGTGTGCTTTTCCTGACACAAACGATCCCTTGCTTGGACCACTTTAGACGTTAAGCTTTGCATTGTCAACCTGTTCCGTATTCCTTTCCTCCCACCCCTAGGACAGACTGATCTCTTGACATTGAGTACTGTTTTTCCAATTACTAGGCCTAGCACAAAGAACATAGCCAACAGAAAAACAAACCAGTAACCAGATTCTATTGCACATAAGAAAGTCAGTATATGGGTGATCTCTGGGGGTACAAACAAGTCAAACAAGTCACACGTAATGGACATCAACCCCAGCAACAACACAGCACAACCAATAACAGGCGGAATAAACAAAGAAACAAAGTCTCCCATAGAAGAGATCGGAGACAACCAAGTCAATAGGCTGACCATATAGGATAGAAGTAGCTACATGTTAACCCCCCACGAAGCCCGCGTTTGCAAATGCCAAACCTGACTGGGGCCCAGTTGCAGGGAGAGTCAGGAGGTCCTTCCCCAACAGGGAAACTCTGCAAAGTGTGCCCACCTCACAGACAGACACTCCAACCCTTCCTGCAAGTGGTCCCAGGTTTTATGCCCAAAGCAGGACACCTGGCACTCATTTACCCAATGCAGGGCACCTGGGGCTTGTTTACCCAAGGGCTTTCCTTACAAGGCCGGCTGCACCTTGGAGGAAAGCCAAAAGGCAAACTCATCCCCTCCTTTTGAAGGACCATGGGAACCACCCATATGTCAATCTTAATTCAGGGCTTGGGGTTCAGACCCCAGCACTGCAAGTACTCTGCTCACTTCCTTCAGAAACAATACACCATTTTATTGGTATCTTCATTAGGCTAGGATTTAACTTCTGGTGTTTAAGTAGGCAGGCCATTGTGGTCTGGCTAATCCTGTAATACAGTTATGGGGAAAAAAAGAAGTAGGTCTGATGGCTAATTGTTTTGTCTTAACAGTTTAAAATTTAATCACATGTGCAAAGTTACAGAAAACCCACCAATTGTTAATTGGTATTTTGATTAAGAGTTGAGAGTATTTTTGCAGAGGTAAAGATGCGTTAAAAGGCAACACTGTTTTGGCAGAGCATCACACAATTTATGTCATGCCACTAAGAACTGTAATTTGCAGTTAATCTGTTCTGTTGAATAGCTACAAACACATAAAATTGTATAAAGCATTAAACAACTGTAAATTCTACTTATCATGTTCACATTTTAAAATATCTGAAAGTTTATTTATGATTCAGTAGCAAACATCTAGCATATAGGAAATAAGTGCAGGAGCAAGCTCCTTTCAAATAGAAGTATATAATTATACAGGACTGTTCTCAACATTGTTCAACATTGATATTAGCAAGGTGGAGTCCCTCCTGCTGCTGCCCCCCACCTGCCCCACTAGCCCACCTGCATGACTGTCTCAGTTATTTGCTTTGCCAGGGAAATGGGAGGAATCTGTGCATGTCCCCTCTGCCTTGGTGCTGCTGTGACTTCGATGCTGAATCTGGCCAGATCTAAGAAACAGAAATTGCACTTTCATTGTTTCTTCGCAATCCTGCTATCTCCTGGATAAATGTTAGCCTCTTTCATATCTGGTTTGGCTTAAAAATTTCTGGTCCTGGGAGGCAGAGACCTCCCTTCCCACAATATGTTTCCATACCCTCTCTGGTCAGTCATGTTTCCCATTTTGGGGCATACAGTAAACACAGAGATTGGTATTGATTCTCTGCAAGTATAAGCTTGGGTTTTTTGTTGTGTTGCTTTGGGGTTTGTTTTTTTTTTTTGGGGGGGGGGGGGGGGGGTCAGTGATGCTTTGATATGATTTGAACACACAAAAGTTAGAATAGGCCCACATCACATGCAGATATCTGCCATAATACTTGGTAGTTTAATATTTGCCTTAATTTACCATCCGTAATCGAAGTGCTGGGGTCTGAACCCCAAGCCCTGAATTAAGATTGACATATGGGTGGTTTCCACAGTCCTTCAAAAGGAGGTCATGAGTTTGCCTTTTGGCTTTCCTCCAAGGTGTTGCTGACCTTGCAGGGAAAGCCCTTGGGTAAATGAGCCCCAAGTGCCCCACATTGGGTAAATGAGTGCCAGGTGTCCTGCTTTGGGCGTAAAAGCTGGGACCACTTGCAGGAAGGGTTGGAGTGTTTATCTGGGAGGTGGGTGCATTTCGTAGAGTTTTCCTGTTGGGGAAGGATCTCCTGACTCTCTCTCCAACTGGACCCTGGTCAGGTTTGGCGCTTGTGAATGTGGTCTCTGTGGGAACAGCTATGAGTTTGTCTCTGTCCTATGCTATTAGTCTCTTGGTTTGGCTGTCTCTCATCTCTTCTATGGGAGACTTTGTTGCTTTGTTTGTTCCACCAGTTGTTGGCTGTGTTGTATTGTTGTTGGGGTTGATGTCTTTCATGTGTAACCAGATTGACTTGTTTGTACCCCCAGTGATCACCCATGTACTGACCTTTTGTGTGCGATAGAATCTGGTTACTGGTTTGTTCTATTGTTGGCAATGTCCTTTGTACTAGGCCTAGTAATTGGCAAAACAGTAATAGAAATATTACAGAGGGAACATAATTGTTAAAAGAAAATAGAAAAATAAAACTTTTATTATTTTATTCGAGCACTCTATTTTTCTTTCCATCACTGCCTGTCATTACACACACACACACAAAAGCTGGGAAACAGGAAAAAATCTATTTCAATATGCTGATAAAGTTAATATGTCAGTATACTTTTTCTTGAAAACATGCTTCATTATTATGCTGAAATGTAGAATTTTTTACGTTTGTGAAAGTAAACATCTTTCTGTTGGCTCCATCAGAAGAGAGATGGAATGCAGAGGAATAAGGCAACTGAACAGTAGTTTTATTCATTTAAAAGGAAAATATAAAAGCAAGCCTGGAAGACAACAAGAATATTGTCACAGAATAGAAAATTAATTATTATGCAAAAGCTTAGGCAGATATTTTACTTTCATACCTGGACAGTAGCAAAAAGTTAAGAATAAAAATAAGAGAAAGAAAGAAATATAGCCATATGGGAACACTAAGGAATATATTTCCCGTTCTAATGTAAGTAGTAGCTTCAAGTCATGGTTTTGCTATGGATCCCTTTGGGACACCTGGATCCCAACGGCATATCCTTCAGAGGCATATGGGGCAGTTAGATACCTAAATGCTTACTGAAAATCAGTGAGAACTGGATACCTTTTTCCAGTGTTCCTATAGAAATCTACCAGATTGGAAATGTTCAGTTACCGAACCAAAGACAGATATCAGTTTGCGTGTTCAGGCTTTAAGCTGCTCCTCTGACATTTCAAACCGAAAATACTAGTTTAAGGTAGGCTTCTGATTGTGGGTGACTTTTTTTTTGTGCTTGTACAGTATCAAGGTTCTCTCTTCTTCCTACTCAGTATCCTCCTACCACTCCAAGAGTCAGCTGGGAGTGGGCAAGAAGCTGGGAAGGGACAGAGCCAGGACAGTTGACTTGAGTTGGTCAAATGGATATTCTATACTATATGATGTCATGATTAGCAACAAAAACTGGGGTAGAGGAAGAAGGGTTTTTTTCCCAAAGTAAATGTTGCTTGAAGATTGGCTGGGCATTAGTCTGCCTGTGGGTGGTGCTAAGAGATTTTCTTTGCTTTGCTTGTTTTTTTCTTTCCTTTGTTTATTAAACTGTCTTTATCTAGACCCATGAGTTTTCCAACTTCTTCCTATTTTCTCCCCTGTCCTCCTGTAGGGTGGGAGGTGAGCAAGCAGCTGTGTAGGTGCTTGGCTGCTGGCTGGGGTCAACCCACCACATCCACCCCAAATGCACCTTGCACTTGTTCTTGTTGAACTTCATGAGGAATTTCATGAGGCCCATTTCTGTCCAGGTTTCTTAGAATCACAGCCCTGCCCAGCAGCTTTATGTCTGTGAAATGTGATGACACACTCTAGAATTCAGGTTAAGATAGATTTGTGTGATCAAACTTGTTTTTAACAACTACATGAAAAATTGTGACTTCCTCCATCTTTTTTTGGATCTACTTAGGATCTAGACTGATGAAGTCCCTTCCCCTTCAAACATTGCTGGTGATTGAACAGAAGCTCTGGTAACTCCAGCTCTGAGCTACGAGGCACCTCAAACGTGTACGCACACACATTTACACACATTTGATCCTTGGAACAAATTAAATTTCATTCAGAGATAAGTGCAAGGTTGACTGGATTCCTTTGTGTTATCTATGCTCTATTTACAGGATTGAGATGATTTTGCAGTCTTATAGAAGCTGATCTGTTAAAAGATTAGTGTTCAGACATACAAGGAAGACAAGGTGGAACTCAAAGTATTTTAACTCTTTCACTTGTTCTACTGAAATGGGATTACTAATTTATTTATTTGTCTATTTATTTTGCTGGTTCCTAGGGTTTTCGGAGATCCTATTATACATTTAGCTTCCTTATAAAAATCTTAGCAGTATATTTTAAGGGTTTTTCTATGAATGTGGGGTGTCACGTGGAATCCTACAAGAACCAAGAAATGTTCTCAGTTAAAAAGCGATAAAGTAATTTCGAGTCACAGTTCAATCTTTTAGTTAAGTTGAAGAAGCTCTCAATTTAATGAATCCTAAAACAAATTTCTAGATTTGAGAAATGGTATAGAGCCTTAATCATTACCAGTCTTAGTAAAATTCCCAAATTCCATGACAATTTCTATAGAAGAATGTGAAAAGTTCCTTTCATCATTTTTGATATTTATTCAGCACTTCTGTTTGGGCTAAGTTTATAAGATAGCAGCCTATTGGCTTTATTCCTCCCTCATGAAAGATCCAGTGTAAACTTCAAAGAATTCTCAATCTTCTTACATGCTGAAGGCCTTTACTTTGTTCCTTACTTCTACAGTTGTATATACCAACTCCTTTTCAAAATGTATTTCATTATTATTAGCTTTCAAAACCATGGTCTATCAATTGATTTTGGTTTTCCTCTCTCTTTAACTATATCAATGCTAATAATTTTTCCTTTCATTGCAGCTTTAGAGGCTTCCTAGACCATTTGACTATTTACATCTTCCACCGTAATATACCATAAAATATCAACTGAAGTCATTCCTTACAATCTTCATTACAACAGAATCTTCTAGCAGGCCTGCTATTAAATCTCTGCCTTCTATTTTTTTTGAGGAGTAGACCAATACTTCACAATGACTTTAATTAGCACATGATCTAACGGTATAATTAAGTCACTAACTATATCTCCTCCTCAGATCAATGCTATGAAATATATTCATAGCTAGATGGTCCTGGAAGATAACAATTGGACTTCATAAAATGCACTGGGTAAAGAGAGTATAGCATCTCAAAAAGCCATTTTTTGGTGCTGTTATCTATTCTATTGTGCCTCTAAGAAGAGTCCCTGAAGAATCATTTGAAACTTTCATTCAAGATGACAGTGTCTCGATATTGGAGAGGAAGGCTGGGATGCTCATGTAAAGAAAGCTACAGATTAGCATACTGTTAGCTGAAGGTACTTTTGTTATCTGATACTGCAGCATGCATAGTGGGCCTGCTAATTAAAACATTTCACCCATCTCTGCTTTTCTGTTCAAAATGAAGCCAACATGGAAATTAGATTAGCAAGTCCACTTAGTTTTAATTGAGAAGAGTATAATGGCTTGTTTCACATATCCCTCAGTAGGTTGCCACTATTATCATGGACTTAATTACTTCCCAGTATGGGCAGAGGCAGCTGGAGGTTAGGAGTGGAAATGTATGAAATCTTGGCCATGTTGCTTCCATGTATTCTTCCCCCAGAGAGACATATGCAGAGGCCAGTGTGGACTCTGCAGAAGGGAGAAGTTTGGAGAAGATTAGAACTATCTCACATACAGAGGGGCAGATGGCGCCAAAAAGCATGCCATGTGTCAGTAGCAGTAATTTCAACACTGGGAGAAGAAACAAAGTAAAACAGAGTACAGTCAAGTTATTGGCTCAACTAGAGAAGAGGAATAGCATTTAAATACTTCAGACATGAGAAAAAAGAAGCAATTCTGTTGACACAGTACAGACTTCCACAATGTAGACTAGGAATCTCCCTGAACAGTTACAGTAAGGACAAAGATACTTCAAATGTGAAGTTAATTTAATTCTATTGCAGATGATATGGGTCAGAGGAACTTTACTTTAGGAATGGCAATTTTTCCCAGTGGATGATAAAAGTAGTTCTGATGACTAACTCAGATAAAGATGATTACACTGCAGACCTCTAAAGATGGAAAAGACAAATTCCTGGTGGGATGAATGAAAAATGGAGTTCTACAGACTCTTCATGGCTACAACAATATCCATAGTTTCTATAGAGGATAGTGGAAAATACACACGTAGGAAAGCAAGACCTGGATTTCTTTGTGGCGATTATTCTGTGTCAATGATGCACTGAAAGCACATGTTAAACGTTGCTTCATGAAAATCTGTCAAGTAATTAGTAAGTCATAGAAAATCAAACATATAATGAAAACTTACAGTGTAAGTTGGCATGTGAAAAGGCTGAAAAAAACCCAAAACAAATTGAATTTTGATATGTACTGAATTTCTTACATACTGAATTTCTTATATTTCTGAGAAGTCCAGAAGATGGCTCAGGAGACAAATATTTCAGTATGAGAGTAGTTTATTCAGACTCGTGTGAGACAAAATAGAAACTGCAAAAAAAAAAGCTTACAATGCTAAGCTTTAGATTTTTACTGAAATGAAAACTAAAAAAGCCAAAGTATGTGACGGCTGATAAAGGAAAATGAACTATGGGACACAGAATACTCTGAGATGCCCAAATATACAGTTGCTCATGAGTTTGCTGAAAAATACTAAAATAATTAAAAGCTGGCACTGCAGAAATGAAAGACAACATAATGTAAAAGGTAAAAAAGGCAAAACCAAGAAACTTGTCGCTCCAACACATGCCTCACTGAGTTCAGTGACTTTTCTGGATACTCAGCAGATGTTTAATATTTTATTCATGCATGAGACAGGCTGAAGCTCCATCTACCGTGAAGCCTCTTCTTATTCTATTAATATCATACACTTTTGTGATTTCAGGCCAAGAAAACAACTACATGTAAGTTAATTAACATAATATATCAGCCTAGGCTTCTAATAGAGAAGGGGGAAGACATGGGAGAAGAAAGTAAGAAAGATAATTATTTTGTGTATTAGTGTAGATGATGATAGAAAATAGCTGGGAAGGGGACATTGGTGAAGACTAAGAGTCATACTTTGTTAGGTAAGACTAGTAGCAATGAAGTCAGTAGCCTGGATTTATACTGATGCACTGAAAATTGCACAAGTCTTAGGCTATGCTCACCAGCTTTAAGAATCCCATCATTCCCTCTGAAGTAAAAAAAATAAAGCTGTTTTTCATAACTGTGGAGGAACTGCAGACATTTTCAGACATTTCTGAAAATTGTCACTACCAAAAATACGTGAAGGATTCACATTTCATTTTAAATCTGTTCTGCTGTTATTCTGACATTAGGTATATGAATGCCAATTCAACCAGTTGGCTCTGAGAAAAATCAAATCCTTTTTTCCAAATTATCATAACATGTATTTGATTCAGGTTTCTTGCAGTTACATTTTCTTACCAGTTTTAAGCACTTATATGATTCCCAGATAAAATTGTCTATGAGATTGGTTGAAGTTGCTTCAGTTTAAAAACTCTACTTATTGAACATTTTTAACTATTTATAAGTTATAATAATAAAGTGTGAGCTGTTTCCTGGAGAGTCTGACCTAACTGGGGTGAATAGCTGTAATGTCTTTTAAAATGAATAATGTGTCCAACTCACCAATGGATCACCTTTGTTTGCACAACAGTAAATGGTGGTGGACACTTCTATTAGCAAAAAGCTATTAGATTGTCCAGGCTGTAAAATCCACCTTTTTAATCAATGGCTGTAAATAAGTTAATCAAATATAATGAAAAAGAAAGCCTAGACAGGTAAAATAAGAAGTCTGGCTGTCTTCCAGCTAAGGTTTTACAAGGGCATATTGAGAAATAAATCCACTTCCTTTCTTTTATGAAGCCTCAGTGAGAAGCAGCAGCAGAATACCAACCGTCCTTGTCAGGAAGCAAATACCTCCTATGAGATGAGTAATGTTTCTGGCAGGGAAGTATGTATTTGCTGAATTAGCTTCAATAAAAGGACATTTACATAAACCCATATTAATTTCAGCAGGGGGTTTAACACTTGTGCTTTTGCTTTATCCATCTGACAAAACAAAAATGTATAATAAAAATTTATGTATAACTTGTTATTCAATGTTGGGATCAGAGTGATATTAACCAAGTTTAACTCAGCTCCTTGATGAAATTAATCTTGCTATGAACAGTTAAGGGCATGTTATTCCATATTTTTAATTGAAATGGCCCAAAACTTACAGCTTGCCAGCATAAGAAAAATCAAACTTTACATTTCTAATGCCTACAGAGAGCTATAATTCACTAGCTTCCTTACCCCCTGGGTACTGCTGTTGTAAATTGTAGGCATTTCAGAAGTGTAAAACAAACACAGGAACGCTCTGTTCCTTAGTACTGTCTGTTTAACCGTCTGAGTAATTCCCAGATCACTCCACTCCACTCTAAGGGGACACATTGGATTGGTTTTGGAACTGGAGAACAGCCATATAACTGTATTTAAAGCCTAAAAAGTTTCATTTCTACTGCTGTAGTCCTGTCTGAGTATCTCTAATGTCTTGCTAAAAGTTTTCTAGAGATGCTTTTCAGTTTTTTTAGTCAGCTTCTGTAGTTGCTCTGAATATTAGCTCCAATTATTAGAAAATTCTTGCTAAAATACAAGTCTGTTGGTAGGTAGAGCTATTTCCAGTAGCAAACAAAACTGCAAGTAGGCAACTGAAATTAACGTAATGTATTTCATATAAAAGTTTGATACTACAGAAGGAATCAGCAATTCATTGATATGCAAAATTAACAAAAACCATCTCCAAATGGACTCCCTCCTGCCCTCATCCATTTTCTCGTGTTTACAAAGCAAGGGTTAAATCTTCAGCCAAAACCAAGGCACCTACTTGTGATATGCAGGTGATAAACAGATACCTGAAAACACTCTGAGAAAGAGCTTTCCCTGATTCAAATCAGAGCTATTTAATAATCCCCTATTAATTACCACTTGTAAAAGTTCACAAGTATAGCCATGTTGTAGAACAGTTCTGGATAAACGTTTGCCTGGCTCCTAAACTGGTAGCTGACAAGAGTGCTACATCCAAACTGTCAGACAGGAAAGTGTTTTACGCAGTCTCCTGTGCTTCTGGTTCCACAACTTTGTTTGTGACAGGGGACCTGTCAGAGGGCACTTGCTGCCATGCGCATGGGTTTTTGTTCAAAAGAAACCATGGCATTGGAAAAGAGCAGGAGAAGGTTGAGTAAACCTCAAAGGTGGGATGGTGCACTCCTGGGTCTCATCCCAAGATTTAATCAGAAGACATCTGGTGTTTATTTCCAGGATTGGTAACTGGGGAGTGTTTTAAAGTTTAATGGTTACCTAATGCATCAAAGTTTTCTCTGCTCTTTCTAAGCTGCCAGATAATTCCTCTTCTTTACATAGGCACTACTATTCCAACGTATGACTGAGATGCAACAGAACTACCCAGCACCAGCATCTGTCCTTGGTTTGTCCATGACAAAAGCAGATCATAAATCAAAGACAGATATCAAAGGCAATTGCTAGTCATGTTCCCACCAGAGCCTCATCTCTACAGTGACTTTTCACAGAATACTCAGGAAACAAAAATTCCTCAGCAATGAGACTCTTCCTTTCTTGTCTGTCCTCTTTTTTGAACTCCGAATTCTTTCCCTCTCAGTCATATCTCAGAATTTCAAGTACTGCTCATAAATACATACCCTTTAATGGTGAAATACAGCATGTAATCAATCCACTAAAAAGACAGAGTAAATCCAGTTCCATAGACCTGAATAAATTATTTCCCAATATGTCAATAAAAATGGAGCCTCCATGGATGGCAAAGAAAAAGGGGCAGGCATAAATGACCATCTAAGATCCAAATGCCTTGCCTATTAAAGGAAACATCTTGTAACATTTTCAAAAATTGAGCTTTATTTTAAAATTAAGACAGTAACAACATAAAATTCAGTATGACATTAATGCTGATTTTGATAAATATCAACACATTTAAATATTTATATTTAAAATTAAGGCATATCAACTGAAAAAAGCAATTCTGTCTGTTCTAGGGGGTTATTTGGCAGGGGGATTGGACTAGATGATCTTTTGAGGTCCCTTCCAATCCTTAACATTCTGTGATTCTGTGATTTTGCTTCTGCAAGGTCATCTGTTTGGATGCTTAGTGTGTTATTTTTTATACAACTATGTATGTATATAATACTATTAACGCAGTTTTGACAATATAGAGTTCCATACAAATACTAAGAAATAGTGGTAATGAGATCAAGCTACACAAGGGGCATATATGTTCATATTTCTTTTTCTGATTGTGATGAATTTGATATATCCATCAATATAAACACCACCAGCTGCCATAAAATACACAGAATGTGCAAAAATCAAGAGACATAACTGTTACATTTGCCTTTGCAAAGGCAGATTATTGTGGTTTTGTACCTCAGAATGCTCCCCTGACACAAAATACCAGTGCAAGCTTTTGAATCATTTTACTATTTAAGTAGTAGAGGTTGTTCAAAATGCTGCTGGTTTAGGAAGTATCAAGCCTCATGTACTTTTAATTTCCCTAGTGCAATATCTTTAGCTTTCTATATTTCAGACAGTATATCCAGGAAAGCTGCAAAGGCAGTAGTTAAAAAATTGCTAGAAGCTACTGTAGGAAGGAGAGAAATGGCAAAAAAGCTTTTAAAAAATTCCATGTCCTACTTACATTCTCAGAATGATAACGACAGTTTACTAATCAATTAATAAATAATCAGCTTTTCAATAAAGTGTGATTTTTCTAAAGCAGATTTTGCACAGTTACTTTTTGTCCATTATCCTTGTTGATTCTTCTGTTGAAACACTTAGCTTAAATCATAATGTACTACCACCTGAGCAGATTAATCTCTTTTCCTTGCAAAGCAGTTTTTAACACCGTACAGCTATTATAATCCCAATCTCTCAATATGTAGAGTGCCAAGAATAGAAATTCAGACTAAATAACTTTCTAGGTCAATTTCCTCCTGACTTGTGGCTAAAGACCACTTGAGCTCAGCCTGCCATAGTCTTCCTTTGTGTTCCTCCCAGAACTGTGGCTACACAGGAAACATTAAGGTCTCAGGCAAAGCACTGAAGAAAATGAAATGTCAGAACAATCGGTAGCACAAACTGAGGTTTTTATTGAGGAAACCCATTTATTAGCTTATCAGATCAGGCACAGTACCTGGAAATCCAGAAAATATGGACAAAACTTATTAAGCATATGCCATTTGCATACATTATATACCTGTACACATCTTCACATACTTGCAGATTCAGATCATGAAGCTGGGTAGTGTGTGTGGCAAAAGGCAGACTTTGACATAAAAACTCACTAGTGCACAGCAATGCAACATTCCTGAGCAAAGTTACTACAGGTTTGTACTGATAATTGATTGTTTTTTTCAGAGCAATCTGATGTTGCATGTTATGGGGGGGAAAATAAAAGAAGAAAAGTGAAGCATATCTAGCATATCTACCAGTGGAAAAAGAACATTGTCTTTTCACAGGAAGGATTGTGGTAAAAATACTGTTCCTTTTTTTGAACAATTTTTATAAAGCCATTTTAACATGAACATAATTAAATGTTAGCAACAATAAAGTGAATGTATACTTGTAATAACTGACCATTATCTAGAGGCTTTTCCCTGCCTCTTCTTTATATAGGTGTGACTCCTTTAAATAGTTTCCTAATACTTGAAGAATTAAGTCTTCTTTCTCTCTTGGGGTAGGTTTTTAATTCATTAAAACTACTCATAAATCACTCTGCCTTCAGTGACACAAGGCCTGTGGTCCAATGCTCCAGCATTAATCCTTTATTTTGTAAAGCATGATTTCACAGATATTTTAAGCATACTAATTTTAGAGCAGGTGGATAAGATGCAAAGTCTTCTTGAACATATGTAATGCAAATTAAAAGACAAATAGAACCTACTATCTCTTATCTGAACTACAAATGACTGTTGTCAAATAAATGAAAGTATCTAGTTAAATTTATTTTTAGATGTCTCCTTATGAAAGGGAAAAAAGAGACTGAAGAAAAAGACAAAAATGGAAGACTAGATGTCAGTGGTGATAGAGGAGTCTTTGAGAAATAGGTTAGTTGGCAAATTAAACATTTGCACTGGTATGGAGCAGATTGTAGAAGAGGAAATGCTGAAATCAAGATGATCAAGGAACCATAAAATGCATCAAGTAGTTGCGTCACACAGTATGAGAACAGAAAAATTAGATCCACTGAGTCTCAAAGGCAGATGTCATGAACAGATGAAAACTGTACTTCACTTTAGATGGAAATAGGAGAAAAATACAGATGATGAGACTTTGTTAGAATAATGTCACTGACTTTAATAAAACTACTCAGGTTATGAATTTAGGCCATGAAGATCTATTTAGGTCACATCTGAAAAAGAGTTAAGTATCTCTAAAAATAACTTAGGTACTTTGAAAGTGAGGGCTGGCTAAGGAGATACCCATACTTGTTGAACATTTTAAAACAGAAAAAGAAGAAAAAAACTGAATAAAGCCTCATATGGAAGGTGTTTTTTAAAAAAAGAAACTGGTAGGTTATATTTTGCTGCAGTAATTCTGACATGAAGTTTTATACTTGCACTGATCTTTTTTCTAAGCTGCCTCACAAAAAGCATTCTCCGGCCAGGCCAGTGAACAGCAAACCTACAAATTGCTTCCTAGGAAACATATTGAGGTGCTAGAGTGTGTCCAAAGAAGGGCAATGAAGCTGGTGAAGGGTCTGGAGCACAAGTTTTACGAGAAGCAGCTGAGGGAACTGCAGTTGTTTATCCTGGACAAAAGGAGATTGAAGGGAGATCTTATTGCCCTCTTCAACTACCTGAAAGGAGGGTGTAGAGAGGTGGATGTTGGTCTCTTCTCCCAGGTAACACATGATGAGAGGAAATGGCCTCAAGTTGTGCCAGGGGAGGTTTAGATTGGATATTAGGAAAAATTTCTTCACTGAAAGGGCTGTCATGTATTGGAACAGGCTGCCCAAGGCAGTGGTTGAGTTTGCATCCCTGAAGATATTCAGAAGACCTGTGGATGTGGTGCTGAGGTAAATGATTTAGTGGTGGATTTAGCAGTGTTAGGTTAGTGGTTGGACCTGATGATCTTAATGGTCGGACCTGATGATCTTAATGGTCTTTTACAACCTAAATGATTTGATTATTCTAAAAAATCCACTTTTTTTTTTTTTTCCCCCCCCATTATAGCTTTTCTAAGTGGCCTGCAGCTAGAAAGCTACTCCTTTTTTTTTTTTTTTTTTTTTTTTTTTTGATGCAACTCTTTACCAAAAGCCCAGGGCATTGTCACTCCTGTCAGCAGAGATGCTGCCAATGGAGTTGGGCATTCCCTGATGCTGCCTTGGCTCCTGCTGTGGTCTCTGCAATGCCCTGTACACTGAAGCCCTGCTCAGAGGCAGCTGATGCCTGCTGTGAGGCAGGTGAGGTGGGCTGGAGGCTGTTTGGACAGGCTGTTAGTCCCAGGAGAAGGCACCACGTGGGGGGCAGAGAGCTTTACCCAGGAGTGGTGGACACTTGTGCTCAGATGGGTTTGGTGGCAGTGTGGCACAGATGGTATGTCTGGATATGACCTAAGAGAAGAGCTCTCAGGAAGTATTTGGGCAGGATCATAGTTTTGCAGGAAGGGACTTACTTTTGTTCTGGACAGGACTTTTCATTGCAGTTCAGTATCACTCTTGATACCTGTGTACATAAAGGAGCTTACTGGGTTATGTAATGAACAGATGTTTTTGTAAAGATTTGTGATGGGCGTTTTCTGTTTTTTACTTTTTTCCTCTCTTTTACTTGTTTTTCTGAATTTGAGTTTGTTTTTCTTTAGGCATCCAGACCTGCAAAGTCCCCTGCAGTTTGGGGACTGTTCTTCCCTTTAGGGACTGTGCTCAAAGAAGCTGCCAGAGACAAAAAGGTAGGAGAGACAAAAGAGTCATGGTACTGAGCTGGGAGTCCACAGTTCATGCTTAAACAGAGTGCAGTGAGGATCAGAGAGCCAGATTTCAGGGGTGACTCAGATCTTCCCAGAGCCAGAGAATACTGCGGTTCACGGGAACTCAGAAATTACTGAGATGCCTGGAAGCAAGAACTCACCTTTGAGGACACAGTGAGCAGAAGAAGAGTTGTCTACAAGATCTCGTAATTCACCCTGTCTTACCTATGTGCTCTGAGTCATCTTTCTTTGAAAGTTTAATTTTCAGTGTTTGTTCCACAGTATTAGACTTTATTTCCCCCCCCCCCCCCTTTTTTTTTTTTAATGTGTGTGTATGTTTAAGAACATTTTTAGAGAGCTCACAGAGCAAAAGTAGTCTGGATACAACCACTTTAAAACTGTTCTTTTCAGGGTCCTGCTCCAAAAAGTCCAGTGAGACAAAGGGCTCTGCAGCTTGTAAGCAGGACAGTACTGTGGACCTCAACAAAATGAGTCTTGTGCAAAACCCCTATTAACTTCAGAGGAAGAGGTAACATGAGCTTGAAGTACTTTGATGCTTTCCATCTTACAGGAAGTGATGCAAGACAAGAGCTGATAGCATTATGGTTTTCTAAGATGCATGGAGTTCCAAATTTTATATGCTGTACAGGTATCATTCAGGAGCAAATGAAATAATTGTATTTTCCCTGCAGTTTGCAATTAAAAACCTTTTCTCAGCAGCTCTTGTGAGATGCTGAACATGTGCTCTGGTGTTCGCAGGAATGAGGGATAGTGAGGATAAAGCAGGTAAGTATACTCCTTTTCCACTAGAATTCTTTTGGTCTCTGTGTCTCTATTATCATGTTAAAGCAGGAATGTAAAGGAGAATTGAAATTTTTGTTTTATGCAAGACATGCCTATCATTCTTCTGTATCAAATTTAATTATAGAACTTTGACGTTTTTATGATTAAACAATTTATCAAACTTGCTACCTAAAGATTTGTAAGTTTATTTCATACAGATTCAAATGATTTCATACCTTTTCTGTAATGGGATACTGATGAGTACAGTCATTTTGTCACAGACATTTATGATGTAGTTCTCAAACAGTAGTAATTGCACATCGTAAGAGCTCTGAAAAAATGAATTCAAACCAGTTGCATCATGAACTCAAAGTTATACTTTTCTGTGTTAAAGAATATTAAACTTTAATCACAAGACCAGTTAGTGGCTTGCAAACTAGTTTACTTTAAAAAAAAGAATTAAAGAAGGATGCTTTCTGTGATGCAAAGATCACTATAAGTTGTTCGTTACTCATAAACTCTACGGTTTTCTGAACTTGCTCTAAGCATTGAAGAACATCTGAAGTAGCCAGAAATATATTTCCTAATACTGTTTCTTTTCCTTCCTCCGACCTCTGACCTTTTAGTGGTAAAATGCAATTTCTCAGGGAAATGCAAGTTTCTTTATGCTTCTGGCTGTTCCCTGCTATTTCTGTCTACTTAGATCTCTGATTTTCTTTGTACAGCTGAGTTATATAACTTTACTTATTAGTCTAATGTTTTCTGCATTAATAGGCATGTAAAAATGTTTTGTGTTTTTGGTTTGTGGGGTTTTTGTTTTGTTTTTTTTTTTAAATGATATTTTTATAAAGTAATCAAATTTTAAATTATATTTGGTTTCATCTTTTCTTTATTTTTCTAGAAAGAAATCTCTTAATTTCTATTTGCAGTAAATACAATTCCTGTGGTGGTACTAGAAAAAAAAAATATGCTCAGGGGAAGCTTACTTATTATCCAAATGTAAGCGGACACATCCCTCTTCATGCACTTCTGTGCTATTACATTTCCTTTTTTTTTTTTTTTTTAATTTTGAAAAGGAAGATGAAGAAATTGAATAGAAAAAAACAGGAGGCAGTGGTTTAGCTAAAACCATTTACTGGTCCACACCCAATATATCTATATTGGCAGGTTAATACACTCATGAGCTCCACACAAAGAATCCTCCTGCTGCATATCTTCTTGGGAGTCCTGAGTTGTGCCACAGTCTGTGAAAGGTGTTTACATATTTTCATTATGTGTATATTTATTTTAATTAATGTTTTATCATTATTTTATTAAATATTTTAGTGGGTTTGATCTCATCTACTTCTAAAGTGCCATCCACTGTTATCAGTAGTTAGTTCTGGGACAGAAGAGAAGGGAACTGTTAAATGTGTTCTTAATGCAAGAACATCATGAGGTGCTTAGACAAGGACACAGTAAGATGTAACACCTGTATGCAGATTTTTCTTGCATCATACCACTGCTGAACTGTATAAAGGTGTATGAGTGAAGATGTAGCCAGTATTATCACTTTACTAGTCCAAAGTGAACAACAAAGTTTAGCTTTAAGTATTTGTTGCACCCTTTGCTGTTTTGTTGGGAAAGAGCAGTCTGTCATGTTAACGTGTTTAACTATACCAGTGAAATATTGACTCTTGCTGTCTTATGTCTACTAATAAAATGTTAACTACTAACAAAAGTGTTATACTGTTAATTTTTATACACTAACAGACTATTTTTTTTCCCCTGTAAAATGGCAAAACATAATTATATATAAAAAAATAAAACAGAACACTTTCATACTTGGTAGTCTTCCACCCACCCTCCTTCTCCCCTCCTTGAAAGATTCAGAGAGAAAAAGGAGCCGTCAGTTTAGCCCCATTCTTCCTCTGGTATGATTATCTGGACTTTCTCAAAATAAGTGGTAAATATGTTTAAATGACTGCTGTTCTCGTTGAGAAGCTTCAGATTTTTTAGACAGAGTAAATCATAATATAAAGCAAATGACAATTTGATAGTTCTGTATCCCATTATAGTGCAGTATATACTGTTAGTTTTATCATAAATAAAAGTTTGTTTAAAAATATAAAAATACATTTTTCCAAATGTGTAAATATTCCTCTGATGACACCAAACTAGGAGGAGTGGCTGACACACCAGAGGGTTGTGCTGCCATTCAACGAGACCTTGATAGGCTGGAGAGTTGGGCGGGAAAAAACTTAATGAAATTCAACAAGGGCAAGTGTAGAGTTTTGCATCTGGGGAAGAACAACCCCATGTACCAGTACAGGCTGGGGGCTGACCTGCTGGAGAGCAGTGTAGGGGAAAGGGACCTGGGAGTCCTGGTGGACAGCAGGATGACCATGAGCCAGCAATGTGCCCTTGTGGCCAAGAAGGCCAATGGCATCCTGGGGTGTATTAGAAAGGAGGTGGTTAGTAGGTCAAGAGAGGTTCTCCTTCCCCTCTATTCTGCCTTGGTGAGGCCACACCTGGAGTATTGTGCCCAGTCCTGGGCCCCCCAGTTCAAGAAGGACAGGGAACTACTTGAGAGAGTCCAGCGCAGAGCCACAAAGATGATTAAGGGAGTGGAGCATCTCCCTTATGAGGAAAGGCTGAGGGAGCTGGGTCTCTTTAGCTTGGAGGAGACTGAGGGGTGACCTTATTAATGTTTATAAATATGTAAAGGGTGAGTGTCATGAGGATGGAGCCAGGCTCTTCTCAGTGACATCCAATGATAGGACAAGGGGCAATGGGTGTAAGCTGAAACATAGGAGGTTCCACATAAATGTGAGGAAGAACTTCTTCACAGTGAGGGTGACAGAACACTGGAACAGGCTGCCCAGAGAGGTTGTGGAGTCTCCTTCTCTGGAGACATTCAAAACCTGCCTGGACATGTTCCTGTGTGACCTGATCTAGGTGTTCCTGCTCTGGCAGGGGGATTGGACTAGATGATCTTTTGAGGTCCCTTCCAATCCCTAACATTCTGTGATTCTGTGACTCTTGTTACACACCTGTTTTGCCAATTACTAGGCCTAGCACAAAGGATGCAGCCAGCAGTAGAACGAACCAGTAACCAGAATCTATTGTATACAAAAAGGTCAGTACATGGGTGATCGCTGCTGGTACAAACAAGTCAATCAGATTACACATAACAGGCATCAACCCCAGTGACCCCAAGAATGATACAACATGGCCAACAATTGGTGCAACAAACAAAGTAATGAAGTCTCCCATGGCAGAGATGGGAGACAGCCAAGCCAATAGGCCGATAATATAGGATAGATGTAGCCACATATTGTTCTCACAGAGCCCACGTTCACAAGCACCAAACCTGACCAGGGCCCAATTGCAGGGAGATTCAGGAGGTCCTTCCTCAACAGGGAAACTCTTCAAAGTTCATCCACCTCACAGACAGACACTCCACCCTTCCTGCAAATGGTCCCAGCTTTTATCCCCAGTGCAGAGCACCTGGGGCTTGTTTACCTAAAGACTTTCCCTACAAGGTCGGCCACACCTTGGAGGAAAGCCAAAAGACAAACTCATGATCTCCTTTTAAAGGACCATGGGAACCACCCATATGTCAATCTTAATTCAGGGCTTGGGGTTCAGACCCCAGCAATTCAACAACCCTCCTTCAAGAGAAGTGGTCTCCAAGGACAAACTACTCTTCACTTCTCCAGTCTTTCATAAACATGCTCAACCTGATTGACCTCAATGACTGTGTGTGATGCAAGTATTGTTCTAAGGTCCCTGCCCTCTTGCTGCTCTCCAGCATGCTTTAGAAACAGCACTGGATTTTGTCCAAGTTGATGAAAAGTTAATCTACACAAATAAAATTGTCTTCTCAGTGCTATGAATTTGAGTCCAAGAGACAAGCATAAGATCTATTGCTGTTCAAATTCACAACCTCTAGGATGGTTTAAGGCAGAAGTCTGACATTTATGAAGTCTTTGTACTTTTTTGAAGACTGCTGAAACAGTAAAAGATAAAAGTAGTGCTTCTGAAGCCATCATTTCTTGTTGAATCTCCAGTGCTTTTCTCTCTCCCTTGAATACTGTCTACTTTTCCTGAATGCTGGTGTTTTTCATGTAGAATAAAAGGCAGTTTTGAAGTATGCCTTGTGCTGAGATAAACGATACAACAAGGTGCCCTTTAGGTGGGGAAGAAAAACCCCAGAGACTGTGATCCTAAAATGTGTCTACATTTCTTTACCCATTTCTGCTTTGAGAATGTTTTAAACTAGGCTACAGAAAATCCTCTGGTTAATGATTGAGAGATTTTCCAAGCTTCTGTAAAGGTGTACATAGAATTGTTTAAATTCTTTGTTAGCTACTAGACACTAGAGATTTCTATACACAAGGGTGGTATCTCATGAATTATATTTGCATTGCTATACTAAGGATGCCATATTGTTACATGAAAACTAAGTCAATTTGAACTCATTTTTCCCATCTAGATTATATAAGTGAATGCTAAAAAAGGTACTGAATAAAATTATTTTAGGTGTATCATAAGAGTCATACCCTTGCAGACAATGCACACTGAGGAGTTTTGTGAGGTCTCTAAACTTAAAAGTAAAAAGCTTAAAAATTGAAGAAGTATTGCAATACTAATACAAAATTTCTCGTGTTACTTTGAATGAGAAATAATTGTAAGTTTTATAAAAGCCTGTACTTAGGTTTTTATTTTTGTGATGTAAAAAGTTTAGGATGTTCAAGTAAGATAAAGTATGCTGGATATAGCATTAAAATTTATGGAACTATCAAGTATTTTATTAGAAATCATTATGTGAAGTCTGAGAAATTTGGAAAATTAGCCCTTTGTACATAGCAGACTTGAATCCAAGCTCTAAATCTTGGGACGAGCCTTAGCAGAGGAACTGTTGGCAACAGAGTTATTACCTTTGATTTGAGGAGTTTGTATAACTGTAAGAGTGTGCGCTGGACTCTGTGGGAAGCATTTCTGGAGAACTAATGGAGAGGCTGATGAAATTAAATTGCAGATCTTCTTCCAGGGGGAAGGTTGAATTGACATTATGAAACCCAAACCCTACAAACTTAGATTTCTTGTCTTTGTGATTTTGAATTTATTGTGGCTCTCTCAGTTGAAAATAACACAACTCACTTGTAAACAGAACATATTTGCTCTGCTTGTTTCTGTAAAAAAAAAAAAAAAAAAAAAAAAGTTTATTTTCAAGAGTTACTCATCATTACATACTATAAAAGTCATGCTTTCTACATGGAAAATTTCAACAGAATTTTTGGGTTTGGATGACCTATATGTAGCCGTTTTCATATTTATATCATTTTAACTAAAAAATCCATCTTTTACAAATTTTTAGTACTATCTTTTTTAAAAAAAATAGAACACTATTTTTGAAAAAGTTTTCAAAACTGTCTCAGATTAGATCTAGCTTCCTGTATGATGCAGACGAAGAGAACGAACAATAGGGGACTTTGATTTTCCTGTGAATAGCAGTTTATGATTTGAATCAAGAACTTATTTATTCAGGAAGGTGGGATGAGACTAATTCCTTTGGTGTAAGGACTACTATAAATGTCCAGAAAAGTCAGTTGTGTTGGCTTATTATTTCCCTATAATGTTTAATCAATCATGTTCAATTTCAGGAGACAATTCAGTAATTACATTATTCAGTGCAGTAACTTGGAAAGCCCCATTCAGCTGTATGGATTTAGTATACGTACTTGTTCAAAGTGGACTTCTGAAAGTCTTTGGGTCAGAAAGAAAAAATTATTTATTTTCAGACTTTTAAACAAATCATCTATAAAATTCATCCAACATTTTATGCTGAGTTTTATTTTCTATTTATTATGGCCTGCAAGTGAAGTCTCAAATGACTTTGAACGAACTCACTTACATGCCTTTTCCAGCCACGCTTAGACAGTTGCAGTTATTAAAGTATGGCTTGAAGTACATCTGTTGGAAATGTGCATAAATGAAGTCATGAAGGTTGCAAAAGCCACTAATAAAGAATAAAATGCATGTATTTACACATGCGCACACACTGCATGAATATATATTTACACATGTACATACATTTTTGTGGACATTTTGGTAGTACTACAGCAAAATAGTATCTTAGGGATGCAAGTAGAATAATGAAATATTTTGGTGAGGTCCTGCTGGCAATAAAAAGAAATGGGGAAGAAAGAGTAAAGATACCTGTTGAGTAATTTGACACATGAACACGGAATTTGAACACATAGGAATTCTTAGAAGCAAGAGATTAAAATTTAGTGGTAAATATGACAGTTAAAAGTGACAGAGAGCACTAAGGAACTCCTAGACTATGAGCTACCTGGAAAGGGAATCAGTGCAACATAGTCACATCAACCAGCAAAGAAGTTAGTTCTTAGAAGCATTTTTAAAAGCTATAGTAGGACATGAGAATAGAAAATGATGATTCAAGAAACAGAACACAACAGGGTGAAGATATAAGCACCTGTTTTGGCTAAGTAAGGGTACGGAAAAGGCTGTATTTAGCAATTTTACGAAAAATGAAACAAAATGTAAAACTCAACAAGATTTAGACATCTCCTGCAGCTGAGGATTTATCAGGGTCAAAAAAAATGCCTGGATTTATGTGCCTGGATGACAGGCAACATAGTTAATAGGATCTACAGTCTTAACAGTGTTGCATTGATGGACAGGAGAACTGGCTGAGGGGAGGGAAGGAATTAAGAGCTTTGTATAGTCAAATTTTGCATGAGCTAAAAACAAGACAGCTAGGAGAAAGTATTGGAAAAAGAGGCCAATTTTGTTTAGGTTATTGTTTCTGCACTGAAGTTGACCTTCAGCTATGGAACCTTTACAGACATTGGTAATTATGATAAACATTTTTTTATCTTGTTATGCCAGAGGGAAAATACATGAAATGATGAATACACCATCTCTTTGAGGTAAGGAAAAACAGTAAAGATTAAGCAGAAAGGAAAAGTGAGCAGAGAAATGAGATAGGAAAACAATGAATCTATGCAAGCAGAGAGTGTACAAAATATGTGGGTTATGAAAATGTCAAACAAGAAATTCAATCAGAAATTTTCAGTGTTATATTAGTAATACTAGTTTTACCTCATACTGAGGTAAAATAAAGCTTAGAGACTTGACAGACTTCATGTAGCATGCTGATAGCAGAGTGAAAAACTGGTTTTAGATCTTGTGTCTCCCTGTGCTGCCCAAAGAGCAGTACCATGTGAAGAGTTATGAAATACAGCAAGCATAAAAATGTGCAAAAAAGGTATTTTTAAAGCCAAGACAGGCAAAAGAGGTAAAAGAGATTGACATACTAAAGACAAATAGTGAAATATGAAAGTAAGAAAAAAAATAATTGCAGTAGTGTCAATATAAACTTATATGATGACGTGTTTGTAATCAAACATTGAGGTATTAGGTTTTTCAGCTTATCATGACCTTTAGTAAAGCAGTGTTACAGCTTAAGTATCTTCCAGGAATTTGCTCAATGTATATGTCATGGGAAAAAAGGCAGGAAATTAAAAAAAATATTTTTGGACCTATGCATCTGAGACAGTGGCCTAAAAGAAAGTTTTGAATAGATTGAGCAGGGAGTGAAAGGTGGATGGCAGGAATGATACTGTGGAAGCAGACAGGCAGTTAAGTGTGGATACAATGAGAAGGTAGAAGCACTCACTAGGTAGAGCTCTGACAGGGGAGAGAAAAATAGGCAAAAGCTAATAATAGTCGAGTAAGAAAACTCAGTGGAATAACTAATGTTGCAAAGTAAAAATAGGATGTTTAACAAATAAATGTAAGTAACAAAAAATTCCAGAAAAGGGAATAGATACCTGGTATATCTTATAGTTGCTTACAGAATACTGAAGAGCTGCTTAAATAGGGCCATATAAAGAAGGTTAAAAAAACAGAATAAAAAGCCTGTTTGCATAGCTGAACAGTTTTACAACTGTTTTTCTGTGGTTTACTTGTGCTTTACTAGAAAGTGGAACTTACAGTTTTAAGGGATATTTTTTAGATTAATTACTATGTCTGTACATGTGTTGTCCATTTCTGAAAGTAATTTCTCTTGGTATGGGAAGAAATTCCAAAAATTCCATGATTATGGACTGTTGAGGGAGCCTGAAAATTTCCAGTGCTTCCTCTGTTCTGCCGTAGAAGTAGAGGGAGGCTCAGGGAGAGAGGCAATAAACTAAACAGTCAGTTTTCAAATGTGTTGTTTTATGTGGTTGAAAAGCTATTCCATAGGGAGGAAGCACATAGCTGTAGCTGTTATGTTCATATAATGATTTTGTATTTACTTTCAAGAAACCAACACCTATATGTGGGTATATACTTGAGTGATTTTAAAAAAAGAGTGTTTTATAAAGTTTACCAAGCTGGATGTGCCTGTTGCTGGAGAATCCACATGTAGTATTAATTGGTGTAAAGTAATTACTCCAGCAGGAGTAGGGAGGTGATCATGCCCCTGTACTCGGCACTCGTGAGACCACACCTTGAGTACTGTGTCCAGTGCTGGGCACCACAGGATAAGAAGGACATTGAGGTGCTGGAGTAAGTCCAGAGAAGGGCAACGAGTCTGGTGAAAGGTTTGGAGAACAGGCCTTATGAAGACCGGCTGAGGGAACTGAGATTGTTTAGTCTAGAGAAGAGGAGGCTGAGAGGAGACCTCATTGCTCTCTACAGTTACCTAAAAGGAGGTTGTAGTGAGGCTGGTGTTGGTCTCTTCTCCCAGATTACTAATGATAGGACGAGAGGAAATGGCCTCAAGTTGTGTCAGGGGAAGTTTAGGTTGGATATTAGGAAGAAGCTCTTTACTGAGAGGGTGGTTAGACATTGGAACAGGCTGCGCAGGGAGGTGGTGGAGTCACCGTCCCTGGGGGTGTTCAAAAAACGGGTTGATGAGGCACTTGAGGCCATGGTCTAATGGTTTAATGGTTAGGGAGATGATGGGATAAAGGTTGGACTTGATGATCCTGGAGGTCCCTTCCAACCATGATTATTCTATGATTCTATGATTCTATGTTCTTTTTCATTGCTTATAAAATGGAGATAAATTGTTAATTACTTTTCTGCTAGTGAATTGAACACAGGGAGAGATTAAATTAAACTGATTGATTAAAAATATACCAAATGTAGCCCTTTAAGCAACCTTCTATTTAGGTTATTTCTGTTGGTTGTCTTGATAATACTTGTTTTTCTTGAATCTTTTCAATGTCAGAGAATTTAAGTGACACTTGAGGAGAAAAAGTATTAGAAACAGAGTAGCTAACAACCAGAGAGACCATTAAGGCAGAGATTGTTTTAGGATAAGATGCAGTGAAGAGGATAAGACAGTTGTAAAAATAATACATGAAGCTAATGTTAACACAGTATCTACAGAGAAGAAATGGCAGGAAAATTTCCAATATTTCCAGTCTAAAACTCATTAATGTTGATCTATTTTCTATTAACATTATTATTACCAGGGGCAAACTTGTGGAATAGTGTGTATAAAATTTACTAGCATCTTAGAAAGCCAAAATATCAAAACTAATTTTTGTGATTTCGTTCGATTTTCTTCTAAAGATGCTATACGCATAAGATAAATAATGTTAATCAACAGGTTCTATGGAATCATACAGCTCAAAATTCCTTTCTATAAACATGTGATTTGCAAATTCAGTTTTTACTGATGTCAATATTTGGTGGAAGCAGCCTGTGAGACTTTTATATCTGCCAATCTGCCTGCGTTCTATGTATGTGCTGAATACCCTGCAGCTTCTGAAAAGGCACCTACACATCTGTATTTAGGCTTGGTCCATTCCAGAGTGGCTTTGAGAGATGTATTTCTATATTTACTTTCATGAACAAGCTAATGGAACTGAAAATTATGTTCAGTCCTGTTGTAACAGAAGTCTTCTGGACATCTCCACTAGAAAGGAGTGAATTGTAGCAGGCACTTTTTTCATTTAAGTTTTGAATGAACTGTTGGAGCCTTGAATGAAATGCACTGGAGTTTGATTCAGCTATGGAAAAAGCTGGTAACTGAATTTTTACCTACTCAGTGTTGTATTTTCACTAATCTCAAAAGGAGAGTTTGCGTAAAGTTATAGCTTTGCTTTAAATTGCTATGGATTTTACTATCTTGCTAATGAAAGATGACGAGCAATGCAAAGATAGTTATGTTTGTAAACTTTTCAACCCTGAAATGCACAGCTCTGTAGCCTCCTGAATGTTTTATCAGCCAGTTTGCAAGCTTTCTTTAGCCCCTGCAAATTGTTCATTCTACAGAATTTCTTGTGCTGAAGACAATTTATCTGTAGCCATTGGTCCTCTACAGATCAGCATCAATCTAGAGCTTCTTATCTGATGCAAAATAAAATTTGTATTGAAATTTAATATTTTAAATCATCAGTTTTATAATTCACTATTTGTGTTCATTAAACTACTTAGAGCAAAAGTAACGTAACTATCCAAGCATCCTTTTTAGAAGACAAGAAGACATGATCATTTGTTCTCGAATAATAATGACTAAGAATATGTTTTTATAGTATTGCTTGCCTCTGAAGCATATTGTGAATGCTTCTTCTACCTCTATAATACAGACAGTTTCACTGGTTTGTAATGAGTAGTTGATGTTTACCTTAATAAACTTTTGTACTCTTTCTGCCTGTGATATATGGTTTGTAGCCATACCATGGATGGATTGGTATGTATACCAATTGTCTTGGATTTGTCATGCTCCTTTTCCACTGCACAATACTTTCATAAAGCTTTCTTTAACTACACAGGAGCCAGTTCTTGCCTTTTCTTTGTACTTGTGGGGCACTGGTACACAGAGAACCTAGAGTAAACTCAGGGAACCATGGGGAAGAGGTACAGACTACTGCTGCCTCCAGTGTGAGTATAACCCTACCAGAGCTGGTAGAAGCATGCTGATGAAGCCATCTGTAGCTTGAAAATTTTAGGTGTAACTGGAGTGCCTTCCATAGGTTCTGAGATACCCAACAGCTGTGCACTTCTCTCCAAAGTTCTCTGTAATTTCGTTGAAGTAGCTTCCCCACATTTTGTAGTACACTCCCAGAGATCTAACTGTGAGACATGTAAGAGTGCACTAGCCATCCAAAGTATTCTTCACGGTCAGTAGAGAGAAATAAGCAAATGAATCACGTAAGAGTGGTTCATCCTTGGTTAGGAGTCTAAAATGAAAAAGAACAATTATGCCTATTTCTCTTTTCTGACTGTAAGAGACTGTGGGGTGATGAATTCAAACCTTGATGTTTAATTTTTAGGTGTATTGGGTAAGGTCATCATATATAATTTTAGATACTCTATTTTCCTTACATTTAGTGTGTGATAATAACTTTGTTTTGCTCAGCAAAGTCTATTTTCTATTGCATTTCTCTCATAAATTCTGTCCCCAAAGGCACAACGTAATAAATGCATAACTTTTAAAAATATTACAGGAAGAAACATGCCTCTTTTTGAAATCTGAGAGAACTAAGCTTAATGCAGTACAGAAAAGAAACATTCTCAGCTGAGATTTGAATACAGAGTGGAGAATCTTACAGAATGACAGAGGAGACTGGTTCATATGAAACAGACACTGTAGATGTCTTCTGCTTTTCCAAATAGAAACAAAAGGCTAGAAATCCATGCCATCACAGACATAATGGGTTGGCAATGCTCCTTTAAGCATTGTTCTTTGAAATAGTCTAACACACACATTTTGCCTGAAAACAAAATAGAGCATAGTGTAATAGTAATATGTTATTAACTTCTATTCAGCAAAAACTAACCCAAGCAGCACCCAACTCCTTGTGACTTCTGAGCAGAATCATAGGATCATAGAATCACCATGGTTGGAAAGGACCTCCAGGATCATCAAATCCAACCTTTATCCCATCATCTCCCTAACTACTAGACCATTAGAACATGGCCTCAAGTGCCTCATCCACTCATTTTTTGAACACGTCCAGGGATGACTACTCCACCACCTCCCTGGGCAGCCTGTTCCAGTGCTCAACCACCCTCACGCTAAAGAACTTCTTCCTAATGTCCAACCTAAACTTCCCCTGATGCAACTTGAGGCCATTTTCTCTCGTCCTATCATTAGTAATTTGGGAGAAGAGACCAACACCAGCCTCACTACAACCTCCTTTTAGGTAGGTGTAGAGAGCAATGAGGTCTCCTCAGTCTCCTCTTCTCCAGACTAAACAACCCCAGTTCCTTCAGCTGGTCTTCATAAGGCCTGTTTTCCAGACCTCTCACCAGCCTCGTTGCCCTTCTCTGAACTCGCTCCAGCACCTCAAAGTCCTTCCTAGCAGGTTTCTGAACACCTTTAATATTTACTTTGACATATAAAAAATAATTGATTGTCTTAATGAATTTTCTTCTATGTGACTACATGGAGACTCACATGATATTGTGATAGTGCTTAAACACTTTCTTTCCTACCACTACTTGCAGGGTGGCACTTAGTTTTGTTTACAAGCCCTTTTAGAGCATATTATTGGGTCTGTGCTTGTTTAATAGAACTTAGGCTAACACATCATTGCAGTATATCCATCTGCCTTCCACTTGAATAACTTCTTGTGGTTTTTAAATTTTTTGCAAGCTCATGGGACAGAAAAAAAAAAAAAAAAAGCTAACTACTCACACTGTTAGCATTTCTCCTCCTTTGCAGGCAGGAAGCTCTTCAGCATGTGAAGAAAGCTAAAAAGTAAAAGAAATGTAGCTGGACTGATGATAAGTTTGAAAATGAAACTACTTCTGCATGAACTTGAACTTTGTATGTTTTTACATGGAGTGCCTGGAGTAGATGGAAGTGTTTCTGTACAGGTACTGGAGTGATGAAGAGGAGCTGAAACATTATTTCAAGCCCATGGAATCTAGGAAATTAGTGTAAGTGCTTAGTAATTGGGCTTTATGTCTATCTTAATTTAGCTAGAGGAAAAAAAAAAGAAATATCATCTTTCTGTCTGGGGCAGAGTAATTATGTATTAAATAATTTTCTGGACATATCACTAGGTTTGCATAAGGTAAATGAAGCAGACTTTCCTTACACAATCTTTGTTGCAAGGTGTGAACTGTAGCTCAGATTTACATGGTTAGCTTTTAGAGCTCTGTATTAATAAGGTGTGTCGCTACAGGAGAGGCCAAAGGTCTGTGACTGAAAGCACTGTCCTTTGTGATGCCCAGAGCCTCACAGGGTTTTTCACAGGGCTTGAGTTTCCTCCTCCCCAATTGCTTTCTACAGTGTTCATTGGTTCTGTGACTTAGGACCATTTCATTAACTAATTTCAAATACCTATGCACTGATTTGGATGAAACTAAACTGTTCATTAGCTTCTAGGTTAAATTTGTTTGCAGATAAGCAAACATCCTCAAGTTATTCTGTCAAATACAGGTTGTAATTATGAATCTCTTTGACTTATAGCACTGATCCCTACACTATTTGCAAGGTATACTTTTGGGAGACATTTGAAGAGAGGAAAGACATTCTTTTACTAAAGCACAAAACTGGGAAATCTGAGTTATCATCTGTTCAGTCCTAGTTTTCCTGTGTGGTCTTGAATAAGGTGCTTGAAATATAGTTCTCTTCTGAAAAATATCTGTATTTAAAACTAGTGCCCTGCTATTCAAGAGAATGAAAGCCTCTGGGTACTTGAAGTATTATGTGCTGACTCTACTGACAGAAAAAAACCAAAACTACTGACAGAAAAAAAACAAACCAACAAACCACCACCACCACCCCAATCAAAAAACCACCACCAATGCTTTTTGTTTTTTTTAAATTCCTGTTCACTCTGAAGAGCTGCTTGTCAGGGAAAGAAGCTGATGTTCCACACTGTAAATCAAATAAATGGTAACCACAGGGCTCTTCTGCCTTCTGTTATACGTCTGGCCTCATCACCAAAGGTCATCATGCCACATTTCAATTATCTGAGCACAGAAAAGGTCTGCCTTTATTACCAGTATTTTTTTTTACTTGTTTTGTGTCTTTAATAAGATTGCGTAGTTTTAATGGTCTGCTTCTAATGAGTAAGATGTGGGCCCAATTAAAAATATTCCCAACTTGCAAAGCAAAGGAAGACTTCATCAAGAAAACAATGTTGTATACAAATCCTTATTTAACTTCACTCAGCACTCACAATACATAGCTGCTTTAATATACAGATTGTGGATATTTCAAAATGAAAAATTTTGGTTTCAAAAAAATATCAAAATAATGATCTAGTATTAAAACTTTCAAAAAAATTTTTCATCCCAGTAAGAGCTGAGAAGATGCAAAACCAGAGATCACAAATGACTGACCTGCTGTAATCTTGCTGGTCATCAAGACTGAGTATTTCCCTTTGTATTACACTGCACAGTGGGAGTCTGCTAAGTCTGTGGCAGGTGTAAAAAGAAACAATGCATCAAGGAGCAACAGTCTAATAATTGCACTTTTCATCATGAAAATGTCACATAAGGTTTTAGTGGATTTTTTCAGAAAAACAATGAGAAGCTGAGGGTTTTGCTCAAAATGCACACAGAGTACAAAAAAGAAATAGTTCAATGGGTGTTGCTTTTATTTTAGAACTGCTACCTAAGGAAGAAGAGGATGTTTGTCAAATGATGAAGGCCTATTCCCAACCTTGAACTTGGATATAGAATTTTTTAAATCGTGGATATAGAATTTTTTAAACTTGCATAAACATCGTACCAGAAAGTAGGAGTTTATGACAGATTCATAGTGCATAAAAGCATATAAAGTTATGAGCTGAAAAACTACTAGGAATGTGAGAGAAAACGTGGCTCAATTGTTTGTGCTCTTGAATGGTCTGAAGTTCCAGCACTGATTTTGATTGAATTTTGTGAACCAAATGAAAAGCTGAAACCTAATGGCTTTGATGTTTATTATAGATAGAAAGGCTTTTTATATATTTTTTTTTTCATATCCATGCTCTGTCTTGTATAATAAGGAAGAAAGAAAGTTTCTGTGTCCCCTCTTTTTTATTTTTAAAAAACCCAAAACCCAAACCAAACCCAAACCTTGGGATTCTAATGCTTTTTTGTTTGCCTGCTCAGTATAAGTAGTTTTTAGGATGTGGAAACAGTCAAGCATAAATAAAGAATAATCCTTTGCATAGAACTCATTTTACAAACATGGAAAGGAGCTACTAAAGTAAAATTTGATGTATATATTGTTGCAACCTGCATAATACCTATTTATGTAACGTTACTAAAATCTGATTAGTAAAGACAATAATCTAATAATAAGATATTATTTTTAAATTTTGGAGAAGAATTTAATAATTTATTGATCCCCTAGCATGTTTTTTTAACATGAGATTTGTATATTTTTTGAAGTGCAATGACAGTTAGGGATATAAGTTTCAGTGTATCTGTAAAAACAATTTTAATAATTTTTCCAGTTTGAGGGTATATGCACCTCTGCCACTTGTCACAGGCTGTCTGGTTTATTTTAATTTATCCTGTACAGCATTTTTTTCTTAATGTGCGCCCTTTGAAGAGCTCTTCTCGCCTCTCCTCCCTGGGAGATAACTGTTTTCTTTCACTGGTCTCTTTCTTAATTTCTGTAGTTGTTCCCAGGATTCATATTTCTTCCTTTTATCTGACTTTCACCTGTTACAGTTATCTGTCAATTCATCAAGCAATGCAAATATTTGATTAGAAGGTTTTGGGATTTTTGCATTTTTTATTTTTCTTGTGCATGTGTTCTGTCTCATTTTCTCCAGTGACATCATAAGTTTTACTGCAAGAGGGCCATGGTCTTTTGCCTGAGTGGCTTCACACTTTTAGCAGTTTTCAGCAATTTTACCTGAATAACTGGATTATTATATTTGCTTACTCTGTCATCTTATTTAAACATTTTATTTCTTCGGTGTTTTGTTTGTTTCTTTTCAAACTTTTTTTTCCCAAATTTTTATTTATTGAGAAATCAAGATTTGAATTGGTAATGAATATAAGCATTGAAACCTACACGTAAGCCATGAACATAAGCATTTTTAGAGTGTTCAGTCAGATACATTTTTATTACACTAACACATGTTGATGTTATTCATGGGCAAATGTAAATACACGTAGCTGCAGTCAAGCCTATGTAATCCCCTGCAGTTGCATAAATATGGTATCCATGTATTTATTTGTTGGTGGTGTATAATATGAAGGATATCAGCTTGTGTTGTATCAATTACTGTGTTTCTGAAGATGATGTGATTTCTTTCATGTGATTACGTGAATGAATACAGTAAAATTGACATTCATACTAAAAGAAGGTAGTTGAGATGAACAGATTAATTCAACCTGGAAATAGAGACAGAATGATTACAACAGACAAGAGTGTGTGGTTAAGATGTAATCTCCGTGACTTACACATTGTGAGTATTTATTTCTTGGTATGGATGTAATCAGAGGAGAAAAAAGGCCCCTTCGTTAGCCCAGTTTCCACTCCTCTCTGATGGTGCTGTGCACCGCCCAACTCACTGCAGTTATATTTACTAAATAATGGGATAAGATTACAGGGAACAGGAGAAGGCTGTGATGCTGACTATGCCTCTGCTCAGTTTCATCCCTAAGCTTTGAGCTAAATGTGGGGAAAGGCATCCACACCACCTGACCTGCTGTGGGGGAAATGAACTGTATACTTCATTACATCACCTGATGTGGGGAACAGTGTTTCCCATTGACATTTGGGCTGTTCTTTCCTGTGTTACCTGTTGAATAAAGTTCTTAATTTCTGACAGTTAATCAAAAATATAATCTAAGGCAGTGAAAAGTGTTTGAACTCAGTCTTGTAAGCAACGTCTTCCAACAGGAACAAAAAATCCTTTATGGTAAACAGAAGACTGGAACCTAACAGTGTTCTCTGATATAGATAATGCTATCCTAGCTGCTTTGGATACTATCTTGATTTCTGTCTATTGATTTCTGTACAAAAATGTGAGCATAAATTGATGCTTAAACAAATATTGTTTTAAGCACTGGAACCTCAATGAACCTGCAAAACTGAATGGGGAGCTATAAGTGCTCTAGTCCTTTCTGTTACTTGCACCAGCCAACTGGAAGGCATAGATAAATGAAAAGGACAACCAAGGTCTGTTTAGTGAAACATGGCTAGGATATATTAAGAAAAAAAATATTCTGCAAGAATGCACAGAACAGATCAAACTGAAAAGAAATAGGAAACTGCTGTCAGTGCTTTCAAAACAATACAGACCTTAGTCTTACCTTATATTTCCCCCTATATTACTGAGAAACAAGAATAATAATATGTGCATAACCTTCATATATTAACAACAAAAAGTGTTTAAGTGTTTTTCCAGAACACGGAATGCTTCTGCTTCTTATCGACATGGATGTTACACAGAAACCAGTTTTTCTTATTCTTTCTGATTTCATATGAAAAACAGAATCAGAACACCAAACACAAAATAGCAAAGAAATAAATTAGAAATTCTCTAGCAGTTTCAGAATTTTCTGCTGGAATTCACTTGCACAAGCTTCCGATGCTTGTGGTAAAGAGGAAGACTTTTTTTGGGCGGGAGGAGTATCTCTGTCCATGCAATAGCTCATTTCTAAATAACTACTTAATGAAAATACTGCCCAACTGCTAGTATCTAAACCTATTGCTGTTGAAGAGAACCAACCAGATTCCCAGGTCCTGTCGATGCCAACTATGATAAGCAGAAGAATGTAACTTCAGCATTGAAATTATATCTCATATATCCTATACTGAAATTATATCCCATAACACTGTGAACAGACTGTCCTAAAATGCAATTGCAGCCTACATAATTCTTCTGCCTAGAGTTTCAGTGTCAGCAAATCTTAGAAGTTTTTATCTACTGGGATCAATAACTGCCATCTTTAAAACAGTAACCTGTATCACTACCCTAGGCAACAATTACACTGAACCCATTCAACATTTAGTTAAGCTTTTTCCAAGAAGTATTATCCACAGTCAATTATTATTGTCTTTTCTCATTATGGTGGTGCAGCTCAAGTAACAAAAGCAATGCAAATGTTTTTGAAACAACTGTTTAGCCTTTTATGACTTAATTTAGAAAGGGGTTCATTTTTTATACAAACATGGATGTAAAAGCATATTGAATATTTTGTATATTTTGTCCTAATTGTAGGAACATATTGTTACAGCAAATGTGTAAATTGGTGAATGTTCAGGAACTCATTATTGAGTAACTATTTCATAGATTCAGCTAGGAGTTCTTATCACAGAATCACAGAATAGCCTTGGTTGGAAAAGACCTCTAAGATCATCAGGTCCAACGATTAACCTAACACTGTCAATTCCCCACTGTCAATTCCTCACTAAACCATGTCCCTTAGCACCTCCTCTACACATTTCTTAAATACTTCCAGGGATGATGACTCCACCACCACCCTGGACAGCTGTTTTGCCAATTACTAGGCCTAGTACAAAGGACACAGCCAGCAGAAAAACAATCCAGTAAGTAGATTCTATTGCATGTAGAGGAGTCAGTATATAGGGGATCGCTGGGGGTACAAGCAAGTCAGATCACAAATAATAGACATCAACCCCAGTGACCCCAAGAATGACATAGCACAACCCATAACAGATAGAATAAACAAAGATACAAGGTATCCCATAAAAAAAAATGGGAGACAACCAAGTCAACAGGGTGATCATGCACAATAGAAGCAGCCCCAAGCTGCCTCCCCACAAAGCCTGCATTTGTAATTGCCAGACCTGCCAGGGGTCCAGTTGCATAAAGAGTCAGGAGGTCCTTCCCCAACAGGAAACTCTGTGAAGTGCATCCACCTCACAGACAGACACTTCAACTCTTCCTGCAAGTGGTCCCAGCTTTTATGCCCAAAACAGGACACCTGGCACTCATTACCAAAATGAGGGGCACCTGGGGCTTGTTAACCCAAGGGCTTTCCCTACAAGGCCGGCTGCACCTTGGAGGAAAGCCAAAAGGCAAACTCATCCCCTCCTCTTAAAGGACCATGGGAACCACCCATATGTCAACCTTAATTCAGGGCTTGGGGTTCAGACCCCAGCACTTCAACAGCCTGTTCCAATGCTTGATAACCCTTTCAGTGAAAATTTTTTTTTGAATATTTAATCTAAACCTTCCCTGGCACAACTTGAGGCCATTACCCCTCATCCTGTTACTGTTACCCAGGAGAAGAGATGGACCCCCTCCTCACTACAACCTCCTTTCAGGTAGTTGTAAGAGAATGATAAGGTCTCCCCTCAGCCTCCAGACTAAACAACCCCAGTTCCCTCAGCCGCTTCTCATAAGACTTGTGCTCCAGACCCTTCATCAGCTTCATTTCTCTTCTTTGGACACACTCCAGTACCTCGGTGTCCTTCTTGTAGTGAGGGGCCCAAAACTGAACACAGTATTTGAGGTGCAGCTCTACCATAGCTGAGTACAGGGGCACAATCACTTCCCTACTCCTGCTGGCCACACCATTTCTTATGAAAGCCAGGATGCTGCTGGCCTTCTTGGCCACCTGGGCACACTGCTGGCTCGTGTTCAGTCGGCTGTTGACCAGCACCCCCAAGTCCTTTTCTGCCGGGCAGCTTTCCAGCCACTCCTCCCCAAGCCCGTAGCGCTGCATGGGGTTGTTGTGGCTGAAGTGCATGACCTGGCACTTACCCTTGTCAAACCTCATATAACCAGACTCTGCCCATTGCTCCAGCCTGTCCAAATCCTGCTGCAGAGCCTTCCTACCCTCAGGCAGATCGACACTGCCACTCAATTTCCTGTCATCTGCAAATTTACCGAGGGTGCATTCAATCCCCTCATCCACATCATTGATAAAGGCATTAAACAAGACTGGCCCCAAAACCAAGCCCTGAGGGACACCGCCAGTGACCGGTCTCCAACTGGATTTAACTCCATTCACCACAACTCTCTGGGCTTGGCCAGCCAGTTTTTAACCCAGCAAAGAGTCCACCTGTCTAGACCATGAGCCACCAGCTTCTCCAGCAGAATGCTGTGGGAAACAGTGTCAAATGCCTTACTGAAATCCAGGTAGACAACATCCACCGCTTTCCCCTCATCCACTAGGTGGGTCACCTGATCATAGAAGGAGATCAGGTTGGTTAAACAGGACTTGCCCTTCATGAACCCATGCTGGGTGGACCTGATCTCCCCATTGTCCTGCACTTGCCACGTGATCTCCCCCATCATGAACCGTTCCATAATCTTACCTGGCACTGAGGTCAGGCTGACAGACCTGTAGTTCCCCGGATCCTCCTTCCTGCCCTTCTTGTAGATGGGTGTCACACTGGCAAATTTCCAGTCATCCGGGACCTCACCTGATAACCAGGACTGCTGAGAGATGATGGAGAGCAGCTTGGCAAGTTCCTCCACCAGCTCCCTTAGCACTCTTGGGTGGAATTGACTCAGCAGGTCCTTTACTACTATTTCCTGAATTACGAGGGTTTTATTCTGATCTCCATCCCAATCTTCCAGCTCAGGGAACTGAATACCATGAGGATAACTGGTCTGGCCGTTAAAGACCGAAGCACAGAAGGCATTAAGTACCTCAGCCTTTTCCTCATCCTTGGTAACAATGTTCCCCCTCGCATCCAATAAGGGATGGAGATTCTCCCTGCATCTTTTTTTATTGTTAATATATTTATATTATATTATATTATATTTATTAAAACTCTTCTTATTATCTTTTGCAGCAGTGGCCAGGCTGAGTTCAAGCTGAGCTTTTGCCCCCTAATGTTCTTCCTACACAACCTAACTAAATCCTTATACTCTTCCCGAGTAGCCTGCCCCTTCTTCCAGAGGTGGTAGACTCTCTTCTTTTTCCTAAGTCCCAGCAGAAGCTCCCTGTTCAGCCAGGCCAGTCGCTTTCCCCACCAGTTTGTCTTACGACACATGGGGACAGCCTGCTCCTGCATCTCTAACAGTTTCTCCTTGAAAAGAGTCCATCCTTCCTGAACCCCTTTGCCCTCTAGGACTGTTCCCCAAGGGACTTTCTCAACCAGTGTTTTAAAGTGGCTGAAGTTTGCCCTTTGGAAGTCCATGGCAAAAGTTTTGCTGCCCCCCCTCCTAACTGGGCTAAGGATCAAGAACTGTATCATTTCATGACTGCTCAGCCCAAGATGGCCTCCGACCACCACATCACCTACCAGTCCTTCCCTGTTCATGAACAACAGGTCTAACAAGGCACCTTCCCTGGTGGGCTCATCAGCTGAGTCAGGAAGTTATCTTCCACGCACTCTAGGAACTTCTTGGATTGTTTTCTCTCTGCTGTGTTATATTTCCAGCAGACATCTGGTAAGTTTAAGTCCCGAACAAGGGCTTGCGACTTTGCAGTTTCTGCCAGTTATTTACAGAACAGTTCATCAACCTCTTCATCCTGGTCAGGTGGCCTGTAGTAGACTCCCAGCAGGATATCCACCTTGTTCGCCTTCCTCAATTTAACCCATAAACATTCTACTGGCTCATCATACTTATCCATCTCCATACAGTCCAAACATTCCCTAAATAGAGTGCCGTCATGTGCTGCCTGACCCTAGAGTTGCAGGACCCCACACCTATTGTGTAAGGGCACCTGGGAGGGCGAGGGGAGCCAGGAGGGGATGCGCCTGCCACCCCGCACAGGGACCTGTTTCCATTTGCCCCCATTTCTTAGGTCCCCTCCTTCTGCCTGGTGGTGAGTGGGCAGGGGCTCCACTGTCTCTTGTGGAGCCTCCGATTGTTGCTTTTCCTTTGGGGTGCTGGGGTGTGACCCCTCCAGTCCATCTCCCTGTCACACTCGTGACACTCCTCAGCCTTTCCACTGCCTCTCTCAGCTCTGCCCCACGCTGAGCAGGTCCTTCCCTGCTCACACCGCACACGGTGCTCTCACTGCTGTCCCCGGCACCAGCCACAGGCTCAGGCACTGCCTGCAGCCCAGGCCTGCACAGCTGATTCCCGGTGAGGGGGCTCTGGCTGGGCGGCGACATTCCTTCTGGCAGCGGCTTTAGCCGAGTGGCAGCCACAGCTGTGGCTTTTTTGGGAGGGCTGTGTCCACCAGCTGACAGGGACTGACCGCCCCTCAGCCCGCCGCGCCGCCCCCCTCTCTCACACTGCCCACCCAAAAAGGCCCCTCAGGCTCGTCCTGGTGAGAGCTGCCGGCTCGGGCAGGGCTCTCTGCTCCGTCCCGGGTTCCCTGCCTCCGGGAACCCCCTCTCCGCCTCAATCCAGCCTCAACTCGCCTCGACCAAGCGCTCAGCCTCGGAGCTCGGTTTATGTGAGATTATAAATTACTAGAATCCGATCTAGTGTAACGTGATCAGAACTGCCTGGTGAGAAAGGAGGGAGAATGTCAAATGGAAGCCTGGACAGCTTCCTGATTTACCACAGCGTACCAAAGCGTAGGGGTCTATGTCTGAATTAATAGAAAATAATAGCGATGTTTACATTGCTTCATATGTTTGTACTAGCGTTAAACACTAATCCTGCAAACAATTCGCTATTCAGGATTAGTCTACTTATTTTCAAATGGAGTTGTTCATACATATTAAGGTTTCCCAGGAGCAGACCCATGGGCAGCCCCGAGTCAGCTGGGAGTTTCAGTCAGGGCAGCTGCCCCAAGCTGACTCACAGGTGTATCTCATAGCACTGACACCAAGCTCATTATAAAAGGAGGTAGTTTAATGGGAGAAGGGAGTTCTTCATGGGGTGTCTTCTGTCTTGGCCTGCTGTTTCTTCTGCTGAGTATAACCTTGTATACTTTATGGTCATATTTGTATTAGTTTAGTTATTTTATTAAATCCATTTAAATTTCAACACAGGGGCTTCTCTCCTTTTTCCCCTGATTCCCCTTCTCACCTGGGAAGGGGTTGTCAAGTGGTAGAACAACTGCTGCAGTTTAGCCCCAGATACAGGCTAAGCATAGAAGATGTGAGGTAAATCCATTCACAGTTTTTGTAGGATGAGGGCTGCGTGAAACATGGAATCAGTTCTGCTATGTCAGTTTGAAAGCTCTTTACTTGAGTACATTGGAGCCTATGGACAGCCAGGTAGGCTAAATGGATTGTGTCTTCATGTGTTTTGAAGTTAAAACATTAAAGCAAACATGAGACAGCTATAAAATTATTTATAAATATCACTGTAATTTCATAAATGTGGCTCATTCTATTGAATCCAATAAGACTCTTTGTATAGCTGAAGTTATTAATTTTTTTTGTCTTTTGTATGGGAGTCTATGGAGCTTAATGATTGTGTTAATCATTGTTAATGTGACCGTGTACTAAATATTTTATTCTGGCATAAAAATGCAGAGGATAATTTAACCATGTTATTCAAAGTTAACAAGTCACCTTGTGCCACTGTGTCATTCAATCATCAGTGCCCTTATAGATATTTTTTTTTCCGAGTTCTAAAGGAGGTATGTTTTGGCTGGGGTCATGCAACATTTTTAGTGCTCCATGGGCAGACACAAAGTTAGGTGTATTAATTGTACTGGCCTTCATATACTGTTGTCATGTACATCCAGTCTTCTTCCTAAAGAGAATGAGCACTTCCTATAGGAGTATTGGGCCTTTAGGCAGAACTTGGCTACTTTAATCTACATTGTAATTCTCTTCCTTTGATGTGGAATTTATTATTCAGCATATGAGGTGAAACATATTGTGTTATTAAACGTTAGTAGTGCATACTTTTTTTTTTTTTTACTGTGGCAAAGGAGCTAATATACATGACTAATATTTCCCTCTAATACCTAAACTAGAGAAAAGGCTATACATACAGCTTTTATGGTAGAACATACAAGGGTTCAAATTGAGTAATCTCGTTTTCTGCTGTTGTTAAGTTTTTGTTTTAGCATGGTATTTGTAAACACTGCTCTGGATGCAGTGTAGAGAAATGCAAGTCAAAAATAGTAATAATCCTTCTGCACAGTAGTAGTACTGTCATCTTTGTCTTACACTTTCAAAAAGTTTTGAAATTTACTATTCTTCATAAGCAACGTATTTAGAAACAGTATGACGTATTTCGTGTTAATACTCTTTTCTTTGGATCTCCTTTCAACCACTGGAAACTGCTATAGAGATGCTCACAGGAGGAAATTTTTAGCAAAAAAAAAGAAATGACATCTTGACATAGTATAACAACCCTGAGAGGAAACCAGTCTCTCAGACAAGATGGTTGCTTTCTGTGTGATTGCAAGAGCCTCCATTGCAAGAATCCCTGCAACAGTGTGTTCACCTGAATCAGTGTTCAATAACTCAATTTTCATGAAAGAAATCAAACTGAAAGATAGAGTACCTTGAATAAAAAAGCCATTAAATATAAAAATTATTTCTTTGGTCCCAATATCTATAACTGCGTTCTTGCATGTCTGCATTTCTCCCAAAGGTAGAAGTCTAAAAATATTATCATACTACTTGTAACTTTTCCATGTTTACTGTGGTGCATTACATTGCATTGTGTCCTGCATTTCAGATCAAAAGTTAATGGCTGATGTAAGGGTATACGTGTGGTTAATGAAAAAATAAACTTGCATCTACTGTTATATAAAAGAATGATCTGTAAATAGTACAACAGGATCAAGGAAGATCCTAACAAAATAACTAAAAAGTAGAATTCCTTATTTGCTTCTGTCTAAGCATACCCCCAAGTACATTCCTGATTCACAGTGCATGTGTATTATTCATTTTTGTTCAACATGAAGGTCATTTTACAGAACTTTCAAGAAGCAGCCACAAGAAATCATGAATTCCTTACTGGTGGTCCATAATCGAAGTCCTGATTTTTACTTCAGTGTTGAAGTGCTTTCTGTTTCTATGCAATTATTATAAGTTAATAGGTGTTCAGGTTATTCATGGCCAAAAGGACATTAAATTACAATGTTCTAGTAGAAAATAGTGTAATTTAGATGGCCTTTATCCAGGAGGTTACATGAAACTACTTTTGTGCTGTACGGCTTTAAAAGGTGAGGGTCTTTGTTTTGTTTTTGGCTTTTTTCAGTAAAATATATACAATTCAGTTCCATAACATTCTTTTCATTTTTTTGAAATAAAACATTTTCTTAGGTGATTGTGAAGATATTAGTGCTAATAGAATTCTTCTGAAGAGTTCTCAGTGTAAAACCCCTGAAATTAATCAAATGTTACCATTGGTTTCTGTTAATAAAGACTATTTGTTTTTTGTCTAGCCTGAATCTTTTATCAATGTAGATGTTGTACAAATTCTTCAGATTAATAGGCCTTTAAAAGAAAATACATGATAAGTAAATCCATTTGCTGCAGGGTGTGGGAAAAGGGTACATGGACTACGGTTTATGTAACATTTTAGGATTAGAAATCATACCCTCAGTGGCACATAATGGGATAACTCAGAACATGCAATACTGTTAACATAAGATGTAATGGCTGTGCCTTGTGAAAGATTCTATTATCAGCTTCGTGAAGAATTGCTATAAAAAATTGCTTGCTATATTCATGCCCTATGGCGAGAGTCACAGGATGATTGAAGTACATATTCACAAGTTTAGAGACAGAACCTATGATGACTGCACATGGTTTACCTATGTGAAAATATGGTTGCTTGCTTGGGAAAGCTGGGAACACTGGGATGCAAATTCAAGCCAGGTCACTGCAATGTGTCACTTGGAACAGAAACAGACATTTGGGGGGTTCATGTATGAACCACTCCATTGGAATCAATGATCCTCAGTTCATCTGATAAATTTGGGTGGATTGTAATGTACCATAATTATAACTTTTTCAGCACTTCTCTTTTTTTTTTTTTTTTTCCCCTGGCTGAATAACTATCACAAAATTTGGGTTAAATAATGGTTGTTACTAACATTTAGCTTAAATTTGTGTACTAGTTGACCTCAAGGGAGATAAAATTTTAAATTATTAAATTTTTTTCCTAGTTATTTTTAAATGGTGAAGCAAAATATTTGATATATGCAACTTTATAGGAGATAAGTGAAAAATTAAGTCTTCTGGAAAGTGTGGATTGATTCTTTGCTAAAAAGTGTTGAAGTGGTCATACTTTTAAGAAAAGAAAAAAATGCAGTGCTTGGATGCACACAATTGAGTCCAGGTGCTGTGTTTTCACATTTTCAAAATACAGCGTCTTACAGTTTTCCACATTACCCTCTGTATTTGTGTTGCAGTGACCCCTATGTTTTTATGGTGCATGTCAGTTATTCAGCAACAGAGCTTTTAGGTTTTTTGTTACAAATGCAGTTATAACTTGGATAGCTGGTGTGGTTGCTATTTGTTTGTATCTACTGTTGATAGTTCCAGTCAAATTATTGGCAGTGAGTTCTTGTCCTCTTACCAGAATCTAAGCATATAAGATAAGGACTGACTGAACTGAAAAGTTAATTTCACTGCAATTTCTTCAGCAAGGGAAGGAATTAACACAGCCTTGCTGTTCATACACTACCAGCTTTGTGGTTATGTACTGGGCTTCAACACCTGAGGCTGACAAAGTGAATCTCATTGGCATGGAATTCATATATAACTGAAATACACTACAGTACTGCTCGATAGTGCTAGAAACAAAAGCAAAATATTTGGCTGTAATACCATGTACTTTTTTAAGCCTTTCCACTCTTGAGAGTATAAGTGGTAACAGATTGTAATTGCCATGTGTGAAAAAGCTGTAAAATACTGTGTTCTACAATACTAGCACAGGACTGTGCACAGAATCTTGATTGTTTTTTCCTGATGCTGTTCCCAGAACCACTTTTAATTCTTCTCCTAAGGGGAAAACGGGATGGTGTATGGAAGATGCATTGCAAATCTAAGCCTCCAGTTATTGCTAGTAAGTGCTCTTGCTGTTGTAGCAGATCTAGTTCAGTATTTTTTCAAAGAAAAGATCCTTCATTTCAGCTGTTTCCAAATAAAATACATTCATTTTGTAAAGAATATTTTTTCTACTGTTAGAAATAATGCAATGAGGTGTAATAATATACTTAATATTACGATAATGCAATAACTCATTAAACTAAGTTCCTGTTTTTTTCATCAGTGTCTTTTAGAAATGTTCATGGGAATAAAGATGGTGTGCAGTGCCCAGACCTCAGTAACAAAGACCTCTAACCTGAATGCATTCCAGAGTTTTCTCCAAAATGAGAATTTTTTATTTAAATTTTAATTTACTCTTCAATTTTATTTTATTTATTATCTTAATATATTACTGAAATGCTGGGGTCTGAACCCCTAGCCCTGAATTAAGATTGACATATGAGTGGTTCCCACAGTCCTTCAAAAGGAGGGGAAATTTGCCTTCTGACTTTCCTCCAAGGTGTGACTGACCTCGCAGGGAAAGCCATTGGATAAATGAGCACCAGGTGTCCTGTTTTGGGGATAAAAGCTGGGACCACTTGCAGGAAGGGTGGAGTGTCTATCTGTGAGGTGGATGCACTTTGCAGAGTTTCCCTGTTGAGGAAGGACTTCCTGAATCTCCCTGCAACTGGGCCCCAGACAGGTTTGGCACTTACAATCGCGGGCTTCGTAGGAACAGTATGTGGCTGCCTCTATCCTATGTGATCAGCCTCTTGGCTTGGTTGTCTACCATCTCTTCTATGCGAGACTTTGATTCATTTATTACATGGGTTGTTGGTTGTGCTGCATTGTTCATGGGGTTGTTGGGGTTGATGTCTATTATGTGTAACCTGATTGATTCATTTGTACCCCCAGCAATTGCCCATGTACTGGCCCTTTTTTGTACAATAGAATCTGGTTACTGGTTTATTCTACTGCTGTCTGTGTCATTTGTACTAGGCCTAGTAATTGACAAAACAATTACATAGCTATTAAGAAAAATAGTATTAAAGCACACAGTATTTATGATGAGAAACCAAAATACCAATGATATTCATGTTCTAGAACCAGTCCCCATTCCAAACAACTACTGGTACAACTGTATTTTCTGTATTATGTGGGCAGTCATCTAGGAAACAAGTTATCTCCTAACAACTTAGCTGAAACCTGCTTTTAATTATTGTTATTAATTTGAGTATTTCCTTGGTCACTGAGTTTTCACTGTTTGAACCAGAAAAAAAAAAGTAAAATTAGAAGCTCCAGAAAACAACTGGGCAGAAAAAAAATATCAGGAGAAAGGAGTAGGGAAAATAGGAGGAAATGTAACACCATATATTTTGAAGTATACAACATTTGTATTCTGTGCTAGATGAAATGTTGGAAGAAAAAAAAAAAAGTCTTATTTATAAATTCCTCAGCAGTGAGATGGAATTGCAGGGCAAATCTAAAAAGAGAATGGTAAGTCTGAGCCTTTCTTTTTAACAGTGTAAAGGAGTCATCTGTCCCAATTTAGAAGCCTAACATGAGCCAGACCTTATCTGAATTAGGGTAGAAAGCAGTCAGGTGGCTCCTATAAGTTTTTAGTAGCTGATCTGTCTCACCTAAGCCCCTTCACCTCTTCTTTAGCCTTATCTTGCCCCCACCTCAGTCCTGGAATGTCACTTTTGCTGAATTTTTCTTTCCTTATTCAAACAGTCGGTTTGCTACTCATGCTCTTCCTGAGGGTTTTGATGTCCTGTGCTTTGAAGAGCTGGCTGAGTTCTAGACAGGCTGAGAGGAAAAGCCTGCTCAAAGGCTGGGGCAGTGAGAGATGGTTGGTTTGATCGATCAAGCGGGTGGCTTTGGGCTGTGCCAGTCTGTAAGGAAAAAAACACTTGAAAGACCCTGTTGAGAGAGATTCCTTAGTAGTACTGGTTGCTGTTGGGAAAGGTGTAGCATTCCCTCAAACTGCTTTGCAGTGTACTTGCTGTCAGATGAGTACTGACAAGGGAGGTTACTTTGTTTTCCCCTCTATCTTGGCTGTACTAAGGCAGTGGAACCATGAAGGGTGCTTCACATCAGGTGCTTCATAGCTGACCAAAACTAGATCTAGAATCAAAGCCTTTTCCTTGATATCATGTGTAGGGAGACCGGAGAGCACTGTCAGGGCTCCTGAAATGTCAGAAGTTGACCTACCTGAACCGAGATTGCTGAGCAGGAACCTGCTAACCTTGTGGCAATTCTGAGGACAGGGCATCTTCAGCCTAGGCTGAACACAGCTGCCTTTGATGCTGTGAAGCCTCTATTCAGGCTTTATGTACCAAAAATACCCTCAGAAAAGAAGTCCCTATGGCATGGCTTTCTAAAGAATTATGCTTTTAACTAAAGACAGCTTTTCCTTTTTTTTATAAGTGTTTTAGTTGTTCATATTTTTTAGTCTTCTTGCATGTTGTAGAAGATCAGAATTTTATTCCCTTTGCCTAATATTATTCAACTCGGGGTCCCAGGAAAATGTTTTAAATATCAGAATATACATGAGACTTCAAAGAAGTCTCATGTGCTGGGTTTTGTCTGTAGGTTTTGTACAGTTGCTTCAAAAAAATAGCTGAAAATTTGCTAAGATGGGAGGAGAGAGAAGGAATAATGGAATGTTTTCTGTATGTTGTTGTTCCTTTTGAGATAAAGTATATTTTTTTGCCAGTATTTTAGAGCTCCTTTTCAGTGTATGTGAGCTAATGTCTTGATTGTATAATGATACTTTTTAATGGAAGCTTCTGCATTCATTTGGCATTAAAATTTCATTTTTACACCATGCCCTGTGTTTTTTTCCCACCCCCATACATCCCTCCGAGTCACTTTGGTGTTTTAGAATCCTAATGTGTTTAGAGGGGCTACTTGATGCCATATTCATACTAACAACTACAGCATCTGCAAAAAAAATCCAGGCTAAAACAGTTGATCTTCCAGGTTACTGTACAAGTAAACACTTTTAGGGCAGATATACATATGTGTGACATTTCCTGTCCTTAAAGAAGAGTGGCTTGCTTCTTTCTCAAAGTGCACATGGAAATGTGTTCCAGTAAGCTAGCTTGCAGCTGTGCAAACCTTTGCACAGAAGGAGCCCCTCTTACAGTCCGGGAGTGCATCCCCAAGTGGGAACAAAGTGCTCTTCCCCATCTTTGATGTTTCCTAAGGATTACTTTAGATTGCTTTCTGGACATTTTAAAGGCTTCTAAATTTTCTGCTACATCTATGGAGCTTCGGTACCCAGTTCAGGCATGTTTGGGGACAGTTACCTTATTCTCTTCACTAGCTAAATTTAACTGATAAGATGAATTTTGACTTGGCTATCAGAAACAAAATTTTCAAGCCAGCTACAACCATACTGCATTCTGAGAGGACTTGGGCTTGCTTGTGTGCATTTCTGAATACTGTCTTCTAGCCCCACCCCCAGTTTATTATGATTCATGGAATACCTCAGCTTCTCAAATAAGTTTGCAAAGTAAACTGGTTCATGTTGAAGAGTATGAAATCAAAGTCTAGGACTGGGAACAAGCTGTTCCATGTGTAGAACTCGAGCGCAAAAGAGCTCCTTGCCAGAGTCGGTGCTCAGTGCCAGAGCTGGGATGTCAGTGTGCAGCCTTCACTGTCTCCATCCAGCACTTGCTGCTGCCAGTTTGTCTTCCTCAACCTCTACCCAAAACTCTTCTGCTTGGAGGCAAGCAGTTTGACAGACATTGACAGCTGTCATAATACAGGTGTGCAGTACCATTGCAAGCACACTGTCTTAGAATGGCAAGGACTGCAGGTGTTGCCGAGAGCTTCATTTAGCACTTTCCTTCCAAATGTGTAGGGGTTGTATACTGGAAGATGAATACCATCTGTTGCTCACTTGAGGTGTGGACTTTATAAATAACTTAGAAAGGACTATCGTGCTGCTGTAAACTTAAGATATTTCAGCTGCCTATTGGAGTTTCGAATCTTCAGGAGTCAGGGGCTTTTTGACCTGGATTAAACCAGTTTTCTGTTCGCATCTGCAGACAGGAAGCTATTTATCCCTAGGAGTGAACTGACTGTTTTTGTAAGCAGGGCTGACTATGTCCTGCTATCACATTTCCAGGAACTACTGGAAAGAGTCCAGTGCAGGGCCACTAAAATGATTAAGGGATTGGAGCATCTCCCATATGAGGAGAGGCTGAGGGCACTGGGTCTATTTAGCTTGGAGAAGAGGAGACTGAGGGGGGAATCTCATCAATGCTTATAAATATCTCAAGGGTGGGTGTCAGGAAGACAGGGCCAGACTCTTCTCGGTGGTGCCCAGTGACAGGATAAGGGGCAATGAGCACAAACTAGAACACAGGAGGTTCAATCTTAACGTAAGAAAACACTACTGTGAGGGTGACTGAGCACTGGCACAGGCTGTCCAGAGAGGTTGTGGAGTCTCCATTTTTGGAGACATTTAAAACCCGTCTGGACGTGTTCCTGTGTGATCTACTTTAGGATCCTGCTCTAGCAATGAGGTTGCACTAGGTGATCTTTGGAGGTACCTTCCAACCCCTGCGGCTCTGTGATTCTGCGATTTCTCTGCTCAGGCTGGCTGCTATGGACTCTGTTAGTGAACAATGCAGCACAATTAGTTGAATAGATTTGTAGCATGAACTGGTACTGAGAATGTAAAATCAACATCGCATGTACTGTTTTTTACCCTTCTGAAATTGGATTTCTTTTAGAAAAATAGTTTCCAGAATGGATTTTTCCTTTCACACAGAAGCTGATGGCTGTTCTCAGCTCTTCTATATAGTTATGCAGTCTCTGTTTCTGTCCCGCTATAGATGTGTTTCTGGGTATCCACTTCTGAGTTAATCTGGACAGCTACAGTTGAAGAGCTGATGGCTTGGGAAAGCTTCACTTGGTACAAGGTATGTGGCAGTTTCCGTAGGACAGTTATGTTTATTCCTTTAGTAACACTGCAGTTTGTGGTTAGACTTCATAGTGCATGTAATAATGAAAGTTCAAGGCTATAACCACATATACCAATGCAGAAAAGTGGCAACAGTAAAATGACCACCAGACATCATCCGCAGTCCTCTAAGGAGTCAAAGAATAACCTTAAATATTTTAGGTCTAATTTCTGTTCTCTCCTAGTCAAATAAGCAAGTTACATTAAGAAAGTTAGAGGAAAACATTTCTTGTATTCTTCCCTCCATGGACTGTCCCAAAAGGTCTTCAGGAAAAGTCCAAGTCATTTTTTGAGTCATACAAAAAAACCCTTGAACAGTATTAATGTGAGATATGCTAGAGTACATTCAGAGGACTGTAAGTCAGTTCCTCACCAGTAATATCCACAGTACCTTGTAAGAATGTGGATAGTAAATCCTGCATATGTGAACTGGTTGCTGTCTCTCAAATCCAGCTTAAGTGAACCAGTAGGCAGGCAGTATAAATAGGAAATGAAAAAAGTTTGCATATAAGCTAAAATCACCGTAGATCTAACTTTAGATGTCTGTCGCATTAGAAACTGAAGTGCTGTCAGTCACATCCAATTTCACAATGAGGTGTTATGAGCTACTTGAAACCTACAGTAAGTAAGCATTGTCACTTAGTTACAGCTTTTTGTAGGATGAGAGAACATGCCTGCAATCCGTAAATAAACTTGCTGGGAGGAGAGAAAACCCTTGATATCTTACATACATCAGTTATATGAATTGGAAGTTAAAGACTTAAACAAAAGTGTTTGTTACATCTTTTGACTTTTACCCTGTTTTGCCAACAAATAACGACAGCATTCCAGCCAAATTATTAAAAAAGTTAATCCTCGTTGCATGTTGTACATTTTCTTAAATTAGTGCAATGATTAGAAGAATGTAAGGATAGTTGTAAGGGTATCTGATTAATGGCTAGTTGGCATAAAAAAGGTAGGACAAGAGACGGGAAAATCAATATGTTATACCCACAGACATGCCAACCCTGAGAAAAAGTTGATAATGGAGTCAGTTACAAACACCAGAAGTCTTGGGGCACTGATTGGTGGGCCATTGGAGGAATTACTCATATCTCTGAAAATGTTGAATTAGAACTTCGTAATTTATAAGAAGGGAGGAGGGGGGATAGGACCCATAAGATTGTGTGTTTCATGGGAAAGAATTAAAGGATAGTTTGGGGGGGATTGTGGGATTGTCTTCACCTGCAAATGCCAAACATTTCATCTTTACATCTTTTGGTCAGCAAATAGTTTTGTCGTCTTGAAGCTTAGTTTTGGTAATTGACTTATCCAAACAGCTCCTGAACAATGATTTGATCTGTTTGGAGCAGATGACAATAAATCTAAATATCCCTTAGCTTTAAAATTATAGCTTTAAAATTATTACTTAGGAGCAAAACTGCCACACAATATGTATGCAATTCCTTCTCATACGCTTAGCTAAAAAAAGTGATAAGCTCTTTGCTATGCCTTCTGTTTGGAAGAAGCAGCATCCTGTTTTGGGGTACACAGGCCTTGACACTGTGTAAACACTGTTCAGCAGTAATTAAACACCCCCATATTATCAATACTATTTTCAGTAAATATCCAAATCATAGCCTCATACAAACTATTCTGAAGAAATTTAACTATCACAGCCAAAACCAGTACACTGAAGTGTTCTGTTAAGCTAAGTCCTTAGCTTGGCTCAGACACAACTAAAGGTCATATCTCTCCAGAAGAACCAGAAGAAAGAATTACATCTGAGGGTCACTAGAGCCTCTTTTCATGACCAGGTATGAGTCATCTCTTACTGCAAAACTATCTGGCCTGTTATCATGGCTTTTATTTTTTCTGAGTATTATGCACTACTAAGATGCATCTTAACTTGGACAAAGATTTCCTGAAAGAAACTAATTTAGGCTATTGCTATTTTGAGAAGGTTTATCAAGATGGCAAGAATCTTTTCAGATCTGGGAAGACAGTGTGGTTTTAACTGCCAGTTAAATGCAAAGAAGCTGGGCCTCAGCCTGCGAGTTCACTGAACATAAAAGTATACATGATAACAGAAAGGAGATCCTAAATATAACTGTTCCATATATGTAATTAGCATTATCTTAGTATTTGAAAGTGTAAAGATAAAATCTTGGAGCATGAAGGATTCATAAAATCATAACTAAGTGTGACCTGATGAAAGATTGGGTGATACCCATCACAGAATTATGATCATCAAGAGGCAATTGTGTCAGAAGCAATCAAATGTATACAGGAAAAATCAAGACTTCTGTACATGGGTTACTAAAAAACTGGACTTCAATGTACAGACTGCTGGAAAAAATTGCATGGCAGCATCACTGCTGTTCTGTATGGTTCTGTTCCAAGCAAGAGAGACTATGGTCACATAAAGCTGGCTTGGTCTGGTGGCTTGAGGAGGTGGGATTGGGAACAGGTGGGAGCAACCAGGACTGCTACTGGATAAGCAGCTGCACTCTAGAGTACAGGTAGTGGCTGGCAGTAGGGGCAGGACCTAGGAAATGTACCCAGCACCTATACTATTTTTGCTTGTGATTCAGAGCTGGTGATAGGTCTGAAGAGGTTTGCCTGTTTGGAACAGGTGAAAATATGAAGACAATCATACAACCACACACAAAAAAAAGGAGCAGAAAAATGCAAAATTGCTTGCTGTAAACTATCATGTCATCAGTAGGTTGAGGGACCTGTATTTCCCCATCTCCTCTGCTCTCGTGAGACCCCACCTGCAGTACTGTGTTCAGCTCTGGAGCCCCCAACATAAGAAGGACATGGACCTGTTGGAGCAAGTCCAGAGGAGGGACACAAAGATGATCAGAGGGCTGGAGCACCTCTCCTGTGAAGACAGGTTAAAAGAGTTGAGGCTGTTCAGCCTAGAGAAGAGAAGGCTTTGGGGAGACCTTACAGCACCTTCCAGTACCTGAAGGGGCCTACAAGAAAGCTGGAGAGGGACTTTTTACAAGGGTATGTAGTGATAGGACAAGGGGTAATAGTTTTAAACTGGAAGAGAGTAGATTTAGATTAGATATTAGGAAGAAATTCTTGACTGTGAGGGTGGTGAGACACTGGAACAGGTTGCGCAGGGAAGCTGTTTTCAGAGTTCAGTTGAAAATGTAATTATTCTTAAACATTAAAACTGGATCTTCAAAAATTAATTCAGGAACTGAAAAATATGACTTTCAGTACTCACCATGTCACTGAGCTGGTTTCATTACTGTAATTTTTACACTCCATTTTTACATCAGTGCAAGTCCATTGAAATTTCTATTCTCTGACTTACTGTTCCAGTTTTAGCAGTAAGTCAGGTTTCTTGTAGGAAAATAATAAATGTCCAGTCAGAAATCTCTGGAGAGTGCAAGTTGAGTGATCTTTAAATAATTCTTCCCTGGTAGGTTATATAGAACACATTTATAGCTCAGGACTTCAAGGGTTTCCTTTGTCCTTACTTCACTTCATTTTTTTTTAGATAAAATGTGGTACTGTAATCAGTTCATTGAACAACTAAATGCTGGGATGAAATTTATGACCTTTTTGATAGAACCTACATGTTTTGTTCACCAGAGCGGATTTTTCTGGCAACGACTTTATGGCAGCTTTCCTTGACATCTTTCCAGACTAAAATTCATGTCTGAAGCTTAGCTGGTTTCCACCTGCTCACCAGACCTTTTTTTATTCCTTTTGTCAAAAATTGCTTCTTGCCAATGTTATGGTGGTACACCAAAATGACTTCATACAGATAATGAACTTTAATTCGTAATCAAAAGCAAACAGCTGAAATCAAAGAGACAATATGGCTAACCAAAATAATGCTTCTGTAACATTTAACAAATTATAGGTTCAATGTACCAGTTGGAGATGTTATTATTATACAGGAATGATGACTCCAAAGTACTCACTCACAAGAAAGGAAACCTCTCACTCAAGAGTACCCAAAACACAGAATTGCTCACCCAAAGAGGGTTGAAGGCTCACTCAAGGATATCCGGACGAAATAATTACTCACTGAAAGGAGGGTGAGGGCACTCAGTCCTGGGAATATTCCTTGGGTGATGTCCCAGTCCCAAGGATAGTGCTTTTCATCACAGACCTGCTGTTCTGAGGTGAACCACTCACGGTCTCCATTGGGGTCCCCATTTTACAGCCTGATTGGATCTGAACGATGATCATCTACTGTTTGTGGTCCAGAGGCTCCCCCAGGCTGAGGTGCCCTGTTGGCTGGGGACCCTGTCTGTTGACCGAGGGGTCCCATCTTCTTGTTCCCTCCACTGGTGGGAGTACATGCTGGTTGGTACCCGACCAGGGTGCGTATGTGACAGCAGCCATGTTGTGTCACCAGAGGCATGAAAATAAAGGTGTGAAAGAGCCAGTGGCTGCCATGCTAAAAGCTCTGGCTCATGTTGGGGTGGGGGGGGGTGTGCTCCTGCCACAGCCAAAACCCCTCTTCCACCCCCAGAACAGTAATTTTTTTTATTTTTTTCCTCTGTTTGTTTTTTAAATACCTGTAGTTCTTCTAAAAGACTGTAATGCATGCCAGCTACACTAACAGTACTATGCTGTGGGGAAAAAAAAAAGTATTTGAGACACCCAAGTTATGACAAGATACTTCTTGGTCTTGTTACTTTCAGTCAGGCTAGGGGTTACTCGGATGTGTATAGAGCTTTGTGGGCAAGAAAAAAGAGGAGAAAGAAATAAGGACGTTCCGTCAGACAGACCATCTCTTTGTCTTTGCTGCTGTACCTCAAGTTCTGCTCACTTTCACAAAGTGAAGTCTAAGCCTCTCAAAAAGTCTTAATGGTAACAAGCAAATGCGTTCAGGACTGCACCAAGACTGAGAAATGGCAACAGCAGCAAGCAGGAGATGAACGTAATGAGGAGGCCAATGGCCTTCTATGTGGCTGACATTGTCCAGGGTAGACCTCACCACTTTACTGCTGTGCCTGGGCTGATAGGAGCGTGACCTACTCCTGCTGTGTCAACCCATCCCAGTCCTCCCTCTCATGTCTTAATTCACATGGGGATGACACCCACCTCTGACTATCCTTTTAGAATACTGTAACTGAAAGTTGTTTTCCTATCAAATCTGCGTTTTTTTTGTTATTGTTTTTGTTTGCTTTTGTTTTGTTTTAAGTTAATTGAGAAACACTACTGTGATTTGCCAAGTAGCAGTGTTTCTGAAGCTAAAAGTTAAAGTTTAACCATAGAGCAAAACTGTTAAGTAACTATACCTGAGGGGGCAAATAGGCTCAAAAGATCGTCTCGGCAAGATTTAATCAGAGGCTATAGATGAATAGAACAGTTACACTTTGATACAAGTGCAGATGGCAAACAACTCAAATTGTCTAGCATACAAAACCACACCCAACAGATCTAATGGTTATATAACTAGCTGCAGATGGAGGACTCTATGTGTGACAATAGCATGGGAGTATTTAAAATCCCCAGGCATGTACATTTCTCTTAACTATAGATAATTAGTAAATAAGAGTGAAGAAGTATTTTGGAAAAGACTTTGACTGTAAGAAGAACAAAATAAATACAGATCACATGGCTAGAGGGTCTGTTCTGCAGCAACAACAGTAAAGGTTACATTCCTCATTTACTCTTTCTGAAAATGTTAAATAAATAGCCGAGCTGCCTTGACTATACTGTGTTTGTAGTAATTTGGTTTCCATTCAGAATGTCATTTATCCTGTTGGACTGTGAAACTCCTTAGAGGAAAGATTTTCTTAGTTCTTTAGTATATATTTACTCACTGTACATTTTGTAGCTAACCAAATATACATAACTCCAAAATTCAGTGCTCTAGAGTGATTATTTTAATGCTTCTGGTTGCTTGTTTTTTTAGTTATGGCACCTAGCAAAATGAATAGCATGATCTTCCATCTAACTGGTCTAGATAAAAGGCCTACTTTAATCTGTAAGTTTTTTGTGTGTAAAGTAAATCAGAGCCTGTAGATCAACAACCATAGAAACTGCAATTCTTTGACTATAAGATTGCCTGGATTTTGCCTACAAAGGATTTAATGCAAACAGGTTATCAACATAGTTACTCATTCCCTGGCCTCTAGATTGCAAGCAGCAATTTCGATTTCCAACAGTGTAATCACCATTCTGTTATGCCTCCCTGCTATCCCACTTCGTTCATAGAGCATACCTGTCTTATTAAAGCTTTTGATTTGGCAAGTCAGAAATGTACTCACTCTCATGGAACGATATTTTTGTCTTTGCATTGATAATGTAAGATTCAACACTACTTCTTTTGGATTTTCTAAATTCAGTCCTTAGACATAGCCAAGGTGGTAGTAATCCTTTTGCCAAGTGTGAAGGATTTTCCTTTGTTTTCTTACCAACATAGGAGAATACAGAGATTAGATTATAATTATAATATACTACAGTAGTAAACAGTGATGTGCAGACTTCCAAAATTGTCTTTTTAGATGGAATTCAGTGACTGATTCTCTTCTCAGTTATTGGTTTGAAATTATGCTCTTTTTTTTTTTTTTTCCTGACATTTTCAGAAGGCTTTGGAAGTCTGTGCAAATCTTTCTGCAAATCCTTCTGCAAATCCTCCCTCTCTTTTTTTATTTTTTTTTTTTTTTTTTTTTTTCTTCTTCAATTTATTTGACTGCACATCTTTAATCCAAACAAAACATTTATTTTTAAACTGCATTTTCTCTTTTCCCTCCAGGAATTTGGGTGTCATCTGTGTGAGGGTAACACTAAGAAGTGAAGAGCAAAAAGGCAGAAAAAGACAGGGATGGAACAGGGAGCAGAGTACCCTTCCATCTCCTGGGTTAAAGCATTCTAATATCTGGTATCAAGAGTGCAGCTTTAATTCCCCCTTCTACTTCTCAGCCTCTGATTACAAGGCATAATGGAAAAAAATATTTTTAATCTTTTCTGTGTCGATGTTATGCTTCACATGAACAAAAATTCACTGGAACAATGACTAGCACTGGAGTCCTCAGTCCTAGAGAATTTCTTTGTCTTCCAGGAATACTTACTAATTTTGCAGATAGGGACAGCTTCAGCTGGGAGCATAGCAAGAATCTTGTCTACAGAATGTCCTTAGTTGGTCTCATGCTACAATGCTCACCTGAAGTTGAGAACTCAGACCTCAAATTCAGATTTAGCCTGAGGAGGAGAGAGATGTTTAAAACTATGTTAAAGCGTCTGGACAACTGGATTACAGTTTCTCTTCAACTGTTGTCTTACTGCCAATGTTTTGACAGCCTGTTGCCGTGGTGTCCTAGTTCCCCAGGACCAGACCCATAGGCCAGCCATGCAGGCAGGCCATGAGTAGCCCTGAGTCAGCTGGGAGATCCAATCAAGGCAGCTGACTCACAGGTGTATCCCATACCACTTAATCATGCTCATTATAAAAGGAGGGAGCTCACTCAGGGTGGAGTTCCTCTTCCTGGGGCTCCTCCATCCTTGTCTTCTGCTCCTGCTTTTGACCTCAAAGACCAGGCTGAGTAGAACCTTGTACACTTTGTCAGTGATTGTATCAGTTTTGTTATTTCATTAAATCTGTTTCTACTTCAACCCATGGGGTTTCTTCCTTTTTTTCTCTATTCCCCTTCTCATCTGGGGTGGGGGCATTGGGTGGTAGAATAACTGCTACAGTTTAGCCCCAGGTACTGGCTAAATGTAGACACATAGGCATCATGTTGACCACAAATATTTTGGTCAGTGCTTGTGGCCTCAGGAATTTAAAAATGAAAAGGAAGAAATTTCTAACAGTAGCTTAATTATTTGGCACTGTTGCTTCCAGACTAGATGTGGTTGGACCTGATGATCTTAAAGGTCTTTTCTGACCAAAGCAATTCTATGAAAAGATTCTATGAATTTGGGGAGCTGTCTGTCAGCATGCAGTGAAGGAAAGGAGAGCTTGGGAAAAGCCCGTTCTGAGAACACCATTTCATGGGGTCACGCAGGCAGCCTACTGGTAGATAGGCAGAGTTGTCACTGAACCTGGACAGGCGGCAGTGTCTCATACAGGAGTGCAGGAACAGAAGAACATTTGTTCTTCTGGGTTTTTGTCTGTCAAGTACAATTAATTTAATTTTTTTTTTTTTTTTGGATAATGCTTCAGTACTTGACTATATTATTTGTAGATTGATTATTTAAAAAGTTGTCCATACCTAGCTGCTAGCCCATTATCTTTCTAGATATCTACATGATCTCAATTTTCTTTTAATATAGACAATGCTAGAAAAATAATATCCTAACATTCTGTCTCTTCCCATCTGCCTGTTTCTGAACCCCTAGACTGATGTCTGAGTTTATGTACAACCAACTGCAAATGAAGTGAGTTATGTCAGCTTAAGTACGGAGCTGCAGTGAAATGACAGTTTAATTAATCCTGCAGAGAAAGAGCTGAGAATGTGCAAATGAATCATTATCACAGTGAACCAATCAAGATCATAAAACCAACTGGTCATAGTCAGTTGGGGAGACCTTTTGTACTTGTGTATATGAAAAAGTCAGTATGTCTGAAGATGGTATAGTGATAAAATGGACTCATAGATGTGATTCCTGAATTTATTGATGAGCTGGTGCCTAGAAGTCAAACTGACTGGCTATGTTACATCTGAAGTCAGGAGATGAACTGGAGGCACACTTCTCTAGTGGGTCCAGAAAACTCCACTTCAGAGAGTTGTTTGTTTGGTTTTTGTTGTTGTTGTTTTTTTAATTGTCATTATTAAAATACACCAGAGCACCAGAACACTGGGGCAAACTGTTTGAAGCTTGTCTGATGAGGTAAGACAGTTATAACTTTCTTTGGAACGAGAGCCAGAAGAAAGGTCTATAATGAGGAATAATGTAGAAGGGAGATTATAATTTAGTAAGCAGTTACTGCCCTAAATTAATTAACAAGTAAATTATTATAAAAAGGCTGTGTTCTTCAATGATTTTATTTGTTTATTTTCTGGGAGGGTAATAGAATGGTGAAATAGGAAGTGAACTATGAAACTGAAATGAAATCCTTGTTTGACCACACACATCCCGAGTTTCACAACTGGGATAATTTATTCTCCCACACCTACTGTGTAAGACCAATATATTCTGTGTAAGAATGTGGACTCTCCACACAAAGGCTAATGAGATGATAGGTAGTAGATTGTAATACAGTTGTTCCTGTTTCATCCATGATACCAAGACTGTGAACAGCTTGCTAGTGGGATGACACACCAGAAGTGAGAATAAAAGGTATTTTTTTCCCTGATTTTAATCCTGAATGATTTGTCTAGATGTTAAGAGCAAAATTTCATTTTGAGACAAGTGACAGCAACAGTTATTTTCTCTTGAACTGGGTGCAGGCACCGAGTGCTGGCAGTAGGGGGGCTGCAGGATGGCATCTGTGAGGAGAGGCTGGGACTGTCCTGGACTGGACACAGCTACTTCCATCCGGCTCCAATTAGCTCAGCTGCCAAGATGGCAGTGCTTCTGTGGTAAAATGTTTAAGAAAGGGCACAACTCTGCACAGCAGTGTGAACAGTGACAGAAAAAAGTGTGAGAAACAGCACTGCAGACTCCAAGGTCAGTAAAGAAGGAGGATGAGGAGGTGCTGGAGCAGAGATTACCCTGCAACCCATGGGGAGCACCACACTGGAGCAGATATCCACACTGCAGCCCATAGAGGGGACACGCTGGAGCAGGTGACAAGTGTGGGGAGGAAGGAGTAGCAGAGAGGAGCTGTTATGGACTGATCACAGCCCCCTGCTCTTCACCCCGCTGTGCTGCTCGTGGAGGGGATGTGGAGGAGTCTGGAGTGAAGGAATGAAACAGTCTGGGACGGGGGTGTTTTAGTATTTTTTCTTCTTCGTTTCTCACTACCTAACTGTAATTTAATTGACAATAAATGAAATGATTTTTCCCCAAATCAAACCTGTTTTGCCTGTGACGGTAACTGGTAAATGATCTTTTGAGTTGTTCAGCCTGGAGAAGGCTCCAGGGAGACCTTCTAGCACCTTCCAGTACCTGAAGGAGCCTACAAGAAAGCTGGAGAAGGACTTTTTACGAGAGTATGTAGTGATAGGAACAGGGGTAATGGCTTTAAACCAAAAGAGGTAGATTTAGAGTAGATATTAGGAAGAAGTTTGTTCCTGTGAGGGTGATGAGACACTGGCACAGGTTGCCCAGAGAAGCTGTGGCTGACACACACACACACACCGCCCCCAAGAGTGTTTAAGGCCAGATTGGATGGGGCTTGGAGCAACCTGGTTTAGTGAGATGTGTCCCTGCCCTTGGCACTGGGGCTTGGAACTAGATGATCTTTAAGGGTCCCTTCCAACCCAAACCATTCTATGATATGCAAGTTCTTAAAATTTTGAGCCTGAATGTTATTGTGGTGTTATCGTCAAGCATATTTAATTAACAGCATGATCTGTATCTGACCTTCAATTTGCCACTCTAAGAAAAATTAAATAATGATGAGTTAATAGCAGAAAATGCTCTTTTCAAAACCAAAATAAAATATTTTCAGTTTATGAGGAGGCTAGTGGTGGTCATGCTGTTGGTTTTAGGATTTAATTATAGCAGTTACAGTGTCTGACAAAGGTATTGAAAGCAAAAAATTGTCAGCTTAGTTCATTTTCTCATCTTTCTTGATTCAGACTTTTACCCTAAACCAAGTTAAGTGAATACTGTAATACAGTTTTGTAACTTCTGATTTGGTCTTAATGTATCCCTCTGTTACAAATATTTAATTTAGAAACAAAAATCAGATGCTGATGCCAATAGATGTGGTAATATGTTGTGTAATACATCCTTATCTATTTCTGTTTTTTGAATTACTGTTATTTTTGGAAAGCTAGTGTAACTTGACATTAATATAGCAAAAGAAAAATAAACCCTGCTGCTTTTGAAGACGTTTCATAAATTTTAAATGGTCCCTTGCGTAACTCTTTTGCACTAAATTCTAATACCAGCTTTAGCACTCTAATTCCACTTCTTACTCTTTTCCTTGCTTGGGCTAAAACTAGTGGTGTCAATAACATTAAACGGATTGTATGTGAGATTCACAGTGAAGTAAATATTACATATCTGCTTCAGATGCCCAAATTCTTAGGGAAATTCATATGTGGAACAAGAATTCAGCATCTAATATGTATTTTAAAAGTCTAAAAAGTTTTATAGTTTTTCAATGATTTAGGTGTGTCTGTCATGGGAGCAGGAAATGCTAAACAGAGATGTGAGAACAAGGAGGGTTATATAGTACTACATTACTTCAGTGAACACAACCTACCCAAATAATTTTTTTCCTCTTTTTCATACCACACAAATCAAAGGAAACTAGAGTCAGTCATGCAAATGTAAATAGAGAGGCTTCTCAAACGCACACTCAGAGCAGCAGATTTTTAAAGAGAAGTAACTCAATACATCGCCTACTTAAATCAACTGATACCAGCAGCATCGGTTTGAGATTCAGGACTAAATTTTGTTATTGAGTCTGTGCCTAAGTCAGGTTAATTGCCCTTTTCAAATGCAATGGGAGAAAGCTCCTGGCATTAATTACAGATAAGTCCTCTAGCCTCTGGCATATGAAGAGAAAGACTTGAGCTCAAGTTCTCTCCGAAGCAAAACAAACTTTCATTTGTTAAGAACATGATCTTGGCTACAAGGCTATAGAACATCTTTGAATAAATTTTGCATTATCATCTTATGAAGGTTTTTGTAGTTAATGGAATATCTTCAATTATTGCTGAAATAGGCAGCTGTCTAGGTGTACTGTTTTTCTTTTTTTGTGAATGCTCTAGCCAGTGAGTGACAGCCTCCTACTCTAGCCAAATGAATAATGCATTATTCCATGAAAAATGAAACAATTTCAGCAGGAAAAATAAAAGTCTTAACTTAGAATAATTTATATGTGATTCTAGACCTGGTTTAAGTTGCTTCACATACATTACTGTCTTGAAAGTCCACAATCTCCTACAGGTCCGATGACTCTTGTCAGGTCAAATTTGACAGCCTACTCTTTACTGACCTTTCTATTGAATTAAAACTGCTTCTATTATGTCCTCTCAGTTAGTCCCTTAACATGAGATAAGAAGGAAAGTAGTTATTTTATGGATGTTGAAAATTAGCCAGCAGATAAAAAGAAATGTGATTCTTTCAAGCCTTAGAGTAACAAAGGACACTACTGACAGAAACATAGGTTTCATCCTTAGACATCTGCAAAAAAGTGTGTAACTACCAACAAGTTTCCTAAAGTAAATCTCATTAAGCAGATGTGATAAGAAAATAAGATAGATGGGTAGGAAACAGTAAAAATTGATATCTCAGATGAGATGAATATGATGTATTGGATAATTTTTAAAGCATTTTTTGTAAAAAAAAAATAATAAAATCTATAGAGCTTGAAGGAGCAACATTGATTTCCTGCATCAATAATGTAATTTTATGTTCTTTATATTATTGTGTTTTCTACATAAGAATGATTAGGGATTTTTGAATAATTTTTGAGGACAGAATTGTTGCTGTCAATTAGTTACTCAGTACACTAAATCTCAAAACCTGTATCTATACTTAGCATAGCCAACTTTTTAAACATTGAAAATAGCCAGTAATCTCTAATTGAAAAAGAAAAGTGGTTTATAATGAAGAAAATAATGTACAATTTGTTTGCAAAATCAGTTTTTTTAAAAAATCTTTCAGTTGCTAAAGACAGTTTTCAGATAATTTCAGATATGATTTTAATAAAAATGTTGACTTGAAGATATGACATGCTCTAAAAAAGGGAGGTGGATGAATATATGAACTTTCAAAAAAGAAATAACTTTTTAGGTGTTTATTGAAGTAAGTAACTGTGGTGGTTTGACCTTGGCTAAATGCCAGGTACCCACCAAGTTGCTCTATCACTTCCCCCCCTGCTTCTCTCAGCAGGGCAAAAAGGGGGAAAGAAAATAAGATAGGAAAAACCAACCCACCCTTGTGGGTAAAACAAAAGCAGTTTTAATGTAAGCAAAGCAAAGCAAGGTCCGCACACAGAAGCAAAAAAAGAAAACAGATTTATTCTCTACTTCCCATTAGCAGGTGATGTGGGGCCTTCTCAGGAAGCAGGGCTGTGATATGCATAGTGGTTGCCTTGGAGGACCAAGGGTGACCCCACCCCCCTTCCTCCTTTTTCCCACCTTGATACTTGAGCAGACGCCATATGGTATGGAATATCCCTTTGGTCAGTTTGGGTCAGCTGTCCTGGCTGTGTCCCCTCCCAAGATCTTGCCCACCCCATCCCACTGGGGGGAAATTTGGAGAGAGCCTTGGTGCTGTGTAAGCAGTGTGTTATCAACACCCTTCTAGCTCCCAACATAAAACACAGCACCATGAGGGATGCTATAGGGGAAAATCAATTCCGGCTCAGCCGGACCCAGTACAGTAACTCTAATTCTTTGAACCATCAAATTACACAGAACCTACCTACATTTTAGAAATTAAGTGAACCCAAAACACTGAGTTGTGTAGACAGGTTGCAGGCTTCAAGACTCTTTTTTACATTTTAATGGAAATAATGCCTGGACAAACATTTCTCATAAGACTTTTTTTGCTACGACTGGAGATCCCTTTTTTTTTTTTTTTTTTAAAAAAAAAAAAAGCAGCTTAGATTGGAAAGAAATAGATTTTTTTTTTTTTTTTTTTTTTTCCCTGTCAGAATTCAAGCTACTTTAAAAGCTATTTGCCATGAATTCCATTTTTGTCTTAAATCTTATTTAGACAATAAGCTTCAGGACTCTTGTGCTGCCTGAACTCAAGGAGGCAAACAACAGAAATTGAGGTTAACTGAAAGTGATGATGTGGTACTGCTAATTAGTTGAGAAGAGTTCTGAAGTCGTGGCAACATAAAAGCCACAGACTTGGAATGACAAAATACCTAGCACTTTTTCTGTCTTGATTTTCTGTATCACCAAGGATCCTTTAACAAATCTGAAACTAAACTAGCTGGGCTAATTTTCTTTGTTCATCTGTATATGTTAAAACCAGGGCAGATTTAGAACTGATATTGGCTTAAAACGCAGGACTTGTGTTCTAGCTTTCTTTGAATGGAAGGTTAGGCTGCAGGCAAGCAGTTCTGTTTTCTGCCTTTTCCCATTATTCTGGTAGCTGGAGAGTAGCTGGTAGATTGTACTGGAAAATATCTTGTCTGATCATAATGCTTGGAACCATTTTGTTCAGACTGCTTAGAGGGAAAATGAACAACTACTGCTATTCTAGCACACTTGTAACGATTTATCAGATCGTATTTTCTGGAGACTTTAAAAAGTCTTGTTCCAAGCAAGCACAGCCAGCTGCAGCTTGCACTGCCTTACTAATATATGTAATATAAATATATATATACATGTTTGATAATCTGTTAATAAGGAAGCATAGAGTACTCATGCCTGGAAGAACCAAAAGAAAAATTGCAAGGGAAATGGGGTAACTAGAGTCAGAAGGGGAGTCCCTGGATATCATAGCAGTCTCATACCTGCATGTGGCAGCATCAGAACACCAAATACATATCAGAAAAGTGAAGTATAAATATAAGCAAAAGTAAGAACTGAATGACCACATGGTTCATTCGTCTACTTTGCATTGGCAGCCTCAAGAGTGAGCATTCTGCCATGGATCATCTGTTCATGCTCTCTGCAGACAGTGCTCTCGTCATTATGGAGCATTTGAGAAAGCTCTGTTAAGCACAGCACCAGTAGTATGTCGTCTGGGACTGCAGCTGTTATCCAGAGAGAAGTCAGAAAGGAAGATGAAAGGAGAGGAGGAATAAACAAAAAAAACGGTCTGCTCTTTGCACTTATTACAACGTGCTAATTTCTTTTTGCTGCAAATTTTAGCATCTGTGGGAAGGCAGAGAATTATCTGAAATACCAACATTTCTTATGGCTGTTACTACAAGGAGATGCATTCTAGAGTGTCTTGTTTCAGTCAAATGATTTCATTCAGTCCATTTTGCAGCTGACAGTGCAATGCTTATAGGATCAATAGAAAACTGTTTTAGCATGGAAACACTTATAATGATACATTAGACAAATAGAATTATTATGCTTTCAGTTTTCTGCTTACAGGCAGGGAAACTGCTGCTTGCATCTGCACCTAAACTGAAATTCACTGAAGGTTCACTTGAACATGGGCACAGATACAGCTCAGATGGGCTAGTTGAGCAGTTTCCTTTAGAAACTTCAGAGGTAGATCTCAGTGGCAAAATACTGACAAAGCTTTGATAGAGTGGTCTTTAAAATTTAGAGTGTGCATGAGTGGGGAAAATATTCTGCAGAACTTTCTCTAATGTTCTCTGTGTTCATTCTGTCACAGAATAATTTCTGAACTGTGTTCAGCTGATTGTGGTAAACGGAGGTCCCTAATCAGTCACACTTTTGACCACCCAGAAAAGTCTAGAGCAGCAGTAGATGAGTACCCACATACAAACTGGATGCCAAGCCCTATGGAACCACTGGTGAAGTGCTTTCCTGGAATAGCTATTCTTTAAGCTACCGTTTATTGCGTCCAACAAAGAGTCATAGAATTATCTAGGTTGGAAAAGACCTCTAGAGATTATCAAATGCAACCTCCTGCTCCAAGCAAATCTAGTTAAAGTTATTCAGGGCCTTGTAATGTCAAGACTTCAGTATCTTCAGGAATGGAGATTCTTTGACCCATCTGAGCAGCCTGTTCTTGTGTTTGACCACCTTTATGGTATTTTTTTTCTCTTTTTTTTTCTTATATCTAGTTGGAATTGCTCACATGTCAACTTTTATCTGTTGCCTCTTGTCCTTATCCTCTGTACCTCTGAGGATAGCCTAGGTCCATTTTCTCTGCATCTTCCTATTAGGTAGTGGTAGGCAGAAATAAGAGCTGTCCCCAGAAACCCAGTTCTCTTCGCCTCACCTTGTAGCTTGAGCACACTGCTGACTCATGTTTATGTTAGAAAAAACACACTACTATGAACATCGTCATCTGTCACAAATACAAATTCCTGTACGTATCTTCCATTTGGCTGAGTTACTCAAAATGGAGAGTTCTGTTCTATTGGCCAGCTTTACTCAGGAAAACTCCCCAGGAATCAGGAGTCCTATGCTCAGAAAATAGATTTAATATATTCATTCATTTTTTTTTACTTGGCTTATTCAGTACTTGATATATTATTCTTTATCAGAAATAAATAGATTTTAGAATTAGAAATGCAATAAAATCAAACTACTCAATAATAGACCTCTAAATATCCCAGAGGAGGAGGTAAGAAGACCCCTTTAATGAAGCAATCGAATGATGATTCAGTGAAAATCACACTTGTCTTATTTCCATAGCATGTTAAGTAACACGTAGTCAAATGTTATATTCATAATTTCTTCAGTATATTTCTTAGGATATTTTTCCTGTGAGTTGAAGAAGTCGGGTTTTATGATGAATTTTACTTTCTCCCCTTTGATGCAATAGCATGAGTCAGCTGAAGTCCTTTCAAGAATGTAGCTAATGTACCTAGCCATTTCATGAGTAGCTGCAGGTCTCTGATAGTCTGACCAAGAGTCCCAAAACTGTTGTTATCTGCCATTTACTGCAGAGAATAAGCACAGTTTAAATGGTTGAAATATATGATCAGCTGGCTAATAGTGACAGAGGATATTTCTGCAAACAACTAGATATTAGCAAGATGTAGTTTAGTTGAAGTGTTATAATTACTTCCTGTTCCAGACACAGTAGGCTGGAAGAGACATGTTGCTTGGAAGAATGTATTTAGAGATTGTGAAGTATCTCCAAATCAAATGTTGTTGGATAAAATACTGTTCACTAAATATACAAAAATATGTAAATTTAAATAGGTTCTGTTATCTCTAGAAAGTTCAAGGAACCCGTTTCAGTTCTTCAAATATGAGAAAAGTTATAAGGGGTCAAACCTGTGTATTTATTATATGGATGTTGTTGCATTATGCGTGTTCTTACCTATGAATTCAATAAACATACAGTCATAGTGATAGTATGTGAAATTTCTGGGGTTTATGATAGGGAAATGACACAAATCGTTTTTCTCTTTTTGTTTCTAAAAAGCGAATTTCTGTAGGCCAGAGGAAAGGAACATGTATCTCAAATTATTTTGCTGTCTCTTTATAATTACCCATTTGGAAATGTATTGTAAGCAGGGAAACTGCCTCCAGTTTATCAGGGTGTTTGGGTGTGTTCAGGAAAAACAAGACTTTGTGCACTGTTTTGAAGAAATAGAGCTGTTTCAGACATGTCTGACACCATCATCAGCTTCTCCTTGGTAGTAGAAAGAATCAGCTTGCCTTTAAATTTTGGCTACGAGTCTAGGTTAGTAAAGGGAAGCTTCATTTTATTTGGTGCCCCTAGAGAAGAAAAATGAGCTTCAAGGCATGCCTTGGAGGCCTAAATAACTTGGGCTCTGGTGGATTATTGTGGAAAGTGAGTTCTAAAATCGTTGAAGCATCTCAACACTGCCAACAGCACTGTTGCATTTAGGCTGAGTAGTCTCTGATTTGGGTATTTCTGATCATAACTGTGACACAAAATTGTAAACCAAAGTGGCGATGATTCCCCCTAACATTCAGATGACAAAATACCTGGTGCTTTATTGATTGAAAACGGTATTACACTTTTCACCTGTAAGTACCTAAAACAGATTCAGGTTAGACTGCTGATTTATTCAATATTGGAAGGAGAAGTATCTAGAGCCATAAATTTACAGAAATGAATACTCACGGAGTGGAATTACAGCTGTTTCACTCCACTGGATGATATTTTGTTTAATATAGCTGGAAACAAAGAAAGCACAAACCCTTCAGTTCATAACATTGGAACTGATACAAATCTATTGAAGTTGAGGGCAGTAGACTATATAGAGATGACTATTTTCTTACAGTTCTATTTTCAATTATGTTTTGTAATTAGGAAAAACAGTGTAAAAGGACAATCAGGCAGAACAGGCAACCTGTTATTTTTAAAGAATAAAGAATCACTAGAATTTTGATTTACAGAACTAAAATTTTGTTTTCCAACATAATTTTTCGTTCTCAGCTATAGTTTAGTAAATGTTGTGTTTAAGGGACAGATACATGCCTTCTCATCTTGGTTCCATTAAGTGTCTATGTTTTTGATGATGGTGTTATCTGTCTGGCAAACTGAATCTTCTTTTATTTACTATTGGAACCTATGGAAAGTAATGTTAATCCAATTTATTAACTCCAGATTAGAAGAAGTATGACAGAAAAAATAGCTTCCTTAGTAATTGTTGCTCCTACTGTATAATTAAAGCAAGAAGTGGGCATACTGCTGCTTCTGCACAATCATACCAAATGAAGGTTGGAACTGTTCACAGTGATTATCAAATAATCAATGTGGTTTTGCTTTTACTGCATGTCAAGTGCTTGCATGTTTTTGAACGTTGTGTCAGCTTTCATTTTCACTCTTAGACAAATGGAAAGGTTTTTTTTTTTCTGTTTTTATCCAGGTGTGATCCTTCTAAAATGGTTCATTTACTGGAATTTAGTGCAAATCCTTCATTAAATCTACAGGAAGAATATTAGCTTCCCTTCTCCCACAGCTAGTTCAGTGTTTCCCAGTTCTTATAACTGATTGAGTGCAGTCAGTGTGATTGACACTATAGAAACACTCTTCACGTCATTACTACTTAATTTAGAAGTGCTGACCAATCAGTTCAATTTAACAGCAACGGGAGTTATCCCATCTTATGTTCATTATAACGCCTTCCGTTATAACTCTGTTTACTATTACTGATGACTAACTTGGGTTAATCAGCCTAAAATATTCCTTATTATATTTCTTGTTGAGTGTGATGTTTCTAGCAAAATTTGTGGATGGAGGAAAAAGAAAAGCAACATTTGACATAGGGTTCCTGTGTAAAAGTATTGTAATTATGTCATTAGGTTGGTTCATGATCCGTATTCAAGAGACAACTAGCTACATCAGGTTTAGTTATAGCAAAGAATTTATCTTGTAAGCTTTTATTATGTTTTGTTATTATATTTTTTTTTCTATGGACTTTGTTACTTATGTAATTAATTTAACAGGAATCTTATGCTTCTCCTCTTTTATAGCTGGTCACAGATAAACTGGGACCAGATTGCATGTATAGGATTGTTTGTGGAAGTAAAGGAGAAATACTGCAAGTAGCACAGTGGTGTGGTCAAAATGTATGAATAAGAATTCAGAGAGCAAAGGTGCCCTATCCCATCTTTTATGCAAGAATGAATAGTGGTATCAAACTCCAAAGTAAAGTGAAGATAAAAATTAATAACGAGATGCCAGTGTAAATACTGAAAGTTGGAATAATGATTAACGTGGAGAGAAGTAGGTGTGTGATCAATAGTAGAAAATTAGAGAAGGGGAAGACAAGGTGGAAAGTGCCTACAACCCACACACAATCAGTGCAAATGTTACCAAAACTGATGTAAGTAGGTGTAGCAGTTGAGTAGATGAGGAAATGTCACACTGAAATTAACATAAATGAAGAAATTAAGAGCACATGGTGTAGCAGATAATAGTGTTGGCCACAAAACAGAGCTTATGGTCTGTCACCATTTAAAATTTTAAATATGCAAATATTACATATTACATTAAAAATATCATATGCTTTTTATGCTAGTCCAGCTTTGCATTCCATAGCTTGTAACTGTGAGAAATTGCAGAGGAAACCTCTGCTGAATCAGTAAATGAGAAAAATGTATCTGGTTGAAGCTCACACATTTTCCTGCCTACAGAAACATTGTTTGTTAGCACTTCAATGCCATTTTGTAAAGTATTCAGCTGTCAATTTTTGAAGTTTATAAGTATTTCAATATCTGAACTTACGCTCTTTGCATTTTGTAGTTGTGATTTGCTGGAGAAAACAAAGCCCCAGTAGCCGTACCTCTTTGTTCTGTAGGTATGGTTGACAGCTCCTATGAACTGAAGTCAAAACAAGATCTGAAGTCTACATCATAACCTTGTTGACATTCTGAAGCTGATTTCAATATTTAGTATTTGCCACACTAAGAGATTTAGTGGGGGTTGAGAAAAAAAGCTTAGGTCTCTCACAGTTCAGGAACAGAACTCTACAATTCAATTTCATGAGGGTGCTGTAAGTCACTGTTAACACAGTTGAACTTTCTGTGACTGGCTATTGTACTGTTGTTAGAGGAAAATAAGAAAAAAATGATCCATTTTCTCATATGGGAGATGATATTTTGAAGACTTTTTCTGCTTAGATATCTCATATGATGTGATTTTTTTCCTTATTTTTAAACCATTAATCAAGGGAAATTAAAGTCTACTCTCTGGGGTGTTTTTTGTTGTTAAATTACATGCAGTCATTCAGCATAAATAAACTTCTAAGTTCACTTCTTTTAAGCCGAGATTCTTCTTAAATGTTCCATGCACATTCAAAATGAAGTTCACATTCAACATCTGGAATAAAATATTTAAATTGTTTTTGAAATAGAGCAGATTTTTATTTTTTTTTAAAATCCTGTGATAACTTGACGTTTTTGACACATTTTTATGCAAATTGAGACAAGTTCAGAATTTCAAAGATTCAAGAATTAAAACTTCTTTTTTGCAGACTGGATCAGTCATATTGCTAGTTATGAAATACTCCAAAATGTATTCTCCAAATTTGTTAAAATGAAACTTCATCAAATCAAACACATCTTAATTCTCATGTTTTTTGCATTTTTTTCCTAATTACCTTTTAAAACATTTGTTAACTTTTAAATAATATTATTACTGTGTTTTTATAGCTGTGATTCCTTACACTGAAATATAGAAACTATCATTCTTTTACTACTAATCTATTCTGTTACTAATCTATTCCTATAACATGCATGAACATGTTAGAATAGGATCTAACTAAAAGAATCTGCAAAGGGGGTTGTCTCTCATCTTTATTTAGTTACCTGCATAGGCACCTCAAGAAAAGTTCAGGAGCACAATTCAGGCAATCAGTTTAGATGTCTGCTTTACTATGAGGTAAGCCACAGCTCACCTTAAAACTCTTGTCATGAATTCTTGTCATTCATTGTGAAGGTACTCTAGAGGACTAACTTTAAGGTTGACATTGTCTGGTTTTGATGTATAAGGACAGATGAATATTTCCATTTAAATCTGAGAGCAAATTTGATGTGGGTACTTTTGCTAAAATTTGGAGCATGCTCTTGAATCCTGAAATTGTGACAAAACTTGTCCAGTTGTGTTCTCTACCTGTAATCCCCAAAATTATTCATTCAATTTCAATCCATTTTGACAGAAAAGCAAAAGATTTTAAGTTTTTTAGTTTTAGGTAGGTTTTTTTAGGGTCCTGCAAATTTTGTGAGTATTGCCAATTTAGTAGAGGAATCTCAGTGCCACTCATTAATGAAAATGTGAGAAAAAAATCAGCCATTAAAGATTTTTTTTTTCTTTTTCTGAGCAGTAACCAGATGTCAAAATTAGATTATGTATAACTGTAAACCAGCCATAACACATGCTGTTTCCTGCCCGCAGTGTGGTTGACATAAGGGAAGAAAAAGATCTTATGGCACAGAGATTGTGTTTGGGGAATAAAAGACACATATTCTTAGGAAAGTATTGTCATTACTTCTACTACTTACAGAAAACTTATTTATGTTATATAACAAGAAAAACCTCTAGTTTATGTAATTCAACAAGGAAAGTGCTTTTGCTGATATATGTTATTTTCTTTGGATAATTAGTAGGAACTCCACAGTCAGTAGAATCATTTTGCTGACACAGGCATGACCCAGATGGTCATTTCTGTATTGGTATATTCATTTATTGGATAGGTTGAAAAACTCTTTTTTCAGTTTTCAAATAATTACTCTCTTCCTGCACATCCTATTTTTGCATGGTATTGCTTTGATGTGAATTACATGTTTTGATAGACCAGGCCAGCAGTTTTAAATCTGAAATGCTTTTTCAGAAGAAAATGCAAATGTTGTGCAAAATAATAATAATGAAATATTCAATATTACAATTCATACATTCGCAATGGAAAGTTACAAGCTGGGAGGCTGCCTGTGCGTGCACATATAGATATACACATATATATGTACAGACACACATGTATATATATATATATATACACACATATACACAGACATATACAAGGTGTGGGATTTTTTTGTCTTGGCTGCTGTCTTGCTTCATGACAATAAATGATGCCTTTATCTGCTTTTAGGTGTAGATTTTCTGGCAAGGTGGTATCCACCTGAAAGCATACTTGTTCCCTTGTGGCTGAACTGTGGCAGTGCACTGCATTCATTTCATTGTAGTGATGCATCATTTAAATTCTACACATTTTTAGCCTCTTTTTCTCATTCCTGATGCAAGATAAAAATAAATGTTTAACTACTGCAGATTTCCTTTGGCATGCCAATGCTCAGTATTCAGGTTATTTTAAAGTCTTTAATTGTCCCTGAAATGTGTGATTTTTCTTTTCCCTCACATTCATATATAAATAAGCTTTTTAAAATATTAACTTCTGATCTCAGTTGTATCTTTTAAGTTTGCTTTTAAAAAAATGCCTGTAGTCCTACTGTCTTCTTGCATTGTTTCACTCCTTCCTGGAATGCAATCTTTGATTTTTAGAAGAGGATACTGAGTCACGCATACATAAAACACTGTGACGTAGAGCTTCTCTTTCTTTACTCCACAACTGTATACTGTCAAATTACAGGTCAAATAGTCATCTAGTGCTTGTGTGCTGTTGTTGAGCCTCAATGTTGCTGTATGCTTGCTCAGTAAGACAAAGGCACTGCGCAGCTGTGTTACATGTTAAACAGTGTTCAGTGGGCTGTAGTGACAAAATGGAACATCGAAATTAGTGTTTAACTGTGGTATGGTCATATGCAATAAAGTTCATCACTGAGTTTTACTCGCAACTTGGAAACTGTGATCTGAGTGTAGGGAATAAGTCGTGTCTGACTGCTTAGATAATACAGATACACTGAAATAAATGTACAAAAAATATATTTTGAAATTTCTTTTAGATTATTATTATATGTATAGTAGAAAAAGTAACTTAATATACTTTCTGTGTAATCTCATCTCTTTTGTTGTCTTTCCTGTTCATTAAGTTTAGTATAAGGAGATTTTCCAACTAGTATATCTAGGTGGATCAAACTTTTCGTATGATATCACCTTAAGATTTCAAAGAAAAAATCTATTTGAGAAGAAATTGATGGATTTCTTCCTTCATCAATAACTAAAATTCATGTTTTTATTTTATCAGATTGGAGAAATATACTAACTGGAATTCTGGATACTTGCACTCCATAATACAAGAACATTAGGAGCAGAGTAGCATTATTTAGTTTTTCTAAATGCATATTTTGAGTACTATGCACTCATGTATACAATTTAAAGATAATTTAAATTCTCTATTATATTGCTCTTTCATATATGTTGTATTAGTGTTCACTGTTAAATGTCATGAATATATGTTTTAGTGTTTGCTCTTAAATAGTCTTCATGAATATATATTTACTGCTGGGAAGATGATTTTCCTCTTTTGTTTATGCATGTATTTATGTCCATGATGGAATAAAGTATAGAAATATGTTTTGTGGTAAGTGCTTTTAAATAGCGTACCACAGTGGCTTTGCTAAATGGTCCTTTCCTGCTGCAGGACACTGGAGACATTCAAAGTGTGAATGGAAAAGACAGTTCTGTTAAGCAACATGTCTTGTGTGATATATTGAATGGTGTTAACAGAAGATATGTAAAGCCTTAATATAGCCATTATGTGACCTGTATATGAGTTTGTAAGTCTAGGTGTTAACTGTTTTTAATATTGGTATATGGTTTGTGTAGTGGGTTTATAGACATCTGGAACACTGTATCTAGTTTTGCACCCCTTAAATCAAGACAGGTGTTGATAAACTGGAGCAGGTTCAGTGGAGGGTCAGCAAGTTGGTTGGGGATTTGAGCACTTGCTCAAAAGAAGATGGAATCAGTCTCTTCTCAGTAGCATTCATCGAATGGACAAGAAGCAGCAGACATAAACTGAAATACAAGAGAATACATATAAATACAAAAACCCACTTAGTCTCTAAGAGTGATCAAACAGTGGAACAGATTGCTCAGAGAGGTGGTGGAGTTTCCATCCTTGGAGATATTCAAACTGTGACTGGGTAGCTTGCTCTAGATGACACTGCTTTGAGCAGTGGATTGCACTAGACAGTCTCCAGAGGTGCTTTCTAACCTCAAATATTCTGTGACTCTCACAGAATCACTGAATATTCAGAGTTGGAAGGGACCTCCAGAGATCATCTAGTCCAACTCCCCTGCTTAAAAGCAGGATCCCCTAGAGCACATCACTCAGGACTGCATCCAGCCGAGTCCTGAAAATCTCTAGAGAAGGAGACTCCACAACCTCTCTGGGTAGCTTGTGCTAGTGCTCTGTCACCCTCACTGAAAAAAAGTCCATCCTCATATTTAAATGGAACCTCCTGTGTTCCAGCTTGTGCCCGTTACCCCTCGTCCTGTCACCGGGAACCACTGAAAAGAGTCTGGCTCCATCCTCCCTCACCCACCCTTTAGGTATTTGTAAACATTAATTAAATCACCCCTCAGCCTTCTCTTCTCCAGGCCAAAGAGTCCCAGCTCTCTCAGCCTTTCCTCATAGGGGAGATGCTCCAATCCCCCACTCATCCTCTTTGCCCTCCGCTGGACTCTCTCCAGTAGTTCCCTGTCTCTCTTCAACTGGGGAGCCCAGAACTGGATGCAGTATTCCAGTTGCAGCCTCACCAGGGCAGAGTAGAGGGGGAGAATGACTCCCGTTGACCTACTGGCCACACACTTCCCTATGCAGCCCAGGGTGGCACTGGCCTTCTTGGCAGCAAGGGCATATTGCCAGCTCATGGATAACTTACTGTCTGCCAGGACTCCCAGATCCTTCTTCTCGGAAGTGCTTTCCAGGAGGTCCCCCCCTAACCTATACTGGTGCCTGGCATTCTTCTTCCCCAGGTGCAGCACCCTACACTTGCCCTTATTGAACCTCATGAGGTTCTTCTCTGCCCAGCTCTCCAGCCTGTCCAGGTCCCACTGGGTGGCAGCACAGCCCTTTGGAGTGTCAGCCACACCTCCCAGGTTGGGATCATCAGCAAACTTGCTGAGGATACACTCTGTCCCCTTGTCCGGGTCATTGATGAATATGCTGAACAAGACTGGACTGAGTATTGACCCCTGGGGGACACCACTGGTTACAGACCTCCAACTCAACTCTGCTTCTGTGATCTCTCTGTGATCAATCTCTTCTCTGTGATTTGTCACACAGCCAGCTCTCGATCCACCTCACCGGACGTCCCCTCGTCTAACCCACACTTCCTGAGTTTCCTAATGAGGATGTTATGGGAGACAATGTCAAAAGCCTTGCTGAAGTCAAGGTAGATGACATATGCTGCTCTCCCCTCATCCAGCCAATGGGCTATAACATCATAGAAGGCTAGCAGACTGGTCAAGTTTGATTTACCCTTGGTAAATCCACGTTGACCACTCCCAATAACTTTCTGTTCTTCAATATGTTTGGAGATGACCTCCAGAACAAGTCACTCCATCACCTTCCCAGGGATGGAGGTGAGACTAACTGGCCTGTAGTTCCCTGGGTCCTTCTTCTTGCCCTTTTTGTAGACTGGAGTGATGTTGGCCTTCCTCCAGTCTTCAGGCACCTCTCCTGTTCTCCATGACTTTTCAAAGATGATGGAGAGTGGCCCAGCAATAACATCTGCCAGCTCTCTCAGCACTCACAGGTGCATCCCATCAGGGCCCATGGACTTATGGCTGTCCAGTTTGGCCAAGTGGTCTTTAACTCAGTCTTCCTCTATCAAGGGAAAATCTGCTTCTCTCCAGACCTTTCCTCTTGCCTCCCCAGTTTGGGATTCACGAGAGACCGCTTTAGTAGTGAAGACCGAGGCAAAGAAGGTATTCAGTACCTCTGCCTTTTCTGTGTCTTCCACCACCAGGATGCCCGTCTCGTTCATCAGTGGGCCAACATTTTCCCTAGTCTTCATTTTTCCATCGAGGTACTGAAAGAACCTCTTCTTATTATCTTTAACCGTAGCTGTCAAGTTGAGTTCCGCTTGAGCTTTGGCCCTTCTAATTTTCGCTCTGCACAGCTTCACTACATTTTGGTACTCTTCATAAGTTGCCAACCCTTTTTTCCAAAGGCTGTAGACTTTTTCTCCAACTTGTTGAGCAGAGGAAACATCAGCTGTCATAGGTGCAGTGCAGCCGAGTCTGTTTTCATGCTGAGACAAGTATGATTCCACCCTCCATCCAGGGAGAAGCTGGAGGGAGTGTTCAACCAAGAGAAAGACCAGGCTGAGCTGTAAGAGCAGTGGTTGTGTTTCTGGAGTGCCAAAGTAACAACCGAATGTTCAAAACATGCCTCATTTTCATGGATCTCTGTGGCTAAAATATTTTTAACAGCTGACCTGATGGATCGGTAAAAGACAGCCTTTGTCATGACCCTCACTTAACTAATCTACTTATCCTTCTTTCTCTGGGAGTGTTGGAAGTGTGGCACACTATGTTCTATATTCCTCTCTGTGAAAAATTCACTTTAGTTTGAGAGGAGATGAGTCATTTTTTCTTCTGTTGGCTAGCACCAGCATCCCTTTCTGTTTCTTTTATCCCTCAGTTGCCTTCTGCCTCTTATCCTACATGAAAAAACCCACCTACCTCATTCAGTTATTTTCTATTTTAGGGGCCCTTCCCTGCTTCCTACATCCACCCCTGTTTTGCCATGTACCTCATTAGCGAACTCTGCCTCCACTGACTTTTCCCATCCACTCTGAAAATTGCTATTATCATTCTTTTCTAGTGAAAAAAAAAAAAAAGACTGATATTTCTGTACTGGGAAATATTCTAAATCATGGTTTTCCTTAGCAAAACTCTTGGAAATATATTCAGCCTCCTTACCTCCCACACTGGGCACACTCTAACAACCTCTGTTCTTGATATTAGTAAGTAAAAATTTTAGGAAGAAATAGTCTCAGCCTAGACACACTGATAAAACCATCCTTTGCTCATACACAAAAACTATGTTGTATGTTTAAACTGTCTTGGTCACTGTCTTGCTACTGCAGCTGTTATTATTGATGCTTTCCAACAAGACTTGTATTAATTTTCCTGCCATTTTTTCTTGAGATTAACTTTCTCCTAGTCTACTAGATAAAATCAATTCTCTTCACATTGCCTTAAAAATGGTATGTAGCTTCAGAATATTCTTCCTGTAGGTGGTGTCATACATTTTTAAACAGTCACCACTTTTTAAATGAAAATTTAAAATTGTCCCTGCACAGTGCAGTTCATATACTGAGGTTACAATTTGTGTAAGCACATTATTTGAAGAATAAAACACCCTAGGCCAGTTTCAGAGGTGAGCTATAGAATATTGTACTAAATCTGAAATAGGTTTTAAACCTGTCAGTGCTGCCCAACTGCCAGTGTCAGTACTTGTATCCAAAACATACTTCTCCCAAATCTGCTCTTTATCCTGGAGGTTTGTCAGCTCTGGTGCTTAGAAGCTACCTCCTAACAGCAGCACTGAGGTACTAAGCAGGCACTAGTTCAGATGTAAGCTGTTTGGCTCTTGTAAATGTCCCTAGAGGGCACCTACTAGATCAGCTGCAGTTCAAGTCTGGACCTTCCTCTTTTGTCAGTGTCACAGCATTTGTATCATACATCAGGATATAAGAAAACAAAAGCCAGCCTTGTTTCCTCCTGATGGAATACGTAACTCATCTGCCATATGTTCTTATCATATTCTGAGAAGGGCTGTTTTTAGTTCTTAGCTGGACTCTCGTAGCATAGTCGTATATTCATTTAAGGCCTGAGAGGAAGTGAGCAAACATGGTTCTGTAGTTTGGTTATTACAGTAGTTGCCCGGGGTGGCTATATAGTCTTCTGAAGTAAGACAAGTTGTATGAAACTGGACAGTGGACTTTTGAAGGTAAAAGGTGATTGGACTGCGATTCTGCTTTATCCACCATCTCTTGGGCTGTACTTTTTTTTTTTTTTTTTTTTCCCTTTCTCTTTCTATTTCTGATTGCAACAAATACAATTATTCCAGTTCTCAGTGGTTCACAATTTTCCACTTAGTGTCAACCATTAGTCAGTCTTTGCAAATCTAAAGACTCAATTACTTCTCTTAATCAGACTTGATTTTCTTCTCAACATTGGAAAACAGAATATTACTGTTTTAAAGCACATGTTGATTTAAAAAAAAATGTTAAAGTAGATATGATTTATTTATTTTTTTTTTCCCCCTTTTTTCACTTTTTCTACTCCCCAACAAGTCTCAGTATCAAACTTGTATTGATAGTTTTGAGCAGTGAGAGCTCTTTATGCCTGGGCCATAGGGAATTCAGCTGTTCTTGCTTAATCACAGTTTCATTTTTGATAGTTTCAATTTACTTGTCCTGCTGTCATACACACACCATCTTCTTGGGGTGCTTAATGAATTACAAGCTCTCTAGGTCTCATATAGCTGACTGGGCAGTAAATAATATTTTATCACTTCCTGACCTGAATATTTTCTTCGTCTTTGTTCCCCTAGAAAAAGAAAGAAATATTTTAAATAAATGAAATGCACAAGAGAGATACTTCTCTGAAGTACAGGAAATATAGGAAAAAAGGACAGTTTTACGATGGTCTCTTTCCACATAGGGAATAATGCCCACCATACCCTCGACCTGGAAATTGAATTCTCATGTTCTGATTGGATAAAAAGTGCTTGAAATCTAGTCTAAATATTAAACTGATTATGTTTTTAATACGTTTTGGTTTCACCTTTGAAAGTGCAAAGTGGTTTTTATTTTCTGAATGTTTTTAATTAACAAAAAATAAGATTATCTGTTGAGAAGAGGCTGGTCACTTGGTGTACAAAGGAAGGTGTTTGTTAGTTTTTCTCAGATTATTTTTTTCTAATGCTTGTTCTTTTAAAAAGATAGACCCAAATCCTTCCCGGTGCATCGTTTAATAAAACAATGCTACGTAAACATTGTCTGCTGAGCAGCCACAGGATTCTTTACAGTGAAAGGATGACTCTCTATTTGAAAAGAATCTACATAATTATTTACAAAAGAGGAAAATTACGATAAACTGCTTCATGCAAGTTGTTAAAATAAGATCATTAGGAAGAATTTGTACAGACAGAAGGAAAGAAGAGGGAAATTACAGAAAAAAAGATGCACATGTAAATGTACTGCATTTTGAAACATTTCAATTTGCATGCAAATTGAATATTGAATTAAAAAGCTTTAATAAAATTAAAGTGTAAGCTATTTTATAAATTAAGAGAATACACAAAAAGCTGAAACACGTTTTATATGTTTCTTTGCTATTCCCCTTGGCATATATGTTGTGATCTTTACTCCACTCTTCTATTAAATAAGTATAAAAAAGTTTAGATTTAATTTCAGCAAAACATATACTGCAGTACATCACAATATTATTGCAAGACAGTTATTAGCTTTTATCATTATGTATATATTCTCCTTGATTTATTAACCAGAAAGATGAAAGGAACAAAATTCATTTGAGGAACATGATCACATAAAATAAAATCAGTTTTTGAAAAAAAAAAGAAGCTGCATAAATATTAATTGCATTTAGTTTTAAATGTGTCTGCAAATTACAGTAGATAAATTACATTGCTACTGGAAATTACATAATGAGGACTGTTATGCAAGGCAATGCCTGTATTATTGCATTAGGAATGATACTGCACTCTGCCTGCTTTTATCTGTCTATCATTAAAATTTACATTTATTAGACAAGCCATTGTTCATGACAAACTGTCGTATTTTTGGATGAAGTAGTAATTTGTTATCACAAAATGCAGTGCCTATAATGCAGTCTAAGTCTATTGGAAATTCTTGCTTACAAATACTGGAAAAGAATTGAACATGAAAATTATTAATAATTCCAGAGAAAGAAAATATATTTTTTTGCCATTTTTCCACAAAGATACTTATTTGTTTATAGGTTTCTGTAAAGTAGTCTGACTAATATCAAGAGGAGGCATGCATGTGAAGAGGAAAAACAGACTTTTAATGGATTGGCAAAATTATATTGTGGGATTTTATTATGAGAATTTTAGGTTTATTGGACTACAAAAATACCCAAAAGTATAAATTAATTTACCATATATTAACATTTGTTTCATTTTTTATAGAAACAATATGGCTATCCCAATATGGTCATCATGTTTTATAAAAACGTCCAAACATCTAACATCTAGGTCTTCGGTCTTTTGTCTACTGGCTTAATTTAACTTTGGACTGCTTTTTTGCTGTCTGTATTACAACTGTAATAAGAAGAAACGTATTTGTGATGCTAAGTGAAGGGAAGAAGCAAGCAGAAAAAAAAATACACAGTGCTTATGAAGATGAGACACATTTCCAAACAGTCAACATTGATGTTGCAACAAGACACAGCAGAATTCCAAACAACCAGGGCTAAGTTGTTTTTGTCATTGGACACTTGAAGGTCACTAACCAATGTCTGCTACCTGGCAGTTTGTTTTGCACAGTGCATGGAGCATGGACTGAGGACTACCTAGCAGCCTTCATAGAAGTGCCTGGGTCTCATTTTGCAGAATCGTGGTAATTTTGGTAGACTTATGAAATAGTAGGAGAGTACTCTTGTAAAATGCTGGCAAAAGCAGATTCCAAAGGCAAAGGAGTGAAAGTCCTGAGGTTTCTTGCAGTAAGTGCGAATTAAGGAACCAGCAAGGAAGATCCCAAGAAAAAATGAGCAAGGAGATCTGAAAAATAAATGCTACTGGAAACTACATGTGGCATTATCACTTCAGTACTTCTATGCAGATTTTCACTTGGTGCTATGTTTTCCTTAACATGAAACCAGAAAATAGTAGTTGTTTATTAAAACATTCCATACCTCGGTATGTACTATGAAGTTCTCATGAAAAGCTCTTCACTTTTACATGGAACTGTGACAGAACCAACCTATTTTTCTAAGTAGCTAACAAAACTAGCTCTTAACATTGCTGGAATACAAATGAATAGCAAATAAAATACTTGTGTATTGAAAATATGCAGTCAAGGAGGAGAAACTATAAGCCAGAACTATTGGTTGAATATTACTTTAGAGATTTAAAGGAAGTTATCTAATTTTTAAGCATGTGGAGATATATACTTTCTAATACACGTCACTCTTGAAATTCCCTAAATATCAATCATCCTTTTTTAGATGTTAGTGCTTGTAACAATAGGTTATATTTGTATTTAAAGATCTTGAACTACTTGAGAGAGTCCAGCGCAGAGCCACGAAGATGATGGAGTGGAACATCTCCCTTATGAGGAAAGGCTGAGGGAGCTGGGTCTCTTTAGCTTGGAGAAGAGGGGGGGTCACTGAGGGGTGACCTCATTAATGTTTATAAATATGTAAAGGGTGCGTGTCATGAGGATGGAGCCAGGCTCTTCTCAGTGACATCCAATGATAGGACAAGGGGCAATGGGTGTAAGCTGGAACGTAGGAGGTTCCGCATAAATGTGAGGAAGAACTTCTTCACAGTGAGGGTAACAGAACACTGGCACAGGCTGCCCAGAGAGGTTGTGGAGTCTCCTTCTCTGGAGACATTCAAAACCCGCCTGGACATGTTCCTGTGTGACCTGATCTAGGTATTCCTGCTCTGGCAGGGGGATTGGACTAGATGATCTTTTGAGGTCCCTTCCAATCCCTAACATTCTGTGATTCTGTGATTCTGTGACTACTTAGTAATTACTGTAATATCTTATTGTCAACGTTTATCCTTGTTTGTGGAGTAAGGAAGCATTTTTGACACTCCAAGCAAGATAAGCACTCTTTTATAGTTACAGTTGCTGTAACTATCCTTGTCTTAACTTGGACTTATTTTGTCTGTTATTAAATCTGAGTTTCCTGCATATAATAATAACAGTACATAATAAATGGATCAGTTCACTGTCATGGCAAGATAATGAATGTATTGCATCTTTTTGTAGCATGCCAGATATTGTAGTGTAGAATACAGCATGGCATTTGATATTTTCTAGCTATTTGTGTGAATGGCATTGTTTTAAAACTAACTTAACACTTTTCAGCAAAATATGTTATAAATGACCTTAGCTCTTCTAGCTTGAAATGTGTTTGGAGGCTGTCTATTAGGAATATTTTTTGAGAGTGTCATTAGACTCTAAAGTCCATTTCTTATGACTCTTTATGCTAAGGGAAAGTAGAAGTTAGATAGGCCATTACCTTTGTGGAACTAGTCCAAGGTTGTCTCTATCCAGATCCACTCATTTCTTCATTGCATGGAGAAAATGCATGTAGGATCACAGGGCTTATGTTACTGCCTCTCAGATCATTCTGTCTTGGAAATAATATACTGTAAGCAATGGTAATTAAACATTCAAGTCCCTCCTGTATTTCAAGTGTACAAGACAAGCCTCACTCCTCTGTTATGTCAGAGATTGTAATTCTTGATAAATAACAAAATATGCCACTATTTTCCTTTGGTTTTTTTAACAGTAATTGTTTTGTTGTTTTTATGTATTTATGAAAAGGAATTCAGAAAAATTCCAAGGGCAGAATAGATTGTGAGGTCTTTAGGGAACATTCTTTGTTTGTATTTTTATGCTTCACTATGCAGCTACAAAACTTAAATGCTATTGAAATACGAGAATATTCTAATAATAGTTTTTAATGATTTCATTGGTATCTAGATGTTCTAAAATGTATAATCTTGCACTAAAGATAAAACAAAAGTAATCAGCAAAATAAAACGGTAAGCATTGCTGCGCAAGTCTATATATCATGAGTGTCTGTATGGTTAAATAAACAACATATATAAACATGTGAAGAATTATCAGCAACTCTTAGCAAGTAAAGCTTTTAAGTTCTGTAGGGAAGAGCAACAGGAAAAAATACATAGCTCTTCTCTGGAACCTGCTAGTGTGAATTCATCCATAGCAAGGTAGTGCAGGCTAAATATCTTTGAATCTAAACAAAATTTTGTTTCTTTAAAAAGAAACAATATTTCACAGAATTAATTGATAATAGAATTGGAAATTTTGAAGATTTTGTTTTTGACTGACAAATGATGAGAAGAGAAAATTCCTTGGTGTAATTTTGATTGAGGATTCTGGTTTATATTACAGAAACCAAGAAGTTACGTATAATTTTGTAAGGAGGCTTTAATCCTGGTATCAATCAATATGTGACAAGGTGTACGTTTGCCTTTAAAATTATACAGCTTTTGCTCATTCACGCTCCTTTAATATTTATTTTCCTCTGGGTCATGCAACAGGGATCACCTCAGTATTTTGGAAGGAGGTTCAGCTCTGCATGAAATAAACGTTGTCATCTGCTCTTTCTTAATTAGAAATGCTAAATTGTAGAATTATTTTTTTTCATGTGCCAATATTAAAAATAATTAGAAAACTCTAAAATATCAAGTGAGCTATAGAGTCTGTTCTGTACTTTTTTGTAAAATCAAGGATTCTATGTTTAAGTTCTCCTTCAGAGAATTTCTTCTAGATCACCAGTCACAGATACTAGTGCTTCACCTTTATATTGTACAACATTTACCACATTTGCTACAAGCGTAGCGAGTGTGCTTCCAGATCCTCTGTCTACTTCCACTTTTTAGCTGAAAAAAACCCCGAACTATCAGTTGCTGGATCTCAAATGCTTCATCAAGGGGCAGTTTAGCTTTCAATCTAAAAATGCTTGGAAAAAGACTGCTAGATTCACACTTCTGTGTTTATTAGAGATTTAATTTCCTTTGTTCTTCACAAGGAATGTAAGATTATACCAAATTAAGGTGACTCTCATTTTTTTTCTTTACTTCTTTCTTATATTCCAAGGTTTCTGTCCTGGTTCGGCTAGGATAGAGTTGATTCCTCGAGCAGTTGGGAGGCAGCTACAGCGTGCGGGCAGTGCAGGAGCGGCTTTTGCCCGGGTCTGTCCCTCGTGCTGTGTCCGTGCAGGATAGCTCTTGTTCTGTACATTGTTAGCACTGTTATTGTTGTTGTTTGGTTTGTTGTTGTTACACTGTCATATTAAGTCTTCCTTATCTCAGTCCCAGGGTTTGTATTTCACTCCCTGTCCCGTCCCCGTCTGAGGGTGGGGGAGGGGCAGCGGCAATGTGGTCTCAGGTCCCGGCAGGGTCTAAACCACCAGAGTTTCTTATTTAACTCGTCTTCACTTTCAGTTTTTTTTCTCTGATTTTTCTTTACTACATTCATTTTATCAAGCTCCAACTATTAGTTCAACATTCTCTCTACTTCTTTCCAGAGCAGTTGATATTGTACTATGATGCCATGGGGATAGAATGGATCCCATCATACTCCCTGACCCATGGTTACTGTGGAGAAGTGAACGGTCCATGGTCAAAAGGGCACTTCAGATTCTGCTGCCTACACTTACGGTATACGATGTTGGTACCTTTGAAGAAGACCATATCCAACACGTCTACCTAGTAGAAGACAATGATGTCTCTGCAGTTAGGTATACTGGCAGATTATGTTGCAGGAGACATGTACTGTACCCTGGGGTGGCACAGATTCAAGGATTTTTCCCTCTAGTGTGTTTCTTCTCATAGCATTATCTTTCCTATGTTCTCCTTGTGAAGCGTACAAAGAATGCCAAAATTCTGCGCACATCAATTATGGTGATTAGGGAGCCTTGGCTAGCACTATGTCATGGAGGTTTCCACTTCTAAGACAATGGATAATTAATTTGTAGGAATCCTGTCAGGATTTTGAGGGAAAAAGAGAGTTATTACTGCACAACAATGATATTTCAAAGGCAGCAGGTTCTTCTGTGCGTGGGCCTATCTATTAAACAGTGCACATCACTAAAATGGGGCCACACATCAACCTGAGTCACATGATTTCATTTTAGAGCAGTCCATTAATCTTAAAGTTTTAAAAAAAGTACTATTCAGTGAAACAATTACCCTTTTAATACCGTTACTATAAAAATAAAAATCTGTTTTCACGTTACTTGCAGAAGATTACAGATTCGTCAGATCTGTTGCATGTTATAATTAAAAAGATAGTTTCCAGCAACATTTGATTTCTGTAAAGCTGTTAGCAGGAGACAGTTATAAAATTCTGTTTCCCTTCTCTCTCCTTGTGACTATCTGCCTTAGGTGTTAGTCTCAGCTTCTCTCTCATTACATCTGCCCTTAATTTCAGCCTCTGTCACTTTTATTCCTTTTACCCTGCAGTGCCATTTCCCCTATAGAAAGTAGGATCTGAGGATTTGTGCCATTCTTATTACTGCTTCTCTTCTCTATGTCTCACATCCGATTGTTCCAGATGATTGTCTCATCTGTTTTAGATTCACCAGGCTCTCAAGAAAGAGTTTTATCAACATCTGAAGAAGACTAAAAGTCTTAAAGACTTCCCTGATGTTCTCAACAACATTTTCTTCTTAAAGAAACTCCTTTTGGTTTTCTTGTGTTGCTTTTTTAGATATTCTCTAGTAAGACACTAGTATTTATTGAGTCCACTGATCTTACAGAAATAAGTGTATGTTTTGCACCAAGGGCTGAAGACACTATGCTTACCCTAGCATACTCCTGTGATTTACATACGAGTATGCTAAAAAATGAAGGCCAAAGAAATGGTCATGTCACCTGTTGGTACTGTCTGACACCTTTTTGAGTCATGGTAAATTCTAATTTCTAAGTTCGATAATGATAACAGACAGTTACTGTAAGCATCTCTACTGGTAGATGCCTAAGCATTTCCGTTCCCATGTAGAAACCTGAAATTGCTTTGTCTGGATCAGAATATATCATGCTGTTAGGCAAAGCTCATATTCCTAAAGCATAGCTGCCTAGTTTTCTAATAGCTACCTTATTTTAAGAGCTTATATATGATCTCCACACACTGATTCTTCATAGTTGGAAATGAACCGTAATGGCCATCTGAAGGTGTAAATGCCACAGAATCCCATGACTGATACCTAGAATGGTTTGCTGAATCTAAAAATAAGAGTTTGTATATTCATTCTCAGGGAGATGCAAACTACATCCCTGAAGCCAGTTGTAATACTTAAGTTTTTTTCTTAACAACTGACTTGCAGGATATTAAAAAAAAAGTTAAAGTTTGAAGGATTATCTTTCCAGCTCAGATTAAGCAGGTAGTAAGCTGTCAATATAAACCAAACATAAATTATATTATATTTGCAGATTAAATTGTTGTTAGCATAAATTCCACACAATTTAGTCAGATGTTTATGAAGAAAGAAGGCTCGTTTCTCCATTGTTTTTCCCATTTCCTATTAGAGCTCTTTCATAACCAGTTTTATAAATATTCACATCTAAGAAACTGATGCCAAACCAAACTTCATGACCTTTTCCTTCTGTTATCTTTTCCTCTGAATTAGCAGGAAACACATTCTCATTGTTGTGATGAAAATTGCACATCACTGAAAAGGGTATCATCTTCCCAAAGTAAATGTAGTATCTCAGAAAAGAAATTCCTTAGATTAAATTCTAATAGCATTTATAAGGGAAAGTTTGTTTCATAATGCAATCTGACTATAATTTTTCCCAGTTCTTTCAGTGCATTTTTTTTTACAGAGCTTATTTTACAATGTCCTATCACGTGTCACTACATCATGGAAATAAATACAACCACATTCTCTCCAGTACCATCTTATCAGTTTCTTTTTACCTCTGCTTATCTTGGGAACTGCAAAGCAGTTTACTAGCTGATTCTGCAACTAGAATTTCATGAGCAGACTGCTCTTACTCCTCCATAAATTACGCTGTACAATGTAGAATCAGATGTAAAATACATCGGCTTTCTGTCTACAAAATAAGATGAAAGGGTTTTGCAATAGGAGGTAATGCTCAAAGAGACCTGGAAGGTACCTAACTGCCTAGGAGCGCAAACAAATTTACTACTGATGGTGTTGCAAAGGGAAATAGTAAAAGAAAGTTTCTATTCTAATGTAAAAAGTTCAGCTAATGTTTATGTTACAATTGATCTGATTCAAGATACTCTACAGTAGTATAACATGAGTTTCAATAAGCCCAAATGCCAGGTTCTGCACTTCGGCCACAAAAACCCCAAGCAGCGCTACAGGCTTGGGGAAGAATGGCTGGAAAGCTGCCAGTCAGAGAGGCATCTGAGGGTGATGATTGATAGCCAGTTGAATACGAGCCAGCAGTGTGCCCAAGTGGCCAAGAAGGCCAATGGAATCTTGGCTTGTATAAGAAACAGTGTGGCCAGCAGGGGCAGGGAAGTGATCTTACTCGGCACTGGGGAGGCCACACCTTGAGCACTGTGTTTAGTTTTGGGCCCCTCACTACAAAAAGAACATTGAAATACTTGAGCGTGTCCAAAGAAGGGCAATGAAGCTGGTGAAAGGTCTGGAGCACAAGCCTTATGAGGAGTGGCTGAGGGCACTGGGGTTATTTAGTCTGGAGAAGAGGAGGCTGAGGGGAGACCTCATTGCCCTCTACAACTACCTGAAAGGATGTTGTGGAGAGGTGGGGATCAGTCTCTTTAAGCAAGTAACAGGCAATAGGACAAGATGTAATGGCCTCAAGTTGCACCAGGGAAGGTTTAGACTGGATATTAGGAAGTATTTCTTCACAGAATGGGTTATCAGCCATTGGAACGGGCTGCCCAGAGAAGTGGTGGAGTCCCCATCCCTGGAGGTGTTTAAGAGTTATGTTAACATAGCACTCAGGGCTATGGTGTATTTGAGGAATGTGTGTTAGTTTGATGGTTGGACTCGATGATCTTCAAGGTCTTTTCCAACCTAGATGATTCTGTGATTCTGTAATAACTTTTATTTATTTAATCATTTATTTATTCTTCCCTTGCAAGTCATTTTTCAGGTTTCATTAGTGAGAACTAATTCTGTGAAAAGAGTATTTGAAGGTTGCTAATCCAGTTCCTGGGAACAAACTAAACCAGCATTAGAGGGAGCATCACACTGATACCATACAGATTACACAGAATTTTGGAAACAGGTCACTGAGATACTTCTCATGTCCCAAAGGCAAGAAAGCAATGACTGGCAAAATAGATGTATTTTTAGCTACTATTAATCAGGTTCTCAAACATTAGGTCAAAAGTTAGGTGAGGTGTCTGATTAAGATGAAGCTCACTGACAACTTCTGGAAGATGTAGAGGAAAGAACACTGGATTAAGAAACAGAGGATTCTTGCACCAGAAAGGTTATGGTTATTTGCAAGCACCGCTAAAAAGCTAACCTTAGGTAAGGTTGAAAGAAGGATAAAGGGAGATGCTCACTAACATGGTGTTCTTGACCATTTCTATTAATCTAGGATGCTGTTTTGTCCCCCCTTACATTATACTGGATTTACAAACTCCATTTTTGAGACTACTCTTCTGGTATACTTTATACTTCCAAATAATTTTGCCATGCTCTAATAGAATTTGCAGCTTATCTTCTTGTGTTCTCTTCAGTAGTAAGTTAAAAAGAAAACAAAAAATAAGGCATAAATGTCATTATTTTATCTCAAGGCCATCTGCTACATCATTTCAGTTGAACTCTTTCTTACTGTCATTTCATTCAAAGCAGTGTAGCAGATGGTGTGGGAACCATCTCATAAAGTACCTTAATTTTCTTTTGTTTATAGGTGTTCTAAAAAAACCTGTCTATAGATCATTGTTAACTAGCTACTCTGCAGGAAACCAATAACGTTGGGTGAGTAGAATTAACAATTAATGATACACATCCTGAAACCTTCACTTATTTTGAATTATAGAGCCTTTACCAGAAGGAAATCCTCCATGAAATGTTACTAGAGTATGGAATGACTGAAAAGACCATTTAAGTTTCAGAATTTTCTCTAATAAACTATTATTATATACACTTTCAGCTTGTGCTCTGTAAAATGATTACTGTTTTAGAAAAAAACACCATTCTTTTGTGAAATTGAGTTTTATGTAGGTCTACATGTCTCCTATTACCTTTGTGTAAAAGGATCTACAAATGAATAGAGTGCCAGGAATGGCTGCCGAAGGAGGGAGTTGTAAAAGACAATATCTAATATTGATTGCAAATTCTCCTTGAGCCTTTGTCCTCTGATATTTTAATGAGAAAGTTATTCTGAAGTGTGCAAGCTACATAGCACTTGGCACTTAGTTTAAATGGCCTAGGTAGGAAACCATGAGAGAGAGAGAGAGACAGAGAGAGAGAGACAGAGAGAGAGAGAGAGAGAGAGAGAGAGAGAGAGAGAGAGAGAGAGAGAGAGAGAGAGAGAGAGAGAGGAAACAAATTCAGTCACAGAGAAATTCAGAGGTGCAAAATTAGTCCCTAGTCTTACTTTTTTTTTTTTTTTTTTTTTTTCAGGAGGAGCTCATCTTTCTTAATGCAGGGTGATCTTCAGAAGACAAAGCAGCTGGTGTCAGTGGCTGAAGGTAAGTATCATCAACCTTGCAGAAGGATTTCTGTTGAGGCAAGAGGGAACTGGAAAAAACAGTGTATGTCAATTGCGTTTAGGCAAATCTACATCAGGTCAAATTTTGTATCAAGGTTGTTTATTGCTTATGCAATATAATTGTTCATGCATAATATGCAGGGTAAGAATTACAAGAATAATGGTTTAATACTCTTGAAATATAAACAAATACAAAACCAGGAAATAGCAGATAAACTAAGTGCTAGAATTATCTTCTAAACCAGGAAGAAAGTTCATCTCATGTTTAGTCTGTTTTACTTAGATGTGGTTAGTAACAACAGTTTTGATACTATTCAAATAAGTATGATAAAGTTATGTTTTTCCCAATAAAGAATATTTTTATTACTTCATTACTAAGGAATGAACTTAGAATACATTCTAATATGGCAAAAGTTTTATACGTGTTTGTGGGGAAAAAAATCAAATGTTAGTAGGTAATTTAAGTTGTAAGATTGAACACACTAATGAATGCTGTCAATAAGCAGTGCACAATTTCATTTGTATTAGTGTACTGTAGCCTGAGAATATAGAAATGTGAGCCTTCAGAAAAAATGTCCACAGGACATTTTTGGAGATTCAGACTCTGAGGTTAATGTGTTTGGGAATTTAAAATGTATTATAATGTATTTTTACAGGTGTAGTTTGGTTTTTGCTTTTTTGTTTGGTTGATTTTTTTTGAGAAAAAAAAAGATAAGGGTGGAATTTTAAAGCTATCTGTTAGACTCCAAGAGATGACCTGTGAATATGAAAATAAAGTGGAGAATTAAGAGTGTCTTTGTAGCTTTTCTGTGAATACTAGTCTCAGGTACAAAAGTTTATGATAACTTACTCCACTTTGACATTGATGACAAAAAATGCCGCCAGACATACAATGGAGAAAAATGCTTTGAAAAACCCAAGAGGAGGGCATAACACATGAAAAGTGGGACTTCTATTAAGCATACATTGCTTTGCATTCTTAGATCAACCAAGCTGAAAAACAAAACACAGGCTTTAGTAGTTGTAAGATGATAGGTTACTTACATCATGGAAGCTCAACTTAGAAGTTAATGGGAATTTTGCTGTTGACCTCAAGTACAGATAGAATTTTCTCTTCTCATTTATGATGCAGAGATGGAAATTCAGGGAGTGGTTTTAAGGAATTTAGACAAGTGAAATGTAAGAGGATGATGAGGTCATAGGGACCAGGAAAAGTGTCAGATTCACTTAAAGGAATTTAAACGTGTTGTAAACTTTGCCAAATATCTATATTTGTGCTCCTGTTTACCTCTAGGAAAATAATTAGAATCTACTAAGAAAGTCAATCTGCAGGATTTTGCAAGCAAAAAATCTTCTCACAGTCAAACCTGAAAATTGAGTCAAATGCATGAAAATTGTTTAATTGTGCAAAAAAAAATATTGTCTAGCATTTGCTGTTGAGAATACTGATAGTTATCTGCTTAGGAAATTTGTCATAGTGGTTGAAGACAGTTTTTGTCTTACAGCATGTAACTAAAGCCCTCCTTCCACATATTCTTTTGTCCTCATGTGGCATTTCTTTCTTTTATTTACCCTTTCTACTTGTCATTCTGCTGTTCATTTGCTTTGGCAATACCTGATTTTAGAGACAGATGATTAAAACTCTGATTCCTATGCAGGCAGAATTCCTATACTCCACATAGAAGACAGGTAGCAACTGCGTTTGATGACTAATGGCATGTCTATATAATCTTGTTATTTTGGAATGCATTCCAGTATCCCATTATAGAAAAGCTAATGAAATCAACTAAGTAGAACAGGTTCAGTGGAAATAAACAAAAATGCCAGCAGGGAATTTCTGTCCTATTTTAAGGCTAGATTGTTTGAAGTGTTATGCTGTTCTCACTTTTAAATAACTTCGATAAGAACTAAATTAATTAGGAGTTTGATTCCTGCATGCATTATTACCACCCTTAAGTACTTTAGGAAATCCTTATACATAGGTTTTTAAGCACAGTATATAAATGGTGATGCTGTTAGGCAGAAATGTTGAGTGCTACTTGGGTTTTATCACTTCAGAATTTCCTTTTTCTTGAAATATGTGACAGTGGTATAAAGCATTCACTTCAAAGTGATAGAGCTTGCTATGCTAATCAGTCCCAAGTGTTCAAATTGACCAGAGTACACTGTTTGCATACACAGAAGATTATTAGCTATCTATAAATATTATCATCAGTTATATTTAAGACAAAAAGATAGTCAATATACTATGTTTTCACAACTAAATTACTTTACATTTGTTGGTAATAAGAAACTGGTAAAAATGCAGTTTTAAACCAGCAGATACAGTTTTGGGTATAAAAAAGAAATTGTCCTCTGGTATGAGCTTTTCTATGAAGCTTGCATTATTTTTAATGTACACCTTCATCTCTGAAGAGCCTTCTCCTGGGCTTATCTATTGTTTCGTCTGACTACTCACTGTCCTAAAACATCCACTGAATAAAACACCAAGCTCTTTTCTATAATAATTTTCAATCTCAAAGTTTAAGAGTGTAAAGATAGCACTATAATACTTTCATTTTGGTAAATGTATTTAAAGGGCTTCTTTGGTGATGCACACTGTCTCCAATGATGGGATGTTTAGGTGAAAGATGGTGAAATCCCCAAGCACATAAAAGGTCTTCTTAAAATCTGCCAAAGTGGACCAAATTCCTTATCTCTTAAATTTTGACTAGTACCATTTATATTTTTCAGAAAGTATTTGTTAGGGGTATATGTAAGGTACACAACTACCTGTTGAAAACAGAAGATGTTAATACTGAACTTAAGGAGTCCTGCATTACGAGTCAGTGCATCACAAGGAAGACACACAGAATCGGGTTAGAATTAAGGTTTCTTCCCCTGATTTCCATTCTCTCTTCTTCCCTCTTGCTCCACAGGAAATACTGTCAACTGATTCTTACCTATCACAGATTATTTTGGGTTTTTCACTTTGGATCCTGTAGCTAGAAGTCATGGCAATCCTACTTTCTGCCTGTCTTCTCTCATGTCTGCCCAGGATGAGTGACAGACTTGCAGCAAATGTTGTCCCTTTGCACACTACTTCTGATCCAGATAGCAAGTGAGGGTAGAGGCTGGGATTTACTCATTTGCAGGCAGCCAGATAGTGCCTTAGTTCAACACAAGTATTCTAAATATATTTTAGAGACTTCTCTATTGGTTACACCATCAATCTGGCAGAGCTGTACAAAAGCAGTACTTAATTTTTCATGCAAAAATTGTTACTGTTTTAGAAAAATAAGTGCAACTGTTGACTGTCATTTCTTCATGAAATGTCAAAGTAATTACTGCTTGTGGTGAAAGAAAAGAATTTCACTTCAGGTATTTTTCTGGCTGTTCATCTTAAGTCAAAATGTTCCTCTTTTACTGTTTATTTTTAATAAAAAGTACTCTTCTGATTATACAAGTCAGCTTGTGTAACAAATCGCATTAGGCTGTGATTTCTGGAAATAGCATTTCTTCACTGTATCGTCCTGTTAGATGCTACTATTGTCAGACTAACCCCTTGTGAATTTTGTCCTTTAGAAAAAATCAGCACAGGATTAGAAAGGAATGTTTGGTCAGAGCCTGCCTTTTGGAGGACAAGCCCAGTAATTTGAAGCACAGATTTTCAGATTTACACTTGCCATTCACTATGTAAAATCTAGTTGGAAGTACAAATTGCGTGAGTTCAAATTGTTTCTCTTAAAAGCAAGCAATGTGGAATAGCAGCTTTTTTCATACCTTTTTCATACTATTTTCTCAGTAACATCTTCACTTTAGTCTGTTATACTTAGAACAAAATCAGCATTACCATAGATTAATCAGTTACTCCTCTTATTACAAGATAAGTTTAGCCTTGAAAAAGTGCCTTGAGATCCTACTATAAATTTCACTTCAAAAAATGGTATACAAAAAGAGAAATGATAACATAAAACTCCAATATGTTTTCATTTCTTAACCTTCCAATCTTTGCCAAAAGTCAAAGGACAGTGTTTCTTTTTGGTAAACTATTTCTTCTTGAAAGTTAATCATGGAAAACATATTTACAATGTAGAACTACTTGTAAAGAGTTTAATTTGTAATTTTATTTTTCCTCAAGTAATTGATCGTTAGGTATGCTTGGAGACTGATGGAAAAGGGAGACTGCTTTTGTGAACTGAATTATGGTCTCTTCTTTTGACTGCTCCTACCTTCATTCCCATCATAAAGCAAATGCAAAGATATATTTTTAGTACAAATATTGCTAGTATTTTTACTTGGAATATACTACAGGGAAAAACTCCTAGTATGTGGACTCAATTCAAACTACTGTGGTTTGAGAGTGTAAATTATTCATTGTGCCTATACAGATATATCTCTTCAGAGCTTCCTTTTCTGCCATGTATAAATAGTACTTAAATGTGATAGACTTTTATGTGGAGCTAATATGCTGTGCCAGAGCCAGTATATTGTGTAGTCTTTTTGATTCATTTAAGTGTTTAGTTAGATAGAATCCTTTTAAAACTATAGGAATAAACATGCTGTCATGTTCCCTCTTTGGCAGGGTGAGAACTACAGATGAAAACACCCCCAAAGCAGCTCTTTTCCACACAAAGGGGAATACACACAATAAAGGCAGGAGAGAGTAAATACCTATCTTCATCTGGTATGTACAGGAAGTATTACAAAACTCCCTCTAGAAAATGATTACCCTGTGTTAAGTTTGTAGGTTTGATACTAGCATAGATTTGATTTGAGGTAGCCATGAAATTAGTTTAGGGCATATTGAGAGCTCAGTCCTCTTCTCAGTTCATTTCTTTGGGGTGATCTCCAAAATCAGTCTCGTGATTCTGGCCGGTTGTTATGGTGGCCAAGCCAAGATCTTTGACATGAGTACAAAACATACTCTTCTGGAACAATTGCCTTGTAAAGTTTAGCACAAACTATGTGTTGTGAGGTTTTTCACTAAAGAGTGGTCTTCCAAAGAAGCAGAGATTGAGTCTTTTTTTACTTTAAGCTCCATGGATTTTACTAGCATCTTACTTTCTGGATCAGAGTAAATAACAGGGGCATAAACTATTTTACCATTTCTGTATGTTGCCCATGGATACTAGAGAAGATAAAAACATATGACAGAGAAGAATTCAGCTGAAAAACTTAGGTGGTATGATTCTGTTTTTTAAAAAAATGGATTAATATTAATATCTTGTTATGTATGGATCCACCACAGTTCAAAAGATCTAGGAAACACGCTCACTTCCTTGAGCAGCTGTTCCATGCAAGAGAAGAAACAGAATAAACTCAAGAAGTTTAGAAATTATTATCACAGAGATAATAAGACTTCTTGAATTCCAATTTACCTAAACTCAAATCTTTCAATGTATAACATATTATGATTCAGAAAAGCTTAATTAAAATCAACTTTTTATATTACTCAGAATAAAAATTACTTATCAATTCATATTTTTCAATTCATTATAATTATAATTCTTTAAAAAGCTTTTTGTTTGGGAATCAGATAAAATTGAGACTTCAGGAATGACAGTGCAGACTCTCTTCTGTATGATACTGCCTTTCAAACATTTCAAAACCAAGCGAAAAGAGCGTGTGTTCTTAAAGTCTTAAGTCATTTTGACAGCAGGTACATTTCAAAGTAAATAGAGAACTGGGAAATTGTTAGTCAGAATAGGTAATCACAGGGGAAAAGAAGAAAGTAACAGTGACAGATACATGCTGCTGTGTTACCAATGATAAATGTGACCAGACTTGAATAACTTCCAGGACTGTGGTTACAAGAAAGCACCATGCACAAGGAATATATGAGAGGAGGAGGTTCATTACCTCTTAAAACCTTAAGTAAAAAAAAAAACAAAAAAAGAAAATCAACAACTCTAAAGAAGCTTTGGATGTCTTATGTATTAACTGCTTCCAGTTTACAAGTGAAGTAGCAGCATCATTTTAATCCTAGCAGACATATTACAGATAATCCAAGCAGCAAAACATACATGATATTGCCTCAATAGAAATCTCACTTTGAGCACATATGCATGGTTGCAAATAGAGCAGCCTGACTGTGTCTAAGGAAGATAAATTAGTAAGTATTATAATCACATCTGCAAGAAGTAAATGTGGTATTTCAAGGGAAGGACTATGCAAAGTGCAGAGAACAGCACATCTTTGGAGTCCCTTTATGTTGTAATATTTGTGTAGTACTATGATCAGTGTTCAGCTTGTGGAAAAATGAAGAATTATCAAAACTTTCATGTTACAATTGCTCATATATCATACATATGCATATAAATGCTCACAAATGTTGTTTGCAAGGATATTATGATGTGACCATGTGAAACTTCTGTTACCACTACTTATGTTATTTTGCTCATACTTATGTTTTCATCTCACTAAGCAGACTGCAAGGGAATTATGGGCATGTTGTGCTTGTTCGCACCCTTTTATCATCAAAGAAACCACTGAGAAGCCTGGCTTTCCCATCATCATGAATGAATTGCTTCCAAACACTCTATAGTATCCTGCTAACCTGCAGCATTACTGGTGAATTGTATCATTATGCCATATACCAGTCACATTCCTGAAGAACTGATAAAAGTGGGGTTCTGGTTCATAGAAACATTGCTAATCAGGATGGCATTATAGTGTCCTTAAAAATTATCCCTATTGATGGGATTTAACTGTATGCTAGAGTCTTATTTGAAAGATCCACATTAAATATATCATTTCGTCAGGTCTGAAACAAGGCAATATTAGTACTTGTAACTAACAGGGAGGGTAACAATATGTGAATCGGAGCATCTTTGGTGTTTGTATGAACTCATGTTCCTGTGTATATTTTGACCATTTATTTGTAGTGGAATTGCTATTTTATTTAACTGCAAGGATAACAACATTGGAGTAACATATCTAGAATTATGTAGGAACTGTGAACATACAAGTGGTGGTTTACTTAATCTGGGATGCACCAGACTATCTAATTTTTAAATATTTTTTTTTTCTGGGAGAGATACGTGCTGATATCGTTGTATAGCTGTATAGATGAGGCTCTGATTTATCATGCTCAAGCTTGTAAATGGAAACAACTAGCTGTAGGGCACCGAGCAGCAGGGAAAAAAACAAGCAAATCCCATGAGAATGGAGAGCCATGTCATGGTATTTGTTTCAGTAGATGTTAATTTCCATTGCGTAATATTTTAATTTTAATTCTGTAAAATTTATTAGTATACGTAGCTAGGCCTAGATTTTTCATGGCTTTGGAATTGCTGAAACCTTATATAAATTATTAATTCATTCTAAAAAGTTATATAATTTCCCAGGTGCTTTGGTGTATTCATTTGCATTTATGCACAACAGAAAATTTATCCTGCAAATTCATGAAAAAAACCCCAGTTAAATGGTTGTAGCCTATGGCTCATGAGACTCCTAGAATGATGTTTCTCTGAAGTTGAAAGGGCATTTTTAGGGACACAATATGTCCATTGTAAGAATCCTCAGGCACAGGAGAAGCAAATCATCAGCCCACAGTTTCCATTTTGGTCAGTATCCCGTTTCTTTGCCTCAAGGAAAGGTAGAATAGATCCTTTATGACATCCCTGTAGATGTGTCTGCATTGCATCAAAAATGCACTTCCAAAGTGAAACTCCTGATACCAGTTATCAAAGCTTACTGTGTTTTGGTTTGTGTGAGTGTAGTATGTGAGCGCACAAACTGCGTTTCGTTTGGGTGAAACTCAACTGGAAACTACATTCCAGCTGTTAGTGGCTGTTCAGTTCATTAGCTTTGGACTAGTCCAGGGCTAATCTTTAGTAGAAATATTTGAAGCACATTTAGTGTGGTTATCATATTCTCAGCACAATTGTTTCATGCCACAGACATGATCCTGGCCAATATTTGTTCATGCAGATATAGCCAAATGATACCTAGATTTCTACTTGTATTAAGTACCTGAGTGGTCCATAATATAGTTAAGCTTGACCCAAATGGAGGATCTCATTCCTTGTATCTAGAAAGTCTTTAGTTTCTTACACATTCAGTTATTTCATATAAGGAAATCCTGAAATGTAATGATATAATGCCAAAGGGTATAGAATATTAAGCCATATGTTTTAACTGAGTTTATTGATTTCATGTGATTTCAGATTTGTTAGACCTGTTTAAAGCACAAGTTCTAGTCCAGCAGTAGACAAAATAAAAACCAAAACCAAAACCAAACCAAACCAACCAACCAAAACCCAAAAAAAACCCCAAGAAAAAAAAAGTCAAACCAAAACCCCTAGCAAGAGTAAGAATAGAACCTAGGACATTTTTAAAATTAAAACCGAACTTTTAAAAACTGTTTTTTAAAAAAAATAATTAAGATTGCTGTTGTCCACTGATTTCCAACTGGTTGCCAGATCTGCTAGTATTTTACTTCAAAATGCCTTAATTCAATTGCAACATTGGCCATTTAATGTTATAGAAAACCTGGCTGAACTCCACTCTACGTTTGTTATCTAATTGTGTGGCTAGGAACATTAATTGTAGCTTGGCCTATATGCTTAACCATAGCATAAATATGCACTGTTGTAACAATAAAATGTTTTTCCTTTGCACTTTATGGAGAGACCGTGCCTCAATACGCCACATATCAGTATATTAGAAATTTGTATTTGGAGATAAAATGCAAACCAAAACCATCACAAAAATGGGTTTATACTCTACTAAGCATGTAAGAATAGATACTTATTCTTCTTTGAGAGGAAATGTGGAGGTTTTTTAAGCAGATTGTCTTTTTCTGAGAAGAGGGCAGTTCTGAATGGGGAAGGCATAAGAAGAGAGACAAAATGTTCATTGACAAGAATTCACAAATCTACACTCACTTTATTCCTAATTAGAAATAAGAGAAAAGTAACAGTAGCTGTATATTCAAAAACTGTTATCTATTCAACTCCAACTAGTAATCCATAGCCAGGCTTTAGTATCCTTTTAATAAGCCCAATTTACAAACCTATATGTTATTTGAAATATAAGAATAATCCATTCAAATATTTAATTCTGAGAACAGTCTGCTCATCCTAATGTTTAAAACCAGATTGTGTGAAGTATTTCAGTAAAAAGATGATAAAATACCACCTTACTGTATAGACCATGGAGGTTATATTATTTTCTCTGAAGAAGGAGCTATCATCCCTTAACTTTGCTTACAAAAAGCCTCAAGTTCCTTAGAAATATTGTGAACATGATAAGCAACAGCTACATATTTTCATTGCTCTCATGATGCTGAACTACATTTTCAATGATATTTCACTCTCTTCTTTTGCTAAGCTCTCAGAGTACATCATGTGAATCATTCTGTGAGATTTCATCATGGTTCCTATAGTCCAAGACTGGTCTGTAAAGAAGAAGGAAACTCTATGTACCTAAACTACAAGTTTTCAGGTTTTGGGTACTGTCTTTTTAAATTTATGCCGTGGTTTAACCCCAGCCAGCAACTAAGCCCCACACAGCTGCTTACTCACTCCTTCCCAGCAGGACGAGGGGGAGAATCGGAAGAATAAAAGTGAGAAAATTCGTGGATTGTGATAAAGAGAGCCAAGTGTTCAGCTGTCTCCAGGAAAATAGAACTCTATCAAGTGTAATGGTTACTTGGGAAGTCAAAACCCTGTAACTCCAAATGTCCACCTTCCTCCTTCTTCCCCACTTTTTTATTGCTGAGCATGACATCATACAGTATGGACTGCGTAGTCAGTTGGGGTCAGCTGTCCCAGCTGTGTCACCTCCCAACTTCTTGTGCACCTCCAGCCTGCTCACTGGTAGGGTGGTGCGAGAAGCAGAAAAGGCCTTGGGTCTGTGTGAGCATTGCACAGCAATAACAAATACATCTCTGCATTATCAACATGGTTTTCAGTACAAATCCAAAACACAGTCCTGTACCAGCTACTGTGAAGAAAATTAACTCTATCCCAGCCAAATACAGCACAATATATTTAATTATTTTTATATTTTTAGAGATACATATACATAAAATTTGATATTTTATGGATTAAAATTAAGTATTAAAGATTAGAATTTTAAAAGAGAGATTCTCTAGCCATCATCTCAGTTTGTTGAGAAAATCAATACAAAAATTAATTCCCCACATCCAAAGCAATGAGACATTTAGATTATTGTCTAATATTGACACCAAGTGTTCAAATAGAATTGAACTGAGTCACTTTAGTGTTGCTATTATATTTCACTTTTTACAGCACCATTTTGAGGTAAGAACTTCCAGCTTATAGTAAAAGGAGAGGTGGATAGTTTAATACTAGGGGTTTCAGATATGTGAGGGAAGTGTATGTGCTTTATCAGATTGCAAACAAAACGTTTTATTACTTTGCTATATTTATGGGTATTACTTCAATATGTTATATGAAGATTCAATAATGGAAAAAAGAATGAGAAAGAGTAACTGTTGTAAACCTGATTATAAGGCACAAAACTAGTCCCTTATGCCTGCTTTGAGTATGCTGGTAACCTGTTTCTGAAATAGGGCCACAGACCAGGAGATAAGGAACACAGGCTTTTACGGTCATGCAGAATCCTTCACTCCTCATCCAAACTCTTCTGTCCCTGGAAAGAATTAGAACCTGTTTCTGGAATGTTGCATGAGTTTGGCCCATTTTTGCATAATTGCTCTTTGTTAAGTATTAGCTTCTTTCTTCCCCTTCATGCCTAGTTGCTTGTCTTGTCAGTAGTTTATTTATCTGTAATCTTATTCTGAAATAACCCCTCCTATTACTGGAATATTTGCTCAACCCATGAATAATGTGGCTGTCTTATAATTTCTGAAGTGTTTGTTCAGATATTCGTATAGACAATGAAAAAGATTTCATTTGAATTCTACTGGTTAATACTGAGTGATGGAATGAAAGCATCTAATTAAATTTTGCTTTGGATTTACATCTAAAGTTCTACCACAAGAAACCCAAATGTGTAAATGGGTACTTGAATCTTCAGGGTGGCGGAGGATGACTAGATATAATTCTGACCACATTGCTATTGTGTACTGCTAACCAGAGAAACTGTTGTGACAATTGTGATAGTTCAGTGTACCCATGGAATAGACAATTAATTGTAACTATTATTTTCTGTATTTTTATTGGTGCACCTCAGAGTACTGTCAGACGTTTAGAAAGCTAAGTACGAAGCTTGCATTTTTGTTCTTGGTTGAGGAATGAGCATGAGGAACCCCATGCCACACACCTGTGAGTTCATTTGGCTCCCATTTACGTAGAACCTTAAAAAATGAGAGAATAATTTACTAGTTCTACAATGGCTACTGGTTTGGCCAACATACAGACAAGCAAACTAGGAATTGTCTGAGGTAAAACACAGGTCCGTAGCTGAATGAAATAAAACAGGCTTTCATTTTGTGTTCAAGCACTGGTACAACAGCAGTAAAGGAGTCTTTAGCCCATCCTTTGCCATTAGCCCTAGCTGATGAAATACTGATATGAAGCCTGCTTCAGAATCGATTTGGGAGATGTTTATGCTGCCCTTTCAAACTATCACAGCTTCAGACTATTTGTGGAGGAGGCACATGCAGAAACACATAGGAGATACTAAAACAGACAAGCTGCTTATATGTATCTTTTGAAAAGAGAAAGCCTGTAATCCACCAAGGGACAAAACACTTAAATCCTGGGCAAGCTTTTAATAGCGCAAGTCATCAATGAGGAATAAACCGAACAATAGGTCAGCTTGACTTGAATTAAGAACCTATGATTCAATTATAGGGGTCATGACAGTTGCTTTCTCCGTGGACTATGCAGAGATTTGGCTACAGAAGAACCAATGATGGGTAGATTATACTGCTAATAACTTCTAACATAATTTACCTTGTATTTTGTACATATTTCCTCATACTTACCATGTATTTTCCTGAATCAGAAGGCTGAGTCAGTCACAGAAAGGGAGCCAAGTAAGCGAGATTACCCAGAAAAGCAGCAGCTTGCTTAACGTAGCACAGGTCAAGTGTGAGGGGTTTTGGACTGTTACTTGCAGAGATAAACATGTTGAAAAGAGTGAAGCCAGTTCAGTAAAAGGAGGAGCTTGAGATATAGATGACATTTCATGAAATGAACATGAATATGTTTAAATTAGAAATAAGAAGAAAGTAAAGTACACCAAGTCAGTAAGGTTACAGTATAACCTTCCAATGGGAAGATCACAGGGCTAACAGTCTAAATAATTTTAAGATAAAATTGCTAAATTTGTGAACAAGTTGCATATGAAAAGGTTGCAAGAAAATTACCACAGAGTTTTTTTCTAGTTGTCTGTACCAATAAACTTATTCTTAGCACCAGGAGCTGAGCTTCTGACTCTTAGTTTACGGCTGTTTCCATCAGTGTCAAGTGTATTGCTACTAGGTTATGCTATAGAAAAAACTGCTGGCTTCTCATGGTTTTTTTCTTTGCTGTTACTAAAAGTGTAACTAGAATTGAATCAGACCAAAGGAAAAAAAATAAGAAGGAAAACAGGAAGAGCTGATCAGATCTTGTAATAAGCATCTGGAAAACTGAAAAACTAATTAAAATAGTGTAAAAATTAAACCTTTTAGTCTCAGCATACACTCACAGATTTCAATAAATTTAAGCAGAAACAGATTGAGACATTTGGATTTCTGTTAAGAGTGCTCTCCATCAGTATACCTGCAAGCTATTTTGAATTGCTGATGGGAATATTAACGTTCATTATCTTCCACTTTATGATCGAAGAACTTAATGGGTATACTACATTAACCTGAGAGAAAGTACATTGATTGTAGAGATTTAGAACAGTTACGAGGTCTTTAAAACATTAGAAACATCAATGCTTTTGTTATTGGAGCAGGATTGTGACAAGATAAGCTACAAAATTACTTTTTAATGTAAAGAAGTGTTAAATAGATTCTATTTTACAACAGAAGAGCCCAAGGAAAGAAAACAATTTACTAATAGAAGGTTGTGTCTTATTTCTTATTTTACAATATATGATAAGAATTTAAAATGTACTAAAGATCTGGAGCTGATAACTTTACATCTGTTGAAGACAAATTCAGGAATAAAATCTAATTGAAAAATCACAATCTATGATTTTATAAAATAGTTATATGACTATGAGTGGAACATCTCCCTTATGAGGAAAGGCTGAGGGAGCTGGGTCTCTTTAGCTTGGAGGAGACTGAGGGGTGACCTCATTAATGTTTATAAATATGTAAAGGGTGAGTGTCATGAGGATGGAGCCAGGCTCTTCTCAGTGACATCCAATGATAGGACAAGGGGCAATGGGTGCAAGCTGGAACATAGGAGGTTCCACATAAATGTGAGGAAGAATTTCTTCACAGTGAGGGTAACAGAACACTGGAACAGGCTGCCCAGAGAGGTTGTGGAGTCTCCTTCTCTGGAGACATTCAAAACCCACCTGGACATGTTCCTGTGTGACCTGACCTAGGTGTTCCTGCTCTGGCAGGGGGATTGGACTAGATGATCTTTTGAGGTCCCTTCCAATCCCTAACATTCTGTGATTCTGTGACTTTCTCTTATAATTTGTTAGCAGTCTGGCTTGTATTTTATGGTTCAGTCATGTGGTCTTTTTCATCAAACTACAAGAGTTGTGCCATTATTTTTCAGTGAAATAAAATGAATAGTTCAAGCAGTTTATTGGCAGGGTGAAATACTGGATTACTGAGTGATTGTTTTCTGTATGAAATATTTAGACTGGGTTATGTTTATTTCTGTAAGCACTGTGTAGAACATTTGATAATGGAATTATTTTCTATTGGTTTCTTTCTCTCTGAATCATGCATGACCTCACACACTCAAAGTAAAAGCATGAATCAAAGAAAAAGCTGTCTTTTCACTCACTGATAACACTATAAACTAAATACTGGACTCAGTACTGGCTTCCCACTAGAGCTTTGTTCTCCCCATATGTTGGAAAAATATATTTTCTAGGAGTCCAGAAAACAGTTTGTGTTTCCCACACTACTTTCAGCAAGTCCTGTGAAGTCTGTTGTTCCCCAGTAACTTAACCCAGAAGAAATAAAAAAGACCTGCAGAGAGGGAGAAAAAATGGCAGAGGGAGAAAAAATGGCAGAGGGAAGGCCAGAAATTTTGCCCCATATTAAAAGACATTCATAGGAATGGGAGAACTTTGATTACATAGAACTTTCTTGAAAGGGCCTTGGAAGAAAAGCAGACTTGTCACTTGAAAGTCATGACGGCCACATTGATGAATCAGAATCAGTGGACATCTGCAGCTACTAGAAGTTGGGTTTCTTTATAAATCTTGTCTTATACTTAGGATAGGTAAGTTTAACTGTAATGAGTATATGCTATACTGATATTCAGGGGGAAAATTTAATAGGGAAGGTAGAGATCAGAAATACACCTGAGAGAAATAATAGCTACTTATTTTAAGCCCAGTCTGGTGAGCTGTTTACAAATGACATGTGGCATAGTAAAAAACAACACTGTCAAATGACTCAGTGAGTGCTCTGAAGTACAATCATTTTTTTTACATGTTTAAACAACAAAGATCAAATTTATTTAATTGCAAAAATTTTAATTTATAACCTGTATTGCAAAAAAATAATTTAAAAATCCTATTAGATTATTTTTTCATGAATCATTCATTCAGTATCAATATGCATACATTGTTGAAATCTGTGAACTTGTATTCTGCCTTTTGTTTTTGAATCTCAGCTGACAGTTGACAGGTATTGATTGATCTAGTTCACAATTCCTTTTAGAGTTTTCTCAAGTATCCTGAAACACCATGAGGTAGAAACTGAAGGACTTACACATCAGTATGCAGTATATTTGTTAGAGCTCGGTGCACATGCCCTGACCCTCCATCTGTGCTGTAACCACAAAGGGATGATCTATTATGATGATTGCTTTTCCTTTCAAACTAGCAGCATAGCAGGCTGGCATTCTCCTCTTCATTTCACTTACTTTCTTCAGTCTGGTGAACTTTATAAGTTACAGACCAGTGCAAACGTTGCTATTTTATAAGCACAGGTATTTTTAAGCTATTAATTTGTTATGTCATCTTTTATAGTGTCAAGGTTCTGGAGGGAGTCTACCACATTCTTCATTTCCCTTCTCCCAGTCCTGGAGATACGGGAGATATAAAGAGAATTTCAGACTTGTTTTCAGGGCAGCTTTAGGTTGTATCTCCAAATTAGCTTTTCTGTTATTCAGATGTTTATTTTTTTCCCCCCTGCTACTTAAAATGAAACCCCCACACTTCTTTCATTCCATGTACATCTGATAGGAGATGAAGTATTTTTATTTCAGGCAGATGTGTGGCCAGTGCACCCACCCTGATAAAAGACTGGGGGCACTAGGACTGCTGCGTCCTTGCTTTTCACATGCTTTCCTTACTTTTAACACTTTTTTTTTTTTGCTTTTCACACCCTTTCCTTGCTTTCAATAACCTTATGGTGATCGTTGCCAGGTACATAGTCACTGGAAGATGGGGCCCTCAGCCAAAGAGAGCTGACCACAAATCAGATTCGACTAGGGTATAAATGGAGTACTGCCAGAGGACAGAATTTCAGAATTTCAGACTTGGAAGGGACCACCACAGATCATCTAGTCCAATCCCACGCCATCGAAAGGACTGAAGTCAGTCCTTCTTGGAGCAGTGGCTCTGCAGTTGTGAACTCTTCCTTTGGATCTGGATGCTGCCCAAGGAAACTCCTAGAGGTCGACTCACCTTATTAGGTGAGTGATTGTGCATTTTGGGTCATCATTCTAAGGACACATTGTGAAAGTTTAGGAATTCGTAAGTCAGCTGTTTAATATTAGTCCTGCCTGACAACTGAACCTGTGATTTACTAATGTTTATTAGAGTACTAAACAATTTTTATTAGAATAAATCTCATTTTGAGAGCCTGCCTCATCTGTTTTGTGAGTATTCATGACAAGATGTTACTTTTCTGTCATAACAAAAAATCACTTAGAAACATTTACCTTCCCAAATTTGTCAACAAGAACAGTATTCTTAGCTAATTTTCTGTTTTCCAGTAACTCTATGGTCTACAATATCTTTGAAATCATGACCCTCGTAGAAGACACGCTAGTATGACAGGATGCATCTGATACAAAGGCTTCAGCAAGCACAGTCTTTGACATTTCCTTTTAGTCTCTAACTGACTCCTAGTCTTTAGAACAGGCAAAGGCAGCGTCTAAAAATCAGCAGGGCTGATAGATATTTATGTGGCTCCTGCTGAAGCTTCAGAGATTTTCCTCAATGAACATTTTACTTTCGGATCTTTCTGTATTTTTAGGGAAGATATTCCCTTCAGGTTTGTTTTGAAAATGTTTTTGACATGTAAAGATGACGGTTTCTCTCTCACATAAGTGAGCATGTTTTTTCATTCTTCTCAAAGAGTGAAGCTGTAGACAGCTGTAAGGTCTTTCAGAATTTGCTGGTGTCTCTTGCTCTTTTCGCAAGGTCCCTTATATGTTTTCAACAGGAAAGAAAAGAGTGCTACCAGTAACTGCTGCGTTTTATCTGAGAGGCTTCATAGATCTTCCACAAAATGTTGGTTCTCCCCAAGGACAGCTTTGACTTCTTTTGGCAAAGTGACTATAGTACAGTGTAGTGGCATTTGAACTCCACTGTAAGGAAGTTATGAAGAAAATTAATGTCCAGTTTATAAAAGTAAGACTGTTTTTTATGTTTTCGCCTTCCCTTAGTTATTGGCCTCGTTCCTGAACTATAAGATGAAAAAATAAATCAAAGTATAAAATCATTGCAAGGAGAAAATCGTGTTGCTGTTGCAGTTCAAGTTATTACATTGTGCCAGCAAAAGTGTCATATAAATATAGAGATGTCAGTGTTAAAAAGGTGATGTGGTACAGCTACAAAGACCTTTGTACAAATGAAATGACCAAAGTACAAATGAAATAAGCCACACACTGGCAAAATTGAAAAAGGAAGCTTTGGGAAAATGAGGCATTGAAGATGGAAATTCAGACTTCTGCATTTACATTTTAAGAAACATTCTGTCAGACTGACTGATAAAAGAAAGTTCTCTTGAGTGAATGGAACCTGAAAAGAGTCTGCTCCACTGGCAGCCTGACACTAGGACTTAGAGATTGTGAAGTCTCACTCTAACTGTTATACATGCCCTTAATTTATAAGTCATTAATTATTAATGCCCATAATTTATAAGTCATGCCTAGGGAGGGCATATAATCCTTACATTAATTACCAGAGCAAGTGAGTAGTCCTGAAATTCCACAAGATTGATAAAACCAGAATGAACATAAATAATTTCAAAAAGTTGAGGTAAAGGAAATACACTTGTATCTCAAGGCATCTTTTCCGCCTCATATATTGCATTCAGAGATAATTCAATAGGAAAACTCCTTCTGTAAAATGGTAATACCGCAGTGAGAAACAGCATACATTCAAATCAGGTTTTAACACATTAATTTTTCATTCTGTTACTATTATAATCTTTATGAAGTTCAGTGTGAAATTTCAGTGTCAGGTCTTGTCTTGTTTTATACCACTTATTTGCAAATGCATCTGGAAAAGGCACTGTAACATTCTCTAACTTGCTGATTTCATCAAGCAGTAAAGGAGAACTGTGTTCACTACTCTGAAGCCACATGCTCTTTTATCTCCAGGAGAGAGAGATCTTGCTCCATTCCCCATTAATAACTAAGTACCACTGTGCAAATTAGATTATTTAATATTGTCTCACTCAATAATATTGTTTTAAAAACCCCTGATTTGTTTCTTCCTTTTTGTTTAAGTCACAGATTTTGCCTCTATAACCACCCAAACTAAGGGTAGGACTTAATGTGCAGTGTGAAAACCTAGTCTATCCCCTTCATAATAAGTGGAGTATGAGCTTATAAGGTATAATGCATACAATCTCTTTTAGATTACTGCTTTAGAACAAAATGCCGTGCCTTCTAGCAATATCAGTTTTTCTCCATTGACTCTATAAAGAGTATAGACATTATCTGCAATGTAGGTGTTGGAACTTAGGCCAGAAGAGTTCTGTCTTTATTTCAAGTATAATATATGCTCACACACAGTCATGCATGCCTGCATCTTCTCTAAGGAAAAAAGAAATCCTTCCTTCCAGTTTGAGGTCAAATCAGAAATGGAGCTTTTGGTTGCACAAATAACTGGAGTCCATGTGGAAGTGATCATTATCATTAATGATTACCTTGCAGGTAGTCATTATTTATTTCTGTCTTTCTTTTTATCCAGTATGAAAAGAATAATCTTGAAGCAAGAGAATTAAATAATGTTTCTTTTAAGACGTCATTCCAACATGATTTTCTTTGAGAACTGTAAAATGTAATTAAAAGATTTGTGTAGCCATTAAAATTTCGGAGATGGTGAAATTTGACATCTTATGAGAAGGAAAAGAATGCTCAAACAACAGAAGATAAGGTGTTTCTTGTTTTGTTTCTGCAATTTTGGTCTGGATGTGAAGGGTTACTCTGTAGAAATTGTTTGTTTTCTGTTTCATTTTCTTTGCAATTGACTGTAGTAGTTACCCCAGTGATTCTGGTCCTTGTTTAATTTTTTACTAATGCATGTGGTACTGTGTTCCTTTAATTTAATATCACTTCTGATAGACTTTTATACAATTATTTTGCTGTTACTTATGCCCCGAACGTCTCTATTATGGCTAATGTCATTGACGTCTTTCATAAGAAACTTGCAAGAAGTTCTTTATTCTGACCAGAATATATTCTGTTTTAATGGAGGAAGTACTTCTGCTTTCTTACATGCATCCTATGTCTTTCCACTGTTACAACTTTGCAAATCAATGTTTTGTTTCTTATTTGTATTCAACATTCTTATTTACACATACTAGAAACCCACATTTATATCACTACCATACAGTGTATAAATGCTGTTATTCAGCATAACACAATGGCATTTTTTCCCTCTTCTGTATACAGTTATATAAATATATATATATGGAAGCCCAAAAGTGTTTCTATAAGTGGTGCAGAAGAAAAAAGTTAATTTCGGCTATCCCGTTAGATGTATATCAGGTCTAGATCTTTCATTATTTCTGAGATTTTAGTTTCCAACTATTCTGTGTACAACCTAATCTGCTTGTGTAAAAGCTTAGACAATTAGAATCCTCTTCACAAAAGAGCCTGAAGATTGATACAACAACCTCGTAATTAAACGCATATATGCACACACATACTTATAAAATTTCTTGGTAATTTTTTCATATCTATATAATTCTATAAATATCAGTGTTTACTAAGAATTATTCTTTTTTTAATATTTAAATACTAAAAAACTTTCCTGTAGGCTTTATAAAAGTTTGGTAACTCGGTATATAATAGGAAATAAAGATGCTTCTGTAGGCAAAATTTCTGTACAGGGAACTGCTTGAGAATAAATATTACTGACAGTGCTGTGACACTTCTGTTTTGTTTCATTTTTAAATAGCACTCTTAGAAGTCAATGTGGAAATTTATCTACTATTCACCAATCCTCTGCAATTTCCTAAGCTGCTTTCCATAGTTGAATCAGTAAAGATTTAGAAACAAGACCACAACTTTGGTTTTCAAATGGCTGCTTGTTTGTACCTATATTATCTAATTAGCAGGGACATTGTCCATGGGTTTTTTTTTCCACCCCTCCTTGTTTTGCTGCTACTTCATATACATGATTTGCTTGAATAGTGGTGGATTAGAGACTGTCACTATGTGAATCAGAATACCTGTCTCTTGTGTCAGCCTACAAGAAACAGAAACTGTGTCCTCTATTCCACTTGATTATATTTTTTTTTTTTTTTTTACTACAGCATTGCACATTTTTTCCTACCAAAGTATAGTACACAATAGTATTTCAGTTCCAATGTTCTAAGTGGTTTATTTTCATATATTCAGGATAAGAATTGTAAGCTATCTGTCGGTTATGCACCACAAGTCGCCAACAAGAGTCCTTTTTGATCCTTAGCATCCTTCATTCCTTGGTACTGGAAAGATGTGACAATAAATAGGCTGCTATAGCCCTTCAGTTCTTGGAGTCTCCCATTTATTTATTATAGCTTTATTTTTCCTTGCTGTTTATCAAGCATTGTTGCAACAACTGATGGAAACCTTGAGAGCCTTTAGCATGTAGAAGCATTTTTTAATGCTGGATTTTTGTTAGCTATGCTCATTGTTGGCTCTGGGGCTGGAAGAATGTGGCTCTAGGGTGACTTTGTTTCCCCAGTCATTGCATGGCAAACTACCTTTTATCTGAAGAGAGTAAGTGGAGTAGTCTGGCTGTCTGGGCTGCCAGAGTGCTGTCTTCCTTAAGATGATATTTTTCATGACCTACTATCTATTGCTTGGTTTCCTTTACCCTGGTCCGGAGGGATTTCCTGGTGTTTTATTTCTCACAACATTTCTTAATCTTTGAGCTCCCTAGCCATTTCTTCTCAAAAGGATTGAATCTCCCTTTATCTCTCTCATAATCGTTGTGAGATTGGAAAAGAGTATTGTACATGAGCTGGCAAGGGGAGAACATAAGGTGTACTCTCACTGACTGCCAACCTCTGTTTTCCTCTTGACTTGGTGATTTGCATCCGTTATGAAAAAATTCTTAAAGATGCTCCAGGTAGGGAGAAGCTCAGAAAAGACTAATTTTCCTCTGGCAATGCATGATGTTGTTTTTAACAGAGTACTGATCAATTTATAGGATCAGCAATAGGGGCAATTCTTTCAATTGCCATCTCATTACACTGTTCAGTGTGCACTGTTGCACTGTATCCATTACAATATTACACTTTCCCAAAAGACCTAAATGACTTCATTTCTTAAATGTAAAAGATAATTTTGAAAATATACGTTCTAAGTTTCATCACGACTTCTAAAATTACAGCATAGTCAAGGTAGAGCCATCAGAGTTCATATTTTCCTGATTACACCAAAGCAAAGTTTGCTCATTGGAAATGAAGCTTATTTCTAAACTTTTAGCTTGTAATTTTTAGGTAATACCTTACCTATTTCTGGAATTGGTTGGATCAGAGACTATTTGTGTATTTGATTGCTTTGGAAAAATATCCTTGCTTTTAGACAAAGCATCAGGCAGTTATTTGACAAAAAATTTTCAGAAATTCTGCTTTCTTGCCTCTTTCTGGGGACTTATACAGAGAATTGCTGCCTCCCAACACTCATCAGCTTCGAAAGAACTGTCAAATTTATATACAGGACTTGTTTTCAGTAGGAAAAATAATGCAAGTTGATTAGCATTAAGTAAAGCAGAAAAAGTACTGTGGGTACCTGCAATAGCAAAGAATATACAGTTAGTCTCTTCGGTTCTTAAATCCTATTAAAAATGGCATAGTTTTGACTTAGAATGTGGTAATCATGGCTGAAGGGAACCACAGGGCCTCCAATGAATTGCTGAATCATGATGAAATTGCAAATTGTTCTTTATTCGCTTTTTATTTAAATTGACTATTTTTGGTATTTTTGTCTTCCTTATCGTAAAATGAGCCTTGGTCTGAAAAGACAACAATCCCTTAGAGGAACCTATCCTTGGGCCTGTATCGGAGGACAGCTCATTATCTTCTGTGGGGCTGAGGAAAATTTATACCATGAACAGAATAAGAAATCAACATAACGGTTGTAGAAGTGCTTGTATATTTGTAAGAAAGTCACGACTTGCTGTGTTATTTGCAATGTCACTGCATATCTAGCCACTGCCATTTGGGATTGTTTATCTTCCAGACTGTATTTTCTTCCAGAACGACACAGAAGACTGAAGGTACCATCAAAGCATCTTAAGGGCATGTGACTGCCAGAGGGACAGGGAGCCAAGAGTCCAGCACTGTGAGAGCTCAGCCAAATGCAGGGCAGCTGGGGGGGCCCAGCCTCAGGCACTGGGAATTTCCTTGGGGATGGACTAATGTTGGGCCAGGACATGGGCCCGCTTGGCAGGGCCATGAGGAGCTGGAGACGAGCACTGCTGCAGCATTGCTGGGGCAGGAACTGATGGCCCTGGGGGCTGCAATGGTAGGTAGCCCTCAGAGGGCTGGGCAGGGATGAGAAGGACATTCTTTCATGAGTTTGGTCTAATCTTTTTGTAAATATGATTGATTTGTATTTGTTTGAAAATTAATAATTGGGCAATTAAGTTTGACAAATGCAATAAGCAGGGTAGGAGTTAGCGTCATGACTATGAGTGAGAAATACTGGCTAAACTGGGCATACCACCAAAGACAGCAAGTGACCAACAGTAATGTTGCAGAGGAGAAATCAGTGGGGTAAGGCAAAAGAACTGACATTGTCAGCAATGTTGTAGACTGGGAAAATGATTTTTGCTTTGGCATTCTCAACTAAAATGATTTGGGCAAAAGGTACAAATGCAAGGGCAGCAGTCCAGGATTTCACAAAAGAGAAGATATACGTGTTCAAATTTTATTTAAATCACTATAGGCAGCTGTATTAAATAGAAAACTCCATGGAATAAAACTCTTAAGATGGATCTTTAATCACTGTCCTGTAACTCATGAGGATATAAATTTCATCAAACTTCATGAGGAAAACCCTTTAGGTAATTGCTTGTTCTTTTAGTATATTTGCTGATTTTTTTGTGTGTTTTTAGGAGAAATCTGTACCTACTTAAGCACTTTGGATTCAAATACATAATACTAGAATAAAAATGCAGTATTTCACATTATATAAGCTAGTTCTGAAGCAGCATTTTTTGTAAAATCAACAGTTTAGCTGACAAGGAAGCTGTACCACAGGAAAAATTGCTTGTATTATTTACATTGTCTATGTGCATTAGAATACAGTGGTCTGGTATGCCTGTCTATCATCACTCAACAGCTGAATGGAAATTTTATTATTCCTAGCAACTTAAAACAGATGGCTAAATACCTGAAACATACATATATATTATTGGTGAATGAACCCCTGTGACTGGATAGCGCTTTCTGAAATACTGCAAGGGAAAGAAAAATCAATAAAAGAACCATCCTGCTAAAAGTTATAGTCACATTTCTCTTAGCCTTCAGTGAAAGTGTTACTTAAATATCTAATGGCAAAGATGATCCTTTCACACCAGAAGCTGTCTGATGGACCTCTTAGATCTGATTTTGAAACATCAACTGATGACAGATTCTGAAATGAAATGGAGGAGTCATAAAAGCCTCTTACAGCAAAACCTCTTTGAAAACACCTCTACTTGCTCAAGTTGAGCAACTGTTAAGTGAACACAGAAAGTAGCACAATTTGTATCTATGATCTTTTCCAAAAGGAAAATCTGACACTTGTATGTATATTTGCATAAATCAATAAATTAAACTTGGTGATATACACTTGTAATGTTTCTTTCCATTTTCAGATATTCCACTTAGAGATTCAAATGTGTGTTTTACAACCTAGAGGCTGGCAGTCACTATTGCTAGGAAATAAGCTGGAGTTTTTATGGTATTGTAATTGCTGAAAATGTACATTAATAGTTTCATGCCATTTTTCCCAGGACTGCTAAAGGAAAATGACTCTGAATAGAAGATTATTCTTTGTGAAACCCCGTTTTAGTTTCCATTAATGTCTGCAAAAGACACTCTCTCCTTGGAACCCAGCAAGAGTACTAGAATGTAGTTGGTAATTCTGCCCTCAGCCGCTAAATACATTTTTGTAGCATTTCAGGCATGGGGATGTATTCAGCTTACTCTTAAGCAACGCACTCTCATTTGGCATCAACAGCCAAACTTTATGCTTTGTCTGTTCAGGTGTGGAAAATAGACTAAAAAATCAGTGTTTCCTTGGCTTCCTGATGAATGAGGCCTTCCAGGTTCTGTTACTTTTTTTTTTTTTTTAAATTTGGCAGGTTTGAAGGCTCAATGAAATGTGTACAGTGTTTCCTAACAGAAATAGAACAACTTTATTGATATAAAACTCATAATAGTCATATAAATAGATGACAAAGATGACAAAAAACCTTTTCTGTTTTACTTTACACAGTTTTCACGGGAAGATTGGATCTATTTGATATATGGTTGAGATTGCCAGTTGCAGAAGCTGGAGGACACTGTGACTAAACTCTGTAAAGTACTATGTAAATATGATTGAAAATTAGGGCAACTCATTTAGGAAGAAATTCTTTACTGTGATGGTGGTAGGACACTGGGACAGGTCTTGTGGATGTCCCATCTCTGGAAGTGTTCAAGGCCAGGTTGGGTAGGGCTTTGAGCAATCTGGTCTAGTGGAAGGTGTCCATTTACAGGTAACTTTCAAAAACAGTCATCTCAAAAATAATATTTAAGTCACTAGCATGGACTTTTAATTATCAGTATATATGATTCAGTTTAAAAAATAAAAGTTAACTTTCTAATACAAAGGGAGGATATAAAAGAGGACTGGATTTATTCAATGAACAGAAAAGGAAACTGATTTGCACACTTGAACTCCTTTATTGCCACTTTTCTCTCCACATGGATCCTGCTGAGAGATTGGAATTGTGCCATTCCTATATTTCTTGTGTTTCCAGTAATCATCTTACTTCCATATTCTTTTGGTAAATGAAGATACTATATATGATGTATTCCTGTTCCTTAGCTAACCCCTGTTTTCTTATATTTTTGAAACTTTTGAAATGAAACGTTATGGATAACTGATTTCTACTTGATATGAGAATTATAACAAGAACAGGATCATAGCATAGCCTTGGTTGGAAGAGACCTCTAAGATCATCAACTCCAACCATTAACCTAACACTGCCAATTCACCATTACACCGTGTCCCTCAGAACCATCAGCTTTCTCTTCAATCTCAAATATGCCTAGGTCTGCCTATGCAAGACTGAGTTCTTTAACTGTCAACACTGAGTGGCTGTGTATTGTGAGAGATGCTCTCTCCCTCTGTTGCATTTTGTTCACTCCATTGTTTGCTGGCATAGCTTTTCTACACACTGTAACAGTGAGTCAGTGTCTACTAAAGAGTAGAAGTGCTTCTGGTAACTTCTGTTTTTTTAATAAAGTGGGAAGCTGCCTATAGTATGTTCTTTATCACTGTTCCTGACTCAGAAAAGTCTATAAAAGAGGGTCTCCTGAACCATTTTGCCAAGTGGAGGAGCAGAAACTGAAGTGTTACAGCGTTCAGTCAAAACAATAGTATATTCTTTGCTCAAGATACTTAGAATATCTTCTTTCCTCAATCTGTTCAATGCTGTAAAGTAGAAAATATACTCAGACATTCTTTAAAATACTTGTGTTGACTTTGTGCTACCTGTACAGCAGAGATGTTTCAAAGAAGAACAGTACTGAAATAATGAATTAAAGACAGGAGACCACCTTTCGTGTGGCCAATAATGAAGAATCATATATTTAGGAATTTAAAGCTTCTTTGAAATCCTCAGGTTATGTAACACATAGAAAATCAGTGAAACATATTGTTACCAAATTTTGAAAAATGCTAACAATGCAGAAAAAATGCAACAAGTTGTTAAGACCTAACCTCATATGTCAGGCTATGGTGGGCCAGACACAATTTTACAGCAAAACCACAAGAACCATTATTTAGAAAGCTTCTACAGAACAGCAGTTTATGGATTCAATATATGAAATAAAAAGTCAACTGAGTCCAACTAAGCTGAAGAACATTCAGTATGTCTGGGGAGGGGGGGAAAGAAATTGCAATTGTAAAGATTCAGCCTGGAAGGACAAAACACTGGGGAGAGGAGGGTGTTGGAATTTAATACATTCATAGTCTAGCTTACAGCCATGCAAACCAGAATTGTTTTGTTTATGTACTCTACACAAATATTGGTTTATTCAAACTACCTGAAATACTCACAATAGTATATTAAAATCAGTAGAGTGAGCAAAAGTACAAAGATGCTGATGTAATTTCATTATCATAGAGACATTATTTGGAAGAAAAAGAGGCTTTCTACATTTAAGCTGATGGTCCTCTCTAACAGCAGGGAAATCATCAGGACTGCAAAGCTATGATACAGCCATTGCCAATTGGTACTTGCTGTATAGCTCAGACTCTCTCTGATACAATAGGTGCCAGTGTATAGTGCTGAAGGATTAATCATACTATTTACGTATAATTAACTGTTAGTGCAAAACATATCATGACAGATCTGGTAGCATGTAAGAGCTGAGGCTGCTGCAGTATCGTGCTTCCTGTTCAACCATTAGTGAAGCTGAAGTTATGTTCCCGGTAGGCACATGCACACAGATACACCATCTATACACATGTATATATAAATATACATGACTGGCCACACAAATCAAAGGCAGGCACAGGGCACTCACATGAACACAGCACCAATGATGTCCTCCTCCTCCCCTCTCTGGCTAAGCACAGCACAAGTCCACTGGTGAGGCTGCATATAATATGCGTGTACATATACATGCATATATATATATAAATGAGTACATATATATATATACAGGTATGTACAGTGTGGATGCCTCCAGGACCTGGGCTTAGACACTGCAGTAATCTGCCCAGCAGCTGCACCTGGATCTCAGTCTCTCCAGTTGCTGGCACCTGGATATACAAGCCCTTGAGTTTGCAACCACACTCTAGCTGCTGGTACAAACCATCTCACCAGTCTGTACTAGTGCACACAAGCACAAACACACGGAGCTGGCCAGGATTCCCCAGGTCCTGCAGCCAACCCATTAAATTTATAGTCCTATACCACATCAGGATACTACAGACTGATGACTAACTGACATAGATAAAGGGTGACTTGATATGCTGCAACTGGTCTTAAAACTGTTGAAATTATTGCTTCACACAAATGAGCTAATGCCTTCTGACAACAAAAGGATAGTTAAACCCAGTTGTTCAGAACTTTTGGTTATACTGCTTATCCTTTTCTTAAAACTTTGAATAACGATGCATATCAGACTGTAAATTTAACAGAACTTTCCCTGAACAGTCATTCTGACTGCATTTGTATTCCCATTATCTTGATCTGTGTTCTTTATATTTTCATACAAACTTTCCTTACTTGTATTGCTGCTGCAGAAGATCCATGACTTGTAATGGCTTCTGTTGCATAGCTGCGGTTTATTAATGAGAATATAAACTGTTCTCAGTCCACATAGACATCTATTTTGTTAACTTGAAGAACACTGAAATTTGCCCAAAACCTTAAATGTAGATTTTGTGTTTCACAAACAGGAATAATGGTTGCATTGCTGCAAGGGAAAGGGCTTGTAGGTTAGAGATTAGTTTCTTTTATGCTGCTTGCTTGCTCCAGAAAGGGAGATGGAAGGACATGGGATGATTTATCTTCTGTAGATTTTTCAGGTATTGCAATTCTGTAGGCTGGCATGTTAGGTGAGATGGAAACCTGAATCCAGAGTTTCACTCTCAGTCCTTCTTCATTGTTGCTTGACCAGAGAAAAAAAAATGCTATGTAGCATGACACTTATTCTCTTACAACATCTCTGCAGCATCAGGAAGATGGACTGGGGACTCAGAAAGTTTAAATTTCTGACAGAACTAAAATGACTAGTTCTCTCCCCTTTCTCCCCAGACATTTCCTGACAGGATACGTACTTTCTCAAATCCTGTGACTTACTTCCAGTCAATTGATCACCCAAACCTTCCCTCTTTAACCTCTATTCTGGTCCTACCTTTTTATTTGTTTTATTGGCACAGTTCATACCAGTCACTGTCTGGCTTTTGAAGTTGTAACTTGAACTCCTTCTTCCAGAAATAATCACAAAGATATCAGTGTCCTAGCTCACTCATCCATATTAGCTGTGAGTTTAAAACCAACTTGGATTGTATTGATGTGATATGACAATGAAAATGAGCAAGACGAATCATATAGACAAGTCTCACAGTGAAGGAAGCGTGGAGGGAGCAGCTGTTCCAGTCTCTTGGTTTTGACTGGGGATTGAATGTGTGCAGGCAAGTTCTTTAACATTACATTTCTGTGTATTCTGTTGAACCAGACCGATTATTCTGTAATTCTGTAGGAAGATGAACTATTACGATTGAAGGTTGAAGCAGCCATTCACAAAAGGACTCTGTTACTTTCTTATAAGTGTACTTAAGCTTCCTTGACGTATATTTTGCTCAGTCTGTACAGTCAAAACTAACCCAAAACCAAAGTTGCAGAAAGTGATTTCTGCATAGTTTATATGTAAAATGCCTATACTTTTCTATATGTTAGATGTATGTGGGTGCGTATGACTATCTGTGTGTATATATATGTATAAAATTGTATATGTGTGGGTAGGTGTATATATTCACACTCTTAGATTATTCATCATATATATAAAAATGTGAATATTTAGTGACTAAATGTTATTAAATTGTTGTAATAATTTTAATTAACAGTTGCATTTCTAATGATTTTTTTTTTGTTTTGATTAAACTGTGCCTGAAATCGTAATAAAAATTGGGGAAAACTTTTCCAAATGCCTATAGATTTTCAGTCATAATTTTTACTTTGTGAAGAAGTGTACTTATCTCCAAGAATAAATTAGTCATGACTGCATGACATTCAGAAGGCTTTGGGCTCTAAAATTTATTATTTCCACCTGAGGACACAAATGAACAAGGAATGATGCCAGTAAAAAAATGTGTGTTGCCGCTGAACAGAAATAGATATAAAAATGGCTTGTAAGCATTAACTGTGGAGGCATGCTGCTACATTCCTCAAGCAGAACAATTTTTTATCTTCAAGAGGGAGATCTGAGAGTGGGTTTACTTGCCCATGTCAGATACTTCAGAGAATTTTGTAATGGAGTCATGAGATACCATCCAGCTGATCAACATTACAGCAAAAGATCATTTCAAATTTTTTTGACGTTGTCATCTGAGAAGCAGAACTCTCCTTGCTCAGAATCACAAATGGAAAAAAATAACTACAAACATTTGAATTAAATGAGTCCCTAATAACTATTAAATATGGAGTTATGTAGTATTTCATCTCTTCAGCAGCATATTTTCTCTAACTGGGAGCTGCAGTGCAAACTAACTGAATATGAACCTATATTTTGTATTCTATCTTTACAGTTATTTGCAATAAACACAAAATCTACTAACAAACATTTCATTTAATGATGCATTGCTGCTTTTACTAATGGAATAAAAGCTATAATCATCTGAAGAAAACCACCTTCTATGTGAAACTGATTCAGCATCATTTTAAGGACTCCAAGGGGGAAAATCATACAAAATAGCAGGACAGGAAAACTTAAAATAGGTTCATGATAGAATTTTTTAAATGCAGTTTTGTCACAAGAACTGGATATGTGCACTTCCAAATAAATCTTATTTTTTGTTGCCAAGCTCCACTAATTTCCTTCTGCACTTTTTTCTGACTTACTCTTGCCATAGTCAGGTGTTGGTCTCTGCAACATAAACATTAGTCTTTTCTTCTTCATCTCCTCTTTTAATACAGTTTTAATGCTCAAAATCTCCCTTCATCTAGAGATAAAATCATTATTTATGTAGGTCAATAACCAAATACTCTGACATGGATGGAAATGAAATATTTGTGTATATCTGGTATATGTTTCCTTAAATATGTTTTTTCTTGACTAACCAAGGCTGGGGCTGGGTTGGAGTTTTTAAAAGTTTACTCCAAAATATTGTCAATGAACACAGAGTATGAAAGAGACCACGTGCATAAGGAAGGGAAGAGGGATCATTTGAATATTGCTACTTAATAATTCACCTTAGGGAGATGGATAATGAACGAGAGCTTTGTGTATAAACACAGGGAGGTTACTATCTAAGTGTTAGACAAGCAATAATAGGATAAAGCAAAGTGAGTGAGGAGCTGTTTTGCCAATTAGTAGGCCCAGTACAAAAGACACAGACAGCAGCAGAACAACAATCCAGTGAGTAAGTTCTATTTCACGTAAAGGAGTCAGAATATAGGGGATTGCCGGGGGTACAAACAAGTCAGACAGATCACAATAGATATCAGCCCCAGTGACCCCAGGAATGACATAGTATGACTCGTAATAGATGGAGCAAACAAAGACACAAAGTAACCCACAGAGTAGACGGGAGACAACCAGGAGAACAAGGCAGTTACATATGATAGAAGTAACCTCATGTTGCCTCCCCACAAAGCCCGCGTTTGAATGTGCCAGACCTGACTGCGATCCGGTTGCATAAGGAGTCAGAAGGTCCTTTCCCAACAGGAAACTCTGTGAAGTGCATCCACTCCACAGACAGACTCTCCAACCCTTCCTGCAAGTGGTCCCAGCTTTTATCCCCAAACAGGACACCTGGCACTCGTTATCAAAATGCAGGGCACCTGGGGCTTGTTTACCCGAGGGCTCTCCCTGCAAGGCCGGCCGCACCTTGGAGGAAAGCCAAAAGGCAAACTCATCCCCTCCTCTTAACGGGCCATGGGGACCACCCATATGTCAACCTTAATTCAGGGCTTGGGGTTCAGACCCCAGCACTTCAGGAGCACACAGAAAATCGTTATCCTTCACTACATGTTGATTATAATTGTCATGGATTTTATGGACGTTTTAATACTATGAAATGAATGGAAAGTGAATATTTTGGGAAGTCTAATGGATTTACTGTAGTTGCTTTTATTAATTAATATAAATAATTAATATTAATTATTTTGTATTATTTCATGTTTTTTAATGCCAGGAACTTAAAGCTATATTGATAAAAAAGCTGAGTATAGACCAAAAAAAGAGGTCACTATGTGGCAGTGGTTCCACATGGAGCTCTCTGACCCATTGTCGGGAAAAAAAAGTAAATAGAAGGCCAGATTCACCATAATGAATATATCATAATATACAAATTAGTTAAATTAAATTTCCATTAAAGTTAACTGTTTGAGACTGCTGTAACTGTAAGGTAAAGATAAGTTCAATCCCTTTAAGCATCCTTTAAGCAAATGTTTGTAGTGACTCAAGGTTTTTAATATTGTAAATTTGGTCTACCTCCAAACAACAACAGAACTTTCTATATTTCTCACGGTTGTACAGGTGCATCAACAGAATAATACATGAAAAAAATCAAGCTTTTTTCTAGAGGCCAAAATGAATATCCTACTTGTTCATGCCTTAACTCAAGGTACACTGAGGTGATTATAAAGTGTTATAGAAGTGAGCCAAAATTTCATATTCAAACTATAGGCATACTTGCAAAGGCATATATTTCTCTTCTCCCAGGTAACTAGTGAGGGGTAATGACCTCAAGTTGTGCCAGGGGAGATCTAGACTGGATATTAGGAAAAATTTCTTCACTGAAAGGGTTATCAAGCGTTGGAACAGACTGCCCAGGGCAGTGGTGGAGTTACCATCCCTGGAGGTATTTAAGAAACATGTAGATGAGGTGCTTGCAGACATGGTTTAGTGGTGAATTGGCAGTGTTAACTTAATGGTTGGACTTGATGATCTTAGAGATCTTTTCCAACCAACCATGGCTATTCTGTAATTCTATGCACTATAAAATAGTATGTGTTTGTAATTAGAATGCTTCCTGTTGGTGGAAGTAGCATCGTTGCTCTGCTCTACTGAGCAGATAAAAGGGTTTGTTACTAATTCACAAGTCCCTTCCCTATTGTCTTGATTCCCCAGGACCAGACCCATGGGCCAGCCATGCAGGCAGGCCATGAGTAGCCCCGAGTCAGCTGGGAGATCCAATCAAGGCAGCTGACTCACAGGTGTATCCCATACCACTTCATCGTGCTCATTATAAAAGGATGGAGTTCAGAGAGGGTAGAGTTCTTTTTGGGGCTCCTCCCTTCTGGCCTTCTGCTCCCGCTGTTGATCTCAAGGACCAGGCTATGTAGACCCTTGTATATATGTTGTTTGCTGTATTAGTTTTGTTATTTCATTAAATCTGTTTCTACTTCAACTCATGGGGCTTTTCCCTTTTCTCCCCAATTCCCCTTCTCAGCTGGGAAGGGGGCATTTGGTGGTAGAATAACTGCTACAATTTAGCCCTGGGTACTGGATAAATGTAGTCACCTATTTATCCATCCACTCACATCTACTATAAAGTACTTTCACCTGAATCTTCTGGGATAAAGCACAAGCTGAGGAGCAAAAGGAATACCACATTCTGCAACAGGTACTCTCAGATTTTCCATATCTCTCACTTATCTACCATCCCATCTGTTGAAAGGTACTCTTAATCTACCCCAGACAATTTTGTAGCCAACTTTTCTAACACTGCTGAAGAGGAAAGTATCTGGCTTAGAAATTGAGGATTATGTATGTAGTGCCTAGTATATGGTTAAATAACAGGGAAAAAGTGAACTAGATGTATCTGACAGCATGATAAGTGCATTAAGCATCATCTTTTCAAACTCTTCATAGTGACAAAAAGCAGTACAGATTCTACTGAAGAAGAAACATATAATAAAGGTTTCCCACCCCGCCCCCTCCTCTTTTGATTAAGTATGTATTGAATAGATTACATGCACAACATTTTGGAAGCTCCCAGCTCTCCTCAAGACTTACAACATCACTACCTTAGGGTAATTCTAAGAAATTAAAGCTAGCTGTGCTAATCATTAGAGCTGTGTTTTATTCAAAACGAGCAGATATTTATCAGTTGGATTTGCTTAACAGGTGAATCTCATTAACATAGTGTGTGGGAACAATATAATCTACTGCTTTTTTTTTCTGCCTGAGCTATAAAGGCCTTTTTTATTTTTTGTATTTATTCATTTATTTATGTATAGCATGTAGATAATCTAGATGTTGCTGCTCCAACTTACAAGAGTGTACTTTCTAATGAGTTAGTTTTCTTTTAAAACTTGTGCCTTTTAATGTTTGAGGAAATATCCACATAAAGAGCTTTATTTTTTTTTTTAAGAGTCTGTATTATGTGTGATTAGTTCTATAAACAGCCAAAATAGAGAATGTTAAGAAGGAAATGTTTTTACTTTTTTAATGCAGGGGAATCTGATATGGCCTGAGGGTAGAAATTGTTGTCATTCAAACAAGGTGATTCAAGGAAATATTGGTAACTGACTACTGTAAATTTTAAAGGGCTGCTAATCTAATTTGGTGGTTTTATGCCATTTTTTTGGTACAGTTTGAAATCATTATATAAGACAAGACATAGCTGGGTACTGGGCTGAGAATGTAGTCCCCTTCTAGCTCTTTTGAAATTTGTGGTTTTATTTGTTGGCTCAAATTTCTATATAGAAGATTTCACTTAACATGCATTTACAAAAGGCATCACAAATGGAATAAGTAAGGTGAAATTTGGTTAGACAAAATTTTATGCTGGAAATGAAAAGAAGAGTAATTTTCTAGTATGGATAATTTTAGCTCGAATCAGTTCTCAGAGCTATGAAAGGTCTTTATCTTTTGTTCACCTTCCTACTCTACTATTAAACAAAAAGAATTTTGAAAGAGTGGGATCAGTATCTGGTTCTGTCAAATTGCAACACCAATACATGCGACTACAGATATATCAATATTTGAGAGTACAGTGAAAGTAACTAGCATTTTTAGAGCCTGATAATGTCTACTTTTCTGCAAATTTTTTTACCTGTACATATATATAATGTTTTTAAAATAAATACTTTATAATACCTATTGCATATCCTTCAGGCTTACATGTCTATATATGTTATATTTTTATGCATTATATGTTACACGTAATGTTTATACTTTAGACTTATATACATATAATAATGTATGCTATATATTATAATGCATAAAATATGTGTATATATTTATACACACACATAAATACATATATTTTGGACTACAGTCATATTCCCCAAATTCAGGTGCCTCAAATAAGGTTGTCTCATCCAGTTGTATTAAGGTGTGAGCTGTAGTGTTAGCTTTGGCACTGACAACTCTGGTTTGGGGCCAAAAGTGTTTTACAAATACAACTTTAAATAATCAGTGGGGCAATAAGTACCAGTAATTTTTAAGATTTATTTTATTGTCCTCTCACCTACAGATATATTTATGGCTTCTGAAGAGTCTATGTGCCCAAACCTTTTGACTAGGAAAGTATTACAATTGTCAAGGCACTGAGAAGCTATAGGGATTTATACTTTGGACCAAGGATTTGAAACAAATAAGATTCACCTTATGGACTTACTGCTAAAAATACGGGTTCTAAGACTGAAAGAAATTTCCTGTTGTATGTGCTGATTAGAGTTTGGCAAGAAAACTTGCAAAACTGCAACCTATGTTAAACATATCCTTTTCAGATGACTCGGGATGAATAACCCCTTTCCTACATTTGCTGCCCCCTCTGAAACTTTCATGACATAAAAGGAAACAAGTTTGAAAAGACAAAAGATCTAGTCTCTGATAGAGTGATAAGGAAAACTTTATTTGAATGATAGGGTTCTATACCTGCATATTATGCTGGAGAAGCCTTCTGTATGTCATCCCGTTTTCTGTAGTTCACAGCTTATTGGCCTGGTTGGGCTTGTGGAAATCTTATATGCTTCTAGCTGTGCAAAAATAATCAGAGCTTAATCTTTCATATGCTACTCAATGCTCCAAAATACAGATCCTTCAAATGAGTTCTGGCCTGATCTCACATGTCAAGATCCTTAATGATATTTTGGCAACAATGAAATAGAACAATACTTAAATTCCTTCCTTTTAGAAGGACCTATGCCTTCTGTGCCTTTGGACCCATCTGCAAAATGGACATCATGTTACATCATCTCTGAAAAGCACTCAACTGGGAAATAATTTTTTTAGCATGATTTAGCAGCATAGAGATTAATAACATCTAAGGCTTGCAAACTGGAGGAGAAAAAATGGTAAAGTCATCATTAACTAGGCACTATGCTTTTGATGTACTGGACTACTGTGTTTATGGAATAAAGTTTGTATCCTGATGCTTATGCAGAAGGGAATGAGATCAAGACTGTACTTGGAGTAGTTAATTTAAAACCTTTGTTTTCTCAGGTACTATTGTGTGTAACTATATACATAGCACAGGATGAACTCTACAGTTATGGATAAATACATGCACTTAGATCCAGATTCTTTTGTCCTGCTACTTGTCATTGCTTGCTTGACATACCTAAAGGTGGAACAAGAGGAATATTACCTAGACAGTTAAAATTACTACAGTAGAAAGTTTACTTGCAGTTGACAAGTGTAGCTTTAAAAATAGCATGTTTGAATTCTTGATAGATGAAATAACTTATTTTGAGTGTGACCTTATAATCTATTATATTTTTTTAAAAAAACCCAATTACTATTTGTTAATATGCAGAAATATTTGTTCTTTAAGTAATGAAAACTTGGTAACCTTCTGGTTATATGACAGCTTTTTTTGACAATATTACTTTTAGAAAGGCAGTCAGTATTGGTGAAATGAGCAGGCAGCTTGCAGGTAGCCCTTACATTGGTTCAACCTATGAACAGTGACACATTTGCAGCTGAGACCTCTCCAAACAATCATATGGATTTAATGGAGATGAGCAAGGAGCATGCTTGTTCTTTTTGTAACAGTTGTATGAAGTCACTGTAGATTTAACCAGAAAATGTTTGAAACAGTTCTGCCAATACTCTCAGCAACCTCTAATTAGCCAAACCAATTCTAATCTCATAAAACTTAAACCTTTTCTGTCCTTTCATTGATTCTATAGAAACTTCAGAAATCAGTCCAATTCTGTTGTTACTCTGCTTCCAATATTGAATTAAATAATAGATAGGTTAATTGAGGGCTTAATGACTAATTATATCTCTTTCCTTAAGAATACTTAATTCTCCTGGGTTTCCAACAAAGAAGAAATACCTCTCCTGCAGTAATCGTTTGTTTGCATCTTCTAATGTACTGCCTTTAGAGGAAGTTCAGACAGTCCAGCATTACTGCTATAAGTCCCACACAAATTTCTCAGAAAAAATAGCATACTAGTAAATTACATACTTAGCACAACAGCAATTAACGCTAACTTCACTTTCATCATTCTTCATAGACCTATGTCAATCAGGAAAATTTCCTGTCTACAGTCTGATAGATAAGGAAGGTAAGTCAGTTAAACATTCATGTAACTATGATTTCTTAAGCCAGAGTATTCTGAGTTAGACTTCTATAGTACATTTGCTTGAATATATTAAAATATATATCTTATTTGCTTTTATATGTAAATTTATAAAAGCTGATCAAATTTAACCTAAGATTGAAAAAGACATGAGGTTATTTTTCTATATAATATTTCTATTTCTTTGGATTCCTGGAGTCTGGCTTAGTAAGTTTCAGGGTAGCTCTGGCAGAAGCAGATAAAATTCGTCTTACTATAAAAGAATATATTTTTTCCTTCTATAAATAAAAAAACAGTTCAAAATTTCTTGGAGACAAGGAAACCCAAGTAAAACGCATGTTCTTGGTACTGTTAATCTGTGGTGATATTTGGAAAAAGAAAGTTGGAATACCTTAACCTCTTCTCTTTTTTTTTTCTTTTACCAGCAAGTGCTGAAGAGAGAACTCTTACCCACAAAAGGCAGGGTTTATTAGAACAAAAACATGCAAGAGTAATACTTCTGAGAAGCTCACTTTAAAAATACCTATGAAAAGAGAACTCAAAGTGAAACAGAAAAGGAATAAAAGACTTTGTAAATACGTCTCTCCAAGCTGTGTTCTCCTTTTGTGCGTGTTCTTTCTCGTGGGTTTATTCCCAGTCTTCCTGACTTCTGAGTTTGAAACAAATTCCAGTTCCGTATGTACCAATGAACTCTTTCGGTCTGTCTGCTTCTTTGCTGCACAGAGGAAGACTTCTTCCCTAGGGAGGAAGTGATCATGAAGGGAAGAAGGTAGTTCTCATCTGATGCTCTGTGGAGGGTTCTGCTTGACATAGGGTATGAGGAAGCTGTCTGCCCATCCACACTACTTACAAAGTTTATCATGACTCCAAATAAAATAGCAAAATTGTTATTGTTCATCACAAGGTTAAACTGGAAAAATGGTTATTTTCATCTAAATTGTCACAGAAATATTTTCCCTGGAAAAAAAATCCTTCTGATTTCTGCTTTTCAAATTTACACCTAAATGAAAGGAAACTTAAATTGCTGCAGAGATCAAATCACTTCAGGTGCATTAATTATAGCTAACTTTGAAGCTGTAGAGAAATTAAAATTAAAGTTTTTACTTCCCTGTCATTTGTTTCATTATCTTCAGTACAGCCAAGTCTTACAATGAAACGTTTCTGATAACATAGTTCATATGAAATGCTATTAGATTATTTTTTAAAGGATGATGATACTCAACTCTTCAAGCAAATTATCGAATTATTTTAGATGAGAATCAAACCCCGTACATGTTTTTTTACAGTAATAGGAGATTGTTGGCATGATTAATTTATGTCTACCTCTACTTATGTTTCTACCAGTATTTGAAGATTCAACACAATGTATGACTCTCTGTGACTCGTAGGAGTGCAGCTGAAGATGATGCCAATTTGAGCCACTTAATATGTCTAGTGCTCTGAAATAGCCTGTCAGAGCCTTTTTCTTCCCTTAGTTTTCCTTTGGTAAAACCTTGCAGGAGAAAAAAAAAACCTGATAGCTGACAAAATCCATGAAGAGAGGAGTTTTTCACAATATGTGAAATTTAAATTTAATTTAAACAAGTGATTTAACTAACTAAATGGAAAACCCCTAGCTGTCATTGATCCTACCATAAACCTACATTTTTAGGATTTTTTTTCCCAAGATGGTTGGAAATTCAGCCACATTATCCACTTTACTGTGCCTCTTCATGAAAAAAATTCTATCTCCTGTTGGGTGACACACAGAAAAGATGATTATAAGTCATATCCGTACTTTTCAATGTCTCAAAATTCTACTTAGTTCAGGGCTTTTCTTTATTGCTTACCCATCTAAATATGATGAATCTCCAAAACATGGTTTAAATCATAGCTCTGTTTTTCCGTATTCTGAAAATAATTTTGAAAACAATTAAGTGTTTTGAAGCTAATGTCAAAGTAAACATCCCCTGCTAATCTGCAAGTAGAATAAAATAAGATGCATATAGCAGATCATATTTCACTGGAGTGTTTGGAAAGGAAGTTTACTCCCTGTTTTAGTAAAAATAAGCTGATATGGACAAGTTTCAATCTTTAAGTTCTCCATGAATAAAACAATATCTCATTTACAATCTTTTTACATTACCAGTTCTTGGACTTCCCCCCTACTAGTAGACTTCCACAGGCGAATTAAAAATATATCTTTAAAACATATTACATATTAAAATAATATATAAATATTTTTAAAAATAAAAAGTAACTTATTGTTTCAGTTTTCCATATATATTTTTTTTAAAATATCATGCTACTACTTCAAAAAATACAGAATATTATTGTAATCGTGAGCAATATTTTTTGATAAGCTGCAACATGACAGGAAGTACCATACTCTTCTCTTAGTAAATACTAAGAACAAGAACAGCTCCAATACTGAACTAGGAGACTAGAGAATAATCTAACAAAACTGGAGAGGTTTTTTGACAAATTACACATAAAATTTGTATCTTTGGTCTTTTTATATATCACATATTGTTTTATCACATGCTCTAAACACTGAAAAACTCAACTCCTTTTTCTATGTTTGCTTTGTAGATAAAACTTGATGTATAATGTTTTAAAATTTGGTCTGTATTCTACAGAAGATTATTTTTTTGAAATAACTGCTACTTCTAAGGTAAATTTGTTAAATACTCTGAATTGGCTAGATCTCCTACACTGAGGTTATTTAGAAGTAATGTAGTTCTGGAAGCCTTTCCCTAAACTGGTTATCCTTCACAGAGAAAAACACTACTCTTGATTATTACAAAAACCAGCACTGACATCTTCCTGCTTCCCCTTTTTGTATTAAAATGTATTGGTCTGAAGAACCTAAAAAACATACTTTCAACAAAGGTTACTCTCTAACTTGGATTTTAATTTCCTGTAATTCTTGGTGGTCTGTAATTATGAGAATGAATAGGGGAGCTTAAAAGCCTATGCTAAAACTGTTCATTTGCTTAGTCTACCTATACAAAAAAACCTCCCAGAACAGCAGGAACAAGTGAAGGAAGTTATAAGAACCATCAAATTAACAGTTTCTACTCTGGCCTTTATGCCGTGTACAGAAGTAGTTCCATTAACGCTGATTTTCAACAATGTAAATAAAATTCTTCCTGATTATAATCAGGCTTCTTATGCTCAGAGCAAGAAACACTTAAAAAAGCAAAATAGTGTACTTTCAAACAAACTATTTTAAAATTATTTTTCTCTACATGTAGTCTGTCCATATAAAACAAAAATTTCTGATTTCGTGTTAGTAATGTTACACACTCCAGTCCTTTACCAAACTGTAGGTCATCATCCAAATCTACTAGAGTAGCTTGGGGATTCCATAGAAATCAATTAGGCAAAATAATTTTGTCCCATCAGAAAGGCTGTGCTGAAGCAGAAATAGGGATTAACAGGTAGTACAAAAAGAAGAGCCTAAGGAAGATATAAATGCATCGTCTTTGACAAAGCTTGATGACCTTTTAATCATTTGATAAGCACAACTTCACTGTCCAGATAATAGCTTATTATGCAGGTTTTCCCCTGTAAAGGAAGACTGTTGGTGTATAGCGTGATTCACTTTCTTCAGCCATCAACACCGATTTGATAACACTTAATATTGAAGTTGACAGCTTTTGGAGCCAGCCAACTCCATGGCTTTGGTAAAATGTTGCTCACACACAAATGAAAGCAACACATAGTGTATCTAGAGGCCTTAAAAATAATTTTAAATATGATACCCTACAGTCATTAATTTGGGATACTCTGTAATTTTGTCTCTGAATTGCAAGATCTGTCAGTCGTATGCAGGAATAAACATTAACTCTTCCCAACTGATTTGTAGATAGCAGAGAAGGAAAAATACCATACTAGAATGAAAATAAAAGTAAACACTGTTTCAAAAATTGGTTTTACCTTTGAGCAGGTCCTTCTTAGCTCAGCATAAATTAACTGTTTGACCTACTGAGGCAAAGCAGTGAGAACAGTATTTGCTTACTCACAGAGATCACGTCTTATGTCACTGTATATAGTAAACCCTTGAGTAATAAATTATGTAAATACATTAAGTATGTGACGTTCTTCAAATTCTGTTGTTTAAGTTGCAAAAATTTGTTAGCATGTGCCTATAAGAAATGGCAGGTTAAAAACCTGGTTGTCATGTACATAGTATAAAGTGAGTTGATGTCAGTGCAAAATAGCATATGGCAGTAACTCTGTAAGTTCAAATCTGAAAAGCAAAACATATGCATTCATAATTTTTAAATTCCTTTCAGCCTTTCTTTCCTAATACCAGCAGTGATTGGGTTGCTTGCCCAGTACCTTTGATATTAGGTAATGTTTGATTATGTGCAAATTAACTCAAGTGTGCTTTTAATGAAATTTACAGTGTTTTGAGCATTTAGGCTCAACCCATTTGTACATAGGAAACATCATTGTGTCACGTGCCTTTGGAGAAAGAGGGAAGTCACATTCCCTAAAATGAAAGACAGCCATAGACAATCTTACAAGAACTGTCTTGGCATGTTTGTGTTTTAGAATTGCCTGTTTGGGAGGGATAGGTGAGGAAATGTTTCTCAGCACCTTCCTCATTGACGGATTTTGTCTTAATCACAGAATCACAGAATGTAAGGGATTGGAAGGGACCTCAAAAGATCATCTAGTCCAATCCCCCTGCCAGAGCAGGAACACCTAGGTCAGGTCACACAGGAACATGTCCAGGTGGGTTTTGAATGTCTCCAGAGAAGGAGACTCCACAACCTCTCTGGGCAGCCTGTTCCAGTGTTCTGTTACCCTCACTGTGAAGAAGTTCTTCCTCAGATTTATGCGGAACCTCCTATGTTCCAGCTTGTACCCATTGCCCCTTGTCCTATCATTGGATGTCACTGAGAAGAGCCTGGCTCCATCCTCATTACACTCACCCTTTACATATTTATAAACATTGAGATCACCCCTCAGTTTCCTTAAATCCCCCTTCACCTTCTAATATCACTATATATGCAGCTACCGTAACTGTTACTTGACTCATTTGGGCAGGATTGTACATGTATACACATACACAGTTATTTGTCTCTTTGAGGTTTTTAGTTTATAGTCTTTAATTTTGGTCATTAATCCACTAACATTTTAAAATTAGCTGCAATATAGTTGTTCAAACAACACAGAGCAGCCATATATTAGACTTCTTTGTTTTGAATTATCGAAGTTCTTTGAGTGCAGCTGAGCAATATTTCAGCGCACTGTGTTTTACTTTGTGTACACATTTTGTACAATAAGTGAAATGGCACAAAATTTGTAGTTGAACATTATATTCCCAAAGGAATGAACATTCAGTTTGACCAAAGCTATGAGCAAAACCCACAACGAAAAATGTGGCTGAAAAAAATGAGTAACAAAAATAGTTGAAAGGTTTTACTTCTTAAGAAAAAAAACACACACAATGTTTTGGAACTAGGTTTTTATTCCAAGAATTAAATCTGATAATAGCTCAGACTTACTTGTAAGACATTGAACTGTCTTGCTTTCAGTTTTCTGTGGTTTCGTCTTTTCCCCATGTAACTATCTTTGCACTTGCCACACTTAAGATTCAGAGTATAAATTACAGAGTTAGTGAAGTTTGTCCTCTATCTGGTTTTACAGTCTCTTTAATAGGAATATGTAGGCATAATATCAAGGATATCTGTTATATAATTGATGTATGTGTTTAATTCCTGTGAAGTTTAATAGGAATTATGTTCATACTAGGTGAAAACTACCCCTATGGGGTAATAAAAAGGAGTTTGGTAAGATCAGTGGAGAGGGAAAAGTCAGGTCCTTACGTTTGAAGAGATCTGAACTATCTGGAAAAAAACAATCTCTCACTTCTTACAGAACACTGTGAATTTCCACATTAACAAACCCCATATTTTTCTCCTTTAGCAATGATTTCCTCATAATGGCTTTTCTCTGCAACTTCTCTGAAGGAGGTAGTTTGTATTTTGACTTTACATCTATGTTCCTACATCACATCAAATGGGGCCCTGAATTGTTCAGTGCCATCATTTTTATATATATTCTACTTCTGCAGGGGACTGTTGCTTTCCAGCCTCCAGTAAGTCACTTACCAGTATAGCAGCATCAATAAAAATCATAGTTTTATTCTATCTTTTTATTCTATTCTTATCATATGTTATCTTTTACTCTATGTTACATTCTGAAGGCAAACTATTTCAGAGTACTGCGATTTGAAATGTTTAACTTCATCATTTGTCAGATCTTCAGATTTCATTAAAGAAAACTGGAGTTAAAACTTGGAAATAACTTCTAAGAAATAAAAATTCTGGTATCTTCTGCGTCATATGTTATTTTCCAGTGGAAATATACCATTGGTTTCTTCTACTTCAGAGATTTTTAATTTTTTAAAAAGATTTTTTCCCCAACTACCTACCAAAGAATAACTTACAGTAACATATGAGACTGTTTTACAAGACAATTATTTTCTTTTGTCATTCTAGCCTCATATTCTAGATTATTACTGTATCTTTTTGGTGTTTTTCTCATAATTCAACAGTACAGTCTGTAGCTGGTGAACTGTATTTCAGCAACTTTCCAATGAAAGGGAACAGCCATATCCCCCTACTCAGGGATGTTTTGCAAGAACTAAATTGCAAGCTGTGTTCTGTATGTTAGATTTCAGGGAATGCAGAATGGAAAGAATGGTGGCAGTAAAATATATCTAAATTACACATTCCTACTTTGCATCAGAGCCTCATGCAGTCAGTGTTGTCCATGCTCCTTTGGACATGTGAGAGAACTTCTGAACATGTGTAGCTCTTCCAAGTTTCTCAAGTTGAAAGTTCCACATAGCCCTTATCTGTTTGGTTCAACAAAGTCACAGGAGATATTTCATAGATGTCGGGCTGCAGGGTAACTATGGTGCTGATGCCACCCATTTGGGAGAGGTGCTGAAGTGTATTTTTAATGTATCAATAAGTATCAAGAACCTTGTTCTTTTTCACAAATTGGGCATCTTTTAGTGGTGTACATCTGGTACTGAAGAGTTAATAGGAAAGGATGCCTAACAGCAATTTGGGTTTCTTATGCTAGTGCCCTTCTTTGGAAGGGGATAAGGACATACCTCCCTGGAACAGAACCAGACAGAATGTATAAATTCAATAATGTTCTCCTGAATATTTACCTGTCCTAAGATAAACTTTCCATAGTATTTGCTTAGGCCAAGAGGAATTAAAGATGTTTGAAAGGTGATTCCTCAAGGATACAATCGAGGTACCGACTCAATCCTCATGAGTCAGGCAGCTGAGAACACAGCAGACTACTGCCAAGGTGCAGCAAGGGCAGGCTGCTCCAGAGAGCAAGGTGAGCCAGCAGCTGAGGATGATGATGAGTCAGGCAAGGATGGTGACATGACTGCCAAGCTCAGTCCCCACCGTCCCCTCACCTGTTCGAGGTGAGCAGAGCAGGCCTGATGCCAGCTGTGAGTTCAGAGCACCATACAAGCCTGTAGCAGAGAAGCACCAGCACCACTGTGGCATAACTTGGCCAGGACAAGGAACAAGTAGCCCAGCTAAACACAAATGCAAAGCAAAGAGGGACAGGCCCCACTTCTCTTGGCTCTTTCTCACACAGCCCTTTCCGCGCAGCTGTCAGACCTGAGGTCGCACAGCTGCACCAAAATCTAGACCTAAGCCTAGGCAGACAAACCCCTAGGGGACATAAAGGAAGAAGAAGTTGCTCTCGTGGCTTAAAGATATTTGGATATCAAAAGTTAAAAAGACTTTAATCTCAATCACATTGGTAGATACTGACAACAGAACTGAAGCAAATATCCTTCAGTTTTTATGCAACTGCATAACTCCAACTTTCTACAACCTGAAGGTTCTGGCAATTTTAAATATTTTGTAGTGCAAGTGATGACAATAAATGATGTGACAGGGGAGATATGCAGCTGTATTTTTGAAATGCAGAAGGGAGAATATTTTTGTGAAGCTGCCTCTGCAAGTCAAGCCTCAAAATTCTTACGTAACAGATGGAGAAAGAGGAAATTCAAAATTTAATAAGTTAGTAATTAGAGAGTTAATTAATCTGTTATGCAGAAATTTATATTTTTTTCATATTTTCATGCTTCAAATTAATAGGCACAAAACAATCACGATACTTGTAAGATGTGCTGAAAACTTTGTCATCAAACTCAGGTTCAAAACGGGATATTTTGCACAGTTTATCTGAAATACAAATTCAGATTGGATTCACTGACTCTGTGAAATGGCATGATCTCTTCACAACTGCTGGCCTATCTACCATTTTAATGCGTGACACTTGACATTTTTCAAGTTAGAGAAAGATGAGAAACTGTATGTAAAGTCTCTGCAAGTCAACAGACTTATTTTCAAAAAATGTGAGAGCTTTTGCCAGAGCTGTTCTAAAGGACTGTTGAAATTCAAGTCACCTACATACATACCTGTATAAAAGGAACAGCTGATATCATTGAATGCATTTTTCAATTAGTCCATGTCAAAGGATGAAACTGATTCCAGCCAGCTTCATACATGGACTCAGCTATGCACTGCATGCAAATTCCCAAGCAGGGGTTTTGAGAACATTCATGCAATACGAACCTGTTGTTCACAGTCCAATAAATTTATTGCTGAATAACAGATGTTGAAAGGAAACTTAGGCACTGGATTATCAGCTCCCAAAAACTTATGTGGCCTTTAGTCAATGCAATGGTGTTCCTGCCAAGTCGGTGAATCTATGATATGCATTTGGCATGTGCTCAAGTCTTACTAGGTGAAAGCCAACACTCTGTGTCAATCAAAAGACTGATGAATAAAAAATGGTGTGCAATTTTAATTTGCTGAAATGTTGGAGATGAATTTTTATGTCTGAAGTATACATTTACTGTATTAAGGCAATGTAACACCAAACATGAGAACAATAAAAGGAAAAATATGAAGATATCGAGGTCATGGTATACTGAGATAATTGACAACATTGTACTTCTATTAATTTCTCGATGAGTGATAATGAAATTAAATGTAATTTTAATTTTTCTGAAGGAAAAGGTACTCTTTATATGTACTTTGATATTAATATAATGTTACTCTAGAAACTAATAATTAATTGCAAGCAGATTATGAGCTATGGTGAGCTCTTTTATTGGAAAATTAGGTTCATTGGAAAATTAGGAAAATTACCTTGAAGAAGTCTGAGAAAGAGAATACAAGATATTAAGTTATGTAAAGGAATATGTTCTTTTTTGAAAGCTTCCTATGTGAAATTTAACAAAAGATTCCCAAGTGCCTGCCATTTGGATTAAAGCAGTATATCACTCATCATAAGAAGACTCTGTATTTTGTAGCATGATTTTATTGAGCCTTTTTCATTAGTTTTTCTTTCAATGGGATTATTCAACTAATCTTCAGGTAATTAACCTCTACTTACCTTTATAAATTTCTGTGTAGAACTTCTGGCAAGGAGTTGTGGATATTATCTGTCTCTAATCACAGAGTATGAGAGGATGAGTTATTGTACAATAAGTATTAGTTGCAAAAGGTATGCAAAGAGCTATCTCATCAGAAGCACTATCATAAAGTTACGCTTTCAAAGAAGTCTGTCCAGAGTTATTAAAAGGAGCAGAATCAAGGAGCCAGATTTTTGAAAGAGTCAGTTCTTTACAAACAATCCTGAAACTGTGAACTAGAAAAGTCAGAGGTTTTGGAGCAGTTTAAATCATATCAGTGGGGCTGTTATGAAGCCAAACCATCTGACAGCCTAGAACTGTTAAGAGACTATGGGCCAGATTCACTCATCTAGATATGTTCCCTCTGTGCCACCCAGATTATCATCAGTAGGTGAGATGCAGATACAAACTGCAAACAAAGATCCAAGACATAATGCAAACTACTAGTGCCTCCAGGACCCTTGAAGAGGTGGGGTGGTGTAGTGTGTGTGTGAGGGGGTGAGTTGCTGCAATGTTTCTCAGCCTTTCTTAGCACTGGGAAATCTGTCAATCAGCTGATGAAGAGTCCATTAAGGATCCTGCAATGCGGTATGAGCAAAGCTAGTAAGAGGTCTGAATGGTGCATAATCATAGAGGCAGAACTTGCTTCCTGATTTCCCACTGAGCTGTGAGCACAGGCAAGTGTCATGCTACAATTCAGTAGTTACTGTTCTTTATGATTTAACCGCATTAGACATTGCATTACTCTCACACCATGGATTCCAGCTGATCAGCTGCTAACGTTTATTCTTTACACTTTGGTAGAATATGCTGTGCCTGAAAACATCTTAGACATAATGTATTACTCTTTTATTGAACAGGTGTAGCACTACTTCTTTTTCTTTTTTTTTTAAATATCACTCAAACAACTGCATATGATCTGCTCTCTGTGCCCTTCCTGAAATGGACCTTTATGGATTTTCTCGGTGATGGTTCTAAACAGGTAAAAGCTTTTTAGAGCTTCTCAGTATCTCAGTGAATGTATCAGCCCAGCTGTTTCTGCTCTTTTATATGCTCTCCATCCCGCTTCCTGTGGTGCAAGGGAGGAGAAGGAAGTATGGTAGAAGATAGATTCTGGTACTTCAGTGTTATGAGAACTATGGGCGATTGTCTCCTTGCACAGGCTTCCTTGCATCACCCTGCCGTGAAAGCAGCAGTCACTTGTATCAGAGCTGATGCTATTACAACACCAATTATTTCTCCCTTGTTTTTTAATTGCCTGAGGCTGTAAATCTTGAATCTGATTTGTTTTTCATATCAGAGCTCTGAAACCCTGCGAGTTACTCTGAGTTTCAAGCATCTTTATTTCTCCTTGACTGTATTTGGAAGCCATGTTAGCTTCACAAGAAGACATTTGAAAATAATTTTGTTAAAAACCTGCAAAGCCCTGTGGATGTTTAAGAAAGATTTATGATATTGATTTCAACTGTAATTAAACTAAGTCATATTGATATGACCTAGGTATAGATCAAATCACAATGTCCATGCAAGGGTTTGTTGTGATTTAGCAATGCATTACTAAGCTCATATGAAAAAGTAAATTAATTTATCTTTAAAAATATGAGAAATATGGTTTAAAGCCATATATGTTCTGAAATTTAGATTAGGTGCCTAAATTCTTTATTGGTTTTCAGCTCACTGTTTCCTCAGTCTATATAACAGCATATTCCTTAAATTTTCTGCTTTGCAAATGAACATTGAGCAAATGCTTCACTAACAGGTCTTGGAAGTAATTAGAGGCAAGGAAGTGATTTAGCAGGGAAGCCATAGTCAAAGAATTCTGGAGAACATGGTAAGAAAGTTAAGAACAATAATGGTTTTCCAAATAAATTATTTTAGAAACCTTTGTAGCTGGAAAACTAATTCCTTTTTGTCATTTCTCTGTTCCATGGAATTATATTAAATTCTACAGAAAAATCATCAGGCAGCTGAAAATACTATTTTGAATTAAATACTTCCATGAGAGAAAAAATATCTTAATGATGTACTATGTTTAACACTTAGTGAAGAATTAGTAGCAGTTTGTCTCACAGCACCTTTAGGTCATTTGCAGTTCTAACAGTTCTAAGATTGTTTGGCTTTGTTTCACAGTTTTATCTTTAGTTTCCATTTAAAATCAGAAACTTAATTTTTATATATTTTTAAGTTAGATTATTCTTGTTTTTAAATGATTATTCATGAAGATTTAAAAAAACCCAAACAAATAAACCGCCTGAATTAACACACGTTGGATGCTTAACTGGTGTGATTTTTTTTGAAAAAGAGAAAGATTAATATATTTACATTTTAAGAAATACTTGTGAATGAAAATCCTTATAAGTATTTATATAGTACAGTTTAGCTTGTATTCCTTAGGCTGGAGTTCACCAAGAACTCCTCATATGGAGAAAGGAGCATCAAAATTGCTGGCCAAGAGAAAAAAAAAAAGAAAAAGCCTAATGTGAAACTATGAGGCTATCGGCATCTATAATTCCAGAGAAACTTCATACACAGGCTACAACTGGCAGGGCTTCTAACATCCCTGTACTGCATTGGAGAAAACCAGACAGAGCCTTGAAGGACAAAGCTAAGCCTTGAGGTGAGATTCCTGCGTCTGTGGGTTCCCTGCTGAATACCTGGATGCCAGGTCTCTAGTCTTAGTCTAGGTCTTAGACTTTTAAGGCCTCCACTTTGTGGAAAGGAAAGTCCTTATTCTGGTGAGACTGCCCAAGCTTTTCACATGTTGATTACAAATCTAGAAGATGATGAGGCTTTGGGAAGTCCCTATATTAAGACTGCTCTAAGGGTAAGCACAGCTTGTCAAGAAGTCACCTTGTGCTGTAGGAGATTCAGTTTTGCTTGTGTTCTTCAGTGTTGCATGGTGCAAAACCAGTTCTTTTGGGGTCTCATGTTATGAAAAAGTTCATGACAAGACGGTTGATTTTTCCTTTCCTTAACTTCCAGCCCTATCTGAAAAAAAAATTTAAATATAAATTAATATATAACCTTACTACCAGAAGATAGAATAATATGTTATCACCATTTCAGGGATAAGATCTTACAGTCAGGCTATTATCAGGAAAGAGCAGCTGAATTCTCGTGATGTAATGATATTTAAATGTTGACCTTTGAAGCATATTGGCTGTTGCATCACTGTTTCTGTGGCTGAGTCTGTTCTTTCCTAGCTGGGGAACAAAGGAGGGCAGGGGTACATAAATGTAGAATCTCACTTAATCTTCCAAGAAATAGTGAGGCTGCAGGAGTGTGGAGTGCTGTTGGGAATCTCACACCCTGTCAGTCAGAATAATATAGCGTGAAAGCAGTAAAGCCATTTTTACTGCATGGAGGCTGGGTAAGTAGAAAAAAATGATCTCAGTGGGAAAATTACTATTCTGGAAGTAACTTCACTGTGAGGAGGTAGCTACCTTCAGAAATTAATTATTATCATAATAGTAGATATCAAAATAATACCCGATTCAGAGTGTATTGCTGGCATTAAAGACAATTCTAAGAATTTAAAGGCAGTAAAGTCATAAGTCCTATACAATGATGACTGCAGAATGGTCACCTACTGTCAGTGTAATGGCTGTTATCTAATCAGATACATAATTTGTTTGAGTATATTAGGCTATTCTAAATCATTTGGTTTGTTGTGGTTGCCCATAATCTAATTAACCTATAACTTGACTCAACCTAGAAATTAAGAATAACTTGTACAGTGTGGTATAAATCTATAATATTAAATAAGCATCTATTTGAAACAGTCACTAAAATCAGAGTAATTGAAAATAGATACATTTCTGCTGTTGGATATTACTGCATCTTTCTTCTAGAGACAGGAACTGCCCAGGATTAGTTCTGGACGTGGTGTAAATAGGAAACCTAAGTGTTCAGAAAATCTTAAACCAGGAATTACCTAGTACACCGTGAAAGGGCATGCAGTTCTCATTAATTCCTTCCCTTTAGCTGAGAGCTAACCTGTGACAGGTATGCATCTCTTGTTTAAACATGTCTTTCTTTTTTGCGTTCCCAAACTTTATAATATTTGATGTTCGTCCAGATATATCCTCAACATTTTAATCCAGGAAAAGAGGAGTTTCCTACCAAAAATCTTTCCTGTGGGCTCAGCTGTGAGCAACATTAAATACATGCTTCCTTTCCCTATTAGTGGGTAATGCTGTCTGCATTTAAACTGCTGCATTTTAGCTGTAGCCACATGTTGGTCTAGGTGAACTGATGTTTTTCTTTTTAGCAGTGAAATAAATCAGGCCATCTCATCCTGGTAATTAAGATTTTCCCTGTATTTTCACTGTGAAGAACTGTTACACATCTGAAAAAAATCTTGAAAGCAAAGTTTTCTGTCCTCTTAATTTTTTTAATATAATTTTACCATTTTCTCCAGTAAGTGCTATTTTTCAAGGGATACCCAGGCAACAGTTACAGCTTACTATCACAGACTGATGTTAGTTATAGTTGCAACTAAACCTATTCTTTGTCTAAAAGAACAGAAATCTCTACGACTAAGGAAAAAAACTCAACTGCAGCAGTCTGAAAAGACAGCTTGTACTGCAGTAGTTTGGAAAGAAAAAAAATGTATAATATGTATGTGAAAGGAGTTGACAGGTATCTTTGTTCATGTAAAGACATATATTAAAAAGTCTATCTTTGCACAGTCTTATTGTGACCTAACTCTAGCTGAGTAATCTATACTTCGCAAAATTCTGGCTATTCTTCGTACAACGTAGCTTGCTGATAGTAAGGTTTGGCTAATATTTGGCTACAACCAAAGCTATGTGAGGCTTTCACGTTCTGCCAGTCACTTCTACTGAGTTTGTTTGTAGTCTTTTTTTCTGCTAACAGCCTAAATAACTACCTTTTCTGGCAGTTACTCTTCAGATAAAAGGTCAATGATGTTTTACGTCTTCTCGCCTTCCCTCTCCTAATGCAAGTTGATCAAGAAAGAGGACAGGGACTCCTCCAGTAGCAGTCCTGTTCTAATGTAGCGGTATGAAATCCAACTCATTAACTACTGTGAGCTTGATAATGATGGCAAGTGACCTCAAATCTGAAGCTCATCATCAGTGCTTGTTTCTGTCTAGTCTGGATCATGAAAGATCCTTGAAATTAAAAAGTTTCTTATATAATCTCCAACCCCAAAGATCTTGAATGGGTTAATTAGTGTCTTTTTAAAGTACTGAAAAGTAAATCACCCTCACATCCATGTAAATCACTGGCAAGGATGCATACCTCTCCTGTGTGTAGGCTTTTCCTGTGATTTCAGGATGTTAGAATGTGGGGTTTTTTTCTTTTTTTCTTTTCCCTCCAATGGATTCACTAGACAGAACTGTGTCATATAGAAATATATTGATTTTTTTATATTGTGTCTACATTTCTTCACTGTTTGTATTAAAGGATTTGCTGCATTATCAACAATACTGTTCCCTTATTATACCTTATTGACTTTCTTTCATAGTCTAGAGGAAGTTCAATAATCCTTGTCACTGATTAAAACTTAGATTCTTCCAAGTATAGAATTTCATTGAACCAGACAAAGTGAAAGGACAGCTCTATTTCTGATAGCACAGTAAATACATTGCTTGAAAAAGACCGTAAAGCATTCAAGAAATTAAAACAGAGCTCCTTTTTAGAAGTTGTCAGATTTTTTTAAGTTACCCATCAGTTCGGCAAAAGAAAATATCCATGTCTGCTCCTCTGCAAGCAGAGAGGGGCAGAACTGATTAAACCCCTGAAGTGCTGGGGTCTGAACTCCAAGCCCTGAATTAAGGTTGACATATGGGAGGTTCCCACAGCCCTTTAAGAGGAGGGGATGAGTTTGCCTTTTGGCTTTCCTCCAAGGTGCAGCCGGCCTTGTAAGGAAAGCCCTTGGGTAAACAAGCCTCAGGTGCCCTGCATTTCGGTAACGAGTGCCAGGTGTCCTGTTTGGGGATAAAAGCTGGGCCCACTTGCAGGAAGAGTTGGAGTGTCTGTCTGTGAAATGGATGCACTTCACAGAGTTTCCTGTTGGGGAAGGACCTCCTGACTCCTCATGCAACCGGATCCCAGTCAGGTCTGGCACTTACAAACGCGGGCTTTGTGGGGAGGCAACATGGGGCTACTTCTATCATACGTGAACAGCCTATTGACTTGGTTGTCTCCCATTTTTTCCATGGGTTACCTTGTATCTTTGTTTATTCCATCTATTACGGGTCGTGCTGTGTCATTCCTGGGGTCGCTGGGGTTGATATCTATTATTTGTGATCTATCTGACTTGTTTGTACCCCCAGTGATCCCCTATATACTGACTCCTCTACGTGCAATAGAATCTACTTACTGGATTGTTTTTCTGCTGGCTGTGTCTTTTGTGCTGGGCCTAGTAATTGGCAAAACAACCCATTAATAGCGGTATTCTGTATTACTGTCTCAGTCTGAATGACACTGAGAGAAAACATCAATTTAAATGCCACCATAAATGGTGTATGAATAGTTAAATTCAAAGAAATTCAATAGGATTTGGGAGCCAAAAAACTAGAAAGTAAAATTTTAATAGTCCCATTTTTTTTCTGGAAGCATTGATCACCTTTCTGACTCTTAACAGGCATGCTGTCCTGCAGGCATTTCAGCGGGAACACCATGTTACACATGAGTCCTCAGCACCATGCGTGGACTGGATTAGAAAGGTGTGCAGGAGTAATATTGGTTTGGTGTTGTGATCCCCTTGGCAAGCCTTGTCCATGCCTCAGTGTCCCTGGAGCTGTAGGCTTTGTGTTTCTCTGAACCCTAAACCTAACCTGAACGAGAGCTTGCGCCGAGGCTGAGGTCCTTAGTACCATGGATGGACCAGATTTGAAAAGTGTGGAGGGAGCAATGTTGGTGCAGTGTCATGCTCCCCTTGGCATGCCTTCTGCAGTCCTGGTGTCCATGGAGTTGTAGGCTTTGTGGTTGTTCTCTGAACTGTAACCCTAACCCTAATGGGAGGTTGTGGCTGAGGCACTGGCTTACACACAACACATACAGTTATTGCTATGCAATTTATGGTTAAATGTGCACAGACCAACAGAAAATGAAGCAGGCTAATTTTTGTACTTGGGAGGTGTGTGACCCCTCATCTTTCAGCAGAAGCTTGAAACTTGAATATGTCCTTACCAATAGCTTAGTCTTGCTGCCCTTTGCAAGGATCTGAATGTCTCATTTACTGAAGCTGAAGAGGATTCTTTTTAGTAGTTTAAAACTAACAAAAACCTTGCCTATGTGTGAAAGCTCAGTGTGCCCTGCAAAGAAAGTAATACCTGCTCCATGAAAAGTGGCCTAGTGTTCTTAAGCTAGTACTCTAGTGTATATCCTACATGTTAGGTGAAAAGGAATTCATGCCCAAGAATGAAAATAGGAGACATCTGCTCTTATTTGAAATGTCTGCAACAAACTGATCGTATAAATTTCCTTTATACTCAGTGGAACAAAATGAGCACCCTAAGAGAGCTATTATTCCTGAAGGATTTTACATCTCATCTTGGGATGATATGAACATCTTCCTGCAAGTTCTGTTCAGTAGGTCACAACATCAGCCTCTACTGTCCCAGCACTGAACTCTGTTTTCTTAAAAATTAATCAGAAAAAAAATTAATTCTCTTTTTCTATAAATAACAAAAAATATATTAACGTATTTTAAGGCAGAATTAAATTACTAAGTACTTTGAAGGGTCAGTAGTGAACGTCTTAGACTTCTAAAAACTTCAGTCTTCAAAAATTACTTTGAATAACTTAAGGTGGAACTGTGAAGTCAAATACATTGTTTGTAGGATGAATCTATTTCTGTATTGATGGTCTTTTTTTCTCATATGTTGGTAAAGTCAGCAGTTAAGCACTAAAGAATTCTGCCATGCCTTTATCTCGTTCTTTCCTCTAGCAAGTACTCTGCCAAGAATTAAATAATTTAGTCAAAATGAATGAGAGAAAGAAGAATCCTGTATTCCAGTTGCTGGTAAATGCAAATGGATAATGATGTGGTGAAAAGAGATCGAGAGCATCTACACCAGCTCCAGAGTATCCAGTTGGACTATGACACTCATGAGAGGTGTAGAGTGTGTGTTTACATGCTCTCATGAAGAAGGAAAAGATGAATACAGTTTTTCTATCATCTATACAGGTACTCTTGCGCACTGAACTCTCAAATGGAAAGAGAAGATTCCAATCTTCTCCTATTATTTAAGAGGTTATTTAAGGTTATTATTTATTTAAGGTTATTGGTTTAGATTTAAGCATTAACATTTTAGTAACCTATTCAAGAATTTTTATTACAGTGTCCCTCTAAAGGCATATTTGAATGGTATTTTATTACAGTAATAAAACATTATGTAAAAGCAATATACACATCTAGACGGTAAATAGGATTTTGCCAATTAGGTGGGCATATGACAACAACATACATAAAGTTTCAATTGCTCATCTAAGTTTAGCATCAGGAAGCAATTAACATCTGTGCTATACCCTGTTAGATCTTTCATAATGATATTTCTTGGCTAAAACCTTGAATTTCTAATATTGCTGATAAGCAAAGTGTACACTATTACTTGTGCATAATATTTTTTTTTATTAATGCAAATGGGAATCTTTATAAGTTACTTCCACTAAGCTGCAAATTTGTGAACAACTTATTTCATTTTTCTGCTCCTGGAAACTTTAGAATGGTTTCTGTATAAATGGGAGTAAAAGTTTTCTAAGCTACCTTAATGAAATAATTACTAACAAAAATATTTTTTTAAACATTAGTGCCCAATGTTTCTTTTATACAATAAGCTTTCCAGATCATGGTACCACTCTGTGAAATCAAGATGGTTTTCTGTTTAACTGGAAAGTTCATTGGGATCACTGAGTGTGTGTCTGAAAAAATAGGGATGCCTGGCTATTTTCAAGGCATTATCTGTGGGATCCCTAGTCCACCATCAAGGAGGTCTGTCACAGAAATCCTCATAAAAGTGGGGATTCTGCCTGCGAGAGAGGTGAGGAACTGTAACGACTGATAGAGGTTTCCATTGATGTCCTGCTTTCACTGTGGCAGGTATCTGAGTTTTGATGAATATTCCAGGCATAATGTACTCTTCTCAGAGTTAACCAACACTGATTTCTGTTTCTGTGTTGTACCGTCCTTGGATGAGCTAGTGCCTTTCAGAGAAATGTGTCTTGCTGGGAAAAAAAAAAAAAGCATCGACATATGATAAAGAAGTTTCACGCAAGTATCCTGAGATTTTTATTTTAACTCCTCTCAGTGCATTCTGTTTGTTATAAAATACCACCTTTCTGTAAAAGAAGCTTCACAAGTTTTCATAAAATCACATATGGAATTTATTTCCTGGTATATATAATGTATTATTTGTGTTAATAAATAATAAATACATAAATATAATAGCTATATCAGAGAATGCTAGCTTTTTCAATAATTTTATCATTATTTGGATATGAAGACATATACAAGATTTGGTAAATAAAATGAATCATGGGTAAATATGATCAAAATAATGATATAGCTGATAATCTATTCATTTGATGTCGTATATTATAATGACTAAGAATTACCAAAAAAGGCATTGGTTCCAGCTGTTGCTTACATCAGTAAGACTTAGAGGCCCCTCTTTAAAAATTCTTTTTTCTATTGTTCAAAATTCTGCCAATGTGTTGAGCTAGCCAATGCAACCAGCAGTTGTGAGATAATGATTTATTTTTTTTAATACTGATCAGGGTAGTTCTCTGAGGGTTAAAGAAGGATGAGATCCTGCAAATTGCATTTCTTCCATTCATTGGCTCCATAACTCTAAATGAAAATCATAGCCAAATGTGTCCTTTTTTGTGTACCATAAATATATAAAGTAATCATAAAATTAAAATTTATAGTCAAATAACACTATGAAGATATTAATTTGAAACTAGAATAAAGAATATTTGAAGGTTAGACTGTTGCAGTTGTCTTCATGCTTTCTCCTTGCTTGATCATAAGTCTGCTGCTATCATCCTAGTTTTGTGTGCGCTTCTTGGTATAAACAAAATTCATCACGTTATGACAGCAGTTGCAAATACATTTGACAATATATTATAATATCTTGAAAAACTATCTTATGGAGAACAGCAAATATATTTTCTTATGTTTCAAAAGTAACACTTTTATCCACATACATTTTTGGCACCTGGAATATTTACCTCTTTTTTCATCAGAAACAATTCCTAAGGTCTGACTCCCTTCTTGCTATTGATATGACTTCTTTTTCGTAATTTTATTGAGTAAAATAAAATTTGCTGAATGTTTGCAATACACTCTCAGCTGTGTCTTAGCAGATCATCAATCTTTGATCTAGCAAATGAATACTCATCTATGTATTTTTCCATAACAATTGTTTAATAGAAAATACAAAGAACCCCTAAAATTTAGCTGTGGAAGCTATTCATTAGCCTGCCTGTGTGATAAGAGGTCAGTTTTCAGTCACACCTCCAATCTGTTGTACTTTTCTTCTTCACAATGGGTTTAATCTTTAATAGCTAACAATTCAAGCTATTTATAGCCAGTAAAATAGCATATTTTCCACAAAGTAATTTTTAGTTCCTAATATCAAAATCACTACTTCCCTTTTAAAACACAAGTTATTTTGGAACAAGATTATATGAGATGACTCATTGCTAAGATTTATCTTCTATGAGGTGGAGTGCTTTCAAAAAGAAGTAGCTGAGAACGTGTAATTACACATTTTATTTTTAACCCATTTTCTCCTGATTTCTTTGCCCACACTTCTCTGCTCTGAGTAAGCACTGTTACTTTTACCATAAAACACAGTAGAATTACTAAGGATTACATTGTGGGTTTTGTTTTGTTAGAAATCATCTATAACTTTATCATTTAGAATCTAAATATTAGTCTATTTAGCATGGGGACTTAGAAAAAAATTCTTAAACATAAGCTCTGTGAACACCATGGATGAATGCTGTGTTTTGTTGCCCAAATGCTAACTTTGTATCCACTTGTTTAATTCAAGTAACACCCTTGGTCTTGAGTTTTATTTGTCTGTTCTTATATGTTTGAGACATTATTAAAAAAAGAGAAATTAAGACTTGCACAGAAAATAGTATACAGTGAGTCTTTATGCTTAAAGAAAATTCCAGGCTTTTGGAGATGTCAAATGTTCTTTTGAAGGTTTATAAGTTCTTCAATATGCATCTTCTTACCATTCATTTTTCACCTCCCGTTTCCACTAATTTGAAGAGCTCCAATACTCTTCAAAGGCTGCTAAAGCCTACCTCTATGCACAGGTAACAGTGCAAAAATGCAAACTTTTCAGTCACCCAGACTCATTTGTATTTAGGTTAAATGTTTACTGCTGTCCTTTATGAATACAATTGATACAAACTTACCTGTGTCTTACAGAAGAGCTAACATTGCCAAGTGAGAGAATTCCCTTGGATAGACCTTCTAGTAAAATCTTCCCAACTACTATTGTCTATCAGTAATAATATGGGAAACATTTGCAGGTTCTCACATGGTAAATTCTTCTCCTCCTTCAAAGACCTGGTAGGACATTAGCTACCTCTAGTGAAAACAAAAATAGTGATGATTCAATGAACCAACCCCTGTCTTGATTTTTAATTTTTTAAGACTAGACCATGAGATAATTTCAATAAAGAAACTTTGGAATTTTCTAGTTCTTTCTGCTGTTCTTGACTTTTTGATATGGTAAATCTGTACGAATATTGTTACTTGTGTTGTTAATGAGCTTTCAAGGAATTTCCCACTGCCTGTAGTACCACATTGTTCCTGATACAGATAGATGTGATTCCTAACTGGTGTGAATAAAGAGGTACTTTTCTAATTCACCTTTCAGTTATCTCAGAGTATAATTAGCAAATTATTTTATCTCTCTGGGAGAATTTCTCAAATCAGATGAGACTCAAAATCTCTCTAACGATCTTCCACAAAGGTGTGGGCTTTTACCAGATAACTAATTAAGTACAGCTGCTGAAGTAGTTAACCAGACTGCACCTAAATTATCTCTCAAGAAATAGCATCTTTGCTGTTACATAAACTTCAACGTTTGTAGCAAATAATTATTGGCATTTTACTAGATCCAACATGGCCAACAAAGTGTACACACTTGACCTCCCTATTATACTTGCTAAATACCATATTATCTTTTCTTACTTGGTGCAGATCATAATTGCTTATGCTGATGGCACCTCAAAGTTAGCCTACTGAAACCCATTTGACTCTGGGACCTGTTTTGACAACATCTGAAAACAACAGTGGTTTCAGGGTGACAATGTGGTTTCTACTCTACCTCATTCTGGAGAAAGCAGGCTATGCTGTTCCCACACTGATCCTCATATGTTTCAGGTAACTACCTGTGATTTCAGCAGCATGGAAAACCTCAGACAGTTTCATTCATTTCAACAATGTTTTTAAATAAACATTGTCCAGCTAAAGTATGCTACATATTAAGAAACTGCTCACCTTGCTGTTTTGTTTAGTGAGTTTTTGTGATATAATTATACAGTAATGTGTGGGTAGAGGGTTCAGGGGCAATTACTCCTCAGCTCTCCTAACTGAAAATTGATGCTTGTTCAATTCCTCTGAAGGCTTTGGTCTAGGAGTTGTCTTTAATTCTCTCCTCACTTCTCTCTGCTGTCTTCTGCTGGAATAGTTAAAAATACTTCCGTGGAAATTGTACTATTTCCCCCTTCCATACAGCATTTCTAGATTTCATATTCTTCTTTTCCTCCTTCCTGACCATAGCTCTAAATTCACTTCCCACCTCTAACTTGAATTCCTATATTATGCCCTTCTTTTGCAATTTGAAATTGCCATACTTAACCTGTAAAGTACTGTGGGGTGGGTGGGCATACAGGTGCATTGTATGAACAAACATGTTTTTTTCTCCCTTGCTGCTGTGTCTAAATCCTACCAAGTATTACCTTAAACCTCTCTCAATTGTTTATATTTCTAGGTTGAAATTCTTCTGCATAATTTTGTGACATACTGAACACAGCTTCCTTGTCTTTCTACCTGCCTAATGGTTCCTGACATGTCGCCATCAATATTTCCAGTCTCCCCTGGCCAGCCTTGTCTGACTCTTGCATTTCTTTTGCATTCATCAGGATTTTTCCTTCCCTAATTTTCTGTGTTGATGAGCAGCCCATTTCTGCCTCACTAGCACCAAAAAAAACCCCAAACCAAGTTGTCATCCCTTTTGTCCTGTGTACGTACACAGAGAGCAGAAAGATGAACTACATGCTTCCAAGAAAAGAAAATAGTGGGTTTTTTTAACTGTTTTTAATACACTAAAAAAATTGATTAAATTATCAGTCTATGTGAATGACTCAATACAAGCATGGAGACTACATCTTACGTCCCTGCTTTACCTTTTCACACCTATGGAAATATAATATGAAGTACTTCTAACAATTCCTGATGTATCTTAGTTCTTCCTGGGGAAATTGCTGTGTGTTGTTTTTCTCTGTGTTTTATAACTTATGAAGAATAGATGAACAAACTGAAAAAGTAGCTTCAGTTTCTATCACTGTTTTTATATGACAGACACTTGAAACAATTCATATAATATTCAATAAAATCGAATTCTCATATTTTCTTACATTTGTGGGGTTTTGCCTATGCTTAGCCAGTACTCAGGGCTAAACTGTAGCAGTTAGTCTACCACCCAATGCTCCTTTCCCAGTTGAGAAGGAGAATTGCGGGGAAAAAGGCAGAAGATGCATGAGTTTAAGTAGAACCAGATTTAATAGTATAACAAAATCAATACAACAACTGACAAAAAATATGGAAGGTTCTACTCAGCCCAGTTCTTGATGTTGACAGCAGGAGCAGAAGACCACAAGAGAGAAGCCCCAGAAAGAGGAGGAACTCCATGCTCAGTGAACTCCCTCCTTTTATAATGAGCATGACTAAGTGGTAGGGATACCCCTGTGAGTCAGCTGCCTTGATTGGATCTCTCAGATGACTTGGGATTACTCATGGCCTGCCTGCATGGCTGGCCCATGGGTCTGTGTCTGGGGAACCAGGACAGATTTATTTACTTCTTGTTTGTTTGGTTTTTCCCATTGGCAATGGAACATAGTTCATGTCTTGGCTTTGTGCTTGTAAACCTTGAAGGCAAGGAAACACAGTAGTACATATTAAAAATAAATTAGATTTAAGTGCTGTGCTTTCTCAATTAAAGCTTCCTTTGCAGAGGAAGAAGTTATATAGCTCTACCTTCCACAATATTCTAGGTTCTCTTTAGTTAGGGAGGTTTAAATGCAAAGACATAAATTAATGAAAATGGAAAAATGTGCTGCTTCTTTGCAGGGGTTATTTTGGTCATCTTTTTCAATTGGTGGTAGTATGATTTAATGGCTTAAGTTAGGGAAATGGGGATTTCAACTGATAGTTGACTTACAAAACTGACTTGAACAAATCTTTTGTGATGTCCCCATGACAACTCTTTGCTTTAACTAAGGGTAAAATTAAAAAGTGCTTTGGAAAGACTTGTTTAGATCACTGACTGTGGCTGGGAATGCAATTTGGTAGACTTCACTTTACAGCTTTTTCTCTGCTTATTGACTGGTGGTCAGGAGATTGGCTCAGAATCAGAGGTAAATAAGGCTATAAGGACATGGTCAAGAACAGTAGTGCTTTTACCTTTGCATAATTCCCATGAACCTTACAGTCACCAAAGTTGGTACAAAGACATAATTGCATCCCTGGTCTGAACGGTGAAGCTTACAGACATGTTGTCCTGTCACCTGCAGAGTATTGCAACTATGGAAGGTGAACTACACTCCCTTTCCATTGCCTTTGTTTTCTGCTGACAAATCAGTATCTAAAGATGTGTGGCTTCTGTTCTAGCTCTTCAGTTGTGGGAAGGAATAGCACAGAAATGGAAACCTGATGTCAGACTGATAAAGAAAATTGCCTTTTTCATATCATCTGCATTCCATGTTCTTATGTTATAAATCCTTAATTTTTCACTCAAAAGTATTCATATTACAGACAGTGCAAGCTCTACTTAATTTCATATTTGTGTCTTGGTATGCAGCTGTACTGAAAAATCACTATTCTAGAATTAAAACTGTTTTCTTTGGTGGCACAGTTTAATAGCTTTTTTCTTTTGTAGGCAAAATTTTCTCATATATGAACAACATTTAACTCTAGGTGAGTCATTACTCAGTTGAACAAAGCTCGCAATTATGTGAAACAGCCAGTGGCACATCTCTTTGAGAATGTTTTTTCTGGAAATGCATTTTATCTCGAGCTCTCAGCCAATTTGAAATAAGATTTTACTGGTTTGCAATTACAATTACCAGTTTATAATACGGGTCTTATTTTTGGCTATTGTATAACTAACATTTTGAGAAGTTACTAGGAATACCTGTTAAACTGTTACTATACTGGAGGGAAAGAACCTTATTGTGTCAAAATAAGGTTAATGCAAAACATAGTCTTGCATTTGTCCAAAAATAACATGTGAAGAGAACAAAAATGAATAACTGGTGGTCAGAATTTCTTAGGTTACATCAATCTGGGCTGGTGAAGTCATGAAGTACAACATACGAAAAAGGATCTGCTGCTTCTGAGTCCAAACTGCTGCACTAGCTCAGGTGTTTCTTCAGCAGCTTGGCAAGAACACCACACTAAATGCCCAGGTGGAACTGGGGAATGTTTGAATGGAAGAATGGGGTTGTACTTTCTTTTTTGTTTCTCAAGCAATGTGTTAAGGAAGACTTCAGTTAGCATTTATATTTCGCTCTTGTCGAATATGCAGTAGAGCCCTTTGAGAGCCAAAGTAGTTGACTTTATTGTACGTCATAGTTTTAGGACAAGAGTTCTAGTGAAATCTATAGCAAAGAGAACTAAGCCCAGGCTGATTTGCCTTGTTGGAGTGATGGAGGGGCATGTGTTGGGAGTGTATAGACTGGACTGTCTGAAGAAAAGCTGTGCACTTTCAATGAGAAGGAATGCCAAGGCTGTGAATGGAGCTTCTGAGACCATTCTGACACTTTCAAAGACTGCTCAAAAGCACATTTAAGAATTTCACAGTAGGTAAACAAGGAAATTCTTTTTAAAATGGGAAATAATTAATTATTTTGAAAATGTACAACCTATCCTGACATTGAAGATGGTTATAATTTTCCATTTTAATAACTTTTATTGTATTTTCCTCAATCATTTTATGAAAAGAGACAAAATTCTCTCTGTATTCCAAAAAGCAACTATTGAAATAACTCAGACATATTTTTAGATGAAACATTAAAAGCATAAGGTTTTTCAGTGCAGGCAATTGTCAGTTTATCTTAAAACAACTGGAATTTTCATAGTTAGGTTTTATAACTGATAATGTAGATTAGATTATGATAGAAAATTTGCAAACTGAATAAGAAATTAAAATCTCATTTTACGAAGACCTTTGTGTGTAAATCCTTACCTATATGCAACGTTGTATGATCAGACTTTTCTGGCCTTGGCTTTTGAAATCACTGATCTGGAAATCTGACAGTGACTTTTTTTTCTAAGACTTTTAGATATTCCATGTATTTCTGATAATGTTTTAATTCTTTCCAGAGAAATGGATAAATAAATATTCCAGCTGTCTCCTGACCTTGTTTCTGGTCATAAATTCCTGGAAAAAGAACAACAGATTTTCAGTTTCTTGTGACAGCGATGAATTTATATGGTGGGACAAGATGTCCCTTTTAGTCCTGTGGTTCAGAACTGCTTTTGTAGTTGACCTCTTCTCTTTCTGCCTCTGTTACTTCCATGTAAGGATGATTTCTGCTCTATGAAAATGTTTCTTACAGGCTAGATTCAGTTTAGACTCAGTATTCTGCAGCTGTTGTATTCATTATAGACTTTTCTAAACAATAGTTTTGCAAATGCTGTATATTCAGTGTTTAATATGTTCTTAGTTTTTAGTTGCTTAAAATTAAAATGTGCATTACTTTATTTTCTGCATGCATACTAATGGAGGAACTAACACATGATCTTTAACTGAAAACACACAAACACATGCATAGAGGACTGGAAACAAAATTTTACAGTAAATAGCTTTTGATAGACCTGAAGTCTTTCTGAGGAGCTTGACTGGTGGTGCTGCTGAAAACAGAATCCTGTTAAACTACTCTTCTCACTGTGCTTAGGAAATAGGTTAAAATTTGGGAACCGAATTCTCTGCCTCTCTCTAAATCATGTTTCAGTCCAGCATTTTGAGAATGTGATGCATGTATACTTGGGAGGTTTTTTGTTTGTTTAGGCTGCGTGGATAGTGAAAATTAACTGACGATGAACTCCCTGTCTTTACCAGGACATACCAGAACTATCAGCTAATAACCTCTGTGTCTTCTAAGTGAAGAGGCTTGAAAGAAAAGGAAGAGGTCGTAGTGAAAACTTGAGTTCTAAAGGGAAGGTAGGAAAATGGATGCAATCTAAAAAAGGAGAGAAAGGAATACAAAGACGTGGATATTGATAGAAAAGGATCTTCTGAAGAATCTGACTGTAAAATTGAGCCTGTAAAATATGAAGTTTAAAAGTTTAAGAATGGAGATTACCCATTCTTCAGAAGAAATATGCCTACTTCTAATTGAAATAGTAGAAATTACTTAATCTTTCATCTCAACTTTCCCTCACAGTTAGGTTAGACCAAAAGCACACATTCTTTCTATCTCTCAAACTAACTTTTTGCTTTAAACAATTCCAATAATCTGAAATCCTTGTAACCGTCATATTTGGGTTCACATAGGCAATTATGAGCCATGCAGATGAGCTGGCAGGAAAAAACATGTGTCTTTTATTCTGTTGGAGGATTTGTTGGAAACAAGTTATCACTTTGAATAGCTGTGGTTCTGATAAATCGCTGTCTTGTCACCTTCCAAATTTCCAGTGTGACATAAATAGAATGTACTTGTCAGTACAACTGGGTAGAAGCCTATGTCGCTGCATGATCCTTTTCCTTTGTGTTAAGTGCAATCAATAAAGACCTTGTAGAAATGGTTGGAGACAGAAGTGTAAAGGGAAAATATCAATCGGTTTGTCAGTATAATGGCTCAACATTATGAGAAATTAAGTACAGTAAGACCCATAATAATTTGAACTAACATGTTTCTCATTGTTCTTAATATTAAATTAATCCACCAATACAATACAAACAACATTCAAACTACAATGCAAAAACATAAAGGTGTATTTATATATATATTTTTCTCTTTTGAATTTCCACTGAAATCTATTGAAAAAGTAAGTTATTATTTTTCATACAAGCAGCAGGTATGAGTTGTCTGGGAATATTGTGTTAACATCCATAAATGCCTCCAGGAATTGTATTCAAACTTTTTCTATTTAACTAGCTGCTAACAAGCCTTTGAAGTTCCTTGCTCCTCGTGGTTCTTGTAGAATAGTAGCATATTTTGGACTTGTTTAAACCAGGAGGTGCTGGTTCCTTATGATCCCAGTGAGAAAAGTATTCAGACTCTGTAAAGTATCATTTAAAATGGTAGTTCTTCCAGCTGACACTATAAAGAGAGAATAGTACAGATAATTTTGCATGCTTTTAGATACAGGGAACCTTGAATTATGCAGCATTGAATTGTCTCACTGTCGGGGCCTTCTCCAGCAAAGCTCCTGCTGCAGTTTCTTTAAGAGCTAAGTCAGTGTCCTCTTGAGAATATTAAAATTTATTGCAAGCAGTTTCACATTGCTCATGCACTTGCACAATTTTTGCTTACAGTGTGCAATGCAACTTGTAATTTAAAATGCAATAAATGGACTTATTGCATAAATAACTTGATAAATAAATATCAAGATATAACTACATAGAATCTTAAAAAAAGAAACCACAACACCTGACACTCACCCTCCCCCCCCCCAGTTTTGTTCTATTTCTTGTTAGATTTAATTAAAAGGTGATAGTTTCATTTAACCCTGAGGAAGAACTGTGGAACCATTGTACTAATGTGTAAACTCAACAGTCGTACAATCTACTAATAAACTATCAAATTAAAATCCAATCTATGGAATTTCAAATAAACCAAATAAATCAATGTTTGTCATCTGTCAGACATTGTTTTTAAAATAGTGACATCTCCAGGTAATTTTTGAGGGAATTTTTGACAGAAATTACAAAGCAATTACTATTTCACTGTCCAAGCAAATATTGTGGAGAACAGATGAAAAAAGAGGAAGAGATTAAATAAATAACAAGCATCTCCAATTCATCTTTCCTGTTATAGTCCTGCATATCACAGTATAGTTTTGGAAGTGAGATCTCTGTTTCTAGATATGATATGAGTAAATAGCTGTTAAACTACAAAACCAGCCAAGTAAATAGAAAATAAAGAACTGAGGAGAGCTAGTGAGAAAAGGAAGGTATTGAAAAAAATTGACTAATATGCATGCCAGGAGGTACATATCACCCAGTATGATAGTTCTGTCTTTCTGAGACTTCCTAGAAAATATCAGTGCGGAGAAAACTTCTCCAGCTTCATCAAGAACTTTCCTGTCATGATTTTTATGAATGCAAAAGGATACATGGAAGAATCAGTTGTAAATTACACCAGAATAAACCCTGAGTAATGAAAAGTTATTTCAGATTTATGTATGTGAAACTATATTTTATATGGTTATATTTGCTGCTGTTTCTAAAAACACCAACACTGACTGAGTAATCAAAGATGTGTGAGAACATAAAGCCTGTAAAACAATGCAGAGAAATTAGACTAAATCTATAGCTGTATATGTTGTTTGAGAAATGAGATCAGATTTGATGGAATGACAGAGCAATAACATTACCTAGAGGATTTTCTATCTTAAAATACCTAGTATTTTGATAGGAAAAAGGCATTCAGTTATCCTTTCCTTATACTTGGTATCCATAATATATAGCATAGCCTGCATTTTTAACCTTCTATACTTCCCAGATCAAAAGGAATACAAACATTAGAGGGAAGACTGTAACATGGATTTAATGCAGTAGCAGGAGTGAGCAAGGATGCAAGCAAAGTAAAATGGAAGAATAAACAAAAGGTCCTATTAGCCAGCGTACAATGTTCTTTTCTAGTGCAGAAGCAACTTGAGGAAGAATCACCAACTTGCCACCACAAAGGCAGTCTTTTTGTATTTTGTATGTGCGATAGAAAGGGATTGCATATAAGGCATGGAATAACTACAGTATACGAATGCTAATTTCTAACAGCTGCTCACAGAGCTTTGTAAAGGCTTCACATAAGAAGAAAATAGATTGTAAAGACTTGGGAGAGTTTGCAAGAAGGCAGGAATTTGTAAGGATACTATTAATCCAGCTGAAATGGAGGAAGACAGAGTGGAGGCAAATACATGTTCAGAACATTATCTATCCTTTTGTCTGGAGTGAAAGAACAAATACCCTCAAAGAGTATTTCAAGAAGTATTAAACAAGAGTCCTCACAGCATTCCAGTTTAAACTTGTAGCTTAGATAATTACTATAAAATGAAAAGTGTCTAGACTTTCATATTTTTGACTGCAATGACACCTCTTGCACAAATTCTGATACATTAGCATATTGGATCTTATTGTCTTAAATTACTTGCAAATTTTTAACATTGTCTATACTAGCTATCTATTTAGAAAACAACTAGGTCTACCAAAACTTGGTAACAACCTTATACTACCTAACTTTATAACTAAAGTCTTTGGGACACGAAGAAGTCCCTGATGTAAACTTTTCCAATTGTCCTTTATTTTTCTATATAGAGTAATCTGACCTGATGATTTTGGCAAAACATCTTGTCCTATTTCAGTGTAACTGAACTTGTTTTCTGTTTTTTGATGACACCTACTTGTGTGTCTTATTTTGCATACTATGTGCCACAGAAGTATTTCAGTCTATTCCGTTTGTAAATCTAGCAGAATCCAGCCATTTCTGATAACATTATACCACAAAGTTAAGGTTCAGTTTATTTGTTCTAATAATTTGTTTTTTATCTTAGACTGAAGCGTTCCCACTGGTAGGTTACTTTGAGCACTGTTTTTTGTCTCAAGAATGCTATTTTTTTAGGTAACTGACTGTTGGATAAATTGACATTGTTATTTTTAAATGAAGCTTGGACATTTGATTTTTGGTCATCTGACACAAAGCAGTTTTGTGTAAAAACTCCAAGCTTTGCTTTTGATGATATGATGTCTGGTTAGTATTTGTATGCAGTTTATACTGATAAACTTAAAGTCTGCCTACATCATATTTGAGGTTGAATCATATGTGTGTTTTGAAGAAAGTCAACCAGCCAGGTGATATACCGCACCTTAGTTAATACTGAGGAATAATCTTGTTGTGTACAAAGTAGCTTCTGTTCAAATTAAACTAACCCAGAAGATATGTTCCTGGAGTGCATGTGACACATTCTCACAGCAAAGTCTTTTTCAGTTAATGAATCTGGAGCTTGTTCATAGTCTATGCATTTTTGAGGGTTTAATGTGAACATTCAGTTCTATCTCTTTATAGATCCACTTCTGCAACTCTGTTAGTATAGACACAAATGTCCCTAGGAGTGTTCAGTGGCCCTAAAGTGAAATGACATAGAACGGCCTGGGTTCTGGTCCATGATGTTACCCTGTTTTACCATTCAAAACACAGTGACTTACTCTAAACTTATTTCTGCTAAATCCCAGATCATGTAGAGAAATTGCCTGAAGAGTACCAGTTCATCTGTGTAAAAACTGTGTCCGGGGCAATCCTAACAACAGTATAGATGATCAAGTCCTAGTTCCTGGAAATGTTCCCTCCAACACTCACTTACTGATCTAGGTAAAGTTTTAGACTATTTGACTGTAGGTGCATTGAAGGGAACAATTCAGTAAGATTGTTTCCACTCTTATGCAGCTTTTTTGAGGTTGACTACTTATTTCTTAGGGTTAGTAGTGGGGATATAGTTAAATGGCACTGAGAACACAAAGAGAGACTGAATCAGCAAGTCATAGTGGGTGTGAGATGCACACTGTATCAGAGGGCATGGCTCTCCATCATGCTACTGGTCTTCCAGCTCTGCTTGAACTGGGGCAATGAGGATGATAAGGATGTTCTGTGAAGGGTTTAGCTTTACGAAAGATCTGATCTTGAAATCAAATGCATCACTGCTATCCTAACAAATACTGTTGAATTTTTTATTTGATTTTAATCAAAAGTTTCCTTCAGACAACAGAAGACTGACTGGGATTTTCATTTTTGCTCTTTTTCTGGTTTGCTTTATGCCTATGAGCAAGTCTATCAATTTTTTCTCAGTTTCTTCATTGTTTATTTTGCCTTGTTACAAAATATGCTTTTTTGGACAGATTCCTCCCTGATATCTGCACATGAAGTGTCTATTATTTTAAGATTCTGATTTTGAGGGAGATAATAAGGCACTCAGGTGGTTGTTAAATAATGTGGTGTGGAGGATATCCCAAAGAATGGTGATGAGCATCAGAAAAATGACTATTTGTCAAAAAAAAAAAAAAGAAAAAGAAAAAAAGATGCTAAATAATGTTTAGAATTATGTTTAGTTATGCAGTGATGGCACTCACCTGAATCTGATGTCTTCAGGCTGTTGATTCAAGCTATGCTATGATATGAAAGTCGATGTTGGGGGGTAGATCTGTGATACACGTGAACAGGAAATGCAAAAGTGTGTATAGCTAGATATATTATACAGCATTCAGTCCTTTCTATTATGTAATAGTTATTGACAGAGTTGGATGACACAACACTAGATAAATTAATGGCATGTTATAGTACAGCAGTTCTCAAATTTGCCACTTTCTTCCTTTTTCCTTCCTTTACATTGTACAATCTACAAGAAAATGAAATCTCTCCAGTTCCACCCATACATTGCTTTTCCTTGTGGAAAACTGGACACTTGCAATGGCTCTGCTCCCATAAGTGATCCTAAATACTCATAGGCACTCATTGCTTTGCTCTGTAAAAGCCAATGGCTGATTCATTTCCTTGGTTGTGTAACTGCTGATTGGCATTTGTAGCAAAACCCTTTTAGACTAGCCTTTTTCCTCTGGCGTATGAATTGGCCCAAAGAAAACGTGGCCTACTTAGCTCTGACCTAATTGTAATTAAATTGACGGCTTGCTCTTTGCATAGGTTTATTAAAATCAAAGAGTGCCCTCAAGCCACCAAGATCTGAACTAGCCCCTAAAGTTGTCTGAATATCACTCATGGAATTACAGGGCAATCGTAGATATGAAGCATTTCTGAAGTATTTTATAGGAGAGCGAACTTTAGCCAACTCAAAAAGTCAATATGCATATCATAAATATTAATATACGAGAAATTCTTTATGCAATAATATTCTCTGTAAGAACATAAATATAAAATATGTTGTAATCTTTCTTTTAAATGCAAAGTTGGAAAATATCCTTAATTAACATGTATGATTTTTCTCCCAGTAACTATGACTTTGAGAGTTTTTATAGTAATGTTTTCCATAATCAAAATGACTCATTTTTAAAATCTAATTTTGTTTTGATCTCATTGCAAAAATATTGCAATTGTTACGATTTTCATATTTTAATTTTTTATTTGTAGGGTTTTTCAATTGTTATTGATGGAGAAATTAAAAATATATTCTTCCCATCTAGTTATTACTATATTTTGTATGGTAGCAATGCTTTCTTTTTTGTTTTCTGTCTTTTTTTTTGTTTCTTTTTTCTCTTCAGCAACCCCTCTACAGGAGATTTTAATCACAAAAGAAAGCTGAATATATGTACAAAGCACTGTATAATGACCAGGTTGTATAGCAGAAGCATATTTTTATACGCCTGGATTTTCAACTGCATGAGTCAGAGGATTTTTGAATGCAGATTGATTGGCATGATATTTCCTTTAGTCAGCTCAGCCTTTTTATTAATTTTATCCTATAATTCACTGTTAAGAGCTGTATATTCGTTCTCCTGTCAAATAGGAAGAAAAAAGCATTTTTTGTGTTATTTATTTTTTAAAGACTCATTGTCTCAGTTAAAGGTGAGTACTGAGATGTCTCAGTTACTAGGTGGAGAGAAAGTCTTGGGTTTTTTTGACTACCATATCATACTTACCACTCTTCTCTGACCTCTTTCCAGCAAAATATTAAGCTCTGTAAAAGTACATCTATGTTTGTTCCTTTATGCTCTTCTGTAAAAAAAAGTAAATGCAAGTACGGTGTCCTGTTCTAGAAGTGAAGCTTTCCATTTCAGATATTTCAGTAAATTTAGCTGAGAGAAGGAAGGAGGAGAGAGAGAGATGCTCTGTCCATGAACTGATGAGTCTTTGGAGTCCTTAATTTCTGGGTAGGTTGGTTAGTTAGTCTTGCACTCAGAAAGCCAAGAAATTCTTCTTTTGCTGGCTGGCAAAACATTCTTGTTATGAAGAGTCTCATGATGCCAGGGAAACAGAGGTTAAATTATATTTTTTTAGAGCACTCAGGAGTCTTCTAGGTATTCTGAATTTAGGCTTTGCTAAGTTGTGATTCCTGCTCTGGCCATCTCTTAAAAGGGTCAGTGAGGAGCAGGATGTGTACTAGCATTGTGCTACACTGACTGAAGAGGACTCCTTACTAATGCAGAGGAGATGACCTAATGTGAATTTTTAGTTAGAGACAGTGAAAACATGTGGGTGTCCTTTGGTTGTGTCTCCTTGCTGCTATAATGAGTAGAAGAGCAGGAATTAGAAAGAAGAGACATTGTTGTGCTGTGCTTAATGAAGGGACCAGAGGTAGTGGAAGAAGCCCACCTTAAAGCCCACCCTAGAAAGAATCAGGAACATTTTAGCTTTTAAGAAGCTCCAAATAACAGCAGCAATGAAGAGTGTAATGGTATTGGTTTGGGTGTCCCTCAGCCAACTAAGAAAAGGAATTTGTTGAGGTGAAAAGGGTTTTGTTTCTAATCTTTTATGTTCTTTTAAATTCCAATCACGTATTGATGACAGTAGAGCCTGAAGCCAAGAAGGATGGTGCTGCTACTGTACTTCTAGAGTACTAAACTATAAGCACCTTCAGAAATATTTATAGCAACATTTTAGTTTTTCCTAACAAATTCCACTTTCTCTAAGTTTTGAGAAAATGGTTTCATCTTTATTGTGCCATCTGCTCATGACAAGGGATGGGAAGGATTTGATAATGCTGAGCTTTTGTTGTAAGTGTCAACCTAATACTACCTTGGGGAAAAATAATTTGAAACTATCCTTGAAGTTACCTTGATGAATTAGAATTGTAACAAGGGGAAGGTTACATGAGAGAGCTGACAGGCTACTGACCTGCTTTGCTGAAATAACAATGATCAGAGAAACTATTTTCAGTGGTTAATTTAAGTTTTCTGACAAGTATGAAGAAGTATAGATGTTGAATAGTCCAAGGTCAAATTCTGCTAAAAAGTTCTGATATTTTCCTTGTGTCCAGAGATCCACCAGTAATTCTCTAATTGACAACAGTCTCACACTAGCAAAATTCCACTTATTTTTTAAAATTCTTCCAGATTTGTACCTCAGACCTCTAGAACCCATCATCTGTCTAGGTGGGTACAGAGGTTTGCTGCATTATACTGTTACGATATCACTAAAGTAGCAACTTCCTGAAAGAAAAGTAATTTTATTCCTATATTGCTTAACATCCCCACTAATCAAAAACTATTAAAAATCTCTTAAATCTCTTTCCATTATTTTTCTTGTTTCCCTCATAAATTCACTTTCTCCAATAATTACTTCCCCTCCTCTCTGCCCAGAACAGAGATAGGAGAAGAGTTCCCACTGACATTTATTAGGAGATTTTTTTTTTCATTTTTTTTCATGTCCATCTTTGCATATCATCTTACTGATCAGAGTCAGATGCAGAACCTTGTGATCAGATTGGCTTCATGGACACTCAGGAACCTAGACCTTTCTCCTAGTCCTTTCTTTCTTCTCTTTCCTGTCCTCTGGTTATTCTTTTCCTTTCCAGGTCCAGTTCTGATTGAATCACCTCTTTTATGCCAAGACTCCTTTATATATCAAAATCAACCTAAATTTTCAGATTAATTTGCTGAAAATATTTCATTTGGGATTTTTAATGTTACATTTAAAATGAGGAGGTGACAGTGTTATCACCCTTTATTTGCAAAACTCTTCCTTTGCTGGAGATAAGAAATACACTTGAGAAGTTCCAAATTTTCTTCATTCATCAGCAAACCTTAAGTACTATGAATTCAATTTTTCTCAATCTCTCCTCTTGGGTTTCATTTCCAAGAAAAACTTGAGATCTAAACCTTAAAGACTTATATGCTATATCTCTCTATTTTTAATTCTTGTGTTGCTTATACCAGTTTTCGATTTCAGTGCAATTTGAACCAACTCCAGGTTTTATTTAAGAGGGATTGTATTTCATTAAATAATTGGACATTATGATGCAGCTGAATTTAGGCAAATATGTATTGCATATTTCTGTTTGCCGTTCTCTAACCTGTTCATTAGCAAGACACTGACCAGTTTTGTAAAACTGCTTGAAGACCAGCAAATAATTTTATTCAGCTTTAAATCTAAGCTCAAGAGATGCTGCTCAAGTTTCCAAGATAGTTCTCCTCATTAAAAAAATAATTTAAAAGAATGAAAAAATTTATGTGGGAAACAACAAGCTGTTTTGTGAATAGTGCAAAATAATAAAAGCCTGTGTGCATTGGAGACGCAGATTCTGCTCTCCTGCTTTAGTTCATGCCCACACATTTTAATATACATACATATATAAGAAGTTTATGAATATCAACTTGGCAGAGAGTGTGTTTGATATTTTTTTTTTCTTATTTCAGTATTTCCTGGGCCCTCTCACATGTACCTGCACACAGATGAATGAGAGACAGAGCTCATGCTTAGGAGAAGATTAAAAAGTAGAAAAAAAGTCTACTGAGCATTCTAAATCTGATATGTATTACATTCCTGTGAAATACAGGCTTTAGGGATGGATGCCAAATAAGCTTACTCTTTTCTCCCCCTTGTCTTTTTTCCTGAATTTGACCCTAAATTGTAAATTCCAACCTGAGACTGCAAAGACATTTACAAATGAAAGCCCAGAGATATGTTACTAGCACTCCAGTCTTCATTTTATGTATTGCATGAGAATTATTGTAGCTTGTATTGAGTCAGTACTGAACACTCAGAGAAAGCTTCATCAGTAAGCTGCCCCAAGCTTGCACAAATGTGAAAATAAATTGGGTTTCAAATACACCTATTTGTTCTATGTAACAAGCAGCTACCTCTAAGCCTTTATTTCTCAAGTTGATTTTACCTTTTTACACTGGTTCAACTCTGTCAAGCAAAGTAAGCTGCTTTTCTGTTGGAAGGAAGATTGTGCTGCAGGGTTCAATTACAGAACATCTCTGAGTCTCTAATTAAATTGTCTCTGTTATAAATATATGTCTTTAGAAAATAAATCTTCTAAATGTCTTTGAACATCTGCGAGAAATTCAATATTTTATTAGGAGTTTAGCTGCAAATCATTATCAATTCCTAACATTAGAAATTACACATGGCTTATAACAGGCTAGGTTAAATGAGTAGTGCTGTGCTACACTTAATACAGAGTTAATAAGAACACTAGAGTATGACACTTTTCTTTCTCATTCATTCCATTGTCAGTATGGTTCATTTCAGAGGTGACTGTTTCAGTTTATCATGCAGACAGAAGGCAGCTGTTACCTGGAACACCTTAATCTAACAGAAGCAGGCATACTGCATCTGCAGTAATACTGAGTGACTAACATTTTTAAGCTAGTAAAAGTTCTTGAAAAACTTCTTCACAGTGAGGGTAACAGAACACTGGAACAGGCTGCCCAGAGAGGTTGTGGAGTCTCCTTCTCTGGAGACATTCAAAACCCGCCTGGACATGTTCCTGTGTGACCTGATCTAGGTGTTCCTGCTCTGGCAGGGGGATTGGACTAGATGATCTTTTGAGGTCACTTCCAATCCCTAACATTCTGTATTTCTGTGATTCTGTGAATAAAAAAAAAAAAAAAACAAGAAACCAAAACCCAAGCCCACATGCACTGTGTCAGAACAGGACCCATCTAGCCTACCATCCTGCCACTGCCCCAGTCTCTACCTAATTTGTTTTGAAGAATCCTGTGAGCATGTAGTAGAACTTTTCTACTCTCTCACAATTTGGGCTGGAGGGCTTCATCAACAGAGAGTTCTTTGTATTTGGTAGTCGTTGAAGCTTTTCCCCCCTTCCTTTCTTTTTTTTAAAAAAAGATAAAAAATTAAACTGGTTGATTTTTTAAAGCATATGTATTAAATTTCAACACATTTGGTGATGGACTACGCCCCAGTAACCACTTTTCAACCCTCTTGTTCCAATTAATATTTCATGTGAATATTACACCCCACAAATAGTTATTTCATTTCTGGGCTAGCCAAGAACTCTTTACTGAATACCTTCCAGCCCTAGTGATTTGTTGCTGTTCACTTTATGAGTTTCATTTAAAGCTTTTTCTACTTACAGTTCTATCTCACAGATCTGTTCAGCACCTTCCCTGGAAATAAAAGCTTTTGGCATGGGAATCTCTCCAAGCGTCAGCACAGGAAACCGGGAAACAAATATTTCCCTTAGTCTTCTGGTGCAGCCTTACCTCCTCTGAATGTTTTCTTTGTACTTTGGTAATCTATCAGCCCTCTAGACTTTTTGCTATACTTTCTTCTCCCAGTGCATTTGGAAAAGGATTTATCATTTTCTTGACTTTCTTACAGGCTGTTCCTCAGTCCTCTTTTTTTAAATTATTTTTTTTAATTTTTTTTTTAGTCTACTTTACTTATTTTAATATATAAGCTACCAGTGTCTGATTCTCTTTTTCTTGTTAGAGCAGGGGAGAGGGAAAGGGGGAAAAGTATGTGTATTTTCTATATGTTTATGCGTGTAGCTAAATATACACACAAAAATATTTCCCTCCAAGGATGTTTTATAATTTCTGATAAGATTCTTTATCTTGCTCATTAGTAATAGTGACAGGTTCTGGTGTGATGTCTTTTTCTGAGACGTGTGGTATATTAGCTCAGATTCCAACATCCGGGCATTCATTTGTAAATATTTTTGCAGTTATACATTATACAATGTATAATTTGGTGTCAAATCCAGTAAAAAGGGGACTTTATTGAACAACTAATCAGAAAACTTGCAGAGCAGTAACAACTCTTTCACTCATTTTCCAAAAAATACTAATAATTCAAAGTACTCCAAAGCCATTACAGGAGCAATGGCATGTTGGCTCACCATGCTCTCAAGAGACAGAGAAGTTGCTTCAGCAGTGCTTATTTCAAAGACAGGGAACTAGATAAGACTGAAGAACCCTTCTGGAAGAGAGGAGGCAGACAGAAGGATAAAAGACTGCCAATCTGCTAGAATGCTGTTCAAAATGTTTCATGCCATGTATTGTAGTAGTAGCATAAAACAGTGAAGTGGTTAATTTGTGAAGAAGTTAAGATTACTAAGTACAAATACAGCCTACCCTTAGACAGCTGGTTGATTTGCTAGTCTGTTGCTTACCATTGGTAAGTACCTGAGAAGTTGTGGAACAGAGGAATGCATAATCCTTATTCGAGTGCAGTGAGAACCTATCTCCTTGCTGAGACATGTCTTTGTCTGTAGACAGATAGAAGATATATGTCTATAAACATCATGTGTGTGTATCTAGTCAGGCACCAATGATCAATTCTAGCATTGCAACCCTCTAACCTGCACAGAATGGTTCTTAGATTAAACAAGAAATGACAATGTCTTTTTAGTTTATACTGTCTATAGAAATCAAACACAATGACTTCTGAAATCCTTTACTGCCTGGGTGAAAAAGCAGGCAATATTCTTAGATATGTAAATGTCTCCAGTTAAACAGTAATGACACTGAAGAGACCATTTTTTTTAAAAAAAAATTCAGTTATAGTTTATTACACAGACGTAACTTAAGGGCTTGAGTAAAGTATAAAAGATTTAAAGCTATATTTCAAGACAGAAAGAAGCTCATTCTATTTTTAAGGATGTTTAATATATGCCATTTAATCAGAATGGGGAAGAATTACTTGAATAACAATGCTAAATTACTGTATAAATAATACTATCAATTTACCCACTGAATGGCACTCAGCTCTTTCTAATATGGACTCTATAGTATAATTGATTTTCTGGTTATTAATGGTCTCTAGAGTAATTACCATCTAGTCATGTCACACTGACAGTCTGTGAAGTGATTCTTCCTCTATTATCTTGTGCCTCTTAGATTACAGTTTTGCCAAAGGGCTCACTTCTGCAAGCATTTTTACCTTGCAATATGTCATAAAAATTCTGTTGTTGCTATGATGTCACTTTTATCAATATATAACCGTTATACTTCAAATTTTTACAAATTGCTTTTTGAACAGTGTCTGACATGGTTAGGTATAAAATAATTTTGGTTTTTTTTTAAATATAGATTTTTTTTTTTCCTGAATTTTCTTTTTCTGCATGGATTATATTTTCTCATAAAGCAGAATTTAAAATGAATGCATGATTTATAAGAAATCAACATTTGTTACCAAAGGTGTGATACAAAATATTAGTCTTGTAGAAACAAGCTTACTTTCTTATTTTCTATTCTTCCCTCATTTTCAGTCATTTTCATTTGGTAACTAGTTTAATTTTGCAAAGAGAAAGATATGGCTCAATAATTAGACTGTAAAGATTTTAATTTACTAAGTAGGAAGTATAAGTATGAAAAGAAAACATAAAACATTGCTGGCTGTTTTTCACAGGGAAGAGAACATCTTTCAGTTTTGCTATGAAATATTTGCTTTTTTCACAGAGGCATAATAGAAGTTTGAAACTTTTCTGAATGGGCATGCATTCTTGCTGCCCTTTACTTAGATTACAAAGAGACAAAAGAATTGCTTGGGTTTTTTGGAAATGATGAAGAAGTCACTGAAAACCTAATTCATGCAGAAGACCAGTCAGAAAATGTACTATTAAATACTGTTGTAACCGTGGGCTTGTTCTTTTTGATTTATTTTTTTTTTTTAATTTTTGCTAAGGCGTTAAATTACCTCAATGTAAGTTGAAGTGTTCCTGAATATGGTATGCTTTTCTCTAGAGAGTTTCTGAAGAAAATCATCATGTTCGCAATGACTGGACTGTTTCTCAAGTTGTAGTGGACACTAAGGACGAGGCAGGAAAATCTCCTCCTGGCCTCCCTCCCCTTCCCGGCTACCCTTGCAGAACAGGTATGGGGCTCTCGAAATGGAGAGACATCTGGAGGGGCAAACAGACAAAAATGGAGACGAGGGTCCATCAGAAGGGTCACCCAAGGTAAGCTGGTCTCCCCGATGAGTTAGGACCAGCTCTAACAAGAAGAAGAGAAGGGGAGTTGTAGTTGGTTGACTCCCTTCCGAGAGGAACAGAAGCCCCCATATGCCTGCCGGATACACTCCACAGAGAAGTCTGCTGCCTCCCTGGGGCCAGAGTCAGGGATTTCACTAAGAAACTTCCCAGACTGATACGGCCAACAGATTACTGTCCACTACTAGTTATCCAGGCTGGCAGTGATGATGCTTGTGAGAGGAGCCTGAAGACAATTAAAAAAGACTTCAGGGCTATGGGGAGATCACCTGAGGGATTGGGAGCCCAGGTGGTGTTCTCCTCAATTCCCTTGGTGGAAGAGAAGAATACTGTTAAAGGAAGGAAGACCCATCTGATAAACATGTTGCTAAGAGACTGGTGCCATAAACAAAATTTGGGGTTTTTTGCACATGGGGAGCTTTATGCCACGTGGGGTCTGCGGATGACAGATGGAGCTAATCTGTCTCAAAGGGGGAAAAGAATCCTGACAAATGAGCTGGCTGGCCTCATTGAAAGGGCTTTAAATTAGGTTTGAACTACAGGCCTGTCAGCCTGACCTCGGTGCTGGGGAAGGTTATGGAACGGTTCATGATGGGGGAGATCATGCGGCAAGTGCAGGACAACAGGGGGATCAGGTCCACCCAGCATGGGTTCATAAAGGGCAAATCCTGTTTAACCAGCCTGATCTCCTTCTATGATCAGGTGACCCGCCCAGTGGATGAGGGAAAAGCGGTGGATGTTGTCTACCTGGACTTCAGTAAGGCATTTGACACTGTTTCCCACAGCATTCTGCTGCAGAAGCTGGCGGCTCGTGGTCTAGACAGGTGGACTCTTTGCTGTGTTAAAAACTGGCTGGATGGCCGAGCCCAGAGAGCTGTGGTGAATGGAGTTAAATGAGTTGGAGAAGGAGTTGGAGACCGGTCGCAAGCGGTGTCCCTCAGGGCTCGGTCTTGGGGCCAGTCTTGTTTAATGTCTTTATTGATGACCTGGATGAGGGGATTGAATGCACCCTCGGTAAATTTGCAGATGACACGAAACAGAGTGGCAGTGTCGATCTGCCTGAAGGTAGAGAGGCTCTGCAGTGGGATTTGGACAGGCTGGAGTGATGGGCTGAGTCTAGTTGTATGAGGTTTAACAAGGGCAAGTGCTGGGTCATGCACTTTGGCCACAACAACCCCATGCAGCGCTACAGGCTTGGGGAAGAGTGGCTGGAAAGCTGCCTGGCGGAAAAGGACCTGGGGGTGTTGGTTGACAGCCGACTGAACACGAGCCAGCAGTGTGCCCAGGTGGCCAAGAAGGCCAATGGCATCCTGGCCTGTATCAGAAACAGTGTGACCAGCAGGAGTAGGGAGGTGATCGTGCCCCTGCACTCGGCCCTTGTGAGACCACACCTTGAGTACTGTGTCCAGTTCTGGGCACCACAGGATAAGAAGGACGTTGAGGTGCTGGAGCGAGTCCAGAGAAGGGCAATGAGGCTGGTGAGAGGTCTGGAAAACAGGCCTTGTGAAGACCAGCTGAAGGAACTGGGGTTGTTTAGACTAGAGAAGACGAGACTGAGAGGAGACCTCATTGCTCTCCATAACTACCTAAAAGGAGGTTGTAGTGAAGCTGGTGTTGGTCTCTTCTCCCAAAATACTAATGATAGGACAAGAGGAAATGGCCTCAAGTTACGTCAGGGGAAGTTTAGATTGGATATTAGGAAGAAGTTCTTTACTGAGAGGGTGGTTAGACATTGGAACAGGCTGCGCAGGGAGGTGGTGGAGTCGCCATCCCTGGGAGTGTTCAAAAAACGGGTTGATGAGGCACTTGAGGCCATGGTCTAGTGGTTTAATGGTTAGGGAGATGATGGGATAAAGGTTGGACTTGATAACCCTGGAGGTCCCTTCCAACCATAATGATTCTATGATTCTATGATTTTCTGCTGTAGATTATACTTTAAAAGGATTATCTGTCCTAAAATGGGTAGCTGGAATTTTTAGAGCATAAAATATATCTTAGCTGTATGAACAATACAGGGAGAACATAAGGTCTGAATTCCTGTTTTTCTTGACTGTCTATCATCAAAGCAAAAGTGATTATTTTTTTTGCTGCTGTAATTTACAGAGATACAAGTGCTTTTAAATATTGTCAGTTTTATTCTCATTTGGTCTTTTCCTCCTTGTTACCTGTGGAATTGTGCTGACTAAGACCAGTGGCATTATTTTAGAAACAAGAAGGGGACAGAAAACTCTTTCAGTCAAAATAAGTACTCTAACAGAAAAACTCCCCCAGTCTTCCATTGATTGTCATTGTTGCTTTGTACTGGATTTTTTCCTGATTCCAATATCACATCAAATAGACTAATCCACTACTTCGTTCAATCACAAATACTTGTTGTAAGTTTCTAACTACTTCATCTTAAAAGGCATGCCTAGTTACGTTCTTACCCATATCTCCACAGATGTCTATGGTAGATAAGTCTATACTTGCTAATTATCTTTGGAAAAAATGACCTAATGGTTCAATTCTTTAATTGTCTTGGGTTTATATCCTACAGACTGTTATAATTTGAAGCACCTACTGCTCTAATTTTCCTCTAAGATGGATCTGTTTATTAAAGCTCCAATAGTTGACAATAATTTTATCAGTCTTGCGCCCTGCTGTAACTAACAAAATGACCCCTCATTCTGATGCAGAGGGATGATATAAACTCTCTTCAAAATGTTTCAGGAATTCATGTCAACACCTGGCTTGGAATAGCAGGACAGGATTTTGAGCACAGCAACTAAGCAGCAAAGAATGTCAGGGACTCTCAAAGTACTAAAATTCTTCAAATGGTGTCTTTATTAGTATTTTGATGTCTTAATCAGCAGTGAGGAACCTGAATATGATACAATTAAAAGCAACAAAAAGGTAGTTTTGAAAACCTTAACTCCAGCTTCAGATTTCATAATCTCAACTGAAGGACTCTGCAATGACTCAAAGTCAAATAATCCCTTGAAATACAAAAATATATTCTGGTTTATATAGGATATTTACTGTCTTGTTTATAGGCTTGATATTGTTTGTTAGCTTCTTTCTCTGTATAATGCTTTAGCACTTTATTTGAATCTCTGTCTCTGCAGTAATTGATATGAAAGTATATTTGCTAAATTTACTGGTATCATTCAGTGAATTCTGCCAAGTGCTTACACTGTGTTTTAAATAAAATTCCAATAGCTACTCCACAGCTTTCTGCTCCAATGTTCTTTCTCATATACTTAACAAAAGCAACATGCATGCAATGAAAAGCTGATCACAGTCACATTTGAATTAGACATTCACAAACATTTCCATGTGGAGGTGGATAAACATATCAGCCAGGTGATTTCATGGTAATATTCTTAGTGCCTTTGACCATTTAGGTCATTGATTCTAGCTTGTTTATCATATAATATATAATATAATAATCTACTTGAGTAGATCAGGTTTATGTATGCATAAACTATTTGTACACAGTGCATGCTGCCTGCTTGAACTGCATGATGTTGAACATCTGGGCAGTCACCTTGTGCTAGTCTGTTGCACAACACATTCAGGAATGTTAAGGAGCAAATAAGCTCTGCCTCAGGGTAACGTTGCTGATGTGGATAATATTGGTGTGCCCAAAGGAATTAGCGTGCTTTCGTATACTCTGGTCCATTTATTCACATGTTACTCGAGTAAAATTTTCTCACTGGAGTATTCCTATGGTAATCAACAAACCTTCTCATGGCAGTAAAAATAAAAAAAAAAAAAACAAAACACAAATAGCTATTTGCCGGGAAAAAAAAAAAAAAATCCCTCTACTTAAAATTTCCATAGTCAAGAAATGTTTTTTAATGTGGCTCCCTAAGGAGAGGGAGATAAGGCTTACACAATTGTACTTTCTGCTTATCTCTCCAGGTATATTCTTCCTTATAGTTTTGAGTCCATTCACTATGTTGGCTGAAATTAGCAAGAAGGGCAAGAAGTCCCTGACTATTACAGTCTTTCTAACTATAATCAGCCCAGGAGAAAAGAGATTAATAAATCTGAGCTCATACTGAAACCGTCACTGCAATAAACACCAACAATCTACTTGGGCAGGATACAGAGAATGACCTAGCATCAAGAAAAGCCTTGCTTAGTACCTGCTTATCAGTCATGTTTAATTTAAAAAAATTATTCCTAATATGGGAAACCAGTCATCATTATTTCTCCCGCTCACTGAACTACTGTATTTGCTTGAAAAATGGGCATTATGTGAAATAAATTGTATGTCTCTAATAAGGAATACACTGAAGGAAATTCTATGTGTTTCAGGTTTGTCAAAGCAATAAATATTCTTTATATTCTTGCTTTCCAGATCTTTATCTGGAAAAATAACTCTAAGTAACGAGTAGCTGCTAGCAGGTTCCTGGAAACTTCTGAACATCCCAATGGAATGGACAAAAGGACTCACAACAAAAGACAACCCAAACAACAAAACACAAAAACCAAAACGAACCACAAATCCCAATCAATCTTTAAATTTATATTAAATCAGTCAGATTTAGTATGTGAACTGCAGCTCCAGGGCCCAGTGAAGTTAGGTGAAAGGGGAAAAAAGGAACTGAAGAAAGGTGCTTTATTCCTCCTGGAGATGCGGGACTGCCTTGTGATCCCAGTTATGTACAAGACATGTGTCTGTATAATCTGATTTTATCATGCCCTCTGCTTCAGCAGAAACTACAATGCCTAAGGAAAACAAAAGCAGAATTGCTGGGCAATTTGTCAATTCTCATCAAATTTAAATGATTGGAGATTATTTTTTTTTTTTAAATGCTATTTTAGTTTACTTTATTCTTCATCTAATTTCATTTTTTCTTTAGCCTACTTTCTTTCATTCCCTTCTTCTACTTCAGCCCTTTCCTTTCCATGTGTTGCAGTAGTCAAATAGCCCTTGGAACTAAAAACTTGTTGAGCAGTTTTTGAAATATACAATTTCAGAAATTATTTCTGGGAAGGAAGGGGGTGCAAATAACCCCTAGTCCCCTGACTTCTTGTATCATGCTTACAATAACATTTGCTCTAAGAATTTTATATCTTGAAAGACTTTATATTTAATGTCATTTTTTCATGTGTATACTCACTGTTCTTTACTGAATATAAAACTGAATATACAAGATTCCTAAAATCAAACATTATTCCTTTGTATTCAGAATATTAATGCACTCAGCAGTTAGAGAAAAAATGGTTGTAGATAATTATTTACTATCATGTTTAAATAAGACACGCTGGGTATGCCATAAGTTGCAAACACCACTTACAGAGTTTATATGAAGTATATTCAGCAGAAAAATATGTGAATTATTAAAACAAATCTTGGTTCCAGTTTCTATTTTGCAAAATCTTCTCTCAGCACAACATATATATATGTATATGTGTGTATATGTGTGCCTATATACATATATAACAAATCCATGCACACATACAGACATGTACGTATGTGTATATATGCATATGTAAAACAATATTACATTAAATGTGAAAATCTGAGCTCAAAAATGACTTGCAGGTTTGAGAATTCAGCTCAGGAATTTGGTTCAAGGATTGTACTGTCATTTGAGAGTTTGATTTTGTCCTTTAGAATGAGGTTTTGTCAAACTGGCCAATTCTGCGTGTTTTGTTTCTGTTTATTTTTCTCTGTTCTGCTTAATTTGGTTTAGCTGTTAAGATACACTGTGCTTTTACAGTACAGCAGGTAATCCTTTACTTCAAGCTAGCCGAAACTCATTCTTACATCTGCTCTAATCATACATTTTATTTTAGCCCAGAATAGGAGTCTGGATATATCTTCGAAACGTCCTCATGGCATTTAACATTTTCTTGAGAGGCTGAAACAATGTCTTTTGGAAACAAATTTAGCAGCTACAGGAATTCTTTTGTTCCTAACCCATTACTCCATTCTAAGAAGTGTTTTATGTTGCTTTGATTCACAGTGGGCATGCTCTCATTGTACCTAAGTAATATAGGCAACAAATAGCTATTCCTAGCATTTGTATTTCAAAAACGTTGAATTTTACTTTTCATCCTTCTTTCCAAAAGATCTGGGAGAAGAAAAGAAAGGACACAGCTCCATCCTTGCATTGACAGCAATCTTAGGGAAAATAGATATTTTACATGTGAAGGAAATATTCTATTCAGTCTTGCAGTTTCATTTCCCTTCTCTCAAAAAGAGAGCAAAATAATTAAAGAAAATAAATTATGATTTTCACAATACAATAGTTTGAAAAAGACCTTGAGAAAACCAGCTTGTGGCTGGTTTATGTTCCTAAGCCATCTGTTTACCAGCTCCTCTTGTTCTTTCATTTCCAGCAATGCTGGCAGTGTAATGAGTTCAGCTTGCTGTCTGTTTTGCTTCAATCAGTAGCAGTTTTATTGACCTAAGACATAATTTATATGAAGCAGAAGAGAAATATTGTGCACATGACTCAGTGGCTGATTTGGCATTTTGTTTGCTCATTGACTAGGAACTACTGAACACGAATACAATCATTTTCACTGAGTTTTGAGATGTTTGCTAGCCATTTGAACCACCTGATGTGCTGACAGAACTGAACCAAGAGGATAATAACCTTTCACTGAACACTTTACAGCAAAACCAGGCCAACATGCCAGTCATTCTAATAACATTTATATTTCAGTATCTTGATAATTTACTCTATTGCCGAGGAATTCAGGCAGAACATTTTTCACTTACAGTATATATTTTTTCAGAGAATGTTGTTAATCTTCTATTACAGTAATATTTCTGTGCATTTAATGTATTCATATACATTGATAAAATTCTTCAAAAGAGTGGGATTGATTTAGTCTATTTAAGACATTTAGGGGAAAAAAACCCAAAGATAAGATCCCTTCAGCAGCCAGAACTCACTTCAGTATGATTTGGTTTTGTTTTTTGAATTGTATTATGTCACTTTTACAATAAATGCAATAACCAGTAGAAGTCCTTTAGAGAAGTTACTCTGGAGACTTAAAGTCTTAATTTTTCTGACAAAAAATCTGCTGAAGAGACTGTTCAAATGCCAATTTTTTTTCTTCTCTAATTCTCAATATTCTTGTTCTCACTTTTAATGATACACAAGAGAAACAAACTGTATGACTTTAAAGTGTGGCTATTTACTTTTTTTTCTTTTTCTTCCAGACATAATCAAAGCATTTTATTTATTAGAGTGACCCCAACTTGATTTCACAGGTCAGTTCTGAAATTCTGCTTCTGTTTGGCTTTGCCTGAAACCTAAAGTTCAGCAATCCCACTAACAACCTGTTGCAAAGATAAAGAAGGATGGAAGAGATAGCACCATCCTCTGTACATGTATATTGTGCAAAAAGTTTTGTTTAAAATCAGTATAATAGAAACTGAGCTCCAGGAAGAGAGGCAACACTGGAATTAAGGTTATTAGTGCAGTCTTATGGAGTCTCCTGCACCTTTCACTGCTTCCAGTAGCTACATGTTATTATATACTATGTAGTCCTGTAAATGACACCATATTTCTCACTTATTCTTCATCCTCAGAAAAGAGGATTTCCACATCTTTTAGATTGCAGAGTAGACAGAGTGCTGTTAATGGGTAGATATTTCATAGTTTTTTTCATTCCTTACTTCTAGGTCTCTCCTTCTGTCCTTTTATTTCCTTTTTTTTTTTTTTTTTTTTTTTTTCCTTTTTTAATATAGGGTGCTGGGGGAAATCTTGTTTGGAAAACAAAATTATTAAATCTGTCTATATGGATCATTACTCCACTATCTAAGCATTTCAAGCCCATTGTTTACCTTTATTATCTCTTCTCACAAGGGGCTTGTATTATATAATTTACAACAGGAAAATTGAATGTCTGTAAAAAGAGAAAAATGTAAAATATATTTATGATCTTCCATGCCATATACTGTTTCAAATATACTCGGCAAGATGAGCACTTGATCTAGCACTTTATATATTCTAGCATAGCTTTTGTTGAGTGTTACTGCAGACAGTAGTGTAGTGCTCAGCAGTTGTGCTGACTGGGTATCTGAGGCTTGTTTTGAGCAGGAAGAAAGTGTGGAACATAAAACTGACAAAGATAAAAAGACCAATGGTAGGCCTAGTAAGTTTCATATACTGTTTTATTTTTGGTTACAATATACGAAAAGAAATAGCTGAAATTAAAATTGACATTAAATTGAATTGACAACGACATTTTCAGAACGCAGTACTTTCCATGCAGTTATAAGAACAGTTTCTTATGCTTTAAAGTATTACAGGTGTGGGGAATTTTTAATTTTCAAAATCTAAAAAATATTTTTTGAGAAGTATTTCAGTTTGTTTTTTTCTTAGAACTTTCACTATTTCAAATAATATATACTGACAGTAAAAAAAACCCACATGAAAATAGAGTCTAGTCTTGAGAGTTAGATGTAGTTAGCTCTTCACAAAGAAATTCACCACTGACATATGTGCAGAAGCAGCCTTTAAGTTTATACTTCGATATTTTATGTAAATATGTCCTGAGGGCTAAGCAACAGATATTAAAAAATTTCCATTGCTCTCCCTGGGAGAACAATCACCTTAGGAAAACAGCAAAAAAAGAGTTAAGAAAGATATTTTAGTTCTAGTTAACTGTGGTTCATATTTCATATGTTGATATTTCAATGCTGATAAAGATTAATACCAAGGCTTCCTTTCTCTATGGCTGTGGGAACATTTCAGTCTCCATGGAGACCTTGAAATAAAACAGAGAGAGTGGGGGGATTAGAGCTCCCTTTCCCCACAGCTCTGGGGACCTTCCAGTTGTCTGTGAAAACCATGACAGGTTACAGAGATGGTGTGGGGTTCAGAGCTCTCTTTACCCACAGGCATGGGGATCTTCCTGTTGCCTGTAAGACCATGAGACCATGACAAGTTTCAGAGGTTGTGGAAGGTGCATCATTCCCTTTGTCCATGGCTGTAGGAACCTTCCAGTTTCCTGTGAAGACCACAACAGCTTACTGAGGTGTTGGAGGATTCAGAGCTCCCTTTGCCTATAGTTTTGGGAACCTTCCAGTTGATTGTGAAGATCATGAGACCATTGCAGATTACAGAGATGGTGGGTATTTCAGAGCTCCCTTTGTCCACAGCTGTGGGGACTATCCAGCTGCAAGAGAGACCATGGCAGGTTACAGAGAGGGTGGGTGATGTGGACCTATCTTTGTAAACAACCTTCCATTCCTGGAGACTATGACTGGTTATAGAGATAGTGGGTTCTTGAGAAATACCTTTGTCCATGGCTGTATGGATCTTCCAGTGTCTTGTGAGACCATGAGAGCATAACAGGTTACAGAGATGGGTGACGGTGCAGAGCTCCCTTTGTCACAGCTATGGAGACAATTCAGCTGCCGGAAAAACCATAACAGGTTGCAGAGATGGTTAATGGTTCAGAGCTCACTTTGCCTATAGCTATGTGAATCTTACAGTTGCCAAAGAGACTTTGACAGGTTACAGAGGTGGTGGGTGGTGAGGTTTAATCTTTGTTCACAGCTATGAGGGACCTTCCAGTTTCCTCTGAGACTATGAAACAGTGATAGGTTATAAGGAAGGGAGGTGGTACTGTGTCCTAGTTCCCCAGGCACAGATCCATGGGCCAGCCAGCCATGCAGGCAGGCCATGAGTAGCCCCAAGTCAGCTGAGAGTTCTATTCAAAGCATCTGACTCACAGGTGTATCCCATACCACTTAATCATGCTCATTATAAAAGGAGGAAGCTCAGGGAGAGTGGAGTTCCTCTTCTCTCTGAGGTTCCTTGCTGGTGGTCTTCTATTCCTGCTGTTGGCATCGAGGACTAGGCTGAGTAGAACACTATATGTTGATTGTTTTTTTCACTTTTGTTATTCTGTTAAATCTGTTTTTTGCTTCAACTCATCGGCCTTCTTTCTTTTTATCTAGTCTCCTATCCAACTGGGGAGGAAGCACTGGGTGATAGGCCATCTGCTATGGTTTAGCCCTGCGTACTGGCTAAGTGTAGACATACAGAAATCCCTTCATCCATGCTCTTGGGACAATCCAGCTGCCTGCAGGTCCATGACATATTAGTGACTGGGCTATGTGTGTTTTGTAAGACTTACGTAAATAACCTTATATGAATCTATAACACTTTCCACCTGACAGAGGGGGAGATCAGGAGCATGTCTTTATCTGGTTGCATTCCTGTCCATAGATAAGGCTGTCAAAAACAGGAGCATCAGCAATCAGAGCCAATATCCTCTGTTGCCATGATCAGACCCTGCCTCTCTGCATAATACTCCCTGAGCTTCAGGCCAAGGATTTGCATTCCGAATCTCCCAGACAGGCATGAGATACCCATCCTGGGCCAGCCACTCAACCCCTTGTGACACAGGATGTCTCAAGTGTTCTGTCAGCAGTAACATGGCCATAGCATCGCTAAAGTTTAGGCCAGGAGCTCATGTGGGGCCTGGCCCTCCCTTGGCCACCCAGGGAAAACAGTTGGGGATCTTCCTTTGACCATGACTGTGGGGAGCTTCCAGCTCTCTGCAAGGTCATGTACAGGTTAGTGATGTCTTATCTTTCCTGTAGAGTGTTGTCATCTCTCTGGGTGAATATTGAAGGAGGTAGAGGAAAGGAGCATGCTGTGAACTGGTCACGTCCCTGATCAGTCATGTGGCTATAGTATACAGAATAAGGAAGAATAGCAGCCTGCCTCCCTTCTCTCTTCTCCCTACCTTTGTTCACCTGCATACTCAGCTGTCAGACTTGGCTGGTACAGCCCTTTTTATACCCATCCTGGACAGGCCGTGTTGCCAACTCCCCCTGTGACATGACCACCACCAACATTCTGCCCATTGTGGTAGGTCCACAGCATCACCAGGCCTAGTACCAGGAGCTGGTGGCAGCCCTCTGTGACATGGCAATGACCCTCTGAACATCAGAAAATACTATTTTACTGTGAAGACGACTAAGAACTGGCAGAGATTGCCCAGAGAGGTTGTGAAGTCTCCATCCTTGGAGATATTCAAACGCTGTCTGGACATGGTCCTGGGCAATTGGCTCTAGATGGCACTGCTTGGGCAGTGGGGTTGGACTAGATGACCTTCCAAGGCTCCTTCCAGCCTCAACCATTGTGTCATTCTGTGAAAACCCAAAAACTAGTTAACTAATGATTTTTTTCCATACTGCTATTTTCCTGACCTTGGTCTTGAAAAAAATTTTTAATGACTTAACACAAGAATTCTCTTGTAGAATCAGGGACTTTATGCTGTCTAGATGCTTAAAATGCTTGAAGTAGAAGAGGTGCCTCTTTTCATCTTTTCATCATGAGGGTTTTTTCATCTTTTTTCCACTCCTCAAAAGAAATTTGTCTTGCACACTACCTGGCCTTTCAAAGTCAGGATCAAATGAGGTTCCGCAGACAAGAATCTTTATTATAGATTGTTAATTATAGAGGACTTAGCTTTATCTTCTCAGGACAGTCCATGCTGTGCAGTGAATTTGATCTTGCTGAGATATAATATGCAAGCACTTCACCTAAAGGCTGCATGAGAAAAATTTATATTAAAACTTGTTTTCTTTAACAACTTTTTTGCTCAATGTTGTTTTAATGCAGTGCTTGAGCATTATGCAGATTCCTGGCTTTAAGGGAAACTAACTGGAGGAAAAACTAAATGCAGTTTATCATGTGACATCATATTGATACACAGATGGACCCTTAGTGTGGACTGAAGATTTACATTCACTGCAACAAGTCTTCAGTCACCTGAACTGAAAGAGTATGGATAATCATTCTCTTGTACATCGGTATTGGCAAATATTACATACTTATATTGGATTAGCAAATATTGGTGTCCTGATTTCCCAGGAACAGACCCATGGGCCAGCTGTGGCAGATAGGCTATAAGTAGCCCCGAGTCAGCTGGGAGTTTCAGTCAGGGCAGCTGACCCAAGCTGCCTCATGGGTATATCCTATAGCACTGACATCAAGCTCATTATATAAGGAGGGAGTTTAGTGAGGATGGGGAGCTCCTCTTCCTAGAGCTTATCTCTCTAGGTCTCCTGCTTCTCCCTCTTAAGGACAAGGCTGAGTATAACCTTGTATACTTTATATTGGTGTTTGTATTAGTTTTGATATTTCATTAAATCCATTTAAACTTCAACTCATGGGGTTTCTCCCTTTTTACCTGATTCCCCTTCTCAGCTGGGGAGGGGACATCGGGTGATAGAGAAACTGCTACAGTTTAGCCCTGGGTACAGGCTAAATGTAGACAATTTTGTACCTATATTTGACTGCAAAAGTTACTGCTAGCCAGAGAGCACTGTGGATGATGATCAGGGAAACCATTGTTGCTGTCGAGAGCTCCTCACTTTTGAGCACAAAGCACTCTTGAGAGACGAGCTTTTTGCTGTACCATCCTTTCTACCTCTCCTAGCACCCTTTTTTTTCCTTGTACTTTTCCTCTCCTTATCTCTCTCTATCAATCATAATCTCCAAACTGACAATACAAATCTCTCTGTGTGACCTCTTTTTAGGGTCTTCCCCCTCCCAACCACAACATTCTTTCAAAGCAAAGCTCAATAGCTTCTAACTTGAGCTGTGCTCTATATTGACTTTGCTATTCACTGACTGCTCATTTTCCCTGGCTTCCTATTCAGTTACTCCTTTTCAGATGTCAGTCTCCTTTATTATGTAGGTAGACCCACTTTTCAGTCTCCTTTAATTACTTAGGTAAGCCCAGTTCTTCCTGTACAGTTGTCTTTCCTTACCCTCACTTCAGTCCCCTCTATTTCCTCATCTCCCATCCCCTTTGTCAATTGGATTTTGATTACTTCCTTTTCAATCTCATTCTAAAGGTGTTAGTGGAAACTGACCCTCCTGTGATACAGCATCAGTCCTCTTTGAAATTTAATTGTGTTTTTTCCCTTAATTCTACCTGGATACTAAAATAAGGATCTTTATAGATACAAGCAGAAGAAGCCTCTTGGTCTGATTTTTTTTTTTTTTTTTTTAAGAATTAAGAAACTTTTCAAGACAACTCAAGATTTGACACTCTAAACTGTAGTAAGTGATTTAAATCTATGGATTTGTAAATGTGCAATTTGATTAATACACGATGGGTCAGAGGTTTGAGAATCCTTAGGGAGAATAAAATGTTTGGCGACCTTTTTTTCTGACAATTTATAGCAAGTTTGCATTGATTATATGTGAAACTGTGTTCTTCTAGACCTCAACAAGATTTATCATATAGCTAAATTTGGCCAGATTATTAAAAGCAGCATGCCCTGGTTCACAGTCTCCTAATTCAAAGCACAAAATACCACGATATTTTCAAAATAAATTTGCTAAGATTTTTTTTTACATGGGCTAACAACTCCCAGATTCCTTTGTGGGAGATGGACAGAGGTAGCCAAAAATTGAGATGTTAGAAAGTTGACTGTTGTCCAGCCTTAATTGTACGCACCTCTAGCAACTTCTCTTATGATAATGTGAAGGACACAAGGCATGTATCTATGCAGCCTTTTACAGATAGGTCCACACTAGCTTTGGCAACGGTCCTAGGTTGGCCAGAGGTGAGACCACGCCAATTTGAAATCTGTGTAGCTGCTTGAGCATGACATTACCCTGATTGTTCACTCAACCTAGCCCATTGACAAGGTTTTTTTAACACGTGATCAGACTGCTATCCTGCACTGCAGAAATGTTTCATTCCTGGCCATCTTGGAGCATGGACAATGCCAGTTGAGGACCTTTAATAAACACTGGTTCAACTTCACAAGGATTGTGGCCATGATATAACAAAAAGCACAGCTTGTTCTGGAGAAACAGTGGTATTGTTAGACGAGGATCAAAGGATGAGAGCCAATTAACACAGATACTCTTAACTCAAATGCTGTTTTATAGTCTTACAAAACATATTTTTTTAAGGTTAAATCATAAAGTTTGCCAAGGTGCTACCAAAGTAAATGAAAAGTAGGCCACTTTGGGAAGCTTGAACACATTTTCCGTACTGCAAGGTGCTTAATCATGCACTCACCAGTGATCTTGTGCCATCACTGAAAATTAGTGTTTGCTGGGTGACTTCCTTTTTTTAAAAAAATCTAAAACACAAAAAGGTATCTAGGGAAGAATGCCTTGGAATGAAAGTCAGGGAAGCTAAATATGAATGTTATTGTTTCTATAGACATTTGTCGACTTGTGCAATGCAAAGTGTCATTTGCAATTGTAACATGCCTGCCAACTCTTTGCTTCTCTCCTGAAACTAACTTCAGTGGTAAAAATTAGAGAGCGTAAAAAGTTACTTTCCTGTCAAGAACATATTTGATAACTATTACCCAATATGCCTGCTGTCATGTTGCCATAACGGTGCAAGATTTTTGTCCATGATCTTGTAAAAAGCTGATGTCCTCATTACTCTCATTACTTTTTAGAACTGAACTGTATAATTGATTTGTTCTTTGAGAAACCTCTCCATTTTTTTAAGAGCTATTTTTAGGTGTTGTAGTGTTGTGTGTGGAAGTACATGCTTTATACCATATTTTTCACCCCCTTTTCTTGCTACAGAGGAGTGATCAGTGTAAGAAAAACTCGTGGCAAAGAAACAGGAAGCACTAGAAGGAAAAGGAGAAGCCAAAGAGAAAAGGAGGAATGAAAAAGTATGATGCTTTCCTGAGAAAGTATTAGTTCTCAAAGATTGACTGTAAAATTTCTGACAGTCTAAGTTGCCAGTGGGTGCAGGTTTCAGCTGTGATCACTAAGTCTTTAGTGATTCCTGGAAGCCCTTCGAATCCAGGAATTACTCAAAGTTAATGCTAGGGGAATAGCAAGCAGAATAGCTTTTCAGTGATGATTTATTTTATTGCTTAAGGTCTATGAAATTCTCTCCTAAGAAACACGCTAGCATTTTATTTTATTTAAATGAGTGACACTGGCACTGATGGAAAGCATATAGAGCATTTGAACAAATTACGAAAGAGGTTACTGCATCCATATGTGTATTGCTTCAGGGATTAGTCGAATCTATTCAATGAGGCAAATACCTAGATTTAAATATCCAACAGACTTGAGGAGATTTGTAGGAGCTTAATTAAAGAACAGGGTTACTGTCTGTTCAGAAAGAACATTTACCAAAGGAATCAAAAACTGTAAAAACGCAGTGAATTTTAAATTTGAATTTGAATCTTGTTTCAGTGGGATGTGACTCATCTTCTTACTTCATATTGAAACTGAGATGCCACTTTCAGAACTAGTAAGTTAATAAGTATTCTCTGAAGACTCAAAACTGTCAAAAGCTTGCAATTTCTGTTAATTATTGGTCATAATTTCCAATGACTCCTGTATCTTTTCAAAACTTTAGCACATATTAATACTCATTTCCAGGAATAGCGTGCACAAACACAAGAGTTTTTTGGATTTAACTGTCCTTTGTTGGAAAGGCTGATGTTCAAGAATATCTCAGAAGAGCGTAGGAGTGTTTCATGGATATTCTGAGTCAAAGTCCTCTGGCGGGAGGTTTTATGCAATTGTTAAGAGATACCTAGGAATAAGAAGTTGAAGGGATGTCAGTATATTCCTCTGTAAAATGCAGCTGATGCAGGAATGTCAAACCTAATTGAATGATGTTTTCAAAGCGCTGTCCCAGGCCAAATCCTTCCAGATGCCAATGGACCTTAGCCCAGATGAACTTGAGGTTCTGGGCACATTGGTAGCTTGGCATAAAAGGATAGCATTGCTAATGCTAGTCACTGAAAGAAATGCAGTAAAACCTGTGGTTCTGTGTTCTTTGTTTCATAATCTGTCATTTAAATCCTTGAAAATTCATGGAAATTTCACATTTTCCCTTGATTTCCTTCTTTATTCTTGTTTTTAAATTACACTGTCTTTTCTGTTGCCACATACTTTTTTTTTGATATTTCAGATTTTTCAAAACTCAAACAAAAATTTTCTACCAGAGTTTTGTTTTCTTTTTTTCTTATGACCTTTTCAAGAACTAAATGAAAGTCCCTGCATTTGTATGAGTCTCTTCAGGACTTAGACTGAGTGTTGACTTGAAAAGTTCCTTTAAGTTTCTATAAGTAGAAAAATTCTCAACTATTTTCAGTGATGTTAGAAAACTAGATGACACTGGAAAAAAAATCTAGGAATTTAATGTGTTGGTGTAAAATGGGTCAGCTCAATTAACACAAAATCAGATTCTGAATTTTAAAATTTTTGGGCAAGATTATAAAATGCAAATCAGTGCTAGTGAACATCAATTGAATAACACAATCTGAGGGTCTTTTAGCAATTTGTCAAGCATAACAAAAGCTGATATGTTTTTGGTAATTTCAAGTATTTGTCTGAAATTCTGTGGTCAATTTCTCTCATTATTTTCTGACTCTGAAATGGAATGGATAATATTGTAACGTGCTTATATGATTTTAATCTGCAGAGGCTACAAACATTTTTGAAAAATAAATGTTCCAAATCCTCAGTACTATAAACAGGACACAGTGTTCTTCAAATAGGTATGCGTATCAACAATAGAACTCTTACGGCAAGGCCACTGTCAGTTGATTTAGTACTTAGACTCCACTAGAAAGTAGTTAGAAGACCAGACATTATTGTATGTCTGACTTCACACTGCAGATATAGTGAGCTTCTATGGACATGCACATTAGAACTTCAGTTGTCACTAATTTGTGACTGATTGTGTAAGATGACTAAATGATTATCTTTATGTTTGCATTCATTAAAAACAGATAATAGATAACTTTGAAATCTGACAGTATATTCAATGCAACACACATATAATACACTAATGTGGCATTTAAATTGGTAAAAACTGTCAGCATTATAAGGGAATGCTTCTCCATGTCTTGTACATCCTGCCAAAACTAGAAGTTTCAAGGTCTTATTTTTCACTGCGTCATCAAAGATCACTGACTTTCACAGCACCTACCTCACACGCTTAGTGCTCTCATGTGAAAAGCCAATGGCAAATGCAGAATCATTATCCAAACAAGACTGAAATTGGCTTAGTTCACTATTCAGTGTCGATGCCACCTATGCCATGATTCATTTAACAAAAATCAGTTTCAGTTTCAAAGGAGATGATTGGAGAGCATCATTCTAGAGAAGACTTCTCTAGTGGCAGAAAACTTTAAACAGCTTTTTCTGTATATGTATACCATTGTAGAAATCTATAAAGCAGATTGTATGTCAATAGTAATATTGACATTTGCCAGTTGCTCTTTGATTTGAAGTTGTAATTACAGGAAAAATACATGGGCCTATGGCAGGAAATGTATAGGACCAAAATCAAAATACTTAGGATTTTCATAGGTTTTTGCATAATGGCGGAAAAGTGATGCTAAAAGTTCTCAGGAATCTGAGATGTTGTTGGTAAGTAACATTAGGAAGCTAGTTGTTTGAAGTCAGTTATCACATCGCAAAGGTTGTTACACCATGTCTTAGTAACTCATGAGTAACCAGTGTGAAAAAAATCCTGGTTAATAAAAATGGGCCTAAAATGCTATTTTACATCTCTTTTTGGTTTGAAATTTTATGGGAGGGGTAATTGGCACTACGAATGGATAGACACCTGGAATTGCTCCTCAAAAGCATTTTGCTCAAACTCAGTGAGTTGTTCCCATGTTAATGTTCATTTGATGAACAATTTCTTTAAGCAGGACACTGTATAGACCCAGCACTGTCAACTACTGCTGATTTCACTACAGCAATTTCATCTAGCAATTTCTGCTAGAAATTGAAAGTGGACAACTAGTAGTTGTTAATCAAAGAGTTATGCTTTAACTAAGTGGAGTAGATTGCATTTACAGTTATTATAACAGCACCATGAAACATTAGTGAAAAACTGAAGATTGTTTTTTTAATTTGGACTGGTTTGGTTGGGTTTTTTTTAGATACTTTCCTTATTCCTTTAATGTTTTTTGTTTGTTTTTTTGAAGTAAAGTTCTTGAGATAGGACTTGCATTTTGTTTGAGGTTTTCTGGTGGAAAGAGCATAGCAAATTCTCATGAATTTGAAATCTATACAACTTAGTAGAAAATAATGACACCTCCTGGGAACTGAAATCCATTTAGCAATTTAGTAAAAAAAAAAAAATAATGGTGCTCTCTGAGAGAAAAGCAAATGGTAAGATTTAGTATAGAGAGCCCTTGTAGTATTTAACCTAACAAAATTTTCATATAACGTAACTGTCCCTGTGTTTGAAACAATGTCTCAGTTAATTGGAAGAGAATTATAATAAAGATTCATTTTATCCTTTATGGGAGTGGATTCAATAACCTTCACACTTACATATCATATGTTGTGCCCATCTCAATGATTTTTTCTCATTTATAAATCTGAGAAGGTTTTTTTTATTCAGCTTTGCTCCATGCCTGATGAAAGCTTCAGGGCTACCTATCTGTTTAATGAAACTATTGCCAATTTACAAAAATACATTAGAGGTTTTTGCTGCTGTGATTTCACTCTTTAATCTTGTTTATCCATGGAAAAGCCTCAGAACAGGAAGGGTCTTTATTTCAAGTGTAGCCTGTTTTTTTTTATCAAATGGAGTTCTCAATCATTATCTCAAATCACTCAATCACCTGCAGTCACATTATTCCCTGGGAGTGTGTGTGTGTGTGTTGTTTTTTTACTTATTTTCTTATAGCTTCTGAGAATACTGACAAGACTTTTGATTATAGTAATGAGTGTTTCCAGACTATGTTCTGCTTGCTTTTGGTCTCAAGGGAGCATTCAAAGTTCTGAAAGTTACTTTTTGTTTTAGTCTCTACAGACTTCATCATTAAGTCTCCTTTCAAGCCTCTCTAGTACACACTGTGATTTAGATTTTCAAAGAAGTCCAAATGCCTCTAAAGGTTCAGCAGTTAGTTCCTTTTAACATCTTTTGAAAGTCTATATCTGAATCTTTTTCTTACTTTGAGGGATTTTTTGTTTTCATTCTTTTGTTAACTATCCAACTATACATACATAGTTGCCTTTTCATGCAACTTGCCCAGAGACTCCTTCATTTTATTCCTTCAAAACTTTGACTTGGGTATCTCACACCTCACTCTTCAGATAAACTCTACTTTGTGCCTCTCTTTTTTTTTCTTTTTTTTTTCCCCCTCTTTATGGTGTCATTAGAAGTTTCTCATAGGTTTTTTTGATATTTTTGATATTATTTACAAGAATTATACAATTACAAATGTGGGTTTCTGAAAATGAAATTTCTATAGCTAGCTATGGCTTATAGATTTAGGCAATGAAACGCCTGTAGTTTTTATTCTGCCAAGCTAAGGTTGATTTCTTTTTGAAGTAGTCATATTTTCACTTGAAGCCACATTGGTGGATATCCCTAGTCCTCAGTCTCTTCCAGGATATGTAGAGCACCACTGCCAAGTATGATTGAAAAGATCACTGTGGGCTTCCTGGGCTCTAGTATCTGCTATCACTTGGGGTATGAGTAAGCATTGGTCTGTATCTGCCAACAGGCTTAGATGACCAGCTCAACATGTGGGGCTGCCTCATTCCTGATCTTGCTACATATCAGGTCTTTCTCTGCATTGCAATATGAGAGCTAGGACAACGTAAGAATGATGACAAAGTGGCTCAAGTTCTCACATGGGAGCACCCCCCTTGGCTGGCTTCACTAACCATAGGCTCTTTTCCATCATCAATTTGATGAAAATGACTCAATTTAATCATATTTGATTTTGCTAAGAAATGCCTGGACTAGTGTATATTTGGGGTATTTTTGCTATCTGGCTAATTTTTTAAAGTCATTAAAGATTGTAATGCAGCTGAAGAGTTGAAAACAACTGGAAAAATACTCTTTAGAGTCTTAAATAATGCCTAACTTATTTATGCCTTGCATTTTGGCTAGATAACTTTATATTATGTTCAGATGGTGTATGGACAATGAGAGGTGGAGCAGAAGCTATTCAGGTTGCAGCAGTTTTTTAGAGATTCATTCATTTATTCTCCCACACTTTGGAAAGCTTCTGTTGCTGCAAAGAAGCAACCATAAGAGTCCCAGAGGTAACGCTCTGTGGAGAGAGTGGGAGTGATTCTGAGAGCAGCAGCTGCTGGTGTGCTTGGGAAGCTGCCATAGCTTGGCAGCTCCTTCCTTCAGCAGTCTGGAAGAGCACTTAGCTAGAGTCCCTGTGGGCTGCAGGATGGTTAGGTACAGCAGACACATGGAGAGATAATCACAAGGGTGAGAAAAGACATGTCAGAAAAAAGGGTTCAAGATTAATGGATATAGGCAGTTATGTATGCCTGTAATAGGGGTTGCTCATCTGGTTTATGTTATCTTACTTCACGAAAAGTTGCCTTCTTTAGAATTATTACTCCAGAAAAACAGGCAAATTAGCTCCAGGTAAAGCTTTCTGACTCCCACTCTTAAAATCTACTCTAAATGAAAATCCAGTTGCACGCTTTTATTTACCCGTGAATCTTTCTTTGGGTTCAGTGCCATCAACACAGAGTTTTATGGCACCTCATCTATACTGATAGACTTCAGATATTTTTTCTACTATATTTAATTCTACACATATTCTAGACATTTTTTATTTTCTTGCTGCTTTCAGGCTTGTATCAGACAAGACAGAAAATAAAGATGAATAAATATGATTGATACTGAACATAACATAAAATATCACCTTTGTACTCAGGCATGGGAACTTGGTAATATAAGCACTACAAACATATGTTCAGCAAAAGCACTCTTTGGGCTGGGATACTGGCTTTGTCACAAATCTATTAAATGCAGTACTACTAAAAAAAGTAACATTGTCATCTTCAGCAATCTTCAAGATTCTGAATTTGTGCATTGTGGACCTATGGGTCTGATTAAAAAATTAAATTATCCTTTGGCATACGTGTTTAATAAATAGCAAATATTTGTTCCTGCTGGCAAAATTTCTAGAAAATTACTATAACAGGTACATATTTTGTTTGTTAACATTTTCTCACTTGTCTGCACAGACAACTTGCAACCCATGGTGTATTTTGAAGCTTTGTTTTGGATATGACTTATTTATGTAATTTGTAGTCATTTTCTCTATACTTGTGCTGATGATTCAAACTTTTAAAAGGAGATAAAACAATGATGATGATTTTTATCAACAGCAAAAGAGCCAAAAAGAACTGAAACTTACTTTGGGCTGGGTATCTAACTCTCTTTAAAAGTCTCATAAAATGGGGTGCAGCAGGCACACCTTCATAGGGCTATGGTTTCCTTAATGCTGATCTGTGTATGCACACACAGCTCTCCCGAAGGGACCCACAGTCAAACATCTCTCAAATCAACCAGAGCATTGTATATGGAGTTCATGAAGGCTTAATGTCAGGGATGAGACAGCAAATGGTATCTGATTTGACATGAAGTTAGAGTATATTAGACAATATCTAATCCAGCATCAAGCATGACAGAAGAAAGTTTAACTTTCAATCATTTTTAATTTTTGAAGCAGCTGAGAGGAGAAGACTGATGCAAACCCAGTTCTTTATGTCATAGGATTCAGCGATTGTGATCTAGTACAAGAAGACTTAAGGTTGTATTTGCTATATTATTGAACCATGATTCTAGTCAAATTCAGGGACAATATAAACATAGGAAACTCCTTTCCCCAAGGAATTTGAATCCTAAAGAACAGAGCTAACAAGCATGCATAGCAGATCACAAAGGAAACAACTTGCATGACAGACATGGGCTATCAAAGAGCCATGTGATGATATAGGTTGGATAGGTGATAGGTACATGACCTGATGCTCCAAACTACATTTTGTCACTAAGGCAAGCAGCTCTAGTGCCAGCACACTCTGCTGTGGAACACTCTAGTGTCGTCCACAGCGGGGTTTCCTGAACTGAGGGAACCTCAAAGGGAGACAAGAGAGCTGCCAGGAGCCCACAGCTCATATGACAGCTGCTGATGAGGCCTGGGCAGGGCCAGCAGCAAGAGTGGCTGAGCCCCCTCCTACATATATAAAAAGCCCCTAGGGAGTGCTAGTGATCAAGAGCGCTGTGACAGGCAAACAGGGTGTTGCGCGTCAACAAGGGCACAGCAGTTTGTGTGGCATTTTGTATTACAGTTCACACAGGAAGGGCACTGAAGCTCTGCCAGTTCAACCTAGGACTGATGGTATCTACCTGGCAGAAAGCCATGACCCAATGACATAAGCTCTGCACCCGCTGTGAGTGACAGATCTTCCCAGACCAAGCGCTGGTGGGAACATGCTGCCATCCAGGTGTTGGTTGCAGGGTGTGCCCTGCTCTTACACCATTACTGGCAGCAGCAGTGAGCACACCTGTGGGAGGTGAGCCCAGGTAGAGGAACTCCTCTGCTTAGTGACAGAGCTCTGGGAGGAGGTGAACAGATTGAGAAGTATCAGGGAGTGTGAGAGAGAGATGGATGACTGGAATTGCATCCTACCTTCCCTGAGGTAGGCCCAACAGGCAGACAGGGAGCATGATATGGAGGATTCCCTGTCTTCTTCCTGCAGTACTGAACACGGTGACTTAATCATTTATCAGTGATCTGGACAAGGGGATCAAGTACCTCCAGTAAGTTTGCAGATGATGCCAAGTTAGTGGGAGTGTTGATCTGCTCAAGGGTAGGAAGGCTCTGCAGAGGAACCTGGACAGGCTGGAACGATGGGCTGAGGCCAATTGTATGAAGTTCAACAAGGCCAAGTGCCGGATCCTGCACTTGGGTCACAACAACCCCATGCAATGCTATAGGCTTGGGGAAAGTGGCTGGAAAGCTGCCTGGCAATGAAACTGGTGAAGGGTCTGGAGCACAAGTCTGATGAGGAGCAGCTGAGGGAACTGGGAGTGTTTAGTCTGGAGAAGAGGAGGCTGAGGGGGGAACTTTATCGCTCTCTAGAACTACCTGAAAGGAGGTTGTAGCGAGGTGGAGATCAGTCTCTTTTCCCAAGTAACAAATGATAAAACACGAGAAAATGGCCTCGAGTTGTGCCAGGAGAGGTTTAGATTGGATATTAGAAAAAAAAAATTCAGTGAAAGGGTTGTCAAATATTTGAACAGGCTGGTATTCAAAAGACATGTAGATGTGGTGTTTAGGGACATGGTTCAGCGGTGGATATGGCAGTGTTAGGTTTACAGTTGGACTCAATGATCTTAAAGGTGTTGTCCAACTTAAATGAGTAATTCCTATAGAGATTTGCTGCAGAGCAAATAATTGCATAGCTACGTGCATATTAATGGAATTAGAAATCCCAGCTGCTAGAAGTATTTCCTGAATCTGAGTAAGAATTGGGTGTACCTAATCTGCTTCAGTCGTCTGTCTAAATCAGAAAGCAGGATATCCGGGCCCACTGTACCTTGCCCCAACAAGCTGTCTAGATAACAGGCACTGTGTGATTTTGGCAATCGAAACAGAGTCTCCTCTGCCACTCCTTACCACTCATTTGTCATCACTCATGAAAGGTCAGTGTCTGGAACATCTGTTATGATTAGGGTTTTGAGGACCAAGTATAATTTCTGTTACACCCCATATTCCACTCAGAAACATCTTCAAAATGGAGAAAAACAGTTTTCTCAGATATATTGGAAAATATATGTAAAAGCTGAACATAGAGAGGTATTTAGTGTATCTGCCTACATTTTTTTCTTATTCCTTCCTAGAAAATTATTGTGCATTCCATTTTCTACCAATAGCTGAAGTTTGTAACTTGTTATTTCCTGTCTGAACTTTCCATGTCAGCTGCAGCTGTCAAGAATTTGGGCCCTGGAATTCTGACTGTCCATAACAAAGACCTTTGTTATTATTTGCCTCCTTTTAAAAATGTAATGCCTAGCTATAATTCAGCATCCTCCTCACCAGGTCACATTAAGAGTTCAAATTTAAGCTACCCTCCTGCACTTGCTCTCTCTTTTTATTTTTGGCCTTCCATGATCTTTAGACCCATAGCAAGAAAGTCCTGATAAACGATCATCAGAATTGACACAGAAAAATTCTGCATAAAAGATACAGTATCTAATATGGGGATATACCAAGTGACTTTTTTCCCTACTTCAAACTCAAAATGCTTTAGTTTGCTTTAATTGCCATAGGATCGTAGAATCTTAGAATAGCCTTGGTTGGAAGAAACCTCCAAGTTATTCAAGTACAACCGTTAACCTAACACTGCCAATTCACCAGCAGTTATGAATATTTTTCGGAACTCCCTTTACAATGCACTTATTGTAATAAGTGAACACTTTTACAGAGGAAGAATTCATCTGGTAAGTATATCAAATGCTACCGAATATGTTGTTTAAGTTAGATTGCTGGAGAGTGCAGCAGCTGAATCAGGAATTTTAGTCACTTCCAAGCTTTCATCCAGAAAAACATTCCGATCAAGGAAATTATGTCATGTATCAAGGATAAAAATGAGACGGTGTACTGGTTTTGGCTGGGATATAATTAATTTTCTTCATAGCAGCTGGTATGGGACTGTGTTTTGGGTTTGTGACCAAAACAGTGTTGATGATACATGGATGTTTTATTTCCTGCCAGTAAATGCTTACACAGCATCAGTGACTTTTCTATTTCTCACATTGCCTTGCCAGCAAGTAGCCTGGGCATGCACAAAAAATTTGGAAGGGACACAGCTGGGACAGCTGACTCTAACAGACCAAAAGGATATCCCAGACCATATGACATCATACTCAGTAATAAAAGCTGTGGAAAGAAGGAGGAAGGGGGGATGTTTGGAGTTGCAGCATTTGTCTTCCCAAGTAACCGTTGCATGTGATAGAGTCTTGCCTTCCTGGAGATGGCTGAACACCTTTCTGCCCTCAGTAAGTAGCGAATGAATCTCTTGTTTTGCTTTGTGTGTGTGGCTTTTGCTTCACATATTAAACTGTCTTTATCTCAACCCATGAGTTTTCTCACTTTTGCCCTTCTGATTCTCTCCCCTGTACCACTGCAGAGGGAATGAGTGAGCGGTTGTGCAGGGCTTAGCTGCCTACCAGGGTTAACCCACAGCAGACAGGAAAAGATGGTGTCTTTTATGGGGCCAGATGAAATAGATGTAAAAATCATGTAGCCCTATAGTACTTAAAAACTACATTTGTGTCTGAGAAATATTTTATTTCTCTTCTTTGGAGTTTGTCAACTCTGTTGTTACTTCAGTTGACATCAGAAGCAGTTAAAATGCTCTTTCTTACTCTATTAGTCTCCCAATCCATAGCAAACTATCTAAATTACTTCCCGCACTTGAGATTATGCCTTTGATTACTAGCCCTTAATAGATTTTTCTTCCATAAACTTCTCCCACTGCTTTTTAAATTCATGCAAAGGTTTACCATCCACATCCCCTTGTGTCAGAGTTCCACAGATTACCTATGAAGTATTTCTATTTTGTTTGGTGGGTTGTTTTTAGCTAGGTTACTTTGACATCTATAGTCTTTATTGGACTAGTCCTTTTTTATTTTCTCTGTGTCACATATGACTTTACAGGGTTTTTTTTTACCCCTTATTAGTTGTTTCTTTTCCCAAGCTGAACAACCCTTGTGTCTGGCCTTGATTATTCTAACTTTTGCCTACTTCTTTTTTGAAGAAGTGGTGGAGGCAGTGGGAACTGCAAAGAAGCCCCAGGATAGCTTTATACAATATCATTCAGTATCATAATATTTGCTGTATTGTTTTCCTTTTCCTTTTCTAGGCTTTTATTTTCTTTTTTACTGCTCCTGAGTATTGAGCTGACATTTTCATTGAACTATTTATTACAAGTCCATTCTAAAGATCTCATTCCTGCATGGCAAAAGTAATCTCAGAGCTCATCACCTTGTACTTAAAATTAGGATTGTTTTTCCTCATGTGCATCACTGTGCATTTACCTGCACTGATTTCATCTGCCATTTCATTATCACTTTATTTCTTCTGCAGTTTAGTTGCCCTTGTTTTTATTGCCTTGAATAACTATCGCCAGCAAATTTTGTCTCCTCGTGGCTTCCTCCTCCCTTTTTCCAGATGATTTATGAAAGTGTTGAACAGTCCCGAAACAGCAAATATCCTGCATGACTCCACTTTTTTTATTTATTAGGTAAATGAATTTAAAGTTCAACCACTGAAACTATATTAGACTATTTAGGTATTTCCTTGTTGAATTTTTGCCCTTCTTCAACCATATGGGTGCTGAATTTTATTTAGGTGGTCATGTATTTCTTAAATACCAACTTTTTTAACAACTTTGAGCAGATATGATCAGTCAAGACTATAATTTGAAAGACTTCCTTGAACCGTGGGAGATTTTTTTGCTTAGCTAGACTCTCAGTATTTTTTACAGCCTTATGATGCTCCAGAGATTTTATTGATATGATATATGATATGATGGGAAACAGTTATCGACAATGTAAATTTAGAAGTACGTGTAAATAGATAGTGCTAACATTCATCACGTGTTCGGTTTTCATATTATGTCATTGTGTGTGTAGGTAAGTCAGTCCTGAAGGTACATCAAGGGATGCATTTATGTGCACATTTTTGCTGATAAATCTTTTAGTATGTGGTAACTATAATAGTACAAAGAGTGTTTACTTACCTGTTAATTACTATATTCGACTGGGCAATTTTGAAAAATCTGTAGCAAAGAGAAATGTTGAAGGACTCTTTGAAAGATCCTTAGAAGGATACTTAGAAGAAAGAATTAATCTAAAACCTAGGAACTTTGGGAAAAAAATGGAAAAAAGATAGTGAAGGAGTAGAAGGGTAAGGCTTAAATGAGGGACCATCCAAGGTCACAGAGGTAAACTGCAAAAGTGCAATAGCTGAGGAAGTGGGCAAAGGAAGCGCAAGGAAAAGGCCCTTCCTTCATGCCACAGAATCTGAACTCAACCCTAAGATCGCTCTGGTAAAATTACTAAGTGCATTGGAGCGGTCATGTGAAACCCTGCTCAATAAATGTGTGTACATGGGTGTGCAAGGTGTGTGTGAAGTGTGTGTGTACTTTGCAACATCTATTCTGAAAGAAGCAAATTTAGCCTGTCATTGAGGGTGAGCAGTGCAGCAGGCAGACTGCAATGCACCATTTCCATTAAGGGGTCAGGGACTGTATATAAAATGCAATTGAGGGACAAAGGGAAGAGGTGCTGCAGGGTGGCAAGATGCAAGAAGTCTTAAAATATATAGAATTCTGGAAATGTGGCAAGTGCCTCAATATGTAGATCTTGAACAGATCTGTGACAAAGATGATCTGAAAAGTCTTTTTTTAGAAGTACTTAGTTTGGCCGTTTTTTCTACAGGCAAGAGTACGGAATAAGGTATGTAACGACAATTTCAGCCAGTTTGGATCACAGCTCAATAGCAGGGCTGTATTTCTATATGACAGATGATTCATGTTCTATAATTTTTTAACATTTATACATCTGGGTTTCAATGCAGTATTTGGCACTTTTGATTGCACCAGATTAGACTGTTACATTATAGTTTGACTCAGAATGTTTTTATATATGTGTATATATATATATATATATATTAAATTCATCGAATTTGGCAGGTTCCCAAACTTTTACAGTAGCTCTCTCTTCTAAGCCTTTTGGGTTTGCAAGTAGGACAAGTCAGAAAATATCTGGAAATGAGGATTTAAAGTGGTCATAATCTTATTTGAATAATAGAAATAATCACATCAGGCAAATGCTCTAAGGATTATAGTTTAAATCACTTTTAACACTTTTCTGAAATGTGCTTTTTGTTGCTTCAGAATAGAAATATTTTGGAATAATCATTGTGCAATAACTCTTTCAAAATCACTGAAATGGCATACATCTGATTTGCAGGTTTTTAGGTTTGGGGTTTTTTTCAAGCTGTTGAAGTGTGTTACACTTCATGGAATTCCACTTCATGGAAAGCACACTTCATGGAATACAAACTGGTTTATGCTCAGCTCTGTGTGGACAAAACTGATATTCAAAATATTTTCTCGATTCCTATAAATTTTGTAATATACTTGAAATCAGTAGAATGTACAGAAGATGACTTGTAGACCCAGATTACAGTAACACTCTAAAATTGCCATCTGTTACAGAGAAACTCAGAAAATGAAGTCCTCAGGACTTCTAGTGGGTATCACAAAGATTTTTAAGAGTTTAAAAATGAAGGACTTTCTCTGTACTTACATATCTGCTGTTTTCACTGTACCAAGCCAAACATCTCTTAGGCTGAGACATTTATTCCATGAAGACATCCTGTGTTGACTTGAAAGCATAAAGATTAGAAAATTTCAGAATTCTGCTATCGCTGACAACTTATTTTGATAGCTGGCCATATTCACTGTTAGAAATTTGTGTATTATTTGCTGTTTGAATTGGCCATCAGCTTCTAAACATTCATTCTTGTCATGCCATTTTCTACTAGACTGAATAACCTTTTAGTACCTGATATTTTTATTACCTGATGTCTGAGGTATTTATACATTGCAGTCACAGCAACTTTTAATATCCTTTTTGATAAGCTAAATGGATTGAGCTGTAGAAATGCACAAATGTGTCTCTACCCATCAAGTAATATTTGTGACTCTCTTCTATTTTCTCTCCAGTATTTCAATCTCTTTTGTTTTAAAAAAAAAGTGGACTGTAGAACTTCAGATATTATTTTGGTTTTGCTTAGCCTCAGATCTAGTCCTTTTTCACAATAAATAACCATAAGAAGTGAGAGGCGTTTCCTAAATCACTACATCTCTTACGGACTGTAGTGATTTTGTCTGTACAATTTCTGAATTTTCAGTGAGATGCTGTGGATGCCCTATCCATCTCTTTCAACTTTCACCTCCCTTAAAAATATGCTCTCCTTAATCCTGTTGGTTATACTTTTTCTCAGAGTAAGGAGGTGTCTTGGTGTGGCATTAAAGATAGGCTTTTATTCACGTACAAGCACCCAGGAGAAAAGGTAGCTTACCAGGAGAGAAGTTCTTAGAAATCAAATTATCTACAGGAGTCTCCGAGTACCTGAGTAGCCTGACCTGGGCCTGACTTTACCAATAATCTTATAATACAGGAGAGTTTTTACTATAATTATAGACCAGAACTTCTCTTTGTTCATGATACTTGACAAGCTTAGAGAAAATTTGCCTCCCAAAATACATGGGAGCCAAAGAAGAAAGTTTGTTTTACTAATGATCCATTTGTTCAGTTTTTATCTTTCAAATAAAAGGTAATATTGCATTAAAAAACATTGTGCAGAGTCTATGCATTTTGATTTATTTTCTTCCTCACAAAGAGAAAAAGTGGACAACTGCAAGCCTGTGCTCTCTGGAGGTGTCAGGGACCAGCATGGGCAACAGAGTAAAGCTGAACAATTAAAACATTTCAGCTCATTGGAGCAGGAGACTATACAAATAAGTGCAGTAAGAGATAGTGCTTGCACTGTACTCAGACTCTATTGTCTAAGGGAATGAGATTAATCCAAATAGAACACGGGCTGGCAGGAGTCTCAGTGTTTCAGCAAAGCGTAACCAGGCTCTGCACAAGTGACAGCAGAACCCAAGCTTAACATTTCTGTGTCTTAACTGTGAGACGATTGTCATACTTACTGTTTGAAATCTGATATTTTTGTTCTTTTTATGAGTTGAATTATTTACACCATATATGCAGCAACACATGTTGCCAAGCATATATGCTTTTGGTCTTTTAGTGATCAAACTCAGTGTTTCCAGCTGTTTCCTCAGCTTCTCCGGCCTTATAGAGTGGCTGCAGTTCCCATGTTGTGCTCTTGGTGATGAATCTGACAAAATCATTTTATAGACAGGTAAGTAGCAAGTTGCCTTCCTAAGTAGTGCTAAAGGAGGTGTTTTCTTTTATGTAATCTTCACACAGTAACATCAGTGGGTTTTTGATTGCTTTTTTGCCTTTGGATTTTTGTAAATTTCAAAATCATTTCTTTAAAATGCTAAATGAATTTTTAGAAATGTTAACTTGAGGTTTCTTGGGGGACTTCTGGGTGGTTGCCTTTTTGATGAGTCTTAGCCAAATTATGTTGGAATAGTTGCAAGTCTGCATAGATGAGGAAAGAATTGAAATTCCACTGAAACTGAATTGTTGACTAATATTCTACTTTTAAAAAACTAACTACATGTTGTTAATCAGCATGCACAAACAGTTTTATTTTCTAATTTTTCATCCGTGAATACTACTTAACACCAAAGTTGTTGTAACTATTTTTATTGCCTTGAAAAGATGAAGACCTCAGTGGACAATGATAGCAGTCATTGTCAAATGTCAAAGTCAAAGCTTTCCAAATCAAAAGCAGACATTTTGAAATTTCTTTTAGAACATCAGTTTTATCCTTCTGGTGTGTTTTAATGACATTGAAAGGGATTCTTGAAGCACTTAATGCAAGTCCATCGTGATTCCTTTGCTTTTAAACAGCAATCTGTTCTCTTCTAGCTTCATCTTCAGATATAGAATCTGACGTCTACCTTGTCACAATGATAAAACGCAAAGTATGCACAAATTACTTTAGACCTAAGCATAAAACACTTCTATTGCCTTCTAAAAAACCAGCTGTTGGGTAATATTTCCTGTAGTGTGACAATCTAATGTAATTTAGAGGACAAATTTATTTTGGAATAAAATGTCACAAAAGAACTTAAAACACACCAAGAAGGAACTTTTAGTACATTTGGTAGGCGTTACTAGTCAGCTCTTTAAATATATACAATATTTCTCAAATTAAAATAGTCATTATTTTAAAGTTAGGATTGGGCTGGCATAGATTTTTTTTTTTGCAGCAGAAGTTTAGAAATAAAACATAGTTTATGAATAACTGTTTGATATTGCCCTTCTTTGTATCAAAATTTCACTTCTGTGCTTTGACCTTTTGCTTCCTTCTGTGAGATGTTTACTGAAGCCACCATGTCTTAACTAGAATTGTGTATATATATATATATATATATGAATAAATAATCAACCTACCCTAGAACACAGATTCATCCTGTTGCTTGTAAAAGAGGACCCATTCTTCAAGTCATAAAGGGAAAGTTTCCAAGAATTCTATAGCAGAAGAATGACAGAATCGCACAGAATCGCAGAATAGTTTCAGCTGGAAGAGACCTTCAAGATCATCAAGTCCAACCTTGTTCCTAGCCCTATCAACACCACTAAACCATGTCCCTAAGCACAACGTCTACCCGTCTCTTAAACACTTCCAGGGATGGTGACTCCACCACCTCGCTGGGCAGGCTGTTCCAGTGCCTGACTAACCTTTCAGTAAATAAATTCTTCCTAATATCCAGCTTGAACTTCCCCTGGTTCAACTTCAGGCCATTTCCTCTTGTTCTATCACTTGTCACTAGGGAAAACAGACCACCTCGCTACTACTTCCCTTCAAGTAGTTGTAGAGAGCAATAAGGTCTCCCCTCAGCCTTCTTTTCTCAAGGTTAAACAGCCCCAGATCCTTCAGCCTTCCCTTATATGAGATATGCTCCAAACCCTTTACTAGCTTGGTACCTGCCTCTGTACCCTCTCTAGCACCTCAACGTCCTTCTTGTAGAGAGGGGCCCAAAACTGGATACAGTATTCAAGGAGTTGCCTCACCAAAGTCAAATACAGGGGAATGATCACCTCCCTGCTCCTACTGACTACACTATTTCTGATACAGGGCAGGATGCTGTTGGCCTGCTTGGCCACCTGGGCACACTGCTGGCTCATGTTCAGCTGGCTGTCAATCAACACTCCCAGGTCCTTCTCTGCCTGGCAGCTCTCCAGCCACTCCTCCCCAAGCCTGTAGCGCTGCTGGGGGTTGTTGTGGCCAAAGTGCAGGACCCGGCATTTGGCCTTATTGAAACTCACAGAACTGTCTTTGGCCCAGAGATCCAGCCTATCTAGATCTCTCTGTAGAGCTTCCTTACCTTCAAGCAGATCGACACTTCCACCCAGCTTGGTGTCATCTGCAGACTTACTAAGGGTGCACTCTATCACCTCAAACAAATCATTGATCAAGATGTTAAACAGAAGTGGCCCCAGTACTGAGCCCTGGGGGACACCATCAACTGGATTTAACACCACTGAGCATAATTCTTTGGACTCAACCATCTAACCAGTTTTTCACCCGGGAAAGCGTATGCGCATCCAAGCCAAGAGCAGTCAATTTCTCTAATAGAATGCTGTGGGAGACAGTGTCAAATGCCTTACTAAAGTCAAGATAGACAACATCCACAGCCTTACCTTCAACCAACAAGCGGGTCACCTTGTCACAGAAGGAGATCAAGTTTGTTAAACAGGACCTGCCATGCTGACTGGGCCCGATCACCTGGTTGTCCTGCATGTGCTGCATAATGGAACCTAGGATGATCTGCTCCATCAGCTTCCCTGGTACCGAAGTAGAACTGACAGGCCTATAGATCCCCGGATCATCCTTCCGTCCCTTCTTATATATGGGTGTTATATTGACTGACCCCCAATCTGCTGGCACCTCCCCAGTCAGCCAGGACTGCTGATAAATGATGGACAGTGAGCCTGGTGAGCACCCCTGCCAATTCTCTCAGCACTCGAGGATGTAACCCGTCTGGCACCATAGATTTATGTACATTGATGTTGAGCAGCAGGTCATGGACCATCTCCTCCTGAATCGTAGGGGGACATTGTGTTTCTGGCCCCTGTCTCTTGGCTTGGGGGAGTAACTTTCCCCAGTGCAAGTGTTTCCATTACTAGAGACTGAGGCAAAGAAGGCATTAAGCACCTCAGCCTTCTCCTCGTCTTTTATTACCATATTTCCTTCTGAATCTAGTAGGGGATGGAGGCTCTTCCTGGCCTTTATTTTATTATTAATGTATTTATAGAAATTTTTTCTTGTTGCTCTTTATCCCTAGAGCCAGATTAACTTCAAGTAGAGCTTCTGACCTTCTAATTATTTCTCTGCATGACCTAACAACATTCTTATACTCTTTATGAGTCATCTGGCCCTTCTTCCAGAGGCCATAAACTCTTCTTTTTTCCCTGATTTTAAGACAAACCTCCCTATTCAGCCAGGCCAGTCTTCTTCGCTGCCGACTTGTCTTACAGCACGTGGGGATGGCCTGCTCCTGTGCCTTTAAGATTTCCTACTTAAAAAATGTCCAGCCTTCCTGGACTCCTACATCTTTCAAAACTGACTCCAAAGGGGTTCTATCAAGTGACCTCTGAAACAAGTCAAAGTTGGCCTTTCAAAGTCCAAAGTGCCAGTATTTCTGCCCCCCCTCCTAACATCCCTAAGAACAGAGAACTTAATAATTTCGTGGTCACTATTCCCTAGATGGCCTCCAACTGCCACATCCTCCACCAGTCCTTCTCTGTTCACAAACAAGAGGTCCAGCAGGGCACCTTCCCTGGTTGGTTCACTTACCAACTGTGTGAGAAAGTTGTCCCCTACATATTCTAGGAGCCTCCTGGATTGTTCCCTCTCTGCTGTGTTTATTTCCAGCAGATACCTGGGAAGTTGAAGTCCTCCCATAAGAACAACAGCAAGTGACTAACATAACTTTGTAACAGGCAAGACTTTATTTATGAAATGCCTCTCTTCTTCCCTGTTTATTTTTAAGACTTGAATGAATAGTAACTTGAAATGAATTACCAAATCATTGAACAGAAGTTTCTATCTCTTCAATAATTCAATGAATAGTATTCAAGCAGCTATAAAATTAGACAATTGGCAAAATATTTGGCAATCTGTTCAACCATAAAGTATTTTTGTCTTAATCTTAACCAGTATGCAAGAATTTTTCTTCTGTTTTAAATGTATTGGTATACAGATGAAAGGAGCCTTCAATATAGTATTTTTAAGAAAAGAATGTATGTGCTTGATGATTGAACAGTTCCTTTTAACTTTAAAATCACTCATGGTATCAATATTTCTCTGTTCAAATGTAATAAAGTTGAATTAAAAGAATTTATTCTATTGAAGTTGAACTCTAAGTTAAACATGTTAGCCTGAAGCAATACAATTAGTTGGTACAAACTGTGCTGTAAACCTTCATCTAAAGTTTTGAGCAGTAGTTCATTAGAGATCATTGTAAGTTGAAAACTATGGTTTGGGATAAGGACTGAAAAACACCTGTTATGAAAAATAGAAATGGCTTTATAGATAACAATAAAAGAACAGCAGTTTTTCTTGTTGTTTTTATTTTTGTTTTTTTTTCTCACCCATGGATCTAGTATTTCAGATTTCCTGTTCAGGGAACTTTGGCATAAGTGTGAAAAGTCCTGTATTGTTTGAGTTCTTTCATATATGAATGTTAACAGATATTCACGAAAGCCAGCAGAATCTTCATGTCCTATGTGCTTATACATTCGGTGAAAAAACCTCTTGCCATTGCTACAGCAAGGCCTGCATCAAGACCTAAGTTTTCTTTAGTCAGTCTGTAGTTAGTACTTGGTCCCGACGTAGCTAACCATCCCACATGCCAGTAACAGGCTCCTGTGCATCTCTTAAGTTAGTGCACATTTTTGTGAGCCCAATGTCTGTGCCTGCATGATTCTCACAACACTTTGCGAAAACACAAGTTAACTCTCACATATCTATACATAAAAACAAAGGCACTTGATTTGATCACAACATTAAGCCTCAGTTTCCTTTGGGGAAGTACTGTAGATATATAAACTAACTTTCCTGAATACAAGAAATACTTTGTTTCACTTGTGCACAGTGTAGTTTTAAAAATGGGTTTTGCAGAGAATGCAGGATAAAAATTATTCATGGTTCTATGAAAATATATGCTTCTGACTAATAAGGAACTGTGAACTGCTTCATCTTCTCTCTGTATGCTTCATTGCTTTTCTTATAAAGTGGGAATAATGATTTCCTGCCTTGTTTTTCATAAAAATTTCACAGAACTGAATGCTTGTAATACTCTACCATACCAGATGCTGTGGTCCATGTACTGGGCACTTCTCTCAACCCTGGATTATCAATACCAGAATCACAGCCCATGTTTACTTTGCATGGCGATACTTGCTGAAGCCTTCAAATCCCAGTCTGTTAACCACCCACTTGAGGAAAGCATGCTAATGATCCCTCTCAGCCTGGTTTATTCTTAGTGAGACAATGAGGTGGGTGAGCTGGGCTGGATTCATCAGTCAAGCCCAATTAATGCAGATTGGGCACAGCCAAGGAGTCCTAGAAAGAAGAGAACTAGCTCATACCCAGCCCTGCAACATAAGAGTGGGGACAGGAAAGGCACACTTATTATAGTTGTGGATAAACTTTAAGTTACCCATCTTAATGTCACTGATTATCTTTCCAGCAGTCCTCTCCCCAGTTATTCTGTAGTCCAATCAAATGGGCTTATAAAGAGAAAATAACAATTTGTGGGACTGACGCGCATTTGTCTGCTAGTCACCAGCTCTGCTCATGTGCATTTCAAAAGCCTTGTCTGACCAGTGCTGACATATGGAACTGCTCAGGGATGAATCACGAAGGAAACATATGGATTAAACATTTATGGCATTAAGATTCTTACTGAAGCAGAAGGTGCCCTGTGTAGGCCTACAGGGATGACTCACGAGAGTGAATCCCCTATGCTTTCTTGAGGGTGAAAGGAAACTTTGTTCTATTGAATGTCTTATTGCAAACTCACCACTGTTTTTACAAATGCTTAAAAAGTTCATTATAAGATTGCCCAGAGAAAGGCAGTGTGAGCTGGTAATTAAGGTGCAGGATTATCTTGTTTAGCTGATGACACTTTCAAACCACACTGATCAAACCTCATGTCTTTCCAGATGCAGAGCTACCAAAGCAATTTTATGCACAGCAAGGCTACTGATTTAGGTGCCTTCCCCAGGCTGTGTTCTTATTACCAAAATCATCCAGTCTCTGCCTGTTCAGTTTTTTTTTCCAAAAGCCTGCTTAATATCTGACATTTTTTTAAAAAAGTTATGCAAGAAATTTGACTGGAAAATGAGTGGAGGACTCTGCCTTCTACTGAGAATATTGAAAGTTGCTAAGTTAAACCAACAAAAACTCTCATAATTAAAACCAGTGTTTTTTTACACAGTAATCAATCTACAAAGCCCACTTGGTCCTACTGTGTGGTGAAAGTGGCTGAAACAAGGAAACGGCAGTGATAAATACATTGGCTGCACTTGCCAGTCCTTCCATCTACTCCCTGCTTCCCTGTTGCTGTGGGGATGAAATGGCAGGTCCTGTGAGAGTGGTTTTCAAGTAGCTCTGAAATGGAATTGTTATTTCTGCAGCAAACTAAGCAACTTTTGACTAAGCAGCTATTGGGGTTTGGCATTTTTGTAGCAAGAATGGATAATTTCAAAAGCCATTTCCTTTCACCTTTGAGGAAAATCACAGATGACTAAACTGGTGCAACAGTTTTGTTATAAATAGGAATACAATGCACATGGTTAATTCTTCACTAGAAATTTCATGAAGCTTCTTTTATATTGTATATTCATATATGTGCACATAAACTATATATAGAGCATGCTGTATATGTATATACAAATCTAATTCTAAATCATCTAGTACATATGAATTACATATGAGTACACACTACTCATAATTCAGTCACATAACATGCACATTCGTTATATGTGTTGTGAACCTATGTGATAATCACAATCATTTTAACTTAGCTTCCATTTTTTTCAGACCCCTTCTTGTTGATTTCGGTTACAGTCATGTTATTTCTTTCAATAAAAACAAATTACCAGAAAAGTTTAAGGATGAATAAAGTAAGTAAAAGTTCAGATTAATTTTTAATTACCATTTATAACTTAAATTCTCTTCTTTAAAATCACATAACTTTCTAACAAATTAATTCATTTTGATTTTGTTCCTTTTGGTTTAGAAACAGTATGAATATGAGTCATTAGAGGTCTTTTTGGAAAATAGCTTCTTCTTCCATCTTTGTATGCTGTCTAATTCACTGAAATATTTTAAAATTATTACTGTTGTTCATACAGTGTTCTCCATAGTGTATTACTTTCTTCTAACAGTTAATCTAATGGCGGGACCTTTTTTGATGTTACTGAATCATCAAAGTCATAGTATAGTTAAAAAAATTAGCTTTGCAAGTATCTAGGAAAATGAAGTCCAGTTTCAGTGGTTTATAGATTTCTCTGTAAATAAGCAAGTGGCAATCAGGTAATGATGGCATTTAGCAAAGCTTGTTTGAAGAAAAAGAAAGAAGGCAACAATGCTTAACACTTTAAACAATAAATCTATTAATATAGTCAGCAAGTCCTTTGTGCAAAGTTTATAGTTAAACATAGTTAGAAAGGCAGTGTTAGAAAAATTGTGGCATTGTTGGGAAATAGACAGTTCAAAGCTCTTAATATGTAATTAACCAATTAGGTCTGCATATAAACGCAAAATGCACATGTATAAAATCAGTGTGACCATGTCCACACTACCACGGTATTCATTCTGAGATTTCAGTAACTCTGATTAGTTACTGGATATTTAAAATTAAATCATTGAGCTGTAGATGTTTTCAAAAACTACATAAGTAGGCTAGGCAACTTGTTATTATATAAAGCTATATAAAACTTATAATTTATGTAAGTTTATAAACCTTGTTATTTTATAAAAGTGTCTTACATCTCAGCAAGTTTTCTGTCTAAATTAAAAGAGGCACTTGCCCTAATTCCAGAAATGACAGCTCAATAAAGTGTCAGTAACAGGATCAAAGAAGTCTCCCAGTTCTGAATCACACAAGCTGTTCTTGTGTTTTCCCCTATACACCTGTCCTTGTCCACTGCTAGAGATAGGATGCTGGGACAGGTGAATCTTTGTCCTGATTCTTCTTTTCTACTGCTCTTTGACAGCTAATATCTCCTGACTTACATGTAACTAGTTTCATGTTTCTGTGTTTTTCAATGCCTTCTAGTAAAGAAACATTTACTATATGTAAGTTTTTTTATTTGTTGTGAACATTCACTTGAAGAATTAAGATCGTAGTTGTATGATTGTAAACCCATAATAGCAGCTATAGTTTGGGGATTACTCCCAAAGAAGTGGAAGAAACCCAAAAGAAATTAAAAGAGGCTATTATATGACTGGCAAGGTATTCACTTTAGGAAGTACAATCATATTGATAAGGATACATTGACTCTGATTCTGTTCTACTTTTCCACGAATATGAAAGGCCCAGTCAGAGCATGAAGCATATACAACATTGTCAAAATGTTACAGGGCTAGCCACATGAGTTGTGCTTGTTTATGAAATCCAAGTCACAATTCAGTTCTCTATAGACAAAAAGTGTAAGAACTGTCAAGAATCTGTTTATTTTGGTGTGATATTATTACTCTTGTTGATCAAAATACAAGAATTCAGTTCTCCTTCCAGAAGGTCATGTCAACAATAATTGCAATTCTAAACGATGCTGTTCTGATACACTTCTGCAGTTATAAATGAAAATTTATGTTCTCTGAGTGGCATAATCATAAAAAGTCACTACCTAGCATAAAAATAATAAAATAATAGATGAGGATATAAAATTAGGAGTGCACTAAAGATTGTGAATTAATTTTCAATTTGTTGGCTGTAAAAAAGTCTCTCTGAATCTTTCATTAAATATTACATCTATTTATAAAATAATTTTAAAAACTAGTATGTATTGTATTTTTCAGAAATATTTTCATGTCACAGTCTATTTGGTTGCATGCTACATTGATTTTCATATTCAAAACAGAAACAAAACCAGAACCATAAGGAGCAGTAAACTATTAAAATTAAGTAAACCAACTGAACATAGTCAGCCATCAAGAACTGTATATACAGATGCTGTTTGTATGAATGTATTTTTCATCATTAAGTGAGAACTTTTATGTGAAGACATGCAAACAAAATACCTGGTGTTACTTCTATTCTCTCTCCAGCTACTTGTTATATTGAGCAATGAGGGTGGCAGAGACGTACATTGCACAATACCCCTAGTCACCTGCCAACTTCACATTTAAAGTAATCTTGCATTCTTTTTCAAACTGTTACAACTGTACTGAAAAATAATGTAAGACATTATGCTTTCTTTCAGATTATTGAAATTATGATAAATGCAATTTAGTGTTTTCTGAAATGTTGGTACTGAAGTTAACCAGCATGTTTTATAAAATAATATAGTGGCTAAACAGAGGGCTCCTTATAAGCACTTTGCAATGTTCTTTTAGAGTTTTTTGCATCTTTTTTTAATGTCTAGTGGTACATGACAACATTCAGATCACTCCAGATACACCTAGTAACTCACAGGACTTGGTCTTATAATGGACTGCTGTTTTGATGGTGCATATTCTTCATTCAGTAGTAGTACTAGTGAAGCTTGGCTTCTGATTGGTTTTTGTAACATGGTTGACTGACTTTTTTCAATGGAATTGTGCAAAGCAGGTTGCATGAATTTGGCCAGTGTGGACTTGAAAAGAAAGGGGCTGGTGAACATTTGTCTTTATTTCCTCTGGTATTCAGCATTCCGATTATTATTTTTTCCTTTGCATATCTCAAGGAAAATCCATTAATACTGCGAAGTACCATGATTCTATAGTGATGAATGCCAAGATTTAAACATTTTAACCTTGTATAGATAAAAGGTGAATGAAAAGTGAAGTTCACAGTGAGGGTAACAGAGCACTGGCACAGGCTGCCCAGAAAGGTTGTGGAGTCTCCTTCTCTGGAGACATTCAGAACCCGCCTGGATGCATTCCTGTGTGACCTGATCGAGGTATTCCTGCTCTGGCAGGGGGATTGGACTAGATGATCTTTTGAGGTCCCTTCCAATCCCTAATTTTCTGTGATTCTGTGATTATCAACTGTTCATATCCTGGTTTAATTTATTAGCTCAGAGTACACATACTGAAATCCTCTGGAATTAAAAGCCTAATACGTCACTGCTACTTAGTATAACAAATAGGCTGTTATTTTATATAAGTGGCTGTACACCTCAAGGCCATAACTGGAGATCAGTAATAAAAAGTTAATCTCTTTGAAAGAGGAGCAGAATTCTGACTGATATACAAGTGTCTTCTTCCAGTCTCTTGGCTGCTCCAGAAGAGCATGACTCCACCAAGACCCTCAAGCAAGTTCTAAGGTTAGTTTATAATCCTCTACCCCCATCCCCTCTAAAAAATATTTATAATGGAAAAGTAAACCAATCATGCACATTTTAAGCTGTGTACTGTGCTTCAGCCAGAATGGCCAAATGAAGACCAGACCTCAGTGCAAATCTCTGAGTACCAATGGCTTTCTAAAGTAACTAAATAGATAGTGAAACATTCCTTTATCATAAAGGAGTCATCATGTGTTTAGCATGTGTTCAATAACCAAGAAACTATTCAGACCAAAGAAGAGTTTTGCAGTTCTAGTTTATCAAAGATGAGTATGATTTGCAACAAGAGCAACAGGAAGACAGGAGAAGCCTGCAGGTCTGGGAGAGCATCTGAGCTCCCAGGATCTTATTTATTCACATCCTGAGAAGGAGAATCCATGGCTCTGTATGTCAGGAGGAGGGTAAAACTTGGAGATAGTGCTCCTTCTTGAAGCAGACACACATGCATCGTCAAGTGTAATAGGATGCTTCTCTTACTTCAAAAATCCGTGGTCCTGAAACCCTAAAATACCAGTCAGACAGAAGTAATGGATGGTAAATTAGAGGCAAAACTGTCCCCTAAGCCTCCCTGACAATGCTCAGAAGTTCACAGCCTTGGGCTGCTTGACAGATCAGTCCACTGCTGTTAGGGCAGATTTACTCCTTCTTGGGAAGTGAATAAATAAAAGTCCTGAAGGCTCAGACATTCTTGAGTAACTTCTCTCTTCTTCCCAACCTTGCAAACCTGCTGAGGGCTGCTGTCCTCCCCTCTGGCAGGATGTCTGAGGGAAAGCTGTTGGTCCATTCCCCAGCTTGCTCTAAAGGCAGAGGGCAGGGTGTCCTCACAGCAAAGATCCACAGCAGGTCTGGCTCACCATGACACTACAACGTGCAAACAGCGACACACTATACTGCCAGTCACCTAATGTATGACTTTATTTTCAAAAGTTACTGAACAGCTTAAAATTTCACTACACCTATTACAAATAAGCAAGGCTACAGTCAAATGAGGTTTGATCAGCCCTTTTGTGCTGCCACAGGGGAGCCTGGGTTCTTCTTATCTTTTCTTTTCTGGTGCTGTTCCTTGGTGCTGTTAGGGCCCTAATGGCACCATTTCTTTTGCCCCTAGGGGCCTGACTGCTTGTGATGGAAGCCAGCTTTGAGGCAGTGCAGCCATGGGACCCAGGACCAGGGGATGAGAGGGAGTAGGGAGCAGCTCCGTGGGGTATCTCTGCTTTGGCCACGAGATGCATTCATCCCTGGACCTTCTAGTGACCGTCTCAGGATCTGTTTGGTTCTTCTTGTTTTGGCACTGTGGGACTGCACTCTTGTCAGCAAAGACACTGCCACCCTTGGCTCTATCACCCTTCCCATGTGGAGCTGCTGGGGTTGCTGCTGCCTAACACCTCCTACTTGGCGCAGTCTTCAGACTGCTTCAGTGTATATCATCGAGCTGTGTTAAATGCAAGCGATTTGCTGGTTATTAGAAAGACAGAGATTTTTCTCTGCTTTTCCTGGAAATCTTCCCAACTGGATTGTTTTGGGACCTACAGTACCTTCCACTTGATCCTGTGAACTGTGCTGCAGCTTGCAGTGTGCTGCAAAAGGCTTTTGGGAAAACTTTATCCATCTTAACAGCTGCAATTCCCAGCTCTTGAACTTCTGGACTTTCATATCATGGTTTTTTTGGAGCTATCTTTGAAGATGGTCCAAAGCTGTTCTTGGAAGACATTACCTCAGAAACATGTCTATGCTGAATGCAATAAGCAGTTGCTTTATTCAGTCCCACACACAGACTACAAGCATAAAGAAATGAAGCTTCCAGACATTTCTGAAGGCACCTCAAGGCCTAATCCTTCATTGGAGTCATTCGTCTGTCAGACGCAGGCAATTAAAGCATGGACAGCTGACCATGTGGGATAACATAACTGAGTCTGCAAGTAGAGAAGGCGAGAATTAGAAGAATTTTGGGACAAAGAATTGATGGTGATGGAACAGGGACATGAAAGCTTCAGGTTTCTTCTCTGACACTCTGACACTTCTCTGACAACCAAGTGTTGAGATCAGAGCCATCCAGTAAGCCAAATCTGCCACAGAGACAAAACTAGGTTTATTCCTCAGAAATCTTCCAGAGCTGGAAGGTGCTGCATCCTATGAGAGACCTGTGGGTTTCTCACCTGGTTTTCCAGCTATGCATCTGTCATACACAGCTAGGCCTGCACAGACAAGTTGCAACCAATAACATACATATGCATTTGATGTGGACAGTCCTTGCATGAAAGGACTAATACTTTACTATATATAGAAAATAAAATATCACCTCTAAAGAAAATTACTGATGTATTGTTATTCTATAAGCATCTGCGAACTTTTGTGTCTGAAAATCTAATTACTCATTTTGTCTTAGAATAAGAGTTTGTTTAGTCAATTGGTTAAATTCTATTATGTGTTTTGTTTTACAATTTCAGTTGAAAATGGTGAGCCTTTTTACCTCCACATGGACTGTATGGTAGTAGTGGGGAGGGGAATAAGTTACTTTCCTACGGTAAGATTTGTGTGATTGAGTGGGGAGAAGGAGGCCACTATAACTGCTATTCTTTACTGTCTGTAGCATTAAATAGTAACGAATGTTTTCCTTTCCATACACTTTATTGAGTAGATGAGATTCATTGATCTGCTTTCCCTTCTGATTTGCCATTTGCTCATATTACATCCCCTTCTATTTGCCTTCTTTGTGAAGAGTTCAATTTTACTTTATGTTCAGAGATTACTTTTTCATGACTTCTGAAGTTTAGTAAATTCACTAGTTAGGTTCCATCTGCTATTCTATTCTCTGGAAAAACACGTTTCTCAGTTTTCCGTTTGTATCTACTGTCCGTTTTTACTCTGTATTGAGGGTAGCTTTAGGAAATGGCCTGTATTTATTTCAAAGATGTCTAATGATAAGAAAAGCTTTCAGGGGTTTACTGTGGTCTTGTACACCGTGGCAGTCCAGCAGCTGAACAAAACAAAGCCAAATATTGTCTAAAAAGAGTTCTCCTGGAAAGAGGAGAATTCCAAATGAATTAGTCATTTGCTAAACCTAGGGACAAGGATAGAGAGAACAAGTTTTCTTTGGGGTTAGAAAATATGTACTTTTGTTATGAATAAAATGACCTCATGTAGCAAATGTCATAACTAGATTGCTACTAATGGACCTGTGACTGCAAATAAATCTGTAAGTTTGAGGTTTGTGTAGGATTCCCACTGAGAAATTCAGTTTGTCTTTTCAGTCTGAGTGCACATGCTTTGAGCCATATTTTCTGATGCCCTGCATGGTGCCTGATATGAAATTTATCATTTGTCTATTAAAAGGTATCATTATCTATGCAAACCTCATGCTTTTAAAGTAAATAACACCTCAAGGTGGAATTCTTGGGAAATTCATAATAAAGCTAGAATCAGAGTTATGCTCCATGCCTCTTGTTCCCAGCCAAATGTTACACATGATTTTGCCTGCTGAAAATAAGAATTGTTTCAAAAAGCAAGACTCAGACTGAGGTGACAGCAAGGTATATGAAAAGAAGAAAAACAAAATAAATGGTTAGTTATAGCGTCCACAGTATACCTTCTCAAAGTTCATATTTTATCTAGTTCTGTGTTCTTGTACTTACTTTATAATTTACCTTTAATAAATACATCTTATTGAAGAAGGAGAGGAAAGTAAGGCAGTGGGTGTGAAACAGGAGAAAGGTTAGAGCAAGTTAAAGATATAAAGCTATATTTATAGATTTACAAAAATTCTTTCCTTCGAACAATGCCCCTTCTGCTGTTTGGAGGAAAAATAGGTGATTGTGTAAAAAAGCTATTTTCATAATTATAGTAAAGCTATTTTCATAATTACAGATTACTTGACACTGCACATCTCAGCAAATAGCAAGTTTTCTTGCTGTATAAGTTTCATTTCATGTGTGGTAGCAGCAGAACTGCTCTCAAGTACACCAAATTAAACTAGCAATAAAACCCTGAAATAGGCTATTTTTATTGCACGATGACATTATTGTGTTGTGTACCTTCATAAGTTACTTAAAGCATAAACCTCAAACCGAAAAACTTTTTTACTGTAGGGAGGTTGGTAACTCCTTTGAGTGATCATGAAAGTTATGAGTGTACAGATTAAGCAAGGCTATCACTCCAGGAAGCAACTACTTTTGTGAACAATGTCAGAGAAAAAATATTTATTAGAATTTCAATGACTATTGAAAAGCTGAAACCGCATTTGATCTTGCTTATTTTCAATGTAAAAGTGGTGTTACCAAAGGTTATTTTAGTATCCTACTACATTGGTTGAAAAATTCATAGTTATGAATCGTGTTGAGATGTAGATCTATATTATTGTTACTTATAGATGGTCTTGTTCCTCAACAAGGAATGTTTATACTTGTTGAGACTAAAAGCACAAATTGCAAGTCCTTATATCATTATATTAATTATATTTTTTTAGGCATGGAAACACGTGGCCAGATATACTCCACCATTTCTTCTTCTGTTTCCTATTCAGGCCCTTTACAGACAAACCTCAGGAAGACTGTGTTGGTTGTCCTCCCTCCACAGAGACCTACCAGTTCTGCTTATTCAGTGCGGTGGTCTTTCTCTCCAGTTTTTCCACATTTCATTTCAGGGCTCATCCATTTCAGCTACCTCTATTATATTTCGCTACTGACTACTGAGCCCTTTAAAATCACATGTCCTAAAAAATGTGAAAGATCACTCATGTGATGTAAAAAGAAAAATTCATTAGAGTTAGAAAATAGACATCTTTTTCTCCACATTAGTGGTATGAGATAGAAATATTTTTTGAGCTCTGGATCAGGCAGGTCCTCATTGGTTTGACTGATATCGATGACTGTCTTAGCTATGGAAGACTTCTAGATTTCCTCTTTTGTTGTTTGTGTTCATTTTTCCATGGGTGGAAGATAACAGACAAATAGAACTGAAAGAAGGCAGGCAATGATAGGTTCTGACCTGCAGAATACTCACAAAATCCAGTAGCATTTTCCTAGTATTATTTAAAATACTCTGTCAAAGCGATTGCTTTTCAAAGTTAATTTCAGAGGCTACTATTTCACCCAATTTCTTTCAATGTTTCAATAGACAAAAAACTCAAGTATTTGGCTGGATAGCAGCTTGTGAAGAGCAATCTTTCACATGACAACATGCAACTATTTACAACACGAGTTTAATTATCAAACATCTGGTTTCCATAGCAACACAAGGACACTTACTATACAAAAATAAATTGCACATTCGTTTCAAGGCTAAAGCATATCCAATTAAGATGCAAAATCCAAAAGCTTGGACTAAATGAAATCAAAGTTGTACTGATGAGGTACTATGCTTGAATATAATGTCACCCCAAAACCATCTACAAAACAGTGGTGTTTTGATGCCTGTTTTCAGTAAGGATATTCCTGTCTTTAAATCAAAAGACAGGATAAATATATGTGCAACTAGAGAAATTTTCAGAAACTTCTCTTTTTTTGGTTTGCTGATGGACAATTCTCTGTGCCAGACAATTTGTGAGTTGTTTCTAATCAGTCCTCTGCAAGGGACAAAAACTCAGTGGAAACCTTCATTTAAAGTCATACTCTAACTTTAGGCAGTCATTATCTAAGCGATATTACTGTTATCATATTTTTAGTCAGGGTTATTTTTTGAGACTGGACATTCAGTGTCTGAATTGCTGTTTTGCAGTGGCTTTGCATCAGTGATTGCTGTAGGGTGTATAGCCATAGAATACATTAAATGCATATTCAGCAATTCTAAGCTAAGAAACAGAAACACACAGATGCTTGAGCTGCCCAGGTTATTCCACTGGCATTAACTATTATTTTATAATACTAAATGATTGAAAATGAAGAATCTAGTACAAATAAACAAATTTCTCTGGTTTACACCGTGTAGGAAATCATATGATATAATCCAAATTGTCAGATCTGATCTTAAAATTCTATTAAGTTATATAACACACTTCCATTATTCGTACCGAAGTTGGCCTTTTTCAGAATGATATCAGTTAGTTAGAACAACTATATTTAGGATTTCAGCACTTGAACTCATATTATGTTTATATGCAATAAACTTCCTTTTTGAGTAATACAAGTTGGTTTTGGTGGCAGGACTGTAGCAACAATAAAACTCTATCACCCACTCTTCCACATCACCCTTTTCTTTGCCTAGAAAAAGTATCAGGTTTTGAAATTTGCTCTGACGTTCAATATATCTTCACTCTAATGATCAAAGTAGAAAAATTAATTGTAGATTGCATCCCTTTCATGGAGAAAGCTTAGTTGGCTGCCATCTCCTGTTCATGCTTTCGTGTGTACATGGTGTATGTGAGTAGGAAGGGCAGGTGTTTGAAATGAAGTTTCCACTTTGCGTCATCTGCTTCAAATAATTTCAGCTGATGAAAGTTGCATGGAGGGGAAACAGTAATAAAGGTCTAAAATGTTTAGTATTTTGCAGGCTAAACACAACACCTTCAAAGGCATCCAGAAACCAACTAAAAATGAAACTGTGGGCAGTAGAGTAGAATATTCTCCTTGCTATGCAAAAGGACAGCCATCTTTTACACCTGGTGAAATAGATGGTAAGGGTCTCGTACTACACGCTCCCTAAGCAGTTTTTACAAATTCATCTTGGAAGGAGGAAAAATATACTTTATGTGCAGGAATTGCAGATGAAAAAAGAACAACTATGGTTTCTTTACTAGATGGAAATACACCTTACCGTGGGATATTGAGATGAATTTTAATTCAAAACATTGTGTGGCAAGTAAAAACTGTGGCCCTTGAAGTTTTGAATTGATTCAGAAACAATGTTTCTCAACAGTTTTATAAGAACTCCTCTTCAAAACAGGTGAGCAAAAATTCAGAGTCCGAGCACTGAGTAATATATCCACCCATCCAGGCAGCCATCTCTTCTGGTGTCTCTTCTGAATGGTAACAGTGCCCAGCCCTGGCTGGGCTGAGTCTCAGGCAAGAGTGTTCATCCTGGCTACAGTCTTCACTGGGTAGACGTGAGCTGACAGTCCTCACTGTCTTTTCCAATGAAATGGAGTTGTAGAGCTAAGTGTCAGTCACCTAGCTACCACAGCCAGTGACAAGGATCAAAAGGGACAAGTAGCAAAAATAGAGATTATTTAAAAGGCTGAAGTGTCCAACAATCTGTTGTCTTTCAGAGTTACTCCAGAGCTATAAAATTCAGAAGTCTCAATCTTTTGAGAGAGAATGAGGCAAACTGAAAATGGTACAGAATTGATTTGTTCTCATGACAATTTTAATGGAAATGGAAATTAACCCATTCTTCTCATGAAGTGAAGATTGTAATCAGTGTATTAGTTTCTAAATGCTGAAGCTTTTTAGAACCAAATTGAACTGGAAAGGGAAGTAAGATGATCATGCTTTTCTTTATATGCTTCACACATTCTTTTAGAGACCAACGTGACATTTATGGTATGCTATTTTGCACTAGATAACAGCATGCTATTTACAATGTGTTGTTCTTTCATATGATACATAACAATTGGACAAATCTGTACTTAATGTTTTTCCATTTCCATAAATATTTAAATAAAATTGCATTATTAGGGTTATACTCTTGCTCAGTTGCGTTGTTCCTAACACTACAAGTTTCCCCACTGTTTGCCCTCTAACAGATAGAATCTGCCCTGTAACTGTTTTGTACTGATGAGGTGAACAACTGAAAATTGTATTTCCATCCCTTATGCATAATCAGTTCTCCAGGTCCCATTTTATAACAGGAACATTTCTTCTATCACTAATTTCTACTAGACATCAAAAGTTCTTTTTAATTTACTGATTCAAGCTTAAATCTCTCTTTTTATTGTTTTTGTTGTTGTTTCTAATGAGCTTGATGCCGCTAAGATTAAAAGAAGCTTGAAAAAAAACAGCTTTAAAACAGCTTTGATCTCCTAAGGTGAAGTATACTTTTCTGCAAGACTTTTTCCTCGGAGGCATGATAACAGTTGAACTGATCTGGAGAGAAAAGGAAGAAGTAAAACTGGTGGGTGAGAAAATGAAGAGAAAGGAAATGTGGGAACTTATAATGAAAATTAGACCTGCTCACATTCAGTTTGCATTAACAGCCTTTTCCTACATTTTATTTAAAATATATAAAGAATTCAGGACTCCACTGTTCTAAATTTTCTGAAGAAAAGTAGCTGATCTCCAAAGCACTGGGATAAGAATTTGACACGCAAAATGTTTTTCTTCTTTTTGATATTAGAAAATGCTCTTTTAGTTGGGTTACTCTCAAGATCGGAAATTAATACAAAATTAAGAGAAAGGGAAGAGATCTTACTTTGGATACATGTCCAAAAAATTTCCTGGTTTGTCAAAGACTTGTTACATGATTTAAATGTTTTAAATAGTTTAATGCCATGTGGTAACCTAAATGTAAGAATGGAACATGTCATTCTAGGTATTGTATACACATGTACTAGGATTAGTTTCTGTCCTAAAGAGCCTATTACCAAAATTCAGCCAAGGAATTGAAGGTAAAATCAAACAAAAAGAGAAACTAGTGGTAACCTGTCAGGGGCAGTGAACTGACAGGTTTGGTATACGGAGCAGCATGAGTCACAAGATTCCTGTTTCAAAGCCATTGTCAGTTGCTGTGCTTGCGATTTTTGGAAAAACAACATTTGAGAAAGGATTTTTTTAAAAAAGTCACTGCATGCCTTTCCTGAGGACTCTGTGGGAAGAGGGTTGTTGGGTTCTTTGCTTGCTTTGCTTTCTCAGGGAATTCTACTGCATGGAAGGTGACAGTGTTTTACTTGCTTAAAAGGACAGAGAGACTGGGGATTATGATCATCACATATTACAGTTTTACTTTCAGTGTTGGTGATAATTATTTATAAAGGCATAAATGGAATTAGACATCTGACTGTCCTTTGTGTCTTTGAAAATCTCACCCTCCATACATAATGTAATGCATACCAATTAATTTTTCTCTGTTTGGTTTAAAGATATTGAAATAAAATTGCATTAGGAGGAAAAGGCCAATAGTTTTCTTTGATTCTTTTCCCTTTTTGTCAGAGTTTAAAATCATATTTTGTTTTCTTTACAGTGAATAAATAAAATTTTTATTTTAATTCCGTGGCAACTAGTGCTGTGTTAATAAAATAGCATTGCATTCTCCTCCTCGAGGTGAATCTAGATTTTCTTTGCCAAGTTTGGATCTGGAAAGTTAACACAACCTGAATGTATCTCACAGTGAAAGAGGAATCATCTCTTAGCCTGAACTGAGAGCTAGTAACAAATGAGGTTTAGTCTTCTTTCATTATTGCTCGCTAGGCCAGAGTTGCTCCTGCTCTTTTCACATGTCACAGTCCCTGTTAAGTTTCAAATTCCTCTTAATTTAGGTTGGAAAATTGTCCAAGCTTGACCAACTCTGACGATTCATAGTATTGGAACAAAATAAGATCTGATCTATATCCAGAAAAAAAATATATCAATGATAGAGAAGCAAATCAATGTACAAATATGTTACCAGTCATCTTTGTGGCTGTAGAGCCTGAAAACTAAGAAACATTCCCCTCTCAAAGCCATTACTTCTTAAAATTACAGGTCTCAGGAGCCTGACTCATGACCCTCAAATGGCCAGAGATGATGTTGCTGCAATGGTTATTGATCTCAGGGACCCTCTCAATCCCCTTTGGATGAGGCAAGGAAAGAGATGGCAGATGACTACTGTGGACCATCATCTGTTATTGCATGAACATGGAGGAAGTCTCTTCATTTGTCAGGAGGATCTGTAATTGGAAAAGTTGGAGCTTGATGTATACTACTGGCAGCAAGGGGAGCAAAGGCTCTGGCTTTTTCTTTCTTAAGGTACAGATGTCTCAGGAAATTTTTTTGTGTGGACATGCTGTTGGTTAGAACTGTGTGTCAATGCAGTGTTCAGCTGGGCTCATGCCATCTCAGTTTCCCTAATTAAAAGAAGGTTGCAATATGAGCAAAGAATTAATTTCTGACAAAAGTGAAGACCAAGTTAAAGAAAGAAGCAGAAGAATTAGACAAGTTATCAGAGATCATAATACAGATATGAGTTATGTCAGAAAGGTCAAAGGCTGGGGGATTGCCAAATGTAAAATTCTATAAATGTGATGCTTTACTGAGAACGCCTTATCTGAGAATTGCTCATTTGTCACAGGGGCAAGCAGATATGTTTTAGCTTTATAGATGAATAAACATTTCTTTATTCCTCTTATCCCAAATAAAAACATAATTTAAAGATTAATAAAGGAAATATATTGAGGAATTTTTGTGCAACTGCCAAGCAGCAACTTAATTTTATAACAACCAGCAGAGAGCAGTGCTACTTTGCAGTCCAAATATGATCACATTACAATCTTGAAAGCTTTTTCAGCAGAAACTCAGAAAAATTCTACCTAGAAGTTTTATAAATATATATCTTCATACAAAAGTCTATGTTTATGAGGCTAAACTGTAGCAGTTGCTCTATCACCCAATATTCTCCTCCCCAGCTGAGAAGGGAAATCATGAAAAAAGGGAGAAGCCCATAGGTTTAAATTGAAAAGGATTTAATGAAATAACAAAACTAACACAAGTACCAACATAAAGTGTATGAGATTATATTCAGCCTGGTCCTTGGGAGCAGAAAACCAAGGGGGAGGAGCCCCAGAAAGAGGAACTCCCCATCCTCAGTAAATTCCCTCCTTTTATAATGGGCTTGATGTCAGTGGTATGAAATACACCTTCAGGACAGCTTGGGGCAGCTGCCCTGACTAAACTCCCAGCTGAGCTGGGGCTACTCACGGCCTGTCTGCCATGGCTGGCCCATAGGTTTATTACTGGGAAATCAGGACACTAAGTTAGTTATGATCTTGTCTCAGTTACGAACTTTTACTAGTTTCCTTCTGAAATTAAGCAGGAGTAATTGGAAGCATTTTGATAAATATAGAAGAGGTAATAGGGGAAAGAAATTTAATTTCCATTTCTAGAATTCTTTTTGCATAACCCACATATTCATGTTTTCTTCTTATTAATTTAAATGTTACATAAAATTGCTGTAGGAATATTTTTAAATTTTATTTATTTATTTATTTATTTATTTATTTTTTAAAAAGGAATTATCAAAAGTAAATTTGAATTAAACAGTAAAAAAGGAGAATGGATCTCATACATGCTGACCAGCACTGCCTGTGAGATCTCTGAGTTTCTTAGTGCCTCTGCTGTTTGGATGCAGTAAGGATGTCTGAAGTTCAATCATGAAATGGATAGAATTATAGCAGGTGGAAGAAAAAAAAATAGTTTAGAAAAAGAGAATACTCATGGAAAGCTTTTTTCCCTCTTTCTTGTGGATTGTTATAGTGAAGGCAGATATGCTTAATCAGACATCCATGGTACAACATAACTTCTTTGAGATATATCTACCAAGAAAGTTATGGATTATTTGAACAAAGTTGTCCAAGATGAAGACCAGCAGGTTTGTTTTTTGCAGTATACTGCATACAGAATCTAAACCTGAAGCAGTACCTTAATTCTAGCTAACATAAATGGCCATAAATAATAGGTTGCCAAATCTATCTCACTGAGCAGATTAAACACACTATATGTACTTAAACTGACTGCAAGTACTGTTATTAATCATGTCTACTTCTTGGGAGGTAAAATTCCCAGCTGAATATTGCATTGTTCATTCCTTCTTTCTTTCTTTCTTTCTTTTTTTTAACCTCAGTCACAATTTCCAAAACTTAAAGTGGATTAGAGTTTTTGAAGAGTGGATTAGAGTTTTTTAAAAATTTTCTAAGAATGCATTTAGAACATTTGTGTGATCATTACCTTGCCATCATGTATTATTACTCATAGGACTCTTAACTATTGTGCTTATTTTCTTCTCAGCCATTCTGAGGTACTGAGGAGATTCTTCATCCCAAAACAATATCTCAAAGTAGACTGAATATTTTTATACATTCCTAGTGACAAAGTAATTAATTAAAAAAAAAAAAAATATGAGATGTCAGATTTGTATTGCAGCTCTTAATCTGACTCCTGACTGTGAAAGAGCAATGGGCAATCCTTTAGGCATGAAGGGAGGTACTCTAAGTAGGCTGAAATCGTCATTACCACTTATTACATTCAAACTTGTATGACTGCAGCAGTCAAGTCAGTGCTGTGAAAACACCAGAAATCCAGTGAATCCTCATTATTTTGCTTATTCTTAAAATAATGTAGTGCATATGGTAATTTGTGGCATCCAGTGCAAAAAAAGGGAATATACAGATGGCCATATAAGCATTGCCCTAAAGGATTATCAAGTAATAAATTAACTAGGTGGCATCCCCACTGTAAAAAGAAGGTTAAGATCCCATTAAAATGGAGGCTCATGCTTCTTATTGGGTTAGCAAATACAGATTTAAAAATCTCTGAGTTGAGGTTAGAAGTTCTTTTATGTGCCTGGCTGTCAATTAACCTTTCAGCAAAGACAAGCAGTAATTGTAAGGTTATAGCATATTCGTCATTACTAATTGATGCAGAACTAGGTTCTTAGGGGACTACCTGCGCGCAAAAAGAGGACCTTCGTATGAATGAATATCAAGCCTGTAATATTTTGCTTTCATACTGTTGTATGGTTAACAGTAAATGCTTAGAATCTTATTAAGCACAAACCTTCCTTAAGAATTGAAAGGTGATTCAGGGAGGTACATGCTTCCATGCATTAGCAGCAGGTTTTTTGTCCTCTTGATTTGGTAAACAGAGCTGAATAATAATAGTTGGAACAGTGAAAAAAAAAAGAATTGTTCTTGTAAACAAACATCTGGCAAGTATGTGACATAAAATGAGCTAATACAGTGTAGACAGAAAGTGGGTAAACAAGGTATTTCTCCATTAAATTCATTAAACCCCTCAGTGGTACTAATTTGGTAACAGTTAAAAAACACAGCTGTGGTGTACTTCAAAGAGAAACAGACAACATTTGGGTTAGAGGTCTATTGCCTGACAGTATGTGATCTTAAGTGCAACTAGAGGAGAAAATCTCTGAATGGAAGAACTGTTAAATCATTTGCCATGTGAACTGTTTTGTGAATTGACTGGCTGATGCAAAGTTGCATAACTCTCTATCTTAAATTATCTCTGATACATTGATGCTAATGTTTTATTTTTGTGAATATAGCTCTATAAAATACAGTTCTGAATAAGACTATGAAATGAAATGCAAGTAGTGATAGGAGCAGGAAGACAGTGGTCCAGAGAGAGGGTAAGCCAAGGTCAGTTGTAGTCACTGCCCTGCAGCTGCAAACCTTTTCAGAAAGGGAAGGGATCAACGAAGGTAATGAGTTATAAAGCTGTAAGAAAAAAAAAAGAAACATCCTCAGGGATATAGACTCTGCTTCTACAAGCTTATCAGTGAAATTTAGACTCTGATATAGGCTCTGCATCCTGACTCAGGTGTTAAACTGGAATTCACTCTCTTTGCCAACAAAGTGGGCATGAAGGCCTTACAAATGCCTTTTTCAAACATTCAAAATGCCCTGCAGACATAAAACAGATGAGATTTGTCCTGCCAACACATCTGCTTTAACCATGAGTCTATAGTTTCAACGACCCTTCTTTTGTTGTTATAAAACAAAACTCTCAGCAGGATTATTAACTTAATCACATCTCAAACACTGTTGAATTTGGTTTTGTGTTTAACGACATTGTGTGTATGCTGAAATTTGGTCAAATGCAAATGGAATAAATATTTTCCTCAGTATAAAGTAAGTCTTCTGAAATTGATTATGATGCTGATAAAAGTCATAGAAGTGGCCCTCATAGAGTACAGGAAGTGAGAAGTGTTTATGTGCTTTGAGATGGTCAAGTTGAAACAATCTGAATCAGTTCTGCGTGGTACTCAGCTGCATTTATATTTTTTCTACCTTGGAATGGCAGCTGTCCAGCTGAAGAAAACTGCATTGCAAATATATGTGAAAACTCTCTGGGCTTAGCCTCTCTCAACTTTAGCTGTCTAGACTGTAGGTATCTAGACTGAGCTAGTCGTCTTGGTTACTTATTTAGTTCAAGAAAAGATGTATACTCTTCCAGAGGTCATTTCCTCTGATCTGTGTGAGTCAAGGTGAATGATTTAGACTGGATGCCTATTGTTTAGATATTTAAAGTTAGGAAAAGTAAACTCCACTCTTATTTATACAATGACAAAAGGAAGTGGAGGACGTGGGACCTGAGCCCTTAGCACCATAAGGTGTGTGGGGTTTGGTGGAAGCTGAGGTTCTCCCCACATGAGGAGGCATCCTGACCTATGCCTTCTTGCTATACAACAACATAATTCCAGGCTTGGAAATTCAAAACCACCAAAACATTGACAGTGATATACATCCATACAGTGACAATTCTTGTATAGATTTTTTTTCTCTATAATATAAAAAAACCCACCACCACCACCGGCACTTCCAGAGGTATATTAAAAGGTACTTTCATGCACAGGTAGTAATGCATTATAAATAAATTAATAGAATCATAAAGCTGAGTTCTGCACACCTGAGAGGCTTAACTGTTCTCACAGCTTTCTTACATAGAAAGTTTTATTTTGGTTTTGGTTTTTAGACCTCATAGAAAAGGATGCCTGCGGCTGGTTAGACTGACCATCTTGCACATACACAGGTGTGGCACAAGGCACAGGGATACTCATAATCAGACTTTTCTAGCTACCTGGAAGAGTATTCATATGCATAAAAGTTTACTATTGTTTCACTTCTCGTGATTTTGTGATGAATATCATTTAAACAAATTCAGGTGCAAATTCCTGAGCAAATACTTATTTGCTTAGAATGCTGCAGGCACAAAATACAGGTTCTTGAACCCCTTTCTTCCGTACTGAATTCAGAGACTGTTCCTCCATGGATAACTGCATGTTGTTTCTAAATAAAAACTCATGCAAAAAGCTGTTGCCTTTGCTCAAAAAAAAAAGCACAGCAACTGAAGAGAAAGAAGTGACCCATGGCCTCCACAGTATGAAAGCAGAATGCCTACAACAGCTGAATTCTTCTGCTGAGAAATATATAGTTATTTCTTTCTCAATATACTTTTCATTATGGCAATGTGAACATAAAATTCAGCTTTGAAATGTGAAGCTGTAACTGAACCTACAGAAACACTCATATCACTCCTACCGATCTCATTTTGAACAGCACATGAGCACACAACTTGAACTCTACATTCTTACAAGTGATATTTTCTTACAAATCAGTTTTCCTTAAGGCTTGTGCTGACTTCTTATGGCAGCATAGATCAATCTGACTATCAAAACTTTTGTTGAATTTGATAAATGTGAGAAATGTAGCACAACTGCTTTAGGTATTTTTAAAGCATTTGATACTGTAAACCACACTATAGTATCAAATAAATAGTTACTGAAAGGTAGTCATGGGCATTCTTTATGCTGGTTGAGGTCTTATCTATCTAGTGAGAAACAGGCTTCAATATCAATCTCTCCCACATCAGGTTTTGCTGTGGTGGGATAATGCAGAACTTTGCCAGGAATGGGAAAAACTCTCTGAAGGCAATTTAAGAAGGCAGTGAACTAGCATGATCCTACTTCCAGAAGTCACAGATGCTTTTTTTTTTTTTTTTTTTTGGTATAGCCTCTTTCTCACCCGCTGGCTCTAACATTAGGAAAATTCCATTGAGAGCTTTAGCATTGACTTTATCACCTGAAAACACTTTCTCTTAAAAGACAAAGCCTGCTGTGAACCTTTGATCTTATTAGCTTACTCTATGTGGAGTCAGTATGAATTCTAACACACTAAAATAACATTATTAATCCACCTTTATTTTATGACCAATGCTGAAGAATCCTCAGCAAAAAGCTATAGAATTGTACAGGTAAAGATAACTGCATAGCCTTTATCACACCATCAGATGTCCAAAGTAGTGGAATAGTGCATAATACTACTATCAGAAAGGTTTTACATCTCCTGATTAAGCCAGAAGAGAGGTAAATAGATGTAAGGATGATGAAAACACTAGGATGAAAAGTCATTCAGACTTCTGTTTATTGTGGACGTCTGTGGAAGCAGAGCCCTCTAAGTAGCTGGTGGTAGACTAGCATTCTTACTCTGCCTTTCTTCTGGCCATACTTCTGGTTGTTATTAACTCATTTTGTTTCTTTCCTCACCCTTCTGTGTCATAACAAGGTTCTTCTGAACTTGCTCCTATCATTTCTCCCCTGTATACACAACCAGAAAGGTCTCTTCTTGAGGGGCTGATTCACCTTTGATCCCTATAGTTTGGAATGGTGGAGTCAACTTCATTTTTGCCTTTGTAGGTTAGCATGAAAATTATAATCACCCTCAGGATTTAGATGTTTCTCTTGTATGAGAAAATGCAATAAGGATTTTTTTTTTTTATGAAAACACCTTTCATCAGAAGATTCTGAAGGGTGTGGTGGGCAGTAATTGATTCAACAAAGAATTAAATGTATTCACAACTAAACCTTGAGTAAGAAATTTGGGAGAGTCTCTACTTTCAAAACACTGTTCAACAGAGAATAATTCTTCAAGGTTGTGAGTACTGAGTTCATAAGGGAATTTGGCCTTAATTGTTTTCATTTTAGCAGTCAACATATGAAAATATGTGTCTTATGTCTTGTCTGCATGAGACAAATAATTAAATTTGGCATGCCAGGAATAGAACTGAGATTACTAATCTACTTGACTCCTATGCTTTATTTAACTACTAAATCGAACATCTAGTCTCCTGTCTAGATACGCATGAAAAGTTTTAAATTAAATTCCTGCTGGAATCTCTATTTTGGTAGAAGATAGCTTAAATAAAGCTGTATCTTGAAAGGGGTGGAAATACATTTAAAAATGATCTGAATGAAGCTGACATCTGCAAAACACTTTCTCCTTATTTGACTTCCTTTTAATATTTAAGTGATAGTTAAAATAGTTAAAAGCTAAATAATGTTTATTAGAATGATAAAAATGAAATATTTGCATCTAATGAGATTTGAAAGTTCCTATGAATTAAAAATGGGGTGGGATTTTAGATTTTCACTTTTGATCTAATTCAAGTCAGGATTTTTTTTGAAATAACTTTTGCTGTATTGTATAACTCTGCGATCTAATTCTACTCCTATCCCTATACTAACGACTAAAGTTGTTCTAGCTATTCAATCATCATCCTTCAGTAGTGTAGTAGGTATAGTATACTACGCGTAGTACCTAAGTACTACAAATGAAATGTTGTAGTTCATTTTGTCAGTTTATTCTGTTAGTATATCATGAATATTAAAAAAACCTACCCCAGTATTGTTCCTCCTTTGGTACATGGATTAAACAGGTTTCACTGCCCATAGCTGTCCACTTATTGTATCTTTTGAACTCAATATGAATTCAGAACAGCTTGTACTTTTGAACACCAATATTTTGTATAAAATCAGTTTGCTTGGAACCAAGTACTTTTTAGTACCAACACTGTATCTAATGATGTGAACAAGTGTTTCAATCCACCCTTTGTTAAATTGTTTTGTCTTTTGCTTACATATTTTTTCTTACATATATTTTCCTATAATTAGTTCCCTAATTTGTCCAAGGTTCAGTTAGTCTTTGGTACAATAGCAATTGAAATTACTGACTGACACACTGCTAGAATGGATCGCTGGTTCTCATTTCATATTTAAGACATGACTCCTAATACGCCATTCTTTGCATCCCAGATTCCTGGGTATATCTCATTTAGTGCTAGTTAGCTTAATAATAACACACTAGGATAAGAGGAAAATTAACTGCTACTGCAACTGTCTTTATACGTATACGTGTGTCCGCTGTGCAACGAGCTCCAGGTTTGGGGAGATTGGGTCTGTTCTTTTGAGAGTCACTGAAAACTGACAGCTAAAAGAAAAGGAGAAGCATACAGTTCCCACCTACTTATGGAGATGTTTCAGAGTAAGTGCCCATCCGTGAGAACTTTGTGCTCCTAAAGAGAAGTCTTGTGAAGAGAGGGTGTCAAGCTGAAAATGAAAGATACAATGTCTGAGTTGAAACCATGCCTCTAGGCAGACTGATGGCTCTTTCACCAAGGGGGCTATCAAAAGAAGCAGGCAACAGACAGAAATGTGGGGGTGCGTGGGAGGATCCAGGAGTCATGATCTGAGCTGGTACCAGTGATCTGAGGCACTATCTGAGTGATGCTCTGGATGGCTGTCAGTTCCAGGGTGTGAGGCAGGAGAGGCAGGCAACAATCCAGAGTTGCAGTGCACAGATGAGACCATGGTGTAACAAGGACAGATATTTCATTACATTAGGAACTGGGAAACCTTTTGAGACAAAAGGAACACATAAAGGAAGGATAGGTTTTGTTTTATTTTAATCAAGATGGAGACAGACTGTTGGCTTTAAATATTAAGAAGGTCATACAGGATTATTTAAACTAGGAACTGGAAAAATGTTGACAAGCATGGAGAAAAACTCGTTCAGATTGATTCATCTTGGCAGGGTAAACTGGATGATATTCAGCACACCTCTGAAAAGGCCAGAAGGGAAATAAACAGAAACAGGGATGGCAAGTCAGTTTGCCTAAAATGGCAGCCAACTAGCATGGCAAAGCTAAACCAAGGACAAACTCACGAATGCTGGCTTTTACCAATGCTAGAAACCTGAAAAATAAGATGGGGAAACCAGAATTTTTGGCAATAAACAGCAACCCTGATACAATAGGCATTTCAGAGACCTGGTGAAAGGATAATTAACAGTATTACAGTGTTGCCAGGATACCAGTTTTGAAGGATGACAGAATAAGGTGTACAGGTGAGGGCATTGGACATGAAGGAAAATATAAAATTTAACAGCATAAAAATATTGTGGGAAAAGAGAAGTACTATGGAATTCTAGGTGGAAATCCCATACCCTAATAATAAACAAATAGTACTAGGATGATTCTCTGGGGTCTTCGATCTGGAGGATAATTGTGCTTAGGTAATTACAAATTTAAGACAGGTTGCAATAGCATGAGATTTTCATTATACATATACAGACTGTATGATTGCTGCCTCAGGACAAAACGTAGAGATAAGACCATTGTATGCAATAAATGACTGCTTCCTAGAACAACTAATCTTAGTACTCTCATGAAAAGTTGCCATTTGGCCTTTGGTCCTGAGTAATGCACAGGACCTAATTCAAATGGTATTAGTTGAAGAGCACTCTGTAACAGCAAGCTGAATAAAGTTAGGCTTAATCTTGCAATGGGAGAGAGCAAGCCAAATAAATCCCACATACAGAGATTTGATTTCAGGAAAGGGAATTACATAAAAATGAGGCAATTAGCAAAAATACCCCTAAAATGAATACTCCAAAAAGCAAGAAGCCTGCAAGCAGTCTTGAGGCTGTTTGAAAATACTGTATGAGAAGCCCAGGTAAACTGCTCAGAAAAAGAAAACACAATGACCCAGTAAAAACCCTGTATAGTTAAACAGAAAACTTGAGGATACTGTTCAGAAAGGATTGACTTTAAAAAAACAGAAATATTGTCCAAATGAGGAGAGCAGTAAAACTATGGCATATCATGTATACACAGGAAATTATAGGAAACATAAATGAATTTCTTAAAGATATAGAGATTGATAATAAAACAGATTTAAATACCTCAGAAGCTGGAAGCCAGCTCATGAAATAGCTGGACCACCTGATGAAAAATGTGTTAAAGTGGTATTTGAGGATAAGGCCACAGCAGAGAATATGGGATTTATTTTGTGTATATATATATTTAATTTTTTTTACAGGTAAAGATGTTGGGGAGTTTCCAACATCCAGTGTATTTTTTGTAGCAGATTGGTCAGGGGAGCTATATCAATTTGAACAAAGTATACAGGAAGTATTAGACCGCATAGAATAAGTTAGATGTCAATAAATCACCAGGATTAGCTGTCATTCACCCAAGAGCTGTGAAGGGACTCAGATGTGAAATTGCAGAGCTGCTGGCCAAAATATGTGACCTATCATTACAAGCAGCGACTGAACCAAGGACCTGGAAGATTGCCACTTGAATCCCATCCAGAAACAGGGCTCCAGTGAGGATCCTGGAACTGCAGACCACTGAGTCTGTCTTTCATCTGTGATAAAATGGAAGAGTCTATATTAAAGGATGAGATTACTGAGCACATGGATAAACACAGCCTGTAAAGAAAGAACCAGCATGGCCTCTGGGAAGGTAAATCCTACCTCGCTAACTTGTTCTGGATACATGATACATGGATTACAGCTGCCAGGAAGGGAGTCAGTGCTGCTCTGACCTGAAAAACATTCAGGTCCAGGTCATGGGAAAAAGGCAGAGGCTGTTGAAGCAGTACCAGAAAATGGGCAGGACTCACAGAATGATAATGAGTTCATCTTCCCTGAAGGCAAGGACCCATGGCAGACCTGTCCACCTTCCCACCAACTCTGATACCTCGCCTCCATTTTGTCCTAGTTTGGAGCCAGGGAGGGGCTGGTTGCAGACCTGTAGATGTCCAGGTAGAGCAGTGTGTCTGTGCCCTGCTAGATGTTGAGCAGAGGGGAAGGAACTCACTCATGAACAGACTCCCAACAAGATGTCTGCTTGCCTCCTCCTCCTCCTTTTGTCTTTTATTTTTCTTCCCATCAGCTCACTCACCCACATTTTTATTAAGACCTCTCTATCAGGTCTTAACTTTCTTTAATCAAAGGCAAAACCCTTCCCCCTTGAATCATTACTCAATAAAGTGTGTATCAAAAAGGTTAATAAAACAGTTTATGTCAATCTGAGCAGTAAAAAGTCTCTAATTTCTGCCAGTTAAGAACAGCTAAGTTCTGTTTACCTGTGTCTGCCTGCAACAATTCAGTTAGTTCAAGATAATCCCATTTCAAATGGAGGTTAGAGGAATAGTTTCTGCTGGGGGAATTGAACTCAAGGACAGAAGAAAGAGGTCCTTGAATTTGTGCAGAGTAAGGCACCGGTTTGGTGGATTGTTTGTTGGAGGAAAAATGTCACTACCATTAGATATTTTGTGGAATTTTAAGAGTAGTTTTTTATTAGTTTCCCTCTATTTTAATTCTAGTATTTCTCATAGCATTGCCACATGAATTTCAGCCTTGAACTTCTTTTAATTTCTAAGTATATGCAGGAAGTTATTAAAAGTTTAGGTGTCATATAATGGACAACTTTCTTGTACAATTTTTGAGAAACAAAGTGGATTGTACACCTTAATGAAGAGCTCAAAAGATGGCAGACAGTAGTGCTAAGGATCAAATTACAGCAACACAGCACATAATCAGAGAATCATAGAATAGTTTGGGTTAGAAGGAACCTTTAAAGATTACCTAGTCTAACTCCCCTGCAATGAGCAGGGACATTAGATGAGGTTGCCCAGAGACCCATCCAACCTGACCTTGAATGTTTCCAGGGATAAGGCATCCATCACCTCTCTGGGAAACCTGTTCCAATGTTTCACCACTGTCATTGTAAAAAAATTCTTCCTTATACGTAGTCTGAATCTGCCATCTTCTAGTTTAAAACTCTTATCCCTTGCCCTACCGTAACAAGCTCTGCCAAAAGTTTGTCCCCATCTCTCTTATAAGTCCCCTTTAGGTTGGAAAGTCCTCAATAAGGTCTCCCTGGAGCCTTCTCTTCTCCAGCCTGAAAAAACCCAACTCTCTCAGCCTGTCTTCATAGGAGAGGTGTTCCATCCCTCTGATCATCTTTGTAGCCCTCCTCTGGACTCGCTCCAACAGGTCCATGTCTTTCCTGTGCTGAGGACTCCAGAGCTGGAGACAGTACTCCAGGTGGCGTCTCACCAGAGTGGATTAGAGAGGCAGAATTGCCTCCCTCAACCTGCTGGCCACGCTTCTTTTGATGCAGCCCAGGATATGGTTGGCTTTCTGGGCTGTGAGTGCACACATTGCCATCTCATGTTCAGCTTTTCTTCCACCAGTACCCTCAATTCCTTCTTCATGGGGCTGCTGTCAGTCCCTTCATGCCCCAGCTTGTACTGATACCGGGGGTTGCTCCAACCCAGGTGCAGGGCCCTACACTTGGCCTTGTTGAACCTCATAAGGTTCACATGGACCCAATTCTTGAGCTTGTTGAGGTCCCTCTGGATAACATTCTGTCCCTCAGGCATGTCAACTGCACCACTCAGCATGGTTAAGATCAATATGTTTCCATGAAGTAGGCTTATTTCTGAAAATCAGTGCCAGTCAATACACGACAGGCACAATAAAGCAATCACTTGTCTTTCCAAAAATTGATTTTCAAATTCATAGATTTTAAAAGAAGGAGAATTATTTGAGTACTGAGACCTTTCAAGGATATAGAGAGAGTAAGTGATGAAACGATATTCAGAAGAGTCGCTTTTTTCCTGAGTAATCACTTTGACTCTCACTAGAATCTCGTCTTGACATGCTGAATACTGCCAGGGACTGTGATTCTGGGATAAACCACTCAGTGCTCATAAATCATCCAGAAAAAGTAATTGTTAGGGGAAAGACCCTATTAAATGGAATTGCATAACAATGAGGTTAAATTAAATTTAAAATGGAACAAATGTGCTGCAAGAGAAATGAAATTAGCTTTGCAACTAACAGAATTTAAGGGTCTTTATTATAAATATACCAGAGACAGGATAGAGCTGGTGAAATTGTAGCCTGCAAACCAAAGCTCAAAGAATATGGTCTACAGGCAATCAAAAACAATGAGTTCACCAGCATCATTTTCCTTACCTTGTTTGTAGACTTGAGCATAAATTTCCAGACTTGAGCACAAAATTCTGTAAGGTCTGCTTAAATGGAAGCATCATTAAGCTGACAGTAAATCAGAAAAAAAATACAAAAATGAGTGAAAGTAAATATAAAAGTTTTATGTACACAGTAGGCTTTGAGTCCACATACTCTATGCAATGGAGTTAGAGATGTGCCTGCAGGTTATGTGGCAACAGAGGTATGGAGGTACGAAGAAGGAGCTACAGAGATGTGTAGGTGACTAAGTCAGAGGTTAAAGATGTGGGCAAAGCTAACCACTTCTCAATTGCAACAGAAGACAAGTCAAAAAGTGGGAAAGCGTGCAAGAATAACTATATGTTTAGATCATGTCACTGATTGGCTGAGTGGATATCTTTCTTTCTTAAACTGGTGAAATTGAAGTTTGTAAAAACTGCTACCAAAATGGCTAACAGTCTTCTGGGAGGAAAAAAAGGAAAAGAAAAAAGAAAAAAAAAAAAAGAGTTTAGAAATGTGGATAAAGAAAGAACAGGAAATACATCCAAAAGCTGTCATTTACTTTGTTGCCTGGATACACTGTGAATCATCAGAAAATTTGAAAACAGGCTTACAGGGGGTAGTACACTGTAAAGCAGTTGTCCTTTATTCATGTTAATAACTTCTATAAATTGGTGCCTTTACATTTTTTTTCTAGTACAGTTATTTAAAGATTGAGCTGCAGCTGGAAATAAGATGCAACTGTCTTAATGAAGTTCCCTTTCAACACAGATTTAGAATTTGAATAGCTACAGAATTTACACATCTTTGCAGGGCTCTACTGTTAGTTACTATGTTATTCAGGATTATAAGCATTATGCACTTGGTTTGTAATGAATGTGAACTATTCTCAAATGACTCACAGTTATTCCTCTAAAAAATTTGGTGGCTATTCTCCAGTAATGAGTGCATTAAAAATCTTAAGGGAAAAAAAAAAAAAGCATAATGTAAACAAATAATAAATATTTTAACCAGTTACATTGCTATAGCAGAAGTGATTTCACACAATTTAAGTTTTAATATTGCGAAACTTTTCCTTACATAGGGCATAGTAAAGACTGTGGAGTATCTAATAGGAAGCATTGATACAAAAGTCATTCCCACTTAGCAATACAAAAAATAATTGTTCCTTAAGTGCCTAGTAAGACCTGTACCAGGAACTGTATGTGTGCACTTTATCACTGATTTCTGTCACTACATTACAATCAGCCATTGAATGTATGCACACATACACAAAATTATAACTTCACAGGATAAAATGTTCTGAAATTCCCATGTTCTTAATATGTTTGTAAGTCCTATCTAGTCAGTGATGTCGAACTTATGTGACTCAAATATTGATCTCATAAGCTTCAAGTACATTACATCACATTGATAGGTAAGCAGAACAGGTAAGCAGCTTTTTTAAGAAGCTCTGGAAATCAAAAGAACCTGTGAACATTCTTCTGGAGGAAAAACATATCAGTTTTTTCATGTTATTTTGAGAACGCTTCATTAATTCAGATGGAGAATCAGCAAAGGTTTATTTCTGAGTAGAAGTTCAGTGTGAGTAGGATATTTCAGGTCAGCCATCTAGCCAGTAGCACAAAGGAAAGTGGTATATACATATATATTTTTTTTTCACTGCCAAGCGTGTCTGACCAGATTCATGTTTACAGCCAGGTCAACTGACATCGAGTGCAGAGTCACACTTAAGCCTTAAGAACAACAATAATACATTTTATCCACCCTGAAGAAACGAAAAACAAAGAAAAGAAGGATATAAAATGAATGTCCAATTTTAATGGCACACTGCTATAAGTGAGTGTCCTGGTTCCCCAGGCACAGACCCATGGGCCAGCCATGCAGGCAGGCCATGAGTAGCCCTGAGTCAGCTGAGAGTTCCAATCAAGGCAGCTGACTCACAGGTGTATCCCATACCATTTAATCATGCTTATTATAAAAGCAGGGAGTTCACTGAGAGTAGAGTTTCTCTTCTCCCTGAGGCCTCTCCTTTGCAGTCTCCTGTTCTTGCTGTCAACATGAAGGACTGCGCTGAGTAGAACCTTCTATACTCTGTGTTGATTGTAGTTTTTAGTTTTGTTATTTTATTAAATCTGTTTCTACTTCAACTCATAGGCCTTCTCCCTTTTTTCCCCAATTCTCCTTCCCAGCTGGGGAGGGAGCATCAGGTGACAGATTAACTGCTACAGCTTAGCCTTGAGTACTGGCTAAACGTAGACAGTTCCCAACTCATAAGCTGCGTAAGTTATTGTAAACAATTCAGTTCATCAACTTGCAGATTACTGGCAAACCATCCTATGATTCTATGGTTACCACCCTCTAAAAGGAGCAGGAAGGTGTCAGGAAAGAAATCAGGGCAAGAATAGTTGATCAACTTGATGCTGATATTCACCTGTCATTTGATAGCATTGATAAATTATTTAATATTGGCTTCTTTTATTCTGTGTTATGTCTTCATGGGGTGATATCCTGTAGCAGTGTGCTCTACTGTGGCTCAACCTCTTTCATTTCCTTTGCAGATGGCTTGCTGCCATGTAAGATACTGGAAAAATAAAACTGCCAAATTTATACCTCCTGCCAGTTTCAATAGAATTTAGGAAAAAATAGCAGAATTTAATCTTAAACACTTTCATTATGGTCTTCCAGGATGACAGAAACTGTAACAGTCTATCCCTCAAAAATTTTATTTTAGCGTAATGCTAATCATGCTTCACCAAAATTCTCCTTAAGTCTTACACTGGCCTTAGAACGTGTTCAGTGTTTTAATAATGCTATGACATGGGAAAACCTTGATCAGAGTAGGAAAAAGAATTAATTTGAGAAATAACAGTTGAACAGCAGGCTTAGGTCAATAGGAAGTGTTCGTAGCCAGGGAAGAAGGGTAGTAACGAAGAAAAAGCTGAGATAAATGGAGACAATTTCTATGAAATTTAGCAGATTTATCTTCTGTTTCTCATTTAAAAAAAGAATTCATTTTAACATTTTGCATGAGATCATCCTTCAACGTTTGAGTTGTTCTATCCAATAGTTTTATTATAGGAAACCAGGTAAAGCAAAATAAAAAACAATATCTGTTCCTTGTTCTTCTGTCATTAGCAGAGTGTCTCGTGCTTAGAAATACTTAATACTGAAGTTCCAAAGTTTCAGCTATTTTACAAAGCAATGAAAAAAAATTAAAACATGCAAGCAGATCTTCTAGTTATGCATAATTCTATAAACGTATGAGCAGAAAAAATTGACTTGTGTTTTTACAGAAGGTCAACAAATCAATTTGACTTTTTTTTTGGTGAACTGCCATTTTCTGCCAGTTACAGTTTTTGAAGGTTTCAGGCTCTTAGCCTTTCCTCCTCCTTCTTCCCCATCTCTTGAAATGAAGGAGTAGGTTTGAGAGAGAGCCTTCAGGGTCAGAGAAGGATGAAAATAGTACATTTCAATTTAGAGAAAAGGACCAATGTCAGAAATAGAACTGTAAAAACACAGACATTTTACTCTTACATTTTTGCACTTAAATATTAGGAGTTGCTGGTTTCCCCCCTCTTTTTAAATGTCTATCTATTGACATACATGCTGGAAATGGAATCCCTTCCTAGACTTCTAGACTTTTTCCTGGTTTTCTGTCTGATACATACATCATAGACTTCTGCAGTGACAACCAGTTACAGAAAGCAATTCATTTTTGCATTAAATGTACTGAAAAGATGAAGTTTGATCTGTTAGGGTCTAAAATCCAGGTAAGGGATGTCAATTACTCAAATAGCTTTGAGGGGAGCTAATAAACAGTTTGGATTGTTAGTAGTTTGTGATTGTAGTGGGTTTGCACAGCAAGGTTTTGGTAGCAGGCGGGCTACAGGGGTGGCTTCTGTAAGCTGCTAGAAGCTTCCCCCATGTCCAACAGAACCAATGCCAAATGGCTCCAAGATGAATCCACCACTGGCCAAAGCCAAGCCCATCAGCAATGGTGGTAGCTCCTCTGGGATAACATATTTAAGAAGGGGGAAAAAAAAACTGCTGCAGAACAGCAGTCAGACAAAGGAGTGAGAACATGTGAGAAACAACTCTGCTGACACAAAAGTCAGAGAGGAATAAGGTGGAGGAGACACTCTAGGTGCCAGAGCAGAGATTCCTCTGCAGCCTGTGGTGAAGACCACAGTGAGGCAGGCTGTACCCCTGCAGCCCATGGAGGTTAGTGGTGGAGCAGATATCCACCTGCAGCCCACAGTGGACCCCACGCTGGAGAAGGTGGATGCCCAAAGGAGGCTGTGACCCTGTGGGAAGCCCATGCTGTAGGAAGCTCCTGGCAGGACCTGTCGCCCCATAGAAAGAGGACTCCAGAGTGGAGCAGGTTTGCTGGCAGGACTTGTGACACCATGGGGGACCCACGTTGGAGCAGTCAGTTCCTGGACTGCACCCTGTGAATGGGACCCACGCTGAAACAGTTTGTGAAGAACTGCAGCCTGTGGGAAGGACTCACACTAGAGAAGTTCACGGAGGTCTGTTTCCCATGCAAGGGACCCCATGCTGGAGCAGGGGAAGAGTGTGAGGAGCCCTCCCCCTGAGGAAGAAGGAGTGGCACAGAGACAATATGTGATGAACTGACTGCAAACCCCATTTCTCATCCCCCTGCGCTGCTGGCAGGGAACAGCTAGACAATTTTGGAGTGTAGTTGAGCCTGGGAAGAAGGCAGGGGTGGGAGAAAGGTGTTTTAAGATTTGGTTCTATTTTCTCATTACCCTACTCTGATTTGACTGGTAATAAACTAAATTAATTTTCCCAAGTGGAGTCTGTTTTGCCTGTGATAGTAAATGGTAAGAGATCTCTTCCTGCCCTTATCCTGACCCATGAGCCTTTCATTATATTTTCCCTCTCCCATCCCATTGAGGAGGGGAGGGATAGAGCAGCTTGGTGGGCACCTGCTGTCCAGACAGGGTCAACTCACCACAGTGATAAATAACAGAAGCCGCTCACCTGACATTTGTCTAATAGAATTATCAAGCGTTATGGGGAATTGTGCCTAACATGCTGGGAGCACCACTGCCAAGAGGTGCATCTCCACATCCCCTGCAGAGTGTTTATAAAAACTACAGAAAAAAGTCTATTAGGCACTCCAACAGTGAAACTAATGTCAAAGGAAACCAAAACTGATTTAAAATAAACACCAGTTTTTGCTGTTTTCTTCCTCCACTTCGTTTGACTGATTGCTACCAAAGGATAACACCTCCTTTGCTACCTTAATTGATCTCTGATCATTTCCTTTCCTATATCTTGCCCTCCCATTTTCCTTATTTAATCACCAGGTCACAGTTCTGTGCTTAATACCACTTCAACACTGTTAACTTTTTCACAGGACAGTCCTACAGGTGGTGAAGAAAGTACAGCTACATTCCTGTCCCTTAAAACTAGAAGCACAAAGCTGTGCCCTCTCTTTTCAATAGTCAAGCAAATCTGACCTTGACCAATATGTCTGTTTTCTTATTCTTTTCACGGAATCGGACAGAATAATTCCATTATTCATCCCCTTTTACAATATTTTTTTTAGGATGAAAGTTTTAAAGATAAAACCTGTAAAGATGAAAAAAAAGCCTATAGGTATTCCACTTACTAGCTATTATCCTTCAGCTGTACAGAGTCCCGGCATTTACAGAGATAAATCCCTGAATTCTTTGTTCCAGTCTATTTCATATATGTAAATATCTGATCTAAGCTCAAGGCTTTAAACTGTTTTTTTGATTTGTCTCTTAAACAAGTATGAGAGACCATGTACAGTGTTGGTTGGGTTTTTTTTTGTTATTTTTAAGCCCTCAAGCTTCTCGAACTTTCTGGGGATTTGCATTAGTTGTATCATCATCCAGCACGGAACCTGAGACTATTAACACTCTTGACAATAAAAAAAAATTCTTCAATAATATATTTTCCATATGTAGAAATGATCAAACTTATCTCAAGGTAACAAGAAGATTCCCAGTTCAAGAGGGACATGGAGCTACTCGAAAGAGTCCAGCGCAGGACCACTAAGATGATGAAGGGATTGGAGCATCTCCCATATGAGGAGAAGCTGAGGGAACTGGGTCTGTTTAGCTTGGATGAGTCTGAGGGGGGATCTCATCAATGCTTATAAATATCTCAAGGGTGGGTGTCAGGAAGACGGCGCCAGACTCTTCTCAGTGGTGTCCGGTGACAGGACAGGGGGCAATGGGCACAAACTGGAACACAGGAGGTTCAATCTTAACATAAGAAAACACTTCTTCACTGTGAGGGAGACTGAGCACTGGAACAGGCTGTCCAGAGAGATTGTGGAGTCTCTGTCTCTGGAGACATTTAAAACCTGTCTGGATGTGTTCCTGTGTGGTCTACTCTAGGATCCTGCTCTAGCAGGGGGGGTTGGACTAGATGATCTTTCGAGGTCCCTTTCAACTCCTACCATTCTGTGATTTTGTGATTCTGTGAAAAAGCGCAACTAAGAAACATTGGCCAGCTGTAGAATATATTCTGAGCACAATTTTCCTGTTACAAATAACCATAAAAATATTCAATAGTTTTAATTACTACTGAAAATTGTGCAAAAATTTCTCTCTGCTGAATTCAGGCTAGGCCAGCCACTGTTTTTACATCCCTTCTTGTATTTAGACAGTTGTACTCCCAGCAAGCACCCACATCTGTGTTTGACATGCAAGGCCAAGCCAACAAAGAACTATACAAATGCCAAGTGATGTTCCTGTGTCCACTTAGTTTCCTTTTTTGTTAAATTTACTCAGTGGTTCAATTTTTAGGGCTCTATTGATTAGTCTGAAATATAGGAGGAATTCTAGAAAATGCTACCCGTTCGTGGATGCTTGCTTTGGTACTGGAATGAATAATTTCTAAACTGTCTTACATCAGAGCAACCAGAATAACTCCCTCTGAAATAATTTAATTGTTCATTCCTTCAGCACTGGAAATGTGATGATGGAGGGGAGAAGAGTAGGTAGCAGGTTCACCCTCCAGCCGGCTGCTGCAAGGCAGCCCACCAGGAAGCCCATTTGAATTACTCTCAAAGTCCATAAACAAAGGGCAGTTGTTCTATTAAGGAAGACATAATGTCTTTCTCACCTCCTCTCTGTTCATCTAAAATCTTTCTGATGACTGATACACTGAGAATTTGAAAAGCAAACCTGGATTTAATGCACTTTTGTTCACAAGTGCTCAGTATGAAAGTGTGTTTTCCTTGTGTGAGCATAATAAGAAAAAAGAGGAAAAAGTAAAAGAAGGATGTTATAGCAAGCGATCTATCAGGTACCATCCTTCCACCAATGTCATCCCCTCCCTCAAAGCAGTTTTGGGGTGTCCAGGGGATAAATACTCTTCTTACTGTTTTCCCACTTTCAAGCTTTCAAAAATGTAATTCCTTTTCAAGATTAGATATGGTAGTTTTATACTCACAAGAAGTCTTTGATTTCTGGAAAGTCTAGGAAACTTAGGATTTCTCCCTTTTTTTGTCACCTAGCTCCATGAGGAAAATGGAACAGTAATAAAAAAAATATCCCAACTTATTTTATTCCTCTCTTTTGTATTTCGCTGAATTTCTAAATCTTCCCTAAAAAGCCGCATTCTCATATTGGTTTTTTTTTTTTCTAATTGATGCTTAATTTAAAAACAGAAAGATAGTTTTTAGTTCTGTGGTTTTTCAGAAGGAAACCATAAGATATAAAAGATATTGAAGCAAAACACCATAGAATAGAATTATTTCTTCACTGGCCTGAGAACAAAGATAAAAGATATAAATAGAAAACTGTTTTTTAAATCAAAATAAAGATCCCAAGAAAACAATCTAGCTAGGTTACATTAGAACAGGTGTAATTTATAATTATACAACAAAATATGCACTATATTACTTACAATGTAGTATTTAATGGGGAAGTATCACTGATTTGTTTAGGATTCAGTTACACATGAAAAAGTCATTTTGAATTACTGAATTGAATTGTTTTCCTACCACTGCATTTTTGTAGCTATCTTTGACACATTCAGTTGCTCTTCAAGACACTGCAAATAATGAAACATTTACAGAACAACTTAGTAGAGCAACAGTACAGCTGAATGGCTGGACAACTCTCCCACTCAGGTGATTTAAATATCTGGCCAAGTTGTCATTGAATGGAAGGAATTTTTAGACTAGCTAAGGTAACATGTCTGTTGGTTTCCTGCAGATTCAAGACAAATTTCTGAGGCAAGATCAGAGAGGCCAGGAACCATGTCACATAGAAAAATCCTTCTTTCACAGTTTCACCTAAGGTGATACTCCTTATACATCATCTGGGCAGCTCCTACTGTCATGTGTTATTTGTACCAGGAGAGTGTGCTGAGTCACAGATGAGAGCATTACTGTCAACACATGAAACAGTAAGATAGTCTCTATTCCAAAGACATGTCTAAATTCATGGTGCTCCTCCATAGAATTTAGGGCATTTGAAAGTGTTAAAAAAAAAACACACACAAAAAAGGGGAGATGATTGACAGAGTAAAATAAAGGACATTTTGGCACAATAAATCAAATGATTGTCATTGGGCTTTTTCCAGCTCAGTGTATCTCACTCTACTGTTGTACGGAATAGTAATATTTGCCAAAAAAAGAAAGACTGTCATGAAGAAACTTACAGCAGGTCTGACTGCCAACATGAAAAAAAGCAAAATCCAGTATCCATACTGTACTTTTCTAGCATGTAGTTTGGGATAAATAATAGAGCAAAGACTTATGAAGTATACAACTAAGGAAAATACATGGCCTTTCATCAAGGGGCTCAGGCTATTCTGATGTGTCACATTAAATTCTGGATAATTCCTCATTCTAGCATAGAAAGATGGGTAATCTAAAGCCAACTCAATATATGGAAGGGAGAAGAATGACGTAAAGACAAAGCCTGGAGAAAAGCTTAATATTCTGTCTTTCTGTTTCTGCTCAACAAAGGCAAAAAAAAATCTCCTTAAGAAAAATAAAGGCTGTGGTTGATGATATGGATGATACTAAATTTCCTACTCAGGTACATTAGAGTGGGACTGGTTGTTCATTATAACTCTTTGTTGTTGATTATAAATAGTAATATCAGCAGCAGTTACAGCTACTGCATAATAAAGAGGACTCAGACACTGACCTACTGTGCTACTTCATCACATGGGGTGGTTTTCATCTCACCCAACATTATCTACCTAAAAATTAGCTGCCTAATCTTTGCTAGTGATGTGTGTTCCTTCAATGGAGATAAATGAACCTCTTTAGTGTGATTCCTCTTACCCACAGGTAGGTATTCATAGTGTATAAAATGAATTGTCATTTGGAGATGCCTTGCTCTCTGTGAATTTATCTGCATGATTATATCAGGTACCTACATGTTAGGTGGATAAAGTTGGATATGACAAAATTCATGCAAGTATTTGATAGTAATGGCATGCCTCCACAGCACAGTACAAATCCATGAAGGCATATCTCAGATATCTTACTGAAAGGCACCTTGGGAACCAAAGCAGAGAAATTTGTGGGGAGTAATTTACCCTGAGAAGAAGATTCATATGTTCCAGAGAAGAAAATAAGTAGCAACTGATAAAAAAAATATCCATACTCTATGCAAGTCACAGAAGTTATAAAAAAATGGGATCAATATCTACTACCTGGGAGGTTTAACACCAGCTAAAGATCTTTTATATGAAACTTATCACATAAAAGCATAATGCAGAATACTGGTGATATCTAGGGAAACTCATTTTATTATTCTTCTATCTCCATGCATGAAAAAATAGATGTTCCTAATTTTTAGAACACTATCCTATTTTTGTGAAACAAGAAACTGTCATTTTTCATTTGCTTGACAATGACAATTTACCTTTTGCAATAATAATTTTCAGACATTAATTTAAATATAGTGTAAAAGGTATCCACTTTGAACAAATTTGAGATGCCAGTTTTGCCCACTTGCAAACAATGTTAAAATTTGATTTTTCTTCCCATAATTCAGAATTGAACTGTTCCTCCACAAGTGGTGTCTACTCTGTGCACCTACATGTACACGCAAACCCAGAGGACTATGCTATCTCTAAATATTTTTGAACTGTTATGCTTTTCATTTAAAGTATAAAGCAGTGGATTACTTTTAAAGAAAACTGTTTAAGTTGATATAGATATTAGAGAATAACAATCTCACAATAATGTAGGAAAACGATGTATCACATAAAGCCAATACAATAAGGAAGCTGTAGGTATTGTTTGTTCTGTGCAATAAGAGAAGATACATTCCATGAAATCATACATAAAGTTTGTTATAAAGTACTTAAGAAAACTTCATATAATAATTTGCAATCAAATGTTGGCCACATACGGTAATTTTAAAATGAATGATTATTAAAAGCATTTTAAGGAATATATAACTATGATGAAACTGTGACATGAGCAGAAAATGTTTTGCAGCATTTTTTAGCACTATCTTTAAAAGAAATCTTGAAAATTGTCTTGTGATTGAAAGTTCATTGGAAAGGTTCTCTTCCTCTCCATTACCTACTTCGTGGTGTTTTGACAGATCTCATATGCTCAGCTGTAGTACTGACTAAAACAAAACTGCAGTTTTGTAAGCAGTAAACTAAGCAGATACTATTCAGATTAAAAGGAAAACAAAACTGGAGCAGCACTAAGGGTGAGAGGAGAATCAAGTTGTTTCAAGGAATATGTTTTGTGTGAAATTTTATCCAAAAATGCAGAACTATTAAGGAATTTATCCTTCTTTATTTTTTTTTTTTTATATCTTTTCATGGATTAAATATTCTCCGCATTAGAATCTAGTAATTCTGGCTTTCTCTTGTAATGCTATTGCATTTTTTCATATTTCCAGAAAAGCAAAGGTATATTTCTAAAAATGTGAAGGGTGATTTGGACAATGTTTTTTCACTTTGTCAGTGTACTTTTGATGAACAGAGGTGGGTAATAGGTTCAGTTTTAAAAAGGTTTCTACATAGACAAGCTGCGATAAGACAAAAGGTTTGCAATGGTTAGAAAAAAAGCATACTTGCTATGCAACTTTTGTTCTTCAACTGGCGTGACTCCATAGCAGTTCCAGAGCTAAAACTCATAAGTCGTTACTCTTGTGTGCAGGTTATTAAGTATCACAGTTTCTAGAACTCAGGATGGTCAAAACATTTTTAAAATTGGAGAGGAGAAGATTTTTGAACTGCTATGTTTGGCAATGTCTGAAAGGTCTTAGAAAATGAATTTAACTCTTGGAACCAACTCTTTTGGCAAACTTGGAAAACGTGTTTCTTGTCTGTCCTAAATGCACAGTGAAAAATAACAGTAGTAATTTCCTGGAAAATTGGGTAGCTGCTGTGGCTGTCCTTAAAGGCATGCATCCCTTACAGTTTCATGTCAGCCATGGCTCAGGGTTGGGCACTGCTGGATTAGAACATGCAAATTTAAGTTTTGAGCCCTGGTTCAAGAGAACACCTTACTTTAGGACAGTGCTTAAATTCATGCCTTTGTCTAACAATTCTCTTAGCTGGACAGAAGGAAACTAAGGGATAGACTACTAGGATGACTAGAAAAAGACGTTCACTTTAACAGCTGTTTGATTTGCCATCTGACTGCCATTTTATCTGATCCAAACCTATGGCATTTAGGCCCTCAATGCTTCTGATGAATTAGTGCTGACTGTTTAATGGGTTTTTATAGTGGAAACTCCAAATGTATCTTAGAAATATTAATAAAGATCAACATGTACAACTTGTAAACTTGTGACGACGTAGAACATGCAGCATTCAGCACTCTAATGAATTTTAATGGTTGGCTGAAAATCTGAGAGTAATTGAAAAATTAAATGTCTAAAATTAATCTTCTCTGATGGGACTTTTCCACTAAAGCTTTCTGACAGAGTAGCAAAAGAGTAGCTCTTTATTTGTTGCTTAGTATGCATTCCCATCACCCTCAAATGGAACTAAAATTCTCTTACACAAATGCACTGCTTGTTATGAGGTAATGTACTAGATGTAATTACCTCACAGGAGCTTTGTTCAGAGCATTATAATTTTTTTAATGTCATTCTGTTCAGCATCTAAGGAGACAGCTAAAACATATACTTATATAACTATCAATATTTAACTAAGGAAAACACTTCTGTATCTGTATTCTAGCATAGCCTGAGAAAAAGGAAGCTCTAGGCAGATACTTTCCTTTTGTCCTTGATATCTCACTGTAGTCCAAGAATGGTTGCTTTCTTATTTTGCAGAATATCACAGCTCTCTTTCCCCCATGAAAGTCAAATGATAGATGTGTATTTATTTTTTCAATGAGTGAAATATGTTTATGACATCCAGACATACATTTCATGGCGCTCAGGCTTCAAGTACCCAAATAATGCATTCCTCAAGGGACTGCATGTGTAAAACAAAGGGAAGTTGAGGAGAGTAGGATTAACAACCATATTCAGTTTCAACTATTTACTTTCATGAACTTATTCCTGTAGCAGAATTAATCCAGTGCCATAGAAACAGAGAATCTGGCAGGGATTATGTGGAAATTTCCTGTTCTTGACCATTTAATGAATCCAATGGTGTTGACTGTTATAATTGATTTCTTCTCTGGTTTTTTGAATATTCTGCTTCACCCTTGGAGATAAGAGATAATATCTTTTTGCATCATTCCTGGAAATTACATTTTTTGTTTTTATCTATGGATTTATTAATAGACACAGAAAAAAACTTGGAAGCCTTTCACATTTTGGAATTTCACCTCTGTTCTTCATTTCAGCCTGTCACCCATTGAATTCATCAGTGTCAAGTTATATCTTGTAGTCATGAATTTTTATCAAAGCCTCAGGAATTGCCATAGTCTTTCCAATTGAAATATGTTCAACATATTTTGAAAAGTTGACTATGCTGCAGTTAAAAGGGTGAATTACCCTGACTCACCTGAAGCTTTTCATAATTTATGTTTTAAAAGTGGGTTTTGATGTATTCTACTGAGTTCAGCTCTAATGTATTTGATAAAAAAAAAATAATTTTGAAGATAAGGCTTCAGTTTTCAATGTTTCCTCTGATTCTAAGTGCATAAATTTAATGCAAGTAGCTAAGTACTTAAGTCAGCCAGAAACTCACAGCTCTGAACTGCAGCTATTCCTCATCTGTGACAATCAGGTTAAACCATGTAAAGGCAGCCTCATAAACTTAGACTAACAATTAAACAAAACGACAACAATAAAACAGAAACTTATGTTTCAAAATATGGGATGCAATTGAGACTTGGAACTATTGCTTAGAATATTCTGGTTATTAGGATTTATCATGCATTACTGGGCACTGAGGTGAATAATGAATAGTGAGGTGGACAGGGTGCTCAATAATCTAGTCTAGGCACCCCTTCCCATGATAGGTCAGATAAGATGATCATTTGAGGTCCCTTCCAGCCTGGGCTACTCTATGATTCTATGAATAGTAGACTATAAGAGGTAACTGTGGACTCTACACTGTTATGCAATAGTATATAATTGCGACCTAAAATAATGACATTATGGATATTATGTGTATGGTCACCTTGGGAGATCAGAGAAGAGTGAACAATTTATGCTACTAAAGTGTTCTAATATTCTTATATGCTTTAATACAGAGTTAGCTGAACATGAATAACTGTATATTCAGCTGCCTCAGTGAGAAACTTAAACAAAATCACAGTTTTTGAGGGAAGTAATTTAATGGCCTGGATCCTGAAGATACATTGTTCCAGTCATAATGAAATCTTTGGAGGAGAACAGCCTGCTGAAAGAATAAAACACTCTTTGAAGACAAAGGTTTAAGTCCACTTCAGGTTCTTCAGCCTGGTGTGTATATCCTGCCCAGAAGTAAAGGGAAGAAAAATCAAGATTATTTTTATTTTTTCTTTTTTATTATTATCATCATTATAATGATCATTATCATTTAAAATACTATCTTTAAGATACTCAGATGTACAATATACTGTTTTGTGATCTAAGTAATGGGTAATAGAGCTGCTGATAAATTTTTTATAGATACCACTAGGGCATATTGTGGCCTTCCTTTTGAAGCTACAGCCTAAAGAGCGTGCATATATGCATATCCTCTCCAGGAGCAAATCCTTAGCTTGGCTGTGCAGACTGTCGACCTCAACAACTGCCACTGTCATCCTAAAACACAGTTCTCTTTATTTGTGTGCTTTTTTTTCCAATGCAGTATGTGCCAAACAATGCAAGGTCTACACTACCTTCCAAAACAGCAGGGGTTTTATGCTGTGAACCAGAAGCGTGTCTACATGGCATGTGCTGCAGAGGTGAGGGCTGGCATGGGAGGATGCAGGACTGTGGGGGTGCACAGCCCACTGGCATTGTGTAGGAGGACAGCACAGGGCCATGACAGCTGGACTTTACTCACTGTTTTCCAAACTGCTGACTGGAAGGTACCTCCTGAATGAACTGTGCCTAGGCTTTGTTTTGATACGAACTGTTGGTTGCTTCATATCAAAAAAGAGCCTGGGAGTGAACTAATGCTTATGTATTAGGAATAATCTTTTGGACCAGGATCCAAAAAAGAAATGGAGAGCTCAATAACTTGTACTATGCATGTGCTTTAGGTTGCTGGAAACAGTGGAGATGATACAGAATGTGCCTTTTTCTCACTGTTCACTGCCATAAGCCACTGCTTAAAAATCCAAAGAGGGAACTATTGCAGTAATCTATTCTGCAGCAATACAAGGAAGCTTGAAAGGAGACCATGTCTCAGTTATTAGTCCCTCCAGAGTTCTTAGGCTCTGATATTGTAGCAATATAATGATATGCTTTATTTTAAAGTCTAGTATTTAATACAAAGATTAATACAAAATGTACAGTCTCTATTCAGGTTGCAGATGAAAAACACCCTAGAAATACCTTCATGCAAAATTCCAGCATCTCCTGACATGAGCTGTTAGCTCTGCAGATAGGCCAAAACAGCATTTCTGTTTGGTTTTGCTGTTTTTGTTAGGTAGGAAGGTGCCTTGCAGAATATCATCATTTGAAAATCTAAGACATGATTTCTAAAATTTGTAACATGAAATATAAGAAAAACTTACATTTCAAAATGTGGATGTTAGCTTCCAGAGCTCTACACAGGCTCACTGAAGTCCAGCTGACTCCAGTTGTTTTGGACTATGCTCTTCCATTACCTGGCAGTTACTGACTTTCTGTAAAGAGGATGTATAGATGTATATTTATTTTTACATTTCAATGTCTTCTGTCATTTTCATCACTACCATAAGATTTCAAGCAAAAAGGAATGTTGTACAAAAGGCCAAAGACTCATCTGAGACCTGGTGGTCTCATATGAAACACCCCAAGGATTATAAAAAATCAGAATACAAACAAAAAACCCCCCAAACCAATCAACCAAAAAAAGACAAATAGGTGATGTGCAAAGAAACAAAATGAGTAAGATGATAGGCATAAAATGAAGTATGTGGCATATTATCAGTGCTAATGGTTGCTTTTTGCTTGGACTACTGCTTGGACTACTGGACTACTGCTAGTTGACTGACTGATGATTATTCCTGTTTTCCATTCTATGGTATTTTTCAACCGCACATTACCTTGCATCATCATCTCAGTCAGACTGGCTCTCATTCTTGATATGTATGCTAGTTACAGAAGCATATTCATATTTTAATTCTTCAGAGTGCTTTAATTCTTCTTTTTCCCCCACCCTTTCTACACACAAAAGCTTGCCTTTCCTGGATAGCACAACTTTGTGCTAAAATTAAGACCAGTTACTTAACCTCTTTCCTGTTTTTTTTGCTTGTAGAAGCCAAATTTTCTCATCAATCTGTTTTCTTAGGACTATTTTCAGGACACCTATTACCTCCATATCTAAGCACCTTCATCTGAGCATCAATACACAGAAATAGATCAGATCCATACTTGCCAACAGAATTTCCAAATCCTCTTATGACAGAAATGCAAACTAGATATGTGATAAGCATTCCTGAATGTTTCTGGAAAAAGCACTGATTTCCACAACTTCAGCATTTTTGTTAATTTGATTGGAAGGCCATGATAAATGTGAGCTATTTGCATTGTTAGCAAACAGTAACATGGAGTATTACACGGATTATCACAATGAAATTGAATTTTCCAAGAGTTAGCACATGAAATACAACTGAGAATGCTACCAAAAAAAAAAAAAAAAAAAAAAAAATATCCATTGAGGAGGGATTTTTATTGTATAACAGCGGTTGGTGAGTGTTCATGTTCTGATGCCTTTGACACAAGGAAAATCACTATAATGTTACCACACAGAGACATACGAGTTACCACAAATACTTGCTTTTGCACATACAGGAGTTATCTATGAAAGACCATGTGGTATTTCATACTCTGTGGTGCCTTCATTCTGGAAAACACTGATGTTCCATATGCAACTCAGCTGCTTTGGCTAAATACAATATCCCACCCCAGGATAATGTATCTTGCACAGGGACTCATTATCTCGACAGTTTAAAACTGCTAGAAGAAATTACTGAAGGATGCAGAGAATGGGCCATAACCTAAACCATGTTCAGATGCTACCTTCCTCACTTCATTATTGTCAGGATCATTTTCTCTTTCTTTATGAAAGCCAATACTATCTTGAGATATAGTCATCCTAGCCTCCTTGGTGAACACACAGACTCCCTGGTACAGGGAGGATCATGAGCAGAAGTGAGACGAGAGCACCTGCATCCAGCAGACTGAATTCCACCCTGGCAGCCACCAGCTCCACGCTGAACACCCATTATGACTAAAGTAGCTGGCTCACTAGAGTCAGGCAGGTGTAGCCTGACACTCTGTTATGCCTTTTGTAGTCTAATTGCTAGTTTCTGGAAAGAACAAACAAGATACTTGCAGTTAAATAAATATGTATGGAAATCCCTTTACAGCTTTAGAGGACAAACTGAATAAAATTCCACAGATTAGTAACATCCATAGATACAAGCTGGAATTTTGTTATGGGACAATAAACTGGTTTCTTATACTGGCGTGAAACTCACTGTGCATTCATAAATCTCTATTTTCATAGCTATCCAGGGAAAATAAAGGAGACCTGGTTTTGAATTTGAAAAATGTTTTATTTTTACAAAGTGTCAGTTTATCAGATCATCTCAGATCATATCCCCATCACGGTTCAAAGGTTTTCAGATTTGAGATGGTACTTCAGTTCTCAGAAAGCCCCTCAGTATAGTCAGCCACCTCTCAATGAGGGTTACCCTCTGCAATGTGGGACATCGAGTACTTTGGCTTGCATTAAGGTTTTTCACATTCTTAGGCAATGTGAAAAATAAGACTTTTTCTCATGCTTTAGATTTTGGAAACACAGGAAAAATCTTTACTGCTTGGCTTTAATTATGTTTGCCCATCCTTCCAAAGAGGGCGTTCAAGGACTTTGTTTAAAAATCACTGTATAATTAATGGATATGTTTAATAGCATGTTTATTTGTGTTCCCTTCTTAATATGAGCCCAGGGTGAAAAAATGGGAGGTAGGCTTCTATGGTCTAGTGAATAGTAATGCCGTTTATAGTTGTGAAAATAGCAATCCAAATCTTGCATAGAAAACAGTAAGTTACCCTTCCTGAAGTAACGAAGAAAATTGTTAACACAGTCTACTGCTGAGGTATTTTGCTTTAAAAGTTAAGTATGTGAAATGCAACTGCTGTTGAAAGTAATCTAGCTTTTACTGTCAAGTAATTATTGCTCACTTAACCTTCTCATCTCTTTTGAGAGATAATGTTATCTCCTACAATTTTAATGGGGTGATTTTGTTTGGTTGGGTTTTCCTCACTTGGTATCAAAATTCTTACTGGTCTTGCTATCAACTCTGTTATGATCCACTAGTTATGTATATGTGCAAAAATTTAAAAAGAAGTTGGCAAGACGGATTACTGTAATGAATGTTTTTTTCACATTGTAGGCACTTATGCATATTTAATCCAATTTTGTACTTGTATTTTAGGGTTTATTTCATGCCAGAAATTCCAGTAAGTAACTCTGAGATAATTATATTCTGCTTGGAAAGTGAACCGTTTGGTACCTTAAACAAGACTCAATGTGATGGCAGTTTGCAATTTTTACTAGAAGCAAAGCAGCTATTGAAGTCCCAAATCCTACAAATCTTGGGGTTCGTTCTCACCTAATGATGTAAACAACCATGGTTCAGAAATGGAGTCACATATATTTAAAATTATGTCTGTTGACAAGGACTTGTAGGATCGTTTCTTTAAGTTCTTGGTAGATCTTCATAAAAATCCAAAGGAGGATGATCCTATGGGAAGACATATCTTTTCATACCAAAGACAATTACACTTTCCCATCCACCTCACTCCACTTGGTAGCTGGTATCCGTCATCGTTAAAAGAAGCTGATAGCCACTGATGACTAATACATCCACTTCTCTTTGGGCATGTATTGGTTATTCAGTCACTGCAGAAAAAACTTAGCTTCCTTTCTTGAATTGTTAATGATTCATTTATCTGACAGTTCTAGTGTTGGCTGTAATACAATCACTAACAAGTCCCCAAGGAAGAAACATACTATTCATCTTCTTCCTTCCACCACCATTTTCCCAGAGGCAATGGGTTCAAATCAAATCTTCCTTCTCCCTTTACCTTTATTCTGAAATACTTTCAAGCTGAATATGACTGTACAGGGATCAAAATCAAGATACAGCAGCCATTTGCTGGGTTCTAATTATTAACAATTTCCATAGCTGTCATACAGTACCTCAGTTTTAATTGGTTGTACTAACAAATGGAGTATTTCTGTGTACTGAGACGAAGACTATACTCATGTAATTTAGGCAGCCTGCTGTAAGCAGCCTTATGGGAGTAGTTAGGGACTGCTACTTACTACAAAAGACTTCCCCTAAATTAAAATAGTATATTTGAAATTAAAATAGTACATATGTTGCATTAATAAAGTCATAAACCGTGCTCAGTCAAGCTTCTCTATGTCACTGGAGAAGTTTTAATCAATTGGACTGTGTTCTCTTTTTAATATTGTTCCATTTGGAATTATTCTCAATTTTTCAGAGACCTGTCCTGAAACAGAAGATAAGAATTATTATTTTTTTTAAATTATTGAACATGAATGGTCACAGCAGTTGCAGATTTTGCATTACTAATAAACTGAGAAAAAGATATCTTCTGACCTAACATTTGCTTCTATTTGACTACATGATTCATTAACAAAGAAGGAATAAGGCAGTAGTGTGACAGCTTGAGACCCTGTACAGTAGTTATCAATCAGGTAAAACAAGACATTTAATATAGTAAATGCTGTTTATAAAGATGTGGCCTAAATCTAGAAAAAATGTTGTATCACTTGGGAGGTATTTTGACTTTCAAGTTTTAAATACCTATCTAGACAGAAAAAAACCTGTACAAATTCTGAACAAAATGACATATATATTACTGGACTCTGGAAGCTCTGAAAATAAATTATTTAGGCAATTTTTAAAACATTAGGCAATACAACAGAATCTTCTGAGCACCACTGGATTTGAAATTAGATAAATTACTAATTTTCATTCAGGAATGAGTCTATCACCCACTCTGTTGCCTGTATAAAAATTAACAAACTGATTGTAAGAAAAAATTTTCAATGGAAGAAAATTCCATTCAAAATTTGTAATCTGGTGAAACTGAAATGTATTTTGTGAGTATGTCTTATATATTTCAAGTCTCTACCTGGCTGTTTTATTCCAGTTCCAAACTTTAGCTTGTTGTAAACAGTCAAAATCAAAAGACCTGTGGAAATAATACAAAATTATATATATATGACATAATGAATAGAGATCTCGGTTTTCAACCAGTCTGATGATTCTCAGAGCCTAAGGCAATCTGAGTACTTGTGGTTTAACATAAGTGTACTTTTCCTCAGTTAAACATTGTTAGTGTTTTTCTTTCTTTAACCTCTACTATAATACGAAGAATTTGAGACAGGTGTTTACTTCAAAAATTCCCACTGAATTCAGTGGGCAGTAGGAGAGCCTCCAAGACTGTATTTGCACTGCAGGACCCCAGAGAAAATCAGAGACAGACCCAGAAGCGCACCATCACCTTATTCTCTTTCTCTCTGTCCCTTACGTCCTCATCTCTGTGGGTAAGAACGTAGGTGACTAGGCCAGGGGGAGCAGCATCATGTGTCTGTGACCAGAGTGTCGCAGGACTGGGATCCCAGGCATGCAAGGATGCTCTTCTGCTGTGCTGTCTAGACATAGCCTAAGTGCACTTGCTACAGCACTCTGACAGTGGTACTGCAGAGATATTTTCCTTCCTTTAAAGAAATAGAAACAGTAAAACCTTGTAAATGCAACATCCATTTTATAAGGTTAAAACAGAAGGCAGTAAAAGCAAGAGTTGAGGGGTTTGGTTCATCTCATTTCCTGTCAGTGTAACTTCAGGATAATTGAGGCATCTTCTAAGAATAATGGTATGTGGAATATTTTTCTCAAGGACCAAAAAGGTTCTATACATGTGTAGGGTTAATATGTAATTCACAGATTTACTTTGCATCTATGTGCATGAACATTATGTGTAGAGCTGCACCTATGTGTATGGCTACCTGTGTATGTTCACGTGTGTGTGCATCTTGACTGGCTTTTATAATGATAGAGATAAATACAGAGCATTAGAAAAAAATAGTTTTCTGATAGCACACATATTACTTAAAGCTGTGGGCAAAATGCATAATCAAAAAAACCCCACATTTTTCTCCTGGTGATATTATTTATTTATTGCTCCTATTGCATCTACAGATACTGAATTATTTGTTTCATTATCTTTGTACTCTCCAGTATACAAAATCCTTATCTACAGAGAGGCTTCAATCATATTCAAACTCTTTCTAAAAAGACTTGTAACATATTGGCCATTTTTTCATCTGTTGGACAACAGATATCACTGGCGACATCTGAATTAATATTACTCTTTTAGGCAAAATGGTGGGACAATTTTAATTTTGTTAATATTTTGAAGTAAGTATATCAAGAGGTGAGAATATTTATAATGTGTATTAAACAGAACTTATATATATAATTCTAGAGTGTTATGCAGATACAATTCCTTTATCTAAGGATGAACACTGACACTATCACTGTCTTACAGGTTTTGAAATTGATTAAGAAGGCAGTGGGACTGTTATTATCACAGCGTTAGCAGCAATTTTCCAGTTTCCTGCTACATCCATTACATTCCTTTCTCTGTGCCTGTCAAGTATCAAATGAATAAATGCAAAATGATCATTATTAACAAGAAATCAGTACTTATTATACTTTCCAGTGTGTGATTGGGGAGCACTTCATCTTCTAAATTTAAGGAATTCGTGCAACTATTACATTAGGTATCAAAACTTAACAGATAGATAGTGTAACAGTCACATTCACTATCATGGGTGACTCATGTATGTATGTATGTATGTATGTATGTATGTACATATGTGTGTATAGATAAGACCTACAAATAGTTTTCAGGTGAAACGTGTTGCAGAATGCTAGACATCTGTCAGTAATTCCCACACAGAAGTAAATGAGCTAGGCCAGTAAATTACAGGAATGTCTATAGTGCCTACCAACCTGGCTGGAAGATAACTAGCACTGTCCCTTCTGAAAGATGAAGGGTGCTCCTCCTACCTTTCACAAGTGGTTGCAAAGCAGAAATGGCTAGACTTTTGCTTTGCTTTATGTTGTTTTCAGCAGATTTTTAGGAAACAATCTAGGGAGCTGGGAGATAGCAGTTGTGCTTCCAGCTCTACATGGTTTGCCACTAAATAGAGATACTTACCAAAATATCTTTTTCTAGAAGAAAATAGATATTCACATATTATTTTTTTTCCCTACTTGTTTTCCTTATGTGTTCTCTTTTCCCATTATCTACTGACAGAGTTTAGCACAGCATGTTGGTAGAAGGAGAACTTGAATGGTGACATTTTACTGTTCTAGCTACTAACTCTGCAGTCTGATCTAGGTCACTGATGCAGAGGGCTTTCCATTTTCATTTTTGTCCTCTGCTCATGGGAGAGTCATAAAGAGATTAAAGGGATAATGGAGCTGATCCAAAACCTTCTGTGGGTAATAGCAGAGCTGACAACAGTTCTGTTTCACGGCAGCTTCTGAGATTTGGGGATTTGTTTTCATTCCACTTTGGAACAAGTGGATATTTTTGCTAATCGAATTTCTTTTGAAACATTTTTTTTTACTATGAAAGGTGATCTTTTTGAAACAGGAAGAAGTAAGTAGCTTAGTAATCAGAGAAACGGTATGAGAGGTGAGGGTTTCATGTCTATCCACTCTTTCTTATAACATGGGATCAGTTTTTTCATTCCCAAACTAAATAGATCAGTATATTAATATGTCCCTCATCCAGACCATCAGGAAATTATGTATAAGCAGAAAACAATTTCCATTGACTTTAGTGGTCCTCAAATCAAAATCATAGAAACAAATATGGGCTTTCCTCTTAATTTTTAGCATGTGAAGAAAATATTAATAGAGAAATCTCTACATTCTAATCCACACACAGTAACAGAATAGTTTATCCTTAGTCATTATTTAGTGCTGTTACACTAAAACTATAGTGAATACTGTTTCTTTTAGTACTGCTTTTACTATAGAGAACTCTCTAATGACTTTTCTGTAAAATTTCTAATTGATAAAAATACTTTCATAGCAGTGATTTAGAGGAACAGTAGTAATTGTGATTTTTTGGGGGGTTCGATATTTTTTCTTTGGTGGATTTGTTGGGATTGATTTATGAACTACACAGGAATAGTGTAGGAGTGATAATCCAAAATGAATGTCCAGTTTGTAATCTGAAAGAATTAATTCTCATCTATGACACAACTATATGGAACTATATCAGTGTCATGCATGATGAGCAGATATTGTTTTCAAAAGTCATTATATAAATATAAATAAATAGAAATAGAAAACGAAATATGTTCTTAGAAACACTTAAAAACTTATAATTGGAAGTTTCAAAAGATTGAGTATTTTTGTCTCCTTTTTTTGATTTTGCTAGTTCTTAAATTAGAGAAGTCTCAGTCCTGAGATTATGCAATAAAGTGTATTCCTCACAGATGTTGGGGGTTGCCCACCAGAGCCTGCGGCCAGGATTGCCTTTGTTGGTAAAGAATGCGCCCATGAAAGCACAAAAAACTAATATATTTTCTCTTCACTTTTTTTAAGGCTAATTTTTTTTATCATAACTCCACATATTCTCAACATTTCCAACTTGATTTGTTCTAAAAGGCATTTCAATTTTTTGAAAGATATTTGTGAACAGATTTACATTACATAGATTACATAAATTGATGCTGGTGCTTTGATTGTTAAAACACATATAAAATAATTTCTTCTGATCTCTAGTACTCTTTATGCTGTCTACATTCTTTTAAGTAATGGCTTTATGTATTATTTACATGTGAATTAAAGATACCTAGTAGGAGCAACACTAAAAATTTAACGTTCAGTACTACAGAGTTCTTTTACAACTACAATATTTTGCTGTATTCAGAAAATTAGAGCCATGATTTCTGATTTTCAGGGACACATACTGTGTATGTGCATGCATGCACACAGTTTCCCATGACCCTCATCATCTGCCATTAAAAAATATTACCATTATTATTCCCGGTTCTGTGAAGAACTTGCTATTGTACTTTTGGTCTTTCCTTCTTGGAGTCTCAGACATAGCTGGGTAGAATGTGTAAATAAATGTTCACATCTTCACGGTCTGAATGAGAAACAGTGGGCAGGAAAGATCCACTGACTACGATAATCAAAAAAGACTGAAGACAGCACCTGAGCTGTGACTATTTGAGCAGCATGCAGCTCAGGGAAGCCTGTAACATGGGAATAACTCAGGGTTAAAAACCTCAGGGTGTCTCGAGACTTTAAGCCCCACTATCTAAGAGCTAGGGTTATTAACAAGGCTTGGGGGAAAACTCAGTTTCATGAAAGATCTTGGATTATTGCCCAGACTAGAATATCAAATTCAGGAGGGTTAATGGGAATAAATCTGAGGTTGCCAGATACATATAAGAGGCTTTCTAAGATGCATTTCAGCTCCAAATGTCAGTCTTCAGAGTCTCTACGCAGGATCTTCACATCTGGGTTGTAGTTTTAACAGAGTACTTAATCACAAGAGACTGTGGAGTATCTCCTAAGTGATTCTTCTCTGTGATCCAGGAGCATTAAACTATCCTGTGACCAGAGGAAGCCACAAGCAAAAATTGTAATTTAGACAAGAGAATCATAGAAGACAGACAGAACCTTTTGCCTGCTGTACCAGGAAGAATACAAAGAACATGTTATGTATGTGACAGTTCCTTGAACCCCTCTTTTTATCAGAAAGAAGCTTTATAATGACACTTGCCATATTTCAGCTTTGACATTTTTTTTCTCTCAATATTTCAGTTTGTCAGAATGTGTCTCTTTGTCTATGAAATGGCTTCAGGTTAATAGTCTTTTCTTTCTGCAGAGAGGGAGCCAGCATGTTAATGTAAAACCTCTAGGAAGTAGCCAGCACAGGTGTAGAAAGTAAATGATTTATCTATTGGCAGCTGTACATCAATTTCTGTATGGGAGCTGCTGCAAGTGATTGTTCCAGCCTTGAGTTTGACACAAGAGAAAAGAGAAGCTTCTATATATATCAGCACCCATCAGTATTAGCCTGGGTTCAGATGCCAATCAGTGAAAACAGCTTGCATGAATGGTACATAGACTTTCTGTTATAAATAGAATTAGTCTGATTTTCTTTTTTTTTTTTTCCTTTGACAGAATGCCTCCATTGCAGAAAAGCCAATTTATCAAAAGCATTTTGGTGGGGAGCCATAATGGCACCAAGTCAGCCTGACAGAACTGTGTTTTGAAGTGAGCATCAAAATAAACTGATATTATCAGAAGAGAAAATACATATTTTTCTGGTTTGGAATTACTTCTAATGTGACTATACTGAATAAAAGAAGAAAACATTACAAAGGCTTTGACTGATGTGAAAGAAGATTTTCTGAACTTTTTATTTCTCTGGAGAATTTTGAGGTATTTTATCAACAACACAGCATTTCCTACCAAAGAAAAATGAACTTCCTCCCCACGTCTGATCTAACTGATAAATTTCACAAAGACTTAATTTCTAAAGTGCATATATTGTGCATGTTTAAAATTCTGCTACCTTTTAATCAAGCTTTTTGTAAATTCTGGAAGTTTATGTTTGTTTCATAGAATCATAGAATGGTCTGGGTTGGAAGGGACCTTAAAAATCATCTAGTTCCAAACCCCCGACATAAGCAGGGACACCTCCCACTAGACCAGGTTGCTCAAGGCCTCATCTAGCCGGGCCTTAAACACTTCCAGGGAGGGGGCATCCACAGCTTCCCTGGGCAACCTTTCCCATTTAAAGCCATTGCCCCTCATCCTGTCACTGCATACCCTTGTAAAAAATCCCTCTCCAGCTTTCTTGTAGGCCCCCTTCAGGTACTGGAAGGCTTCTGTAGGGTCTCCCTGGAGCTTCCTCCAGGCTGAACAACCCCAACTCTCTCAGTCTGTCTTCATAGGAGAGGTGCTCCAGCCCTCTGATCATCTACGTGGCCCTCCTCTGGACTCACTCCAACAGGTCCATGTCCTTCTTATATTGGGGGCTCCAGAGATGGACCCAGTACTCCAGGTGGGATCTCACCAGAGCAGAGTAGAGGGGCAGAATCACCTCTCTCGACCTGCTGGCCACGCTTCTTTTGAAGCAGCCCAGGATATGGTTGGCTTCCTGAGCTGTGAGCACACATTGACAGATCATGTCAAGCTTCTAGTTAACCAGCACACCCAAGTCCTCCTCAGGGCTGCTCTCTATCCATTCTCCACCCAGCCTGTATTTGTGCTTGGGATTGCCCTGACCCAGGTGCAGGATGTTGCACTTGGCTTTCTTCAACTTCATGAGGTTGGCATGAGCCCACCTGCAGCCAGTCAAGGTCCCTCTGAGTGGCATCCCTCCCTTCCAGCGTGTCAACTGCACTGCACATCTTGGTATTGTTGGCAAACTTGCTGAGGGTGCATTTGATCCCACTGTCCATGTTGCCAACAAAAACGTCAAACAGCACCAGTCCCAGTACTGACCCCACTGAATGCCACTCGTCACTGTTTACCATCTGGACATTGAGCCATTGACCACAACTCTTTGAGTGCAACCATCCAGACAGTTCCTTATCCACTAAGTGGTCCATGCATCAAATCCATGTCTTTTCAGTTTTGAGACCAAGATGTCACGTGGGACAGTGTCAAATGCTTTGCACAAGTCCAGGTAGATGACATCTGTTCTTCCTTTATCCACCGACACTGTAAAGCCATCATAAAAGGCCACCATACTTGTGAGGCACGATTTGCCCTTGGTGAAGTCGTGTTGGTTGTCACCAACCACCTCCTCATTTTCAATGTGCCTCAGAAGGGCTTTGATGAGGATCTGCTCCATGACCTTGCTGGGCACAGAGGTGAGACTGACTGGCCTGTAGTTCCCCAGCTCATCCTTTTTCCCCTTTTTGAAAATGGGGGGGAAGCTTCCCCTTTTCCAGTCAGTGGGAACTTCACCAGACTGCCATGACTTTTCAAATACGATGGAAAGGGGCTTAACAACTTCATCCACCGGTTCCCTCAGAACTCGTGGATTAATCTTGTCAGGTCCCATGGAGCTGTCCATCTTTAGTATCATAGAATCATAGAATCATAGAATAACTATGGTTGGAAGGGACCTCCAGGGTCATCAGGTCCAACCTTTATCCCATCATCTCCCTAACCATTAAACCATTAGACCATGGCCTCAAGTGCCTCATCAACCCGTTTTTTGAACACTCCCAGGGACGGCGACTCCACCACCTCCCTGGGCAGCCTGTTCCAGTGCCTAACCACTCTCTCAGTAAAGAACTTCCTAATAGCCAACCTAAACTTCCCCTGATGGAACCTGAGGCCATTTCCTCTCATCCTATCATTAGTAATTTGGGAGAAGAGAACAACACCAGCCTCACCACAACCTCCTTTTAGGTAGTTGTAGAGGGCAATGAGGTCTCCTCTCAGTCTCCTCTTCTCCAGACTAAACAACCCCAGTTCCTTCAGCTGGTCTTCATAAGGCCTGTTTTCCAGACCTCTCACCAGCCTCATTGCCCTTCTCTGGACTCGCTCCAGCACCTCAATGTCCTTCCCATACTGTGGTGCCCAGAACTGGACACAGTACTCAAGGTGCAGTCTTACGAGTGCCGAGTACAGGGGCATGATCACCTCCCTCCCTACTCCTGCTGGTCACGCCATTTCTGGTACAGGACAGGATGCCAATGGCCTTCTTGGCCACCTGGGCACACTGCTGGCTCATGTTCAGTCGGCTGTCAACCAACACCCCCAGGGCCTTTTCCGTCAGGCAGCTTTCCAGCCACTCCTCCCCAAGCCTGTAGCGCTGCATGGGGTTGTTGTGGCTGAAGTGCATGACCTGGCACTTGCCCTTGTTAAACCTCATACAATTGGCCTCAGCCCATCGCTCCAGCCTGTCCAAATCCCACTGCAGAGCCTCCCTACCCTCAGGCAGATCGACACTGCCACTCAATTTCGTGTCATCTGCAAATTTACTGAGGGTGCATTCGATCCCCTCATCCAGGTCACTGACAAAGACATTAAACAAGACTGGCCCCAAGACCGAGCCCTGAAGGACACTGCTTGTGACCAGTCTCCATCTGGATTTAACTCCATTCACCACAACTCTCTGGGCTCAGCCATCCAGCCAGTTTTTAACCCAGCAAAGAGTCCACCTGTCTAGACCATGAGCCACCAGCTTCTGCAGCAGAATGCTGTGGGACACAGTGTCAAATGCCTTACTGAAGTCCAGGTAGACAACATCCACTGCTTTTCGCTCATCCACTAGGTGGGTCACCTGATCACAGAAGGAGATCAGGTTGGTTAAACAGGACTTGCCCTTCGTGAACCCGTGCTGGGCGGACCTGATCTCCCCATTGTCCTGCACTTGCCGCGTGATGTCCCCCAACATGAACCATTCCATAACCTTCCCCGGCACCGAGGTCAGGCTGACAGGCCTGTAGTTCCCCAGATCCTCCTTCCTGCCCTTCTTGTAGATGGGTGTCACATTGGCAAGTTTCCAGTCATCCAGGACCTCACCTGATAACCAGGACTGCTGATAGATGATGGAGAGCAGCTTGGCAAGTTCCTCCGCCAGCTCCCTCAGCACTCTCGGGTGGATCTCATCTGGCCCCGTAGACTTGTGGGTGTCTAATTGTCTCAGCAGGTCCTTCACTACTATTTCCTGGATTACGAGGGGTTTATTCTGATTTCCATCCCAGTCTTCCAGCTCAGGGAACTGAATGCCATGAGGAGAACTGGTCTGGCCATTAAAGACCGAAGCACAGAAGGCATTAAGTACCTCAGCCTTTTCCTCATCCTTGGTAACAATGTTCCCCCTCGCATCCAATAAGGGATGGAGATTCTCCCTGCATCTTTTTTTATTGTTAATATATTTGTAAAAAATTTTCTTATTATCTCTTGCAGCAGTGGTCAGGCTGAGTTCTAGCTGAGCTTTTGCCTCCCTAATATTCTTCCTACACAGCCTAACTAAATCCTTATAGTCTTCCTGAGTAGCCTGCCCCTTCTTTCAGAGGTGGTAGACTCTCTTCTTTCTCCTAAGTCCCAGCAGAAGCTCCCTATTCAGCCAGGCCAGTCGCTTTCCCCACCAGTTTGTCGTACGACACATCGGGACAGCCTGCTCCTGCATCTCTAACAGTTTCTCCTTGAAAAGAGTCCATCCTTCCTGAACCCCTTTGCCCTCTAGAACTGTTCCCCAGGGGACTTCCTCAACCAGTGTTTTAAACAGGCTGAAGTCTGCCCTTTGGAAGTCCATGGCAAAAGTTTTGCTGCCCCCCCTCCTAACTGGGCTAAGGATCTAGAACTGTATCATTTCATGATTGCTCAGCCCAAGACGGCCTCCAACCGCCACATCACCTACCAGTCCTTCCCTGTTCGTGAACAACAGGTCTAACAAGGCACCTTCCCTGGTGGGCTGACTTACCAGCTGAGTCAGGAAGTTATCTTCCACGCACTCTAGGAACTTCTTGGATTGTTTTCTCTCTGCTGTGTTATATTTCCAGCAGATATCTGGTAAGTTGAAGTCCCCCCACAAGCTATTAATCAACAATGGAAAACAAAGGTTAATTCAACCCCAAATTTTAACTCAATATTTTCTTTTAAAAATTAATCAAAGAACAGAGTTAGTATTTCTTTAAAGCATTCCTAATATTATTGGCATAAAATCTAACTCTCTGGTTAGTGCCACTTGGAAAAAAAGCCAGGAATTCATATTTATTTAATAGCCATGCAACCCTACCCATGATGGGTTTTGCAAAGGATTTCATAAGTTTGTGATAGATCTGTGACCCGTTTATACTTAGTCTCCCAGTAACATCTGCAGTGGAAAATAAGATTGCTTTGAGATGCATGTCTATTTTCTCTCTTTTTTTAAAAAAAAAATAGCTGATACACATATTGTAGTCTAATTAACCTGTAGAAAATACAGTGTCCAACTACTGCATACTGACAAGTGGTTTGTTCATTGTGAACAAGCTGCAATTAATATTTGAGTACATATTAAATTATGGCTATTTTCACCACATCTGCAGATAATATCAGATCACTTTTGAGAGAAGAATGGAGAAATAGAATCAGAATATACTTAAGAATCAATTTACTCTTCTGAAAACAAAACATAATTTGTTTTATTTAAATAGTAATTAATTTTTGTGATAGCACAAAGTCTACTAAAATAATTAAATATGTACAGAAGAGAAAAAATAAATTATTTTTACAGAAATATTTGTAACAAAAGAAAGAAAACTGTTTTTATGAGATAATGAATAGCTAGTGGGCACAAACCAGGAAAAATTGCAAAAGTCAGCCAATTGAAATCCAGAGGGAAGCTGATCATCTGAACTCAACTTCTGAGTCACCTATGAAAATAGGATACCTGTTGTTTCTAGAGAAAATGGAATACTAAATGCAGTATCAAGATTTTAAGGCTATAACTCTGCAACACGTTTCTGGTTGTTATTTTACCCTCACAGAAATATTTGTTGATGAATTGTTAAAATGAATGGTGAAATGTATATATAAGATGTTCATTTTGTTTCTTCCCTGTTTGTAAGTGTTAATAAAGCTTTCCTACAGGTGCCTGAGTCAGTGGAGTTCCCTCCAAGAAGGGGGAGGATAATGCAGGCAGCAAGACCAGAGCACTGATCTGGGACTAAGGTGAGGCAGATCACAGAATCACAGAATCACAGAATGTTAGGGATTGGAAGGGACCTTAAAAGATCATCTAGCCCAACCCCCCTGCCAGAGCAAGAATACCTAGATCAGGTCACACAGGAACATGTCCAGGCGGGTTTTGAATGTCTCCAGAGAAGGAGACTCCACAACCTCTCTGGGCAGCCTGTTCCAGTGTTCTGTCACCCTCACTGTGAAGAAATTCTTCCTCACATTTATGTGGAACCTCCTATGTTCCAGCTTACACCCATTGCCCCTTGTCCTATCATTGGATGTCACTGAGAAGAGCCTGGCTCCATCCTCATGACATTCACCCTTGACATATTTATAAACATTAATGAGGTCACCCCTCAGTCTCCTCTTCTCCAAGCTAAAGAGACCCAGCTCCCTCAGCCTTTCCTCATAAGGGAGATGTTCCACTCCCTTAATCATCTTTGTGGCTCTACGCTGGACTCTCTCGAGCAGTTCCCTGTCCTTCTTGAACTGGGGGGCCCAGAACTGGACACAATACTCCAGATGTGGCCTCACCAAGGCAGAATAGAGGGGAAGGAGAACCTCTCTCGACCTACTAACCACTCCCTTTCTAATACACCCCAGGATGCCATTGGCCTTCTTGGCCACAAGGGCACATTGCTGGCTCATGGTCATCCTGCTGTCCACCAGGACCCCCAGGTCCCTTTCCCCTACACTGCTCTCCAGCAGGTCAGCCCCCAACCTGTACTGGTACATGGGGTTGTTCTTCCCCAGATGCAAAATGTCATTCTTAGTTTTAGTAGGTCTCATCTATAACTTGGAAAAACCACCAGCTTTATTCCATCCTTTATTTACTTGTCTCCTGGTTTCCCAGGCACAGACCCATGGGCCAGCCATGGCAGGCAGGCCATGAGGAGCCCCGAGTCAGCTGGGAGTTTCAGTCAGGGCAGCTGCCCCAAGCTGACTCACAGGTGTATCCCATAGCACTGAGGGAGTTGTGTGTATGTGTCTTTGTTTCTCTTCCTGGTGCTCTTCACTCTTGTTGTTCTGCACATGCTGATCTGAAGGATGAGGCTGAGTATGACCTTGTTTGTTATTTTGTTAAATCCCTTTCAATCCATGGGGTTTCTTCCTTTTTTCTCCCCGATTCCCCTTCTCAGCTGGGGAGGGGTCATCAGGTGGTAGAAGAACTGCTACAGTTTAGCCCTGGGTACAGGATAAATGTAGACAAGTTGTGAAAAAATATTTCAGAAATATATTTCTAGAGAAGTAATACTTGGAAGACAGATAATTACTGTGAAAGACAAGTAGAAGTGGATAGTCCAAATTCATTCCTAGGTTTCATTGCTGCTGATTGTATCTCGGAAGGAACACTTCAAAGGTACTGCATCAAAATGTCTTTCTTTGTATAAAAATGAGAAATGTTTTGTGTGTTTCTTATAGTAAGTTTCTTATGAAAGGGATTTTTTTTTTATTCCTATGACTTCTGAATGAGATGCTGTGGGTGTTTTTTTTTATATCTGTGAGGAAAACAATCCTGGAATTGCATGAGGGCTTGCTTTGCCCTGGCATCAACAGTTCTTGGGAGATGCTGTAGCAGAGCTGGAGTTTAAGCTCAGTACCTTCATATTTTTTGTAATGAGTGACAATCTGGTACATGCATACGATATGCAGCGGAGAAAACCTTTGCAGTAGGAATGTCCTGGAGTAGGCGTACTTCAGAAACGTGGCACTCCCTGATTCACTGCAGTTACAGGTAAAGTATATTTTCTATTTGTATCAACTGAAAGAGCTCTGAGGGCACTTCCAGTCTATTCTGTCCCCACTCAGCCTCCCCTGGACCCACACCCCTGCCCATGGGACCAGGGACCAAATTTCAGCTCTACCTGTGACCATCAGTCCCTGCTGTATGACACGGGCACATATTGTAGGTTTGCCTGCTTGCAGTTCTCAACCATGACTGTTCCTGGCCATGGACCTTGCTGAATTTGACTCTAATTTGTGGGTTGTCTTCCCAGCCTGACCTTGGACCTGACTGTCACTATACCAGCCCCAGCCTTGCAGCACCCTGACGTTACCCAGGAAGGTGTATACACTACAAAGCCCTCAACAGCAACCTGCTCAGAACAGCTGCTCTGGAGCAGCACACTGAGGCAGAGAAGCCCACAGTGTGCTCCTTCTATTGTATGGATAAGGGAACTATATCAGGGTTTGTGGGACACCACCAGGTGGCTAGTTTAGTAGACAGCACCATGTTTGTTGTGATTAAAAGAAGTCTGTTTAAAAACAAACAAACCCCAAAATGTGGGCTTTTAATAGCATTTCTGCTATTATCCTTAATCTCCCTTTTGGTCCCTGGCCAGCAATGGGAAAATACCAAGGTGGCAAACAATGCCCCCCCCCAGTGGAGAGTCTGTGCTGAAGAGAAAGGGCTGTGCAACATCAGGTGGGGGCTGAGCACTGAGCAAAGACCAGAGTTGCAGGGCTCTAGGGCACTGGACTATTAAGAGTGATTTGACAAAGAACCATGTTCATGTTCAACAGATGTCACCAAAGTGTGGTGGGAGAACCACACAGTGGTGGTAGAAACAATTTCACAGCTGTGAGCTGTAATTCATGACTAAGAGAGGGAGGAAAAAAAAACCCCAAACTTCAAGACTGTCCACGTGATGGAAGAGCGATGCTGATTATTCAGTAGCTAAGGATCTGGAGTATTTGACTCAATAATGCAGAAATGCAGTAGGTCACACAGTTCCAAGCTGGGGGTCAGTTTCTTCAAGAAACACCAGCAAATGGTGCAGGTCCCCCAGCCCACACGATTTTCCCTAGGGTTAGACATAGGTCATATATACAAACCACATGCATCATGGGAGAAAACTACTTAGATTAGTCAAACTAGGCCAGTTTCTTTTGTATGTGCACTGAGCATCAGCACAGTCTTCAGCTTGCAAACACCTATCACGTTTTTCACACCAAGAGACACCTACATCCCCTCCTCTACTGTGAAGCAGCTATTCTTCACATTTACAGCAAACACCAAATTCACTCACGGAGCACCAGGTTGCTGTTGTGGAACTGAGGAGGGAAATCTGAGCTAAAGCAGCTGACTGTCCTATTGAAGGTTTGGAGGGATGCCGTGGTGGCTACAGGTGCAAAAGCTTGCCTCATTCATTCACAGGCAGAACCACCTCCCCATTTCTTTGCCAGCCACGGAAGCAGCTCCTTTTTATCCCCTCTCCCTGACTGGGAGCTATGAGTGTGAAAAAAATATTAAGTCATATGAAAGCATTTGCTGATTAAATAGCCACTGCTCTCTTCATCCTCCCACACACATACACTTGAGCCAGGTTGAAGATGCTGGACAGACCATGTCCTAATACCTACCTGTCAGAGTTTCTGTAATGGGTGTAATTCTGTACCAAAGCCTTAATATCTCTTTGCAGAGAGGTTTCAATTTTTGGGCAAAATTGTAACTTTTACTCCATCCACAAAAATTGTCTCAAGTATATGATAATGATTTTTAATGCCAGTATCATGGTGATCATTTTATAAACTATGGCTATATCCACATATATTTCAAAATGCTTTAATCAAATTATTTGCAGGTTACATCTTACATTTGAATTCCACTGTCTCATCTTTTAAATACCACTTCAAAAACTGTGAATCTAACAGAAATAAATTCTTTCACATCCCTAGTAATCTTTTATCTTTTCAGTTTTCTTATAGAGACTTACAAATGCTACAGAGTGTTAGTTAAATGATACTTGTCTTTTATCAGTTATTTGGCTTCCAAAGAGGAAAAAAACTGTTTTGAACTTTTCAATGTGTAAAATTGATTTTTTAATGCACAGAGGGCAATTTTATCTTTTATGGTGAAGAAATAGGATAATCGTGATAATGCAGAGATAAGTTTTTTTTATTGAGGATAATACACAACGTAATAGATAATTTTCTTACACCCTACTAGTTATAGCCTATGATTTGTTACTTGCCTTTTCTAATTTGTGATAATTGATTTTAATAAATTAATTACTAAAACAGATAACACAGATAATTTCTTTGCAACTAGTTAAAATCCTTTGCTATAATTTTATCCAAATTCTCTTATAGATTAAAATACCCATTAATGAGATGCAAGCCAATTATAGACTTGCATAAATAATAACAGTACTGAATATGATCTACATACTGCCTGTAAAATTTGGGATTAAAGAATGAATTTAAGACTCTAAACTTTAGTTTTCTTCTTTGAGGTTCTCTGCTGTTTAGTTTCAATGTCTACGAGTTTAAATTTTCCAAGCTTTGAGATTATTTGAAAAGCTTGGAATTTCAAAGTAAAATTCACATATAATTGCTAATATCCTGTTTACATGTGAAAAGAGGGATTTTAATGTATAAGCATATTTGGTTCCAGTCGGAACAAACCCTCATGTCTCTCTTTGGGTCTACTTGAGTGTGAGTTTTAAACGGATTGACAAGAGCTCTTCAGAAACAAATCACGGCAGTAGGAATACTACAGAATATAGCTGCAGCTTTTTTGGCCACCTACAGACTGTAAAATGCTATTTTGGTCTCCATCATTTCCCCAGTCAGATTTTCAGATTACAAGCCATGGTGACAAGTGACACATGATTTTATGTAAGTGAGCCAGATACTGGTAAATCTAGTATTTTCTTGAAGTTTAGTTTAGACTAGTTATGGGGAAACAAGAGGGAATATGTTCACAGACTTTTCTGGACTTGTGTGGATTAATACCAGTCTGTGAAAGGAAATTAAAAAGACTAAATCATCAGAAACTGGGAATGTGCTCTGCATTTGTAGCTGAACATAGGGAGTACCAAGAGTTTAGTGCTCACAGATGACCTTGTGAACTACTTATTATAAAGCGCGTGATACCTGTCCTTGAGGGAGTTACGTTTCTTATTCTGATTGCTATCTTTTCCAAAAGTGGATATTGCAAATAGATTAATTCTATTCTCATAGAGTCAATGAAAAACCCATCAGTGCTATGAGGGTTGTGCTGCCATTCAACGAGACCTTGATAGGCTGGAGAGTTGGGCGGGAAAAAACAATGAAATTCAACAAGGGCAAGTGTAGAGTTTTGCATCTGGGGAAGAACAACCCCATGTACCAGTACAGGTTGGGGGCTGACCTGCTGGAGAGCAGTGTAGGGGAAAGGGACCTGGGGGTCCTGGGGGACAGCAGGATGACCATGAGCCAGCAATGTGCCCTTGTGGCCAAGAAGGCCAATGGCATCCTGGGGTGTATTAGAAAGGGAGTGGTTAGTAGGTCAAGAGAGGTTCTCCTTCCCCTCTATTCTGCCTTGGTGAGGCCACATCTGGAGTATTGTGTCCAGTTCTGGGCCCCCCAGTTCAAGAAGGACAGGGAACTGCTTGAGAGAGTCCAGCGCAGAGCCACAAAGATGATTAAGGGAGTGGAACATCTCCCTTATGAGGAAAGGCTGAGGGAGCTGGGTCTCTTTAGCTTGGAGAAGAGGAGACTGAGGGGTGACCTCATTAATGTTTATAAATATGTAAAGGGTGAGTGTAATGAGGATGGAGCCAGGCTCTTCTCAGTGACATCCAATGATAGGACAAGGGGTAACGGGTGCAAGCTGGAACATAGGAGGTTCCACATAAATGTGAGGAAGAATTTCTTCACAGTGAGGGTAACAGAACACTGGAACAGGCTGCCCAGAGAGGTTGTGGAGTCTCCTTCTCTGGAGACATTCAAAACCCACCTGGACATGTTCCTGTGTGACCTGATCTAGGTATTCCTGCTCTGGCAGGGATATTGGACTAGATGATCTTTTGAGGTCCCTTCCAATCCCTAACATTCTGTGATTCTGTGATATGTTTTGCTAAAATTTCTTCGATATTCTGATTAAAAAGATCTCCTTGCAGACTGATAATGTCTTTTTATTCAGCATTTTATGTGAATAAATAAGACACAATAATTTCTAAGAATTAAAAACACATCTAGAGGTCTATTAAATGCACTTTGTCATTGAAAAAAAGAATTGTAAATGAACATCAGCCATGCTTGGTTTCAGGTACCAATTTTCATACCCAAAATTGGACTACACCTTGCCTTCATTTGAAGACTGAAGTGTTTCATATTGCTGATGGCTTAAAATTGATAAAGAGCAAGGTTCTGTCAAGGAAAGAATAGGTACCAGTGGAGAGCTGTGATGTGTTCCCAGAAGTCTTAGGACTTGCTGCATGAATGGAAAAGCCACTGTTGCAGTGATATTGGATAAAAAACCCCTCTCCCCTCTGCTCCTCAAAGCATCTATAACATTCTTCTTATATATTCATTTTAATTGTCCACTACTACAGATAGTTTCTTTTCCTGTGCACTTTTTCAAAGCCTTAGTTCCACAGCTCTTCATTCCTCAGGTCTTCCACTTTCATAAGCGAGGCTCATGTGTGACAGAGGTATGTACCAGTGTTTGGCTGCCAAATGTCAGAATCGCTGGCCACCACCAAAGTGAACTATACTTTAACTAGAAATAAAGAGATTGGGTGCTGTAATAATTTTGCTAAGGGAAGACAAATGGCCTCTTGCAGATAGTCAACACAGTTTGACAAAGGATGTCAGTCACTTTCTTGTTGGGTGATATTCTTCCTTTCTTCCCCATCTTTTCTAAACAATGCCACTTTATCTTCATTCTTTGCCTCTATTTCTTCCTTCTCTGTCACTCCATCCTTGTTGGTGACTTGTGTAGCGTCAGTCTGCTGTAGCTGTAGAACCTACAACAGAAGCCAACCTACCACCAGATTATTACGTGAAATTTCTTAATTAGCATTGCCCATGTGGTAATGGATGGCTATGTCCTTTTTAGGAAAGACAGGCCAGTGAGGTGAGGTGGTGGAGTTGCTCTTTACGTGAGGGAGCAACTAGGGTGTATTGAGTTCTGTCCAGGGGCAGATCAGGAGCGAGTTGAGAGCTTGTGGGTGTGAATTAAGGGGCAGGCTGGCATGGGTGATACTGTTGTGGGGGTCTATTACAGGCTACCAGATCAGGGTGAGGAGGTTGATGAGGCTTTCTACAGGCAGCTGATAGCGGTCTCACAAATGCAGGCCCTGGCTGTCGTGCGGGACTTTATCTGATATTTGCTGGGAGGCCTACTCAGCCAGCCGTCCACAGTCCAGGAGGTTCCTTCAGTGCATTGATGATAACTTCCTGATGCAAATGATGGATGAGCCAGCTAGGAGAGGAGCACTGCTGGAGCTTATTCTTACAAACAAGGAGGGTCTGGTTGAAGCGCTGAAGGCTGAGGGCAGCCTTGGTTGCAGTGACCATGAGATGGTGGAGTTCAGCATCTTGTGTGGCAGGAACAGAATACCTAGCAGAACTACAACCCTGGACCTCAGTAGGGCCAGCTTTGGCTTTTTCAAGCAATTGCTAGGGTAATTCCCATGGGACAGGGTACTTGAAGGTAAAGGGGCCCAATATAGTTGGTTGGTGTTCAAAGACCTCTTCTTCCGAGCTCAAGATCAGTGCATCCCAACAGGCAGGAAGTCAAGAGAGGGTGCCAGGAGACCTGCATGGTTAAACAGGGAACTGCTGGGCAAACTCAAGTGGAAGAGGAGAATGTACAGATCATGGAAGGAGGGGCTGACCACTTGGGAGGAATGTAAGTCTGTTGTCAGACGATGCAGGGAGGCGACTAGGAAGGCCAAGGCCTCCTTGAAATTAAACCTTGCAAGAAAGGTCAAGGACAAGACAAAGGGCTTCTTCAAATACATTGCAGATAAAACTAACACTAGAGGCAATGTAGGCCCACTGGTGAATGAGGTGGGTGCCCTGGTGACAGAGGATAAAAAGAAGGCAGAGTTACTGAATGCCTACTTTGCCTCTGTCAATACTGCTGCAGGCTGTCCTGAGGAGCCCAGGACCCCTGAGGCTCCAGACAAAGTCAGGATAGGGGAGGAGTTGGTCCTGGCTGATGAGGACTGGGTTAGGGATCAGTTACTCAACCTGAACATCCATAAATCTGTGGGTCCTGATGGGATGCACCTGTGGGTGCTGAGGGAGCTGGCAGAGGTCATTGCTAGGCCACTCTCCATCATCTTTAAGTCGTGGGGAATGGGAGAGGTGCTTGAGGACTGGAGGAAAGCAAATGTCACTCCGGTCTTCAAAAAGAGCAAGAAGGAAGACCTGGGTAACTATAGACCGGTCAGCCTCACCTCCATCCCTGGAAAGGTGATGGAACAACTTATCCTGGGTGCTGTCTCTAGGCATGTCAAGGATGAGATGGTCATTAGAGGCAGTCAGCATGGCTTCACCAAGGGGAAGTCATGCTTGACCAACTTGATAGCCTTTTATGAGGACATAACCCGGTGGATAGATGATGGCAAAGTGGTTTATCTTGATTTTAGTAAAGCATTTGACACACTCTCCCACATCATCCTCGCAGCTAAACTGAGAAAGTGTGATCTGGATGATTGGATAGTGAGGTGGATTGTGAACTGGCCGAAGGAAAGAAGCCAGAGAGTTGTGGTCAATGGGACAGAGTCTAGTTGGAGGCCTGTATCTAGTGGGGTCCCTCAGGGGTCGGTACTGGGACCAGTACTATTCAATAGATTCATGAATGATTTGGATGAGGGAATAGAGCGCTCTGTCAGCAAGTTTGCTGATGACACAAAACTGGGAGGAGTGGCTGACACACCAGAAGGCTGTGCTGCCATTCAGAGAGACCTAGATAGGCTGGAGAGTTGGGTGGGGAGAAATTTAATGAAATACAACAAGGGCAAGTGTAAAGTCTTGCATCTGGGGAAGAACAGCCCCATGTGCTGGTATAAGTTGGGGACTGACCTGTTGGAGAGCAGTGTAGGGGAAAAGGACCTGGGGGTCCTGGTGGACAGCAGGATGACCATGAGCCAGCAATGTGCCCTTGTGGCCAAGAAGGCCAATGGCATCCTGGGGTGTATTAGAAGGGATGTGGTTAGTAGGTCAAGAGAGGTTCTCCTTCCCCTCTATTCTGCCTTGGTGAGGCCGCATCTGGAGTATTGTGCCCAGTTCTGGGCCCCCCAGTTCAAGAAGGACAGGGAACTGCTTGAGAGAGTCCAGCACAGAGCCACAAAGATGATTAAGGGAGTGGAACATCTCCCTTATGAGGAAAGGCTGAGGGAGCTGGGTCTCTTTAGCTTGGAGGAGACTGAGGGGTGACCTCATTAATGGCCATAAATATGTAAAGGGTGAGTGTAATGAGGATGGAGCCAGGCTCTTCTCAGTGACATCCAATGATAGGACTAGGGGCAATGGGTATAAGCCAGAACATAGGAGGTTCCACATAAAAGTCAGGAAGAACTTCACCGTGAGAGTGACAGAGCACTGGAACAGGCTGCCCAGAGAGGTTGTGGAGTCTCCTTCTCTGGAGACATTCAAAACCCACCTGGACATGTTCCTGTGTGACCTGATCTAGGTATTCTTGCTCTGGCAGGGGGATTGGACTAGATGATCTTTTGAGGTCCCTTCCAATCCCTAACATTCTGTGATTCTGTAAATGTTGATTTGTGTTCTTGACTGCATCCTAACCTTACCTAAAATGATTTCTGTATATGTAAAAAACCTATGTTGTATTTGTGCTGCACAAAGCAAAAATACAACACAAAATTAACCTTGTACATAAAACTGGCAGCCACACTTATTTCACACAATCATGTGGCTTCAGTTTGATAATGATTAAAAATATTGCACAGTCTTCACCTAGTTCGGTAGAGTTCATCTTCAGCATATTCTTACTGCTAATTAAACTTGTAACTAACACATGTATTCTACTAAATGTAGGAATAGCTTGAAAGATCCTGCAGTGAAAATTGTATCAACTTCCTTTTGTGAAAGTGAAACTTTCTTGCTTGCTTAAACTATCTTCATTGTGACATGAAAAAAAAAGAGAAAGGTCTCCACGAAAGATGGCAGATGTTCCTACAGATAGAGGGAACATGGCATGTACCAATTAACCTACATCCAGGTTCGAGAGTGGTATGTGTAGGTGGCTTCATCACTGAAAATAGAGAACATTGTCCCTGTTGAAACTTGAGTGTGGCTCTAGTCAGGGTGGTTAAAAGATGACAAAAGATTACTTGTTTCCACTTTGTTTAAAAACTGCTCTCAGGGGCTGAGTGTTGTCATTCTCAGCAGGGCATGAGCAAGGAGTTACAGTTCTGCTTTACTTCTGTGTTTGACTCTGAATAGGTTTTGGTTCATTAAGTTTCAATTATTTCAATTCTCAGACATGTATTTTAATCATCCCAGTCCGAATATATGTATAGTTGTAATAATTTATTTTTTTCAGTCTTGTCAAGAGAATTCTCAGTTTATACCATTCAGTCTTTCAGTAGAACCACAACAGGGCAAATAACGTGGTTAGCTTGCAGCTATCAAGAACTCTGTTAACACCAGTCAGTATTAAGAAACAGGAAAAGATAAGGATCTGTATCTCTAGATGAGAACTGAAGTACAAATCTGATCAATTAGGCATGAAACCTACCACTGCATATTTTCATGCATTTATCAACTCAACACTTAACTATGCTCTTCAGAGCAACTCTATTACCTTTGCATTTAGCTTGCATGAACCTGTCTCTTTAAATCCTTTCCCCCCTTAACGGCTCACTGCACGTTATTGAAGTTAATATTTATAAAACGAATTCATAAGGCATAGAAACATTTTTGTTTGCACCGGCTTGGTGGAAGAAGGCCCCTTAACGGTAAGGTGCGTATGAAAACCACATCTCATTCCAAAAGGCTTGAATAAGAGCTGAAAGGGAAAGGGCTGTCTGAGGAGCTACAGGGAAGCTCACCCTCCTTTCACCGGCCTTTTAATTCTGACCGCGCTCCCCGAGATCCTCATTTTAACCACACAAAAACACTTCCAAGAGATAGGACAGGCGCCAGAGGATGCAGATGAGGCCCCCTCGCCCCAGCCCAGCAGCAGCACCCCGACGGGCCAGCTCTGCCCCACGCCGAGCTGGAGCAGGGGCTCTGCTCCCAGCCCCGACAGCCGCCCCGCACCGCGGGGCCCTGCTGCTCCCCGCAGCGGAGCGGGTTGCAGAGGGGCGGCTCCGTTGGCAGTCTCCCCCGGGTTCCTTCGTTCTCTTTTTTCCTCCTGCGTTAATTCTCCTCCTCGCCCGCAGCGGCGGTCGGTGCCTGGCGGCCTCGTCCTAGGGGGAGATCCAGCTCCCACGCGACGGCCGCCCCTCACCGGCCTGCGCGCATGAGGTGGGTGCCCCTACCCGCGTGTGCTATGTGTGTCTGTGCTCGTGTGCCTCGCTGGTCCGCCCCATCATCCCGCATCGTGTCAGCGCTGCCCGACGAAGGGGGCGATGGCTGCGGGGCGCCGTGTGCCGCCGCCAGAGGTGCGGAGGAGGAGGGGCAGGACCGCCCAGGGGCACCCCTGCACAGTTTGGGCCTTTTGGGCCCCCTCCGTGCCTGCGGCTGCCTGGGCGAGCGGGGCTGGCCTTGCTGCGGTGTGGGGTAGGGGCGGCAGAGCCGTGGCCCGGGTTAGGGGCTGGGAGATGGGGGTACGGTCGCGCCCGAACCGGCGAAGGGATAAAGCCGGCACCGAGCGCCTTCCAAAGCTGGCGGCCGGTGTATTTTCTCTCAGGCGAGCGGCCGGTCCGGACCCGCTCACGCAGCCGGGGAAGTTGAGCAGAAACGGAGACTCCCTGGGGCGGGAGGGGGGCGGACAACTTTCCTGCCCGGGCACAGCGGAGCGCTGACAGCCGCGGCTCTCCGGGACCGCGGAGAGCTCCGCGAGTTCCAGGCGAGGGGGATCCCCCGCGGCCTCGGGGGACACCGCCGCCCCCCGGCAGCTCCGGCGGCCCGGGCGAGTCTCCCGCTGCCTGCCGAGGCTGCCCCCCGCGCGGCGCCGCGCTCCGCCTCACAGCCTGCTCGCCCCGCTCCGCCACGGGGGGCGGCCCGGGGGAGGGCTGCGCGTCACCGGATCTCGTGGCGCCGGCAGCGGGGCGGCGTTACGGAGCGCCCCGGGAGCGGCGGGGGGGCGGGCGGGGGTCCCGGGCGGGGCCGGTATCGCCGCGGCGGGCTGCGGCCGCGGTGGCGGCGGCGCGCCGCCTCGCCTCCCCCCGCCTCGCCTGGCCGCTCGCCGCCGCGGAGAGGCGGCGCTGCCTTCCCGCGTTCCCCCGCCCGGCGCCCCCGCTCCGTCTCCGGGAAGGGCGCGGGGAGCCCCACGCTCCCCCTCGGCGCGGCGGCGGCCGGGGTGCGATGCCGTGTTAGCCGGCGGGGAGGAAGGGGCGCGAGTTGCCGGGGCTGCGGCGGCAGCATGGGCACCGGGCGGGGCGGCGCGGCGGCGGGGCTCCCTGCGCGCTCCGGCTGAGCCCGGGGATGTGCCGGCGCCCCGTGGAAGTCTTTTGGAAATAGCGCGGAGCGGTCCGAGGAGGACGAGCGGCAGGCAGGAGGTTGCACCGGCGGCGAGGAGGTGGCCCGGCGGCGGTGCACAGGCGAGTAAGTGCTCCTTTGCGGCTGCCTTGTCTTTTCGCTGCCTTACCTTCGTTGCGAGTGACTTTATTTTTAGGGGTTTTTTTTTGGCAGCTGTTGGTCTCCCGCTCCTGGCTTAGAAGCAGGACGGGCAGCGGCAGTTTTCAGGGGTTTGGGTGCGGGCGGTTTGTGGCTGGGGTTGCCGGGGAGCCCGGCTCCAACTCCGCCGGAGTCTGCTGCGGGCATCGCGCCGGTGCGGTGCTGCGGGTGGCAGCGGGAAGGGAAGCACGGTACCCCGCTGCTTCCCACTTCTGCAGCTGTACGAGATGATGCATTCTTATAGGCGTTAATGTAAAACGCCTTCTCGTTTGTGCTGAGCTGTAACTAAATTGTAGGTGTCTCTTAATCGCTTTTCTTCAGCGGTTCTTGTAGGAGAGAGACAAGTTGTGTGTTAACCTTTCAGACCCACTTACAGATTAAGATAGTGAACCTAGAGTTTTGATTTTTATGCCTTTAACTTTCCTATGCCTTACCTGGTGATCTCCTTTGAGATGCTCTTGCTGTGAGGATACGGTTTGCCCAGCCTTGTTTGTTTGCTAGCTTTTAGCTTCTGGATATTTATTGCCGGGCTTGACATTGCCATGAAACAAAAAGTTGACTGTAATTTATTTCGGTATATGGAGCATGGCTTGCAGGCAGGGGACTAATTCTGCTCTCAGAGGAACTCCACTTCAAAGGAGGAGGCCCATGGGGCTGTAATCTCTTGCTAAAAACTCAGAGAGCTCAGAGCAGACCTGTCATACTTGCAAAGAATGAATTCTCCTGTTCACCTTTCAGCACTGATAGCGTATAAGCCAAGTAGCCCGCCTTCTCATATCTATGAAACACCTGTCTCTGAAATGCAGGGAATAAAGATGTGAATTCTGGGCAGGTTTGGGAGAGGCAGAACTTCAGACAGTGTTTAATTAAGTTTGCTTTTATCGATTTCCATGGTGTCTTTTCTAGGAGCCTGAAAACTACAGTCTTTTACAGTGACCTTGATGTACGTTCTGTTCTAACATAAAAGCAGCACAGAATAAAAGCATTTACATAGATTTATAGCTAAGCTCTGGCTTTCACTAAGAGCTCGGTCAGTTTCAGTGAACGTGGTAGTTTCAGCAGGGGCACTGGGCATAGTATGTGCGTAGGAGATAACTCGGGGAAATAACTTGCTAATAGTAATGAAAGTATAAGTTGCAATGTTGGACACATGTTCTCATGCAGAAATGTCACTGTGTGTGAACTGTTTGTTTAGTTTTGGGTGTTTTGTTTTCTAATCATTGAGATCTCTAGTGAAACAAGTGTGTGGGTGAGCATGGCAATCTCAGAGCTTCCCAGGTTAATGCACTTTGATTTGTCAGCAGCAAGAGATCTTTTTGTGTGCTGAAATACGCATTTTTGCATAGCTGCAATATTGACATAGTAAGATTAAAAGATGTTGGGATGTCAGTACGGTGAACATGCAACTAACTGAAGTTTACAGCAGAAAGATAAAGTAAGCCCTTCCCATAATGGTGGATGGAGCTCACTGTGGGTAAACTGGCTGAGGGGAGCATCATTTGTTTCAGAGCAGTTTACAGGAAGTGTTCCTGTGGTTCCTTTTTCTCACTCTCTGAAGATACTGTGAAACATAATTAGAGTAACTGTTGCTAGACAGTGGAATTCAAACGTATCCATTACTTAAAACACTCACCTGCTTCTGTCTCATATATAAAAAGAAAAAAAAAAAAGCACAGTTTTTAGCAAAGTCTGCCTGTGGTTTTATTGTAGTAATTCCTTCCTTTGTTGCAGAGTGGCAGGCTTTCACTAGGCATGTGCAAGGGAGATCATAAAACACCGAAGCATGCACTGATCTGGAAATAATTTGGGCTATATATTACATTCATGGTTTCCACAATTAGCATAAGTAACTGCTTATACCTGATTATATAAATAAATGGTGTTTAAAAATTGTATCAGCATTGTCACTTCTGATGCATGTTACAGAGCCCTTTTCTTCTTTTTCCTTTTAGTCCTTCAAACTAATCTAATACTATAGTCGCTCTTTGCCTGGAGAAGAAGAAAACATAATTTAATGATGTATCATTTGGCTTTTGCAGTATCTTGTCCCATAGCTATGAGATAATCTAATGAAGGTCCCCATCACTGAATTAAAGAACATGCTGCTCTAGACGTTCACTTACAGCCAGGTTTTCACTCTGTTACATGGTCAGACACAGTTTTCACAGGGTCTGATAGACAAAAAGAAACATTTATTTTTCTGTTAGAAACTTGGAAAGGGGAAGGTAAGACCTGAGGTCTTTAAGGATATGATTAAAAACAATGACTTCTAAGATATTAATCAAAACCCTTTATCATCACATATTTTCTTTATCTTTTACTTGGTACTTGTCAGAAAGCTTTTCTGCATATTTATACTTCAGTTTAAAATATGTATAGTTCTTGATTTTAAAAATTCAGGAGTGGCCATCATACAGTTCATTGTAAGGCTATTCTAGTATACTCTTTAGTGTTCTGTATCTTTTGAATCAGAGATTTCCAAAGCACAGTATATTCAACTTTATAGCATGCATTTTTATTTTATAGTATTTAAATCTCTTTAATACAGAAGATGTTGACTTGACTGAGAAATTTCAAGGCAAGCTCAGAGATTGTGTTTCTTTCCTGTTTTTTTTTCTTGTTTGCTCAGACATACTGTTTGTCCTGTCAGGCATAACTTTCATGAACTGACAAGAAGACCTGTAAGCAAAATTAAACATACCAGCAGTTAAGCATGTTTTTTTCTGGTCAGCCCAACCCAGTTGAGTGTGTCTTTTCTGTTTATTCAACTTAAATTGAATATTAAACAAACAAACAAGAGCTGTAGTGTGCTGTCAGTTCTTCCCTCTGAAGTGCTCAGTTAAGTACTGTTTCTTCATGCTCGCAATTTAACGCTGGTCCTTGTGCCTGAGCTACGAGGAAAACTGTGATATTGTCAGTATTTTTTATGAGTAGCCATCACCTGGTCTGCTTGCATGCATTGTTAAAAAGGTAAGGAGCTGTAGTGAATGATAAGAGGTGTCAAATGGCTTTAATGTATAGCCTTTCTTGGCCCTTCTCAGGGCTGTGCTTTCAGTTCAGGTTTCCAGGGAGAGGACTGAATGTGGGTGGGCTGAATCCCAATTTGAGTCTGCTGCATCAACATGTACCTCTGGCAGTATGCTGTGACATTGGCTCAGCATGATTACACAGCCCACCTTCATTATTTGCCCTGAATTTACCTACCATAACTGGAAGAGTCAGCAAGCCTTACTGTTGTCATGGCCCACCTAATTTTTCTGCATTCCTGTTGCAGATCAGAGAAAGGAGAGAAAGCATATATTAAAAAAACGCAAATCAATACAGATCATGCCTCAAAGATATAGCTGTAATCAACACCAGGGAATGCAGTGGAGACACAGCTAGTGAAATTCACATATATATTTAGTTATCCAAAGGACAAATAATTATCCATCTTGAGAGACTGATTTAGTGGGTGATATGTCTGCTCCTTAGGACGAAGAGGAGCTACGTGATATGGAAACAAAACTTTTTTCCACTGCGCACTTCAGATGTGGCTGTCACTGTCATTTGGGACTCTGAGTCTTATCTTCAGTAATTAGCTTGAGTTGGCCAAAAGGGGTGGCACACTCAGTTGTGTGATGAGTCTGGTGGTGCAGGAGCCAAGGGCTGGGTTGTTTCCTGGGGAATTGCTCTCTTCAATTTATTAAAGTAATGAGTAGAGAGAAACTAATCAAGAAGAGTGTTTGGGATGAGATTAATTTCATGACTTGTTCTCCAGTTTACTTTGGGTAGTGTTGGACAAAACTCTAAGTTCTTCACTGTGATACTAATGTGAGACTAACAATAGATTTGAGTTACATATGTATATTTGTTCTAAAAAATGGGGCTGTGTTTTGCATGTGAGGCTAAAACATGAATAAATTATACTGCTGGACAAGGTTTGCTGTGCCACTCAGGTATTCAGAATGACTTTAATGATAAGGCTGTGCTGTACCTTCCACTGTGAAAAGCTGGAGGTCCCTCATGCCAGGAGCTGAACACAACTGAACACATTCTTGCCCTGAGGGTGGAAGTGGATGTTCCCAGAATGGAACAAATCCTGGAACAGAGTGAAAGTCCCACACTGGTGCTCCCAGAGTGCTTTTCAACAGTCACTGAAATTCCCGTGTGAGATGCGGTTGGGGTAAAGGCACTGATGTTTTACTGCTTTAATATTGGTGCTGATACTGAGTCTGTGAAAGAACTCATGACTTCAGAGATGTCGTGAGTGCAGTTGATTGTTGGCTGAATTGTTTATTTTGCAGATAGTTACCATCTAGATCTCATCTCAAGAATGTTGGATTTTTTATTTATTTTCCTATGAAGTATTTGTTACTTGCTGTTAGATTTGGGTGTTTGTTCCCTGGTTGGGTGAGATTTTGGTTCAAAGGTGTGCTTTTAAAGCTGACAACATCAAGCACTTCTGAAGTCTTTGCTGCTTGGAGCTTCTGAGAATGTTATCAGAGGAGGGACAGTTTATTCATCTGATTATTCTAATATTTGGGTATATTATATTTTTTGTTCAATCTCAAACAATGTTATTTTTTCAAATAGTGGACAGTGTACTAGATTTCTTGTTGAAGATGTTAGCAATGATTCTTTACATTTTATATTGCTTTTGGTCAAATTATTTAAATAGACTTACATGTAACTGTGAGCAAAGGCTGTATGAAAAAAACAAAACACATACCTTTTCCCCCTCCACTTGTTGTATTAAATTTATTCAAAAGAGTACAGCTACCCATAAAGAAGTAAGAATGGGAGTACTGTTGATGACATTAATTTTTCTTTTCCTTTCTGTCAAAGACTAAAGGGAATTTGAAATCGTCCTCTACAGATGACATAATTTGATGAGTGATAATCCTACGCTCTTGGTGTAAAGACTATTTTGCTATTTTTATTGAATTTAGTGTAAAAATGTCACTGATTTCAACAGGTATAACTAAGTTCTTGGAACTTATTTTTGAAGTTTGATATTCATACATAATATAGTTGTTAATATTTGCCTTAATATAAAACATTGGTTCTTAATTACAGAATTGTTTCTGAAATTCTTTTTATGAAATGCTTTGCAATTTCTAAATACATATTCACTCAAAATTATGTGAGAGAGCTTTTTTCTAGTCACTCTATATAGCAAAATGTTTTGACTATTTTAACAGTTGTGAATGATGAACTGTGTGTTTCAGATTCTGCAGCACAAATGGACATTGATTTTCTTTGGCTTGCTTTTGACCCCTAAAGAAGTAAAGCAATTAGAATTGTGCTTGTAAGAGAACTCTCTTCTCTCTCTCCTATCATTTGGTATATATTATAAACAGCCTTGAGAACTGATCTATGTTAATCAGATTTTCAAGTGAAAAGGGAGGGGAGAATCATCAGCTTTACAGTTGTCTTGCAGCTCTAGGTTTCATCACACACAGCTGTCTGCCTGTATCCAGTACTAGTTGGTATCGCAGCTGTATGTTCTTGAATGCGGCAGAATTCACAAACAGTTCTTCATACAGCTGTTTTAATCGGTTATTAAATGGCAAACCTTATGTGGTAATATAAGGGTTTGGTCCATGCAGAGCTGTTGTTGTCATGTAACAGAACACACACTGATGTATGCATAGAGCTCGTCACTGAAGACAGATTTTGAGTAAAAACCAACGTCAGACCTGTGTCTCTATGGGTTTTAACATTTGGAGTGCCTTTGTTCTCATTCTGTGGGTTATGTGTTTTGGTTTTTTATGAGACAACTTTATGAACACAGAATGTAATATATAATAAAAAGTAGTCTTTTCAAAATCAGCTCTAGGCTTTAATAACGTGGAGGAATGGATGTAAAAGCAAACTGGGGTTACAGTTCCAAGGAGCTGCAGCAGTTAACATGTTATGAATGGGGCATGATTGGCTACTGCCAGGGGTGCAGTTAGTGGCAGGGTTCCCTGTCGGGAAACTACACAACTCTGTTAATGCAAGTGCAAAAATAGCTACTGTATTGCTTTTTCAGGTGAAGCGACTTCTCAGTCAAATACAGTGAAGTCGGTAAAGGAATTTTACTGGAAGACGCCTGCTCTAACTGGGCTAGATATTTCCAAGAAAATTATATAGAAATCATGACAGCATCTGATGATTATCACCTCTTGTTTTTCTTTAACTCGCTGAGATTAGGAAAAACCTTCCTGGATAACTGAATGCACAAGTAGAGAATTTCTTTCTACACCATGTAATTAGTCTTTCAGCTAGGTAATTCTTAAGCATATGTAGTAGTGGTTTATCATATGCTTCTTTTCACAAGTTACTGTCTTATGCAGTTGTGAGGTTGTCTGGGCTGTTTTCTTGGGATGTCTTAATTAAAATTGTCTAAAATTCAATTTATTGGTATGTTTTTACAGCAGCTTTCCTTTTTTCCCCCCATTTTCTCATTTTTTGGTACACAGACTGTATGTTTATTCGTTGCATGCTTTGATTAATGGAGAAATCAAGTTGTTAACAGTGATTTGATATAAGAACATCATCTAGGATCTACTGAAATTAACTGGACCTTTTCTGTTAAGTTCATACACTGTATACGGACCCATTTTTTTTTTTTTTGGTATTGAACAAGATTACTTAGATCTTATCACTTTTAGGTATATTTTCAGGTTTAAACCCCGAACTAGCTCATTTTTTCCTATAAACGATAGTTTGACTTGTTACATCTTTATTGTTTTTTGCAAGGAAATAAGGGATTGATGATATAGTTTGAATATATAGAAAAATTAGATTTAGGGTAGAGACTATTACACTGTAGACATTATTATGTCATGTTTGGGGAGGAGTAGAAAGCCTGCTTAGTCCATCAGTTACCCTGTCATGTTGTTGCTGTATTGAATATTGTCTCTAAAAAAGCTGATAGTATGCCCAAGGTCATAATCTTAAAATAATTACTGTACAACTACTGGTTTTTATTCTAAGTAAGATGGGAAATTCTGCAAAGCAGGAAAGATACTAGCATGCAGATTGGTCAATATATCTGGTTAAGGAAGAACTCTGTTATTCTGAGATAGAGATATATATATCCCTCAGATTCCTCTTAGACAGGTAAAGCGAATTTGAGGATAATGATAAAACTCACAAAATGGTTTAAATATTAAAGTATCTGATACTTGAATAATTGCTTTATTAAAATGGAGTGAAAAGAGGAGTCGTATCCACTGTGGCTGAATGGCCAGCATAGGGGAAAGACATCCAGGGTCATCAGGCAGTGGACCTGAATCTCTGCTCCCTCAGCCTCCAGGTTTTGTGACTGATATGTTTGGAAGAAAGTATGGGATGTCAGTATTGGAGCAGTGGAAAAAGACTCCTGTGGCATTTTTGTGTTACCTCTTTATTTAAGCCTTGTGAAAACAGTAGATTCAAGACAGCCTGTTTTTGTGTAGGTGGTGAATCCAGTCAGAGTTATCTGGACAAGCTCCTCTGAAGTGCTTGAATATAGGGGAATGAATTTAAGGAATTTGCAGGCTGGTAACAGCTTCCTGCTAAGCTCATGACACCCAGTGGAGTTTAGGATTACATAATGCTGTTTAGGGGAAGGGTTTTTCTCCTTTTGATCCAGACCAGTACTTTTGCAAGAGGCAGTCCTCAGAATATGACACCTGCTTCACTACATTACATTATTTTCTAACAAATTTTTCTAACAAGAGTGTTTGCTACAGTAGTTTCAAACAGGAATGCCTTTTGATGTTTCAGTCTGTTCAGTTTCAGGTGATGTTCATATTAGTAGTATCATGGAATCATAGAATACCTAGTTGGAAGGGACCTCAAAGATCATCTGGTCCAAACTTTCTTGGTAAAAGCAGTATAGACAAGATGGCCCAGCACCCTATCCAGCTGAATCTTTTAAGTGTCCAGTGTTGGGGAATCCACCACTTCAATAGCGAGATTATTCCAATGGCTGATTGTTCTCATTGTGAAAAATATTCCTCTTGTGTCCAATCGGAATATCCTGAGGAGTAACTAGTACCCACTAGGCCTCATCTTTTCTGTGTGACTCCTTGTAAAAAGGGAGTCTCCATCTTCTTTGTAGCCGCCCTTTGAGTACTGGAACAAGGTAATGAGGTCTCCCGTAAGCGTTCTTTTCTCAAGGCTGAACATACCCAGTTCTCTTAGCCTTTCCTCATACAGCAGGCTTCCCAGTCCTCTGATCATCTTCATGGCCCTTCTCTGGACCCTTTCCAGCCGTTCTGCATCTTTTCTTGTATAGTGGGGACCAAAACTCAACACAGTGTTCCAAGTGTGGCCTTACAAGCGCTGAGTAGAGTGGGATGAGGACTTCATCTCTGCAGGTGATACCTTCGTTGATGCAACTCAGCATCTTTAACATTATGAAGGAACGTGATGCCTGCCTATCCTAAAAAAGTGTATCAGAGAAGAAGCTAATATTTTCTACTAGGTAGCAGTAGGGAGAGTTTAAGACCTGATTTAAAGTGCCTATTTGAGAAATATACCCAGATGTAGTGCATGCCCTCTAGTTCTGAAAAGGGAAAGCTACAATAAGTTGTTGTCACAGAAAATCACAGTCAGGAACCTGCATATGCAGGTGAACATATCTATATATGCTTTCTTGGGAGAAGAAGATGCAGTACAGTTACTGATCTTAGACATTATGACTCTTTATGCAGGGAGAGATGGTACCTTTAATGGGAATTCCTCACCCTAACTATGCATACTATGGTAGAGCCAGGAGGTATTCTCTGAATCTCAGCATTGAAGCCATAAAGAAACCTGAAAGCATATTTTCCCTACTTCTTGCTTAAAGGCATTAATTTAAATAAAGCTTTCCTTATCTTGGTGAAAGTAGAGCAGAAGCTTTTAATGCCTTGTAATGAGTTATGAAAGGCAGTAGTAATGACCATTCAGCTGATGATAGAGCTACAAGTCCTCTAAGTGTAATAAGATGCAGATAAGATGTCACAGGCAGCCATTTAAGGGTACTGATAGGGAACTGTGTTGTTTTTCACTGTTGGTTTGTTTTGGTGTTTTTTTCCCCTCACTTTTTACTCTCAGGAGCATAGGACTTAAGACTTATAAGACTTTCGCTGCTGGCTACTGCATGGTAGCACTGATCACCACATGTATACAGCAGTATAACTTCTATACAGTTCTTTGATGGCCACAGGACTCTAAGTCTGAGATCACCAGTAACTGAGGTCATAAACATATAAATAGACGCTATGGAAGAAGGCAGAAAAGTAAAGTGGGTTTGCTTTTGCATTCTTATGTTGTGATAGAGGATATGTATGACCCCTGAAAAGAGGAAAAGGTGAATAGCTACATTTCTAGACAAAGCAGAGAGAGAACTGCAAGAAGGACAGAGGCAAGGTACTTGATGAGAGAGCTGCTGTCTGTGGTCTTGAGGGGAAAGTGGTGCTTCCCAAGACTGCAATTGTTCAACAGTATTCAGAGTTACATCTGTGAAATACGGACCTGCTACTCATGCATAGTTCTGCCATAAGCATGTTCCTTGTCCTTACGGGAAATGTCAGGGAAAGACTGTATCTGTGTCATTGTTCTCCAAAAGTCCTGTAAGTTCCCCATATTTACAGGAGGTCCTCATGTGCAGGAGTTCAGTTGCATCCTTAGATGGACCACTCACTTCTTTGGGTCCATTTGGAGATGTAGTTGAGATACTCTGGTTCTTCAGGCTATCTGAGATTTGCCTCAGTGCACAAGAAGCAAAATGGAAATTGATGAGGTCCTCTGGTTGCCTCATGTTAGGAGAGATGCAAAAGTGACATAATCAGGATTTCTCTTCCTTTTTGCCCTGCCATACATGTATATACACGTATATCTCGCTCAAGATAAATGTGGCAATAAATTTGGTTTCATACGCGTGCCTGTTCTTACAATGGACTCTATAGCGCTCAGAAGTCTGGAGACTAAACAGAGTTATGGATATCATTTTGCAATTCTAATTTCCTTAGGAAAATTGTCTGGGCACATTCCTTTCCAGCAAGTAGAGCTGGAACAAATATCTGGAACCACCTCTAAGGGCAACTGTAAAAGTGTAAAATTATTATTGTGAGCTTTCTAAATACTAATTCTGCTTCAGAGAAAGTAGATGAGAAGGAGGCTGCTTTCATGGATCAAGTGTCAATATTATTCCAGTTACAAAGCGATACACAAGATTAACTTACATTCCTCATTTTATGGCAGCAGAATTGTCTTTTCTGGATGGTGAGAAGTACTTTAGGTCTTCCTACATACAGAATCTCTCTCTGCAGGCATTTGAAGTGCTGGAAGAACCTCTGCAGAAAAGTTCACAAAATACATGCAGTACTTTGAAGTTTTGCAGTTACAGCTAAATGTCACTTTTTGCATGTTTATGGTATGTAAACAGCTGGAGATGCTACTGTGGGAAAAGCTAGTTCTTTATTTTTAAAAATATATGTCTGTAGTAGTAACCTATATTCATGAGTGTACAAACTGTCCTGCTGTGTGTTTGAAACCTGTGATTTTGCTTCAAACAGCCGTATGTTTGTTCGTCAAAGCTTTTTGTTAGCTTAAAAAGAAGGTATAATTACATAAATAGCATCTTTTATTTGAAAGATTATTTTTTTAACACCATCGATCTGAAATACACTCTTGTATTTAGAAATTATGAGAAACAACCTGAAAACATGCTTTTAGGTACCACAGAGTAATGCTAGACGTCAAAATTGTGATCTCTTATATCAGCCAATTGTTTTCACAGTACTTGGACACATTTGAGATGCAGATTAAGGGCATTGCTTTACCTTTGATTTTTTGACTGTGCAAACAAATCCAACACAATGAGTGCATGCAAGAATAAAGCTGAGAAGAGCCAGAGTTAGCTTTTGTATTGAAGTCTGGGGTCCAGGAAAGAAGCCTTCATATTTAACCAAAAATAAAAGTTGTTATGGGTCATAAAATATTTTTTTTAATTTTTTTAAGGTGGAAAGCTTGCTGTATTACAAGCAGCAGTTATCTAAAGTGAACATACTACTAGTCATTATAGAAATCTCCTCAGTCCTGTGGCTGAGACACTGTGCTGTGTTCTCTGTATAGAGAATGGTTCTTGGGATAATCCTCATGGCAGCTGTACTGTTGATTTCCCTAGCAGCCTGCATGTGCTTGCTTGGAACGAGAGTGCAGGTGTTTTGTAAGAGCATGACGGGCACTATGTGTGACTGAATCAGCTCTGTCTTCCTCGACCATAGAGAGGATGTTTTTCTACCGCAAGCTCAGTTTCCATCAGTCTGGGAAGCCTTTGATTTACTGAAATACACAAGGCGGCTTCCGAAGAGTGAAATGATTTATATGACGGTCCCTTCCCTGTGAGTAGCTACCTGATATTTGGGGCTTTGCTGGAGTGCTCCCATTGAAAGAAGATAGAAAATGCATATCAGAGATTTCTGTAGTGACACCCTTTTTATTCACAAAGGTTGGATATAATATTTCTGTTACAAGTCACTGAACATGTTGCAGATAGTTGCTGGTGGCAAAATCTTCCTTTGATGTAATTGTTGTGCCCCACAAATCTTCTCACAACCATGCCTGACACAATGTCTCTTCCCGTCTCCCTTCTTGTGTGTTGTGGCCCATCAAGCCTTTAGCTACTGTGTTTGCAGTCAGTCAGCACCAGGAAGGTCTCAGACTAGGTTCCTTCTGGCTCTTCTTGGGTGGTAGCTTACAGGAAAGTGTGATTAGTCATGGTTATTTAGGAGATTCATAGTTCTGAGACATACTTGCTTGAAACCCATGAGATCTTCAGCATAATAATCCTATAATGACATGATACAATGATACGAAAGTTCATCATTCAAAGAAGGAATGGTAAGTGGAGAATGTTCACATGTACAGCAGCGAGCATAGATGGTACCTCTTTGAGGTACAAGGTGCCATCCTAATAGAAATGAGTTGAGTTAGGAAGAATATTGTCAACTCCTCTGTAAAACCTCAGTTACAATGTTTGTTTCTATTTCTGGTTACTGACACATATTTACAGAGAATATATTTCTCTTAAATTGCCATAAGGTTTAATTTTGCTTTTTAGCCAACTTTTCCCTGAAGGGATGACAAAATCAGTAATTTGAGAGCAGCTCATTTTACAATTTTGAGAATGGTCCCCAGTTCACATTTATGATTTTCCCCCTGGTATTTCTGTTGTATCCATTACAGGCTTATCACTTAGCAGAGTATGTTTCTAACATACATGTGTGTATATATGTGTTTGTAATAGATACATGCCTACGTATCTGTGTTCAATATGATATATTCATGTTTATCAGCCTTGACAGCCCTGGAATTTGAAAATCTATAATAAACCCTTCTTTAATCATGACAGTGGCCACATTACATGGCTGGATATTCTTGTGGCTTCTTTTAGACCTACATAAAGCATGTGGTGGCCTATGCTTGTACAGGAGCTGACCCTCTTTCAGATAATCTTTCTCATGCTGTGTACCCTCCTCAAATCTATTCAGAACTGCAAGTGTGGAACATCTTCCTAGTCTGTTAAATCTTTTCTTTACATGACTCTGCTGGTTCCTCCTCCCTCATATAAAGTCAAAGCTCTCTCTTTGTTTTCAAAGGTTTTGCTTAGTAAAGCTGAGTATTAGGTGCTGTATGTAGCAGCTTACTGAGATTTTTGTTCTTACCACTGGTCCACCATTGTCTGAATTGCCTGTTCCGTCCCTTGACATTTTGATAATACATATTTTTATGTCCCATATGCAAGTAAAAATGCTCTACTTGAAAATCTGCGTTTATAACATTCAGTTGTCATCTTAACTTCTGCTAGGATGGTTGCAGATGGTTTCCATCTGGAACTCATGTCAAGCCTAAACGAGAAGTTTTTTCAGTGATTCATTTTGAATAGTTTTGTATGAATAGTTATATATAATTCAGTGAGATCTTAATGTCTACTTTTTGAGTAACTGAAATTTTGCCTTTTTTTCTTTTTTGTCCTGGTAATTCAATAATCGAATCTACTTAATGTATGCTGTGGTGTAATAAAACATTCTAGCACAAAGCTTGAAAATAGTGTTTCTTGTTTCAATAACTATGCTTGACTATTTAGTTTAAAACTATCTAATATACTTTTATTCAGTGAAATTGCAGATGCTTGATTTGAATGTTTTTAGACATCTGCCTTTAGGCAATGCATACCAGGCAAGGACTGATTACCTGGAAATTTACTTTCAGCTTGATAAAACATCCCTGTTTTGTTTATGGGTGAGTCTTCAACATTTGACAGCAGTTGTGGCAGTGGTTGATGTTAGATTCCGTGGACTTAAACTGGTTTCCGTTTGTTCAGCAACAGAAAATTCAGTGTCAAGGGTTTAGTTTAAAAATACAGGAAAAAGACTTAAGAACAGATTGATCAAGTGAAATTACATGTATCAGTTTGAATACACAGTGAATAAAAAGACCCCAGTTAATTAGTGAAGAGGAATTTTACTCTTAGACTGTGAAGATGTGAAGCATGGAGAGACGCAAAAAGATGATGTGGATCTTGATGTGTGCTGCAACAGCTCCTGCCCGAGTCCCTGTCATGCTCATGAAATGTTGGTGTGGGCAATTTGCACTCAAATAGGCAGTGCTGGACAACGGCAAAGCTGACCTGCCTCCTCCCTTGGAAAACCAAAAAAAATATTTTGGTCTTTTTTTTATACTGCATACTCTCTTTGAGTTTGTAGTCCAAAATAACATAGCAAACAAGTATACTTCTGAAGGAAAGGAATGGTGAACCCTTCTTAACTAAAGAGAACCTGGGCTGGGAAGTGGGTTAGTGGGTGGGTTTTGTGGGCTGATGAGAAGCTGTGTCAACAACTGATAGTTAAACTGGTCTGTTATGATTTTTTTTTCACATTGTCTTATCTATAATTTAGTGGAATTTTGCCCCCAACTTTTCTGTGTGTCATATTTTTTGTTAATGAAGTTTAAGAAAATTTCAAAACTGTAAGTTTTAATTTAAACCTACCTTTTTTTCAGTTTGGCAATGTCAAGTGTACGGAGTACAGCAAGGTCTCAACAGTGAACTGGAACTTGTGAACTGGATTTACTCTGTGATCACGCCATGGTCTTGAGCAAGTCTTAAAAATTTCTTCTGGCACGTTTATCCCATGTAGCTTAAATTTATACTTCATGGACACATGGGTTAGTAGCTTTAGACTTCATTAGTGAATAGTTATATAAAGGTTTAATGAATGGTTACATAAAGGTTTATTTCCAATAGATAGAGGCAGTGGAGGCATATAGTTGGTTAGATAATGATTTACGTGGTTTTTTTGTTTCTTAGAGTATTTTTCATGATCTAGCACCAAATTTCTATATACCTGACATCTATATACTTGCTTTTTCTGTGTTACTACCTCTTGGAAGAACATTACACAAAACTGGAAAATAACTTTATTTGCTATAGAAGCATTTTAAATGGATTTGTCTAAATCTATTCTTGGCATAAATTAAATTTGATATGAAGTTGTGTTTGCTTATTTTCCAGTATCTGTCTTAATTGATACTCTGCAAGGAGGAGTATTTGGAGGTTTTGGGATTCACATACTATAATAAGCATTTGAAGGAACCTCTCTGTGAGCATTTTGTCTGTGAATAGAGTCACAATTACTAAACCAGTGTATTGTTTTCCTACTACAGCACTGTAAAAGGAAAAAGTGGACTCTTATTTAGAGAACTATGAATTCTCAAGATAAATTTAATTTTGTTTGTACTTAAAATAACAGCTGAACATATGGTATAGTAACATGGGCTTCTTCATACAGTATGACAGTTCTGACTTAAAAATAATTTCCTTTTCCTAAGTTAGCATTTAGTTTCAGAACTGCTATAATTCCATATACAAATCTAGATATGGATTTGATGTAATGCTACGTTCTTCCTGTTATGGGAAAGAACTACGATAAAACTGAAATATAAGAGTAATTTGAATGAAAGTGGAAAGATAGCCTAATATGAAGCTAGTTAGAAACACCGTTAAAACAACTGTTAACACTTGCTTCATTCAGCCTTGCTGTAGGCAGACTTGTAATAGCACAGGTCTCTGGCCTTACCACGGACCAACACATAGACTTCCAGATCAAAATATGTACCAAATATTCATATTCTGGCAAGACCTCTAACATATTAGGCACGTGCATGAAGAACAGATGACAATCATAGTATAAGTAGCCTAGCAGTCACAGTGTAAGAGAGTCATCCCCTTAGAGAGAGAAGAACCATCCATCTCAATCCCATCTCTCCCACAGCACCCTGTCAGTGACTCATTCTGTAGGGTGAATTAGGTGTATTAGTTGCTGGTGTGAGACATTAAACTACTTACAGTTTATGTTTTGCTATCCTTGCATACAATATACGCTCATTAGCAAAGATTTCTAGTGCCATTGCCTTTCTTTTCCACAGCTGTCTTCTTATCATAAGGCAACAACTGTAGTTCATACTCAGACTGCCTCACCATTAGGGCCATGCTTTGCTTGATGAAAAGTTATTGTTTAATACCAGTATTTTGGCGTAGCATTGGGGATTGCATAATGTTTTCTCTTTAAATGGGATAAGCCACTGTGGTCTTGCATGTATTACATTTACGTAAATAGCTCTGTGGCCTCACCACTGCAGGACCTTGGTTCCTCCACTGCAGTTAGTAATTCTGCAAGCAGTGCTTTCATTTGTCTTCACTTTATTTTGAGGTGGCAGGTTATCTGTCAAGAATAAAAGCTCAGATCCCTGGTGGATGTGTTAATTACCAGTAGGATTAATAATGGAGGCTCTGTATTATCCAGCTATGTGTTTGCACAAAACCTTTAGGAAATTTTATTGTCAGTACCACTCAATCTATGCTGAAACTGAGTGTGGAGAAGAGACTGCAAACTCATAAATGCTTTTGGAGATGTTCAGACGTGCAGGTATTTCTCACATGGTCACCTTTGCGTGGGCATATACATACAGCAGGATGACACGAACTTAATTTTCTTCGGCAATCAAATTAACAAATAATGACAGCTATGCCAGCATGTCCTTTGGTTTTCTGTTACTCTTGGATGTTTTGCTTACTGGTTTGTATTTCATAGAGTAGAACAATTGTGTATTTATAGAAAATGCATTGTGAATCCTAGTTAAAGCTTATTGTGGCCAGACTGGTAATTATGATACATCTGGGGAATGCAGTTTATTAAGATAGCACGGCATATGAGACATAGGCTTCCATTAATTTGTCTGAGTACTTTTAAAATTATGGCTGAGGGACTATGAAATTTACTATATTGTTCAACAAATGGGCTAAGAGAAGCCGTGATCAATGGCAGTAGGCATTTTGCAGAGTGACTGGATGGATGAAAGTCTGAAAAGCTTCTGCTGCTTAATTCTGAGCTCTGCAGTTCATCATTATCCAATCACAAAGATTAGAGCAATAGAGAGCTTAGAAGCTCTAAACCAAGACCTGCCCAACAAAATGTCCCAGGGCACCGGGAAGTCCTAAAACCTGATTCAAATGCACAGCGATAAACTTCCAGAACCCCTGTTTGCGTTTAAACATTTATTACTATTTTAGCTTTTTACTTTCCTCAAACTGACATATATCTCTCTCCCATGTCACATTTCCAGTCTTTGAAAATATAGTAAACACCTCTCACTCTTTCAGAAAGAAGAAGAGTCACTTTGTACTGTTTAATTTCTGTAGCAGTGGCACAGAGGATTATGTAGTGAAATTTTTTCTTACTGATTGGAAATACAAATTTTTCAACTTTTGAGCTTTCCTGCTTGTTGGTGATATCTAACGCACTGCAAGGAACTTCCGACAAATACTGAAGTTTGTTTATTGCTCCTGCACTTTGGGGGAGATGTTGTTCCTAGAGTTACTGAGACCCTCCAAAATTTATGCAGTGCTCTTGAAAACTAAATGTAGCATTTTGACTTACATTTTTAAACTTTATTAAACAAATTATCTCTAGAACTGAGGGAAAAGCATCTCACTGCTAGCAAAATTGGCATAATTTTTAAATTGTCTTCTTGCTTCCTGTTTGTTTCTTTTCAACTGAAAGGGGTAAAATCCTCTTGTCTAGCTGAGTGTATTTTTTTTAAAAAGAGTAAAGTTTCTCAGTGATAAATTCTAGTAAAATTGTGCTTCTGACAAAATATTAGGGCATGCATGCTATGGATCCCTGGGAAACTGAGAGCCTTATGCTGAATTGGACTTAAGAATACTGAAAAACATTTGTTCACAGGAATTTTTGGAAGTGCAAAACCAAGTGTGTCAGTATGGTATGTGCTTCAGAGGCTTTTCATAAACCCTGCAAAGAAGGGAAATACCCAAATATATCTTACAGGTCTTGGTAAAAAAGCAAAAAGAAGTCTGAAAGATCTGTAATTTACCTTGGCTATTTGAGTGCTGTGTAAGAACTGATTGTACATGTGTAGTAGAAAATGTCAAAGGTGAGGAATGTGGTCACATGCAATTTTTTCATACGTTCTCAGACTGCTAATTTTAAAGGCTAATTCTAAACAATTAACAGGATCAGTTCTCAGAAAATCTTGTGAGCACATCCATGTCATTTAAAAAAGTTGGTTTTTTTTTTTTAACAAGGAGACTTATTTTTTAACATGCAATACTGAAACATACTAATGGATTTATATTCCTTTTATGTCTTCACATATGAGTAACCTGTTTAGCTGAATATATGATTTATCTTTCTTACATTTTTTCATCCTTGTCTAGCCACTCAGTGTGCTTTATACTCAAATAGAAAAAAACCAACAAAACTTCATTTGGTGGCATCAACCAAGTGAGTGAGAACTATTATTCTGTCTTAGAGTAACATTCATTTACCAAAGGCTGACAAATCACTAGAAGGGAAACAAATCAGACAAGTTTATATCACAAATTAAAATAGTGAGCTGTGTCTAATAAATTTGTAGCTCAATGAAAAAAGATAAACTAAGTTCATTGGGTCTGAAGCCCAGAGCATTGCTACAGGGAATGTATAATGTGCTGTGATATCATTTCCAGTAGTAGTTTTATGAATAAGAGGATAGAACATATTAACAATTATGCCGATGGCTAGGACTAAATTGAATTATAACTTTATTAACTGTAGTAACAGTTTTACCCTTTTCCTTTTCCTTGCAATTATTAGGAAATTATTTTCTTTGAAAAGAAAACAAAGCAGAGTATTACAAAACGAGCATATTGTTCTGTCTTTGACTATAATGCACATCCATTGGTTGATGTGGATAATGATCTTTTTGGAAAATACAGATTTATTCTGTGAAGTCTAGCCTAGGGTGTAAAACAACTAAAATGCAAATATGAACCTGAGGAGTGATGACCTTAGACATTTTTTAAAATCCATGCTAAAAGAGATTAAGGTTGATCAAAACCCTTCTGGTTGTTTTTTTGTCCTCCACTGGAGAAATTTACTAAGATTCCTCTTGTGAGATCCTGAGCATTGATTAATACAAAACCCGATGCTTTTATTAAGTGGCATTAAGGTATCACACTGAGATAGTAGTATATAGGACTCACCTGTGCACACTGTTTTGTGCCTATGTCAGGTGCGCTACTCTGCAAGTGGACCATTGTGAGCTGGACTTGAGAACAACCTGATTTACATCCAAGACCAAAGTTATCATAGAATCACAGAACAGCACAGGTTGGGAGGGACCTTGAAAGATCATCTGGTCCAGCCTTTCAAGAAGCCGTAATCTGTTTTATCCCTGCTGTCAGTTTGCACGTAGAGACTGATAAAACGTATTCTTGATAGATCTCATGACTGATGAGGTTGTGTATTGGGTTTGCATGGCAAGGTTTTGGTAACAAGGGAGCTACAGGAGTGGCTCCTGTGAGAAGCTGCTAGAAGCTTCCTCTGTCTGAACAGAGCCAATGCCAGCCAGCTCCATGATGGACCTACTACTGGTCAAAGCCGAGCCCATCAACTATGGTGGTAGTTCCTCTGTGCTAACATATTTAGGAAGGGGAACAAAAAAACCCTACACAATTGCAGACAGAGAGAGTTATGAGAATATGTGAGAAAAACAACTCTGCAGACCCCAAGGTCAGTGAAGAAGGAGAGGGAGGATGTGTTCCA